>CM038144.1:292413740-293007419 GCA_021437245.1 Aegilops speltoides
GGTATGGGGCAAGGGCAGATTCAAACACATTTGAATTTAATTCAAATGGGTGAATAGGGAGTGGGGGTTTGGAAGATCCAAAAATGCTCGGATTTTTGGTGAAGCTTGGAAAAGTGATGAAAGAATTTATGGACAAAGTTTGAGGTCAAGAACTGAGATAACAATGGCATGGGGAATTATTTTACAAGTGTGTTATGGTGATTCCACATCAATGGAATATTTAATAATAGCTCCGTAATATTGGGAGGATATGTTATAAAGAGAAATCACCATTGTGAATATCCTTCAATTTAAATGATCCGAGGATCCACATGATTTATTTAGTAGAGTTTTAAAAAGGGTTGCATGATAACATGATGCAATGCAAATGATGCAATGGTGAATGCATGAGATGAACAAAATGCAAAACGAAGACAAAAACCCAAACACGAAGGAAATATCATATCACATAGCCGGAAAAGGCAAGAGTTGGAGTTACAATCATGGAAAGTTACATCCGGGGTGTTACAACACTCCACCACTACAAGAGGATCTCGTCCCGTGATCTAGGATGGCACCGGAGAGAAACGGGAGAGGAAGAGAAGAGGTAAAACTAAGTTGCTTCTTCGACAAATGAGTGAAACCAAAGAACGTTGAGAGGTTGAAGAGTTGAAAGAAAGAACACAACATAGTTGAACACTATTGAGAGCACTGCGGTAGAAAATAGAAACAAGGAACGCCATGTGAACCTTGGAGGTCGCAAAGCTATGAATGACGAGTACAATGGATAAGAAGGAACTGGAATCACTGTGGTTGAAATGAGACAAACGAGAAACAAGGAAGATCAAATTCAGACAGCACTCTAGTTGAAAAGAGATACAAGACTTGATAAGATAAAAGGAACTTGGATAGAGGACATAACACTCCCGTTGAATGGAAAAGCAAGGAAAAGAAGATGATCTTCACAATTCGACATGATGAGTTAAAAGAACAACATCACAATGTCTCCAGAAGAAATAATAGAAGATAGATCATTGGAATAACAGAATGGAGAGGAATATGCCAACTTCTGCCACAAATGAGCTTGGAAAGCACCCTTCCAAGAACGAAAACCAACAACGAAACGAATAAGCTTGTAGTGGGCTTAAGGAAAACATCTCAAGACTAAGAGGTGACAACCGGCCACTAATGGAAAACATTGATTTGATTGAGAGCACCAAAGAGATGAAAAACTTTTTTCACTGCGAGAATAGGTGGAAACTTGGATTACCGATAGACACCACAATTAGCAACATTCCTATGGAAAGGCTTTAAGTGAAGCCTATACCAAGATAACTCCGACAAAGAGATTGATGGATTTAAAATACCTCATTCTTGACAACATGTGAATCACGAAACATGAATGGAAATCGTCAAGGATGATATAACACCATCCCAAAAGATAAGGTAGGAGAATTGCACTTTGGAATGAAAGATGAAGAATGCTTGAACGCCTCAAAACAAAACATGTGTTGAGCACCATGTTTAATTTTGACTATAGCTTGGCGGGTCATAACTTCGAGCGAAACCTTGAAGAACAATTGAAGGATGAAAAGAATCCTTGACAACCCACCATGTAGAGCCTCCATGAAGAACTCTCGTAATAAAAGGATGATAAATAAAAAAAATAAGTTGAGAACACAAGGTGAAGCCTTGCGATGATTTAGATGGAGCTTCGCGATGATATAACCGAGAATACTTGGAATTCTGGAAAAGAAAAGATGAAGCATCTCGAACCGAGAAAAATGACATGATGAACAACTCTGGAATGAAGAAACTAGATCACTTGGATGAAAAAATAATAAGAATTACGTTATGCGTATCCTTCGGAAATTTAAATTGATGACAAGCAACGGATTTGGCATACTACTTATTCTCATAGAAAGGATTAAGAGAGATATAGCGTAAACTTGAAAAGGTCTTCAATGAACCACCAGTATGATTGAAACAACGAATAAATTAAATATGAGAACATAGGAAGAGGAATCTTGAAAGAACCACCGTAAGAACTGAAAATGAAAGTAGCCAAGGAACAATTCACCGGGAAGAACTGAAAAACGAATGAAGATACTTGAGGGGATTTAGATACATGAGAACGAAGAGATCATGAACTGATTAGAGGATATTTGAATGATGCATCGGTAGAATTGGGTAATGAGAGATGAATATTGAGAACGAATAAATCTTCTGAAATGATGGCCTTTGGATGATCAAGAAATGAAAACAACTCCTGAAATGCTCTGGATGGGTATGAAAACAATTCTTTCAATCGAAAACAATTATGAGAGGATGGCATCAAGCTTGAACTACGCATCTTTGGAAGAATGGGTAAGGATTTAAGAGGAACTCTTCTCCGGTCTTGAAAATCTGAGAATGACGATGAGAAACACCACCATGAATTGTTGAGACACTCCGGGATGAAGAATAGAAAGGTTGAACCAACGATAAAAAGAATATGAAAGCGAACTTGGAGGAAACATTTGACTGATGAGAAATCATTTTTATGTCAAACTTTGAAAGAATTTGAGAATTGCTCCTGATAAATTAGAAGAGTCAGGTAAGATCATGGGAAAAGACCTGTGGGTTAGGGCCCACTCGAAAGAAACATCGTTGAAGGATTGCTTGAAACAGAGATTGCACCAGTAGAATTAAATGGCTTGAATGAGATAACAACCTCAAAATAACTTGTACCAATTGGGAATGGAAACACAAATCTTCTGAGATATCCTCGGCACTTCGGATATGAAGAGAGATAGGTGAGCAATTAATAGGTGCACCGGCATGGGAAAACATTTCAAACGGGGAAAGGGATATGACCAACACCGAAAGCTTGAGTTAAATCCACCGGAAAAGAATACGAGAATGAAGAATGATGAACTTGAGGCTCATGAACATTGATTGAAAAGAGTGAAGAGACTTCACATGAATAAATGGATACTTGATTAAAATATATGAGTTGTTGAAGAAAAGGGTGGGAGGGCGGGAAAACAAAGACAACTTGGGACGGATGAAACAAACACCGTTGAGAAAACTTAGAATCGATCTCGCAAATGTTGAAATGATCGGATCCACTTTAAGAGAAGCATGCCGGTTGGAAAAGAATTAACATGACAACCTGGATGATCAAGAAGGATTAGTATTCACATAGCAAGATGAGAACACCGTTTAGGGAAGGTGTGGAATCAACACTTGACATCGAAGCAACTCGAATACCACAAATAAAACAAAACAAAGGATTTGGCTTGGAGAGTAAGCCGGAAACAAACATATGATAGAGATTTCGTCCGGAATTTTTTCGTGGGGCCCACACGGGCTCGATCATACAACAGCATCATGTACAAGGCAGTGCACATGACATACGAAGCGTCCCCGAGTCATCATAGCCAAGGACTCCTCAAGACACAACGAGACCACTATAAAAATGACCATGGATAGGCGGACCACTAGACGTCGAATCCCAATCTTATATCGTGCATCTGTCGAAAAGAGAAAAAACTAGAGCTACTTGAATTCCCACCTATAAAACTCCCGAAACTTTCTGGTTATGCAATCTGGTGTTGGGGATACATGGGAAGCAATATATATCTCACCCAAAACTAACAATCCCTACATCCAGCTGTATCCATCCGTCAACACATAACCAAGAAATCTTCAGAAGTCGTGTACCTCAACCTTCCAATAGCATCCATTATACTAGCTATGGCAATACTCCCGAACTCCCGCCCAAGTACTGGGTGGCGTCAAGGTTATCTTACCACTAGCTGCATAAAAGAGATTTTTTTATGTCGGCGAAACTCAGGTATTCCAGAACTGCAATGATAAAATTTTGACGACAACACCTCGGAGCTCAACTCCCCGGGACACTGCGATAACCCCTAAATGTCAGGAGGCACCAAGAACAATGTTCTCGTCACAAGAATATCAGAACAATCCCAAGATACCCGCGTGATCCTGAATTTTTCTTAGTGAAATTTGAGGAGAGGGAAGACAAAACATCTACGTCAGGAGACCTCACCAGAGCGACGAAGGGACTGAGGAGTAAAAAGAATCCTACTCTCCGATATATATAATTCTAGGACTCAAAACATTTTGTTCTAGACTCAACAACGTCAGCGACTCGATCAAGCTGGGGGCTCCTAAGTCGTGGATGGCTCTGATTACCAACTTGTAACGCCCAAGATGTGGCTATATCTCCCACATGTCGAGGCACGACTTAGAGGCGTAACCGCATTGTGGTTGTTTCGCAAGAAGGGTTATCTTCACACAATCCCATGTAATGAACAAGGAAGGGATAAGGAGTTGGCTTACAATCGCTACTTCATACAAGTACTTAAATAAATCATACATCATTCAGAGTACACGCATAGTCCGATTACGGACAAATCCAAATGAAAAGAAGATAACCCCAAATGCTAGATCCCCGATCGTCCCAACTTGGCTCCACTACTGATCATCAAGAAATGAAACATAGTAACGACCAAGGTCCTCGTCGAAGCATCACCTGCACTGGCATCCTCGGCACCTGCAGCTGTTTTGGTAGTATCTTGTGAGTCACAAGGACTTAACAATCTCAAAACTTGCGAGATCAAGACTATTTAAGCTTATGGGTAGGATGTGGTAATGAGGTGGAGTTGCAGCATTTGATATGCGAAATATGGTGGCTAAACGCGAGTACAAGAGTAAGAAGAGAAACTACGCAACGATCGTCATCTAGAAGTGATCAAGAAGTGATCCTGAAACTACTTACGCATAATCATAACGCAAAGACCGTGTTCACTTCCCGGACTCCGCCGAAAAGAGACCATCACGGCTACACACGCGGTTGATGCATTTTAATTAAGTCAAGTGTCAATTTATCTACAACCGGATATTAACAAATTCCCATCTGCCTCATAGCCGCGGGCATGGCTCTCGAAAGTTTATACCCTACAGGGGTGTCCCAACTTAGTCCACCACAAGCTCTCATGATCAACGAAGGATCTTCCTTCTCCCGGAAAGACCCGACCAGTCTCGGAATCCGGGTTACAAGACGTTCGACAATGGTAAAACAAGACCAGCAAGACTGCCCGAATGTGCCGATAAATCCCGATAGGAGCTGCACATATCTCGTTCTCAGGGCACACTGGATAGTTCAGCTACGAGTAAAACCAGCCCTCAAGTTTCCTCAAGGTGGCCACACAGGTTGCGGTTCGGACCAACACTCAGAGTAGCACTGGCCCCGGAGCGTTTAAAATAAAGATGACCCTTGAGTCTGCGGAACCCAAGGGAAAGGTATAGGTGGTGGGTAGGCAAATGTAAAACCAAAGTTGGGCCTTGCTGGAGGAGTTTTATTCAAATCAAACTGTCAAGGGGTTCCCATAAACCCAACCGCGTGAGGAATGCAAAATCAAGGAACATAACACCGGTATGACAGAAACTGAGGCGGCAAGAGGGGAACAAAACACTAGGCAAAAGGCCGAGGCTTCCACCCTTTACCAGGTATATAGATGCATTAATTATAATAAGAGACATTGTGATATCCCAACATAAACATGTTCCAACATGGAGTAATCTTCAACTTCACCTGCAATTAACAATGCTATAAGAGGGGCTGAGCCAAAGCAGTAACATAGACAAATAACCGGTTGCTAGGAAGGTTGGTTAGAGGCTTGACGTGGCAATATGGGAGGCATGGTAAACAAGTGATAGGTAGCGCAACATAGAGATAGAACGTAGCAACTAGCAAGCAAAGATAGAAGTGATATCAAGGGTAATGGTCATCTTGCCTGAAATCCTGATAGGATGAAGAACGAGTCCATGAAGAAGACGAACGGGCATAGTCGAACGAATCCTCACGAACGCAACGTTATCGGAACTACCAAGGGGAAGCGCACCCGGAAAGAAGCAAACAACATGGTAAACAACCATCACATAAACATGGCATGATGCACAATCAAGTATGATGCATGTCCGGTTCAAAGAGGCATGGCACGGCAAAGTGCAGAAACAATACTACAAGTTAAGTGGAGCTCAACATGCAGCGAGTTGCATATTGACGAAACACCACATTGACATATTTAGTTTAATCTCATTAAAGCTACCCAACAATATTAAATGTTGTTAAACATGGCAAGAGGTGAAGCATAATTAAACTAACTATTTAGGAAAGTTTAAATGAAGGCCGGAACAACAAACAACAATTCATGTAAATCGCCACCTGTCATTTTGCAATTTGATGCAAACAATAATTTTAAGCTTTAAATGTTGCTACCATGATGCGGATGCCATATGCAAGTTTTATGCAATATTTATGAAAATCTTGACATGAGCATGTTATGAAGCATTTGGTCACCATGGCGGAACGAAAGGGGTGCTACGGCAACGACAACGGAAATGGTGCCACAGCAACATTCCGATGATCCGACAACTCATCGAGGTGTCGGTGCAAAAGAAAGATAGGATGTGCGGAATGTGCAAAGCAACGGGGAGTGATCTCGGATACCGTGTGTCCCACGAATCGATGGCATGTCAAATGAGGACACACAAGCGACAACTCGAACATGATGCAAACACGAGCATCTCATACAACACACATGCATTTGTTCACGGGAGGTCGTCTCGGGGTTATACCTTCGAATCCAACGTCTTCGAGGAAACATTAGTGGAAGTAGTGGTACACGGCGACGGTAGTCGTACACGAGTTGTAGTCGAACTTGACAGAGCCAATGTCCTCGAGGGTAGTCGTAGTACTTGTGGTCTTCAGACTTGCCGATCTCAGTTCTTGTGATGGTAGTGGTACATGGCAACCGTAGTCGAACTTGAAGGGTCGTCAACGTTGTGGGACTTTGCGTCCATGTGGTCTCCAAGAAACATGACAGACCGGTTGCTCCGAGTCCTCGGTCCTCATGCTACTTGCCGAAATCCAAGAGGGTCTTGGTGAGATCAAGAACAACACAAAAGGCCTCTGTTGATAGCGTTCAAAATGACACGATGAACTGGTCACTTCCAACGGTGGCAGCTTTCGCAGATGGGGTGCTCGCAGGAGTGGTATGGGGCAAGGGAAGATTCAAACACATTTGAATTTAATTCAAATATGTGAATAGGGAGTGGGTGTTTGGAAGGTCCAAAAATGCTCGGATTTTTGGAGAAGCTTGGAAAAGTGATGAAAGAATTTATGGACAAAGTTTGAGGTCAAGAAGTGAGATAACAAGGGCATGGGGAATTATTTTACAAGTGTGTTATGGTGATTCCACATCAATGGAATACTTAATAATAGCTCCCTAATATTGGGAAGATATGTTATAAAGAGAAATCACCATTTTGAATATCCTTCAATTTAAATGGTCCGAGGATCCACATGATTTATTTAGTTGAGTTTTAAAAGGGTTGCATGATGACATGATGCAATGCAAACGATGCAATGATGAATGCATGACATGAACAAAATGCAAAACGAAGACCAAAACCCAACCACGAAGGAAATATCATATCACATAACCGGAAAAGGCAAGAGTTGGAGTTACAATCATAGAAAGTTACATCCGGGTGTTACAACCTATGACCCTCAGGTTCATTCACTTTTAATTTACTAAAACCCTAAAAATACTTATTGCAATTTATTTACTTTTCTTTTTCTTTTTTATCTATCTACCACTATCATATTTAATCCTTACAATTGGCGAGTATAAGTGGATTGACAACCCTCTTACCCGCGTTGGGTGCAAGTATTTGCTTCTTGTGTGTAGGTGCCGCTTATGTTGTTTGCGTGGTGTCTCGGACTGGTTCGATAAAACTTTATTCTTAACTGAGGAAATACTATCTGCTACTATACTGCATCACCCTTCATCTATGGGGAACTCCCAACGCCTATCACTAGCAATCTCCTACCCCATCCGTTGCAAGAAGGTGAAGATGTATGTGTCGACGACCGAGAAGCACAAAGGGTGGATCTTCTACAAATGTGTGAAGCATGGGGTTGGTCAATGAATTTGAGCCGACATTTTCATGATTTTGGTGATTTTTGACTGAAATGGTGACACCTTTTTGACCGATTAAGTTGTTGTTTCATAGGTTACGTGTGATTTTGGCACTGCTAACTGGAGTATGTTGTACCTTGTTGATCACAACATACTCACTGGTGATGCTGTTGTGGATGCAGTTGCTGCTGTAGAGGATAGTCGGTAGGTGCCTTTTCTTTACAAAATAGAAGGGAGGTGCGCCAGGCTACAATGGAACAAAGTGCAAGGAATGCATTCAACAGGAGGCCTAGTCCGATGAATATCTTCTTACCCCTGCGTACATGCAAGTATCTTCATGACAAGATTGGACGACAACTGAAGTAGACATAGAAACTGTTGGTTCTCAATCAGCTATAGCGGAGAAAAATAGTAAACTTTAATATCCTTCGCTCTTCTAGGGTCGTCCGCGTTGTGTCGCATGATGGGTCATTGTTGTCCTTGTATCGAACTTCTTTTTCTTTCTCGTTTTCCTTTGTGAATTATCTGTAAACTGTTATAACCTTAAGGGCCTTATTCCAAGGTTGGGCAATAGCCTGTTATCTAAGTAGAAAAAAAAAAGTAAAGTCCGACGCCTTTTCAACTAGCTTCCCACATACAAAAACTGAACAACCACAAAGTAGGCCTTTCCTTAAGAGTTATGTTCAAAATATCGTCTGATTCACCGATTTATCATTCAATTTATCGCTTATCCATAGGTGACCGCTTAGATTATACCTTATCTTTGTTATTTATCATTTATGCCGATTTATTGCTCGGACATGCGATTAATCAGGAATCTAGCGATTAATCACGTTGATCCCCAGTGGTCAAAAATTAAAACAAGGCATCCTCTTCAGTAGGCTCCCACACGTCACACATCAGGCCCTGTTCAATGGGACATGTGTTGTAGTGTTGTCCATTTTATTTGTCATTAACTCATTGTTTGACATGAAAAACATAGTGTTCTCCTATTTAAAGGCTTATAGCACACTGACGGTTGTTTCCATTTTTAACTTATTAGTGCTTGGAACCTGGGAATTGCAAGCAAAAACTAGCCAATTAATAGTCGACCGACAAAATCAATTAATCAACTTATTTTTGATTAATCTCTAATCCCCAGCCGATTGAAATGCTAACAATAAGCGATATCCTCAACATTGTTAAGATTATGTGGGTGTCGCCTACGGGTGTGGTTTCCCTCCTTGGAGGCATCACTTAGGTGTGTCGGCATCTCCCCCTCTTGTTTGGGTTGCTGTCCCCAGGCGAAAGCCTACGTCTTGGACCGGTGATGGCGGCGTCCTGGCGCCGTTCCTCAGTTGGGAGCATTGTGGATGGAGACATGGCTTGGAGGTTTGGTGATGCGGTCCTCCAATCCGTGTCGCTAGTCCGAGTAAAGGTTCTTGGGCGCAATGTACGTCGACGCCGATGAGTCCAAGATGGTGGCTTTCTCGGGGCCAACCGAGTCCCTCCACCCACTCGCAATCTTCTTCGATCAAGGCTGGTTGGTGCATCGGCAAGGGAAGTCCGGTTAAAGGTGCTACTCTTTGAGGTGATCTGTGTACGTCCAAACGCGGCATTGTTGCTCTGGTTAGGACAGGTTCCTTTGCGTTGTGTTTGTAATGTGTGCGGTGACATCTCTTCGGATTAGTTTGGGTATGGTGTTGGAACTATACTTGTTCACACTGAGTTAGAGTCGCTTGTATTTGTATTCTGCCTTCTATAAAAATATATCGGAAAACAAAGTAGGCCTTACGAGGCAAATAAGATTCCAATCAACATTAGTTGTTTCTTTTTGTATGATCTGTCATTGTATAAACATAAACTGACATATACACAACCAATAGTATACATATTCTTGAGCACCAATTTCCGTCGCCTCCCACCATGCACACTAATCTTTAAAAATTATAGCATGACCTATACAAAACGATGAAGAGCAGAACAAAACAAGAACCACCCAAGGGACATAATAACCAAGAAAGAGGCAAAAGCAAGAGCAATTTGCACCCACCTAATTAAGTTATCTCCCAAATCAACACCCCAACAAACTGCACCGATCGTTTCTCTTCTTCGACCACCCTTTCTTCAACTGCGTGTGCACATTTCAATCCACCAAGTGATAGGAAGAGATGCATTTGACATGCATGCATGCATCAACATCTCTCGTTAATTTCCTCCTTTTTTTTCTTCCTTTTTCTCTTTGCACGCATGCACGTACGAACTGATTGGTACGCTAGCTCTTCTAGCGTATGGCTTAGGTGCCGCTCACTCCTCAAGTACCGGCGACGATGGCCGGTAGAGGTCGTAGGGCGCCCAGAGGTAGTCGACGGTGCACGGCCGCCGGGCATCGAGACGGTGCCACGGCTTTCCCTTGCCGCTCCAGTGCAGCAGGCTGATGGGTCCCGGGTGCAGGCCCCGGCACCGCCCTTTGACATTGTCGCCGCCGAGCCCGTGCTGGTTCCACCGGTGGTCCACGGCCTGGATGTCCCCGGCGAGCACCAGAAGGAACGGCGGCAGAGAGCCGAGGTGGTAGATTCTCTTCTGCTTCTGCACGGCCATCCACCCTTCCACCCGCCTCGTGTACCCGCCGGTGCGCCACTGGTCCACGTCCATCACCATCACGCCGGTGTTGAAGTAGCACGGGCGCCGCCCGTGGAAGGTCCCGCTGAGCGCCTGGTCCATCCAAAATGTGTCCGTGAAGTAGTTGGTGAAGTTGGCGTGGCAGTACTCCGGTGCGCCCACCACGTGGCCCGCGAGGTCCACAGAGAAGAGTGTGCGGATGTCGTCGACGACGATCACGTCGGAGTCGAGGTAGATAACCCGGCGCACATCAGAGGGAAGCGTGTCGGCAAGGTAGATGCGCGCGTAGTTGAGCGGCTGGTCTAGCGCATGGCGGATCGACCGGGAGATACGTCCCCGGACGCGCGACGGATCGAATCGGTACACGCGGAGGTCCAGGTAAGGGAAGGTCGTGCGCAGCATGGCGACGAGGTCACCGTCCATCCGGGCGGCGAGGAAGTGAAACACCACGTTCTCCGGGCACGCTGTGTGCTGCAGGATGGAGAGCACGCCGGCCATGGTGCCACGGAGGTAGTTAGCGTCCAGCGTCATGGCGACGTTCACCTTGTCACCGCCAGCGCACTCGGCGCCGTTTCGGAAGGCGGGCGCCTCGCGGAACGTAGGGATAGAATCCAACGGCTGCCGGATCATCATGGCAGGGTCGACGCGGATGCCAGCGACGGCGGTCGCCGCGTCTCCGAGCAGGACGAGGAGCGCAATGAAGACGACACAGTCGGTTGGAAGCATCGTGTGTGTCCGGCCAGCGGAGTGGGCGAGACAATTGAAGGGGGGCCGAGTGGTTGTCGCCGGCAAGGCAAACCAATGGCGACAACGGCGGCGGCAGGGAAGAGGGCACGGAGAAGGTGGCCACCCTGGTCCCTGGCAATGGTAGGGACGGGGTTAGGAAGGGAGGGGGGGCCACCATCAAAACGGTGGAGAAAGGAGAGTGTAAGGTGAAGAGGAGATGGGACAAACATGGTGGCAATGGATGGGGTGGTGGGCGGCTGGGAGGGAAGGTAGGAGCACGGACAAGAAGGTGGTGGCACCAATAAGATGGCTCTGCTACCTATAGTTGGATCATTTCCATGCATTTCGTGTTGACATGGAGTAATATGGATTGGCTTCAGTTGACTCCAGATTAATGCTTTGCCAACCTACTGTCTGATTAGAGGGACAACATTAGGACATCTCCAATGCTCACCGTGAAACTGCCCACGTACATTTGGACCATGCGGACTGAATGTGTTGTGTCGTCCAATATGGGTTTATATTGGTCTATCAGACGGCCTGAAAGTACTTCTTTCCATAAACCGGAGACAAACTAAGGGGCGCTTTGCGGGCGTCTGAACCTCTGCCACACCCATGTCTAACCGCACTGGCCCATGTGCACCTGCGCCCCCTCCCCTATTCATGGGGTGAAGCGTGGCGGCTCTCGATGACCGCCACGGCCGCGGCCTTCGCCGTAGCAGCCATCCAGCGGCCCCCCGCCGACCCACCGCCACCTAATGAAACCCCCCCCCCCCCACCCTCGGTGCCAAAAACCTTAACCCTACCACCTCTCCCTCGCGCGCCCCCTTCCTTCCCCTCCGTCGCTATCGCCGCCAGCACCCGAGGCCACCGTCGCCGCCAGTCGCCCGTCGTCACCTCGTCCCGCCGTCGCCGACCGCCACCCCAATGGCCCCCACGAGCCTCGCCGTCCCTCTCCTTGTCAACGCCGTTGAGCCCCCGCGCTCCTCCTCTCCCTCTGCGTCCGCCGTCCCATGGCCTCGCCCCGTTCGTGCCCTTTGCCACGCCCGGCCACGCCTCGTGCCCCTCGCGCGCCAGCAGGGCCGCCCGCTCGCGTGCCGCGCCGTGCTCACTGCGGCAGCTGCTCCTGCTCCCCCCCCCCCCAACCCACCCACTCACCGCGCGCACGCGCTCGCCTCCGCCCGCTCCGGGCCCCGCATTCTGATATAACCACACCGATAACCCGCAATATATATCCAGTAGTTATTCAGGTCGCTCACAATATTTCCCCTATGAAAGTTACATGCATGCATATGATAGAGATGCGCTCACGTAACAAAGAGGCAAAGAGAAAGTTGATCGTGCATGCATTATCTTGCGAGATGTGCATGTACGTGCATGCAAGAAAATGCTCATACGCTAGTGCTTTTGATCAGTTTGAGCAGACAGAGATTAGAAGGAGTACCTGTATCCATGAGGCAGGAGTTTTGGTCGCTGCTAACAGAAATAGAAGAGTCCCGGTCGACTACTACTTTCATCAGGCACGGCCACCCGAGAAAGCAGCATATTGGTCGATGTTTCGAGGGATCAAACATCTCACATTAAAGGAAACCGGATAGGGCCCACCATCAACTTATTTTGTGAAGATGGCACATATGTACCCTGTCATGGTTTGCTTAGGAAATAAAAACAGCCGAGATGTAAAAGGCAATTTTCTTAAGAGTCCTATATTTATCTTTAGGAAAAGTCATGGAGTTATTTTTTAGCTTTTAGCCGTGAGAGTAGAGATAGGATATTTCTTGGTTGTCAAGTTTCTTTAGATGTTCGGGCTGGTATAAAAGCCTAGGTGCGGCCATGTAATAGCATAGGTTATTTTGAGATGAATTAGACACCGTGTGTGTGCCGGCCGTCGGCCATTATCAAGTCTAGAGAAACCTAATAAAAAATCTCTGTTGGCGTGTGAGTTCCTGCGACGCGACGCGTAGAAGAATACAAGCTGAGCCTATACGGTTCGTCCACGTTATTCCTTCAGATCGAGGGGTTGGCGTGTTGTTTTCGTGGGATTTGCGAACATCTTTGTAAACCCGCGACTAGTTTTTGCTGCGATGAAGGTTTGCGCCGTGAAAGATCGGGCCAACAAAGGATCGACCAGGGTCACGTGGTTCGCTCCTCATCAAGTGGTATCAGAGACCGGCGTTTCTCACGGCACTTCGGAGATGGCCGGCACGTCGTCACCAAGCAACTAATGGAGGCTCTCCGGCGACTTTTTGCTGGAGGAGAAAGGTTATGGTGCTGAACTATTTCACACCTACAATAAAGTCCGAGAGAAAGTTTGCGCCACAACGATCGACCATGACAGTTCAATCAATGCGGTCGGCTTCGACATGGTGGAGAAGCTGCAACTATCGATGACACCACATCCACGACCGTACTGACTAAGGAGGTACTACGACAATCTCGACATCATGCACCAAACTACGGTACTGTTTTCAGTCGGCAAATTTTCTTGTGATGTTTTGTGCAACGTAATCCCGACACCAATGATTTCGTGTCATATGCTATTGGGAGAGCCATGGTACAAGAAAAATAATGCTACATATCACTATCTCGTCAACACGTACACTGTCAAATGGGATACAAAATATGTTCTTGTGGCCATTGAGAAGAAGTATTTCGAGACTTGAAGGAAAGAACAAGTTCTGAAGGTGAAGGAACAAGAACAAGCAAAGGAGGAAGTCAAACCCGCAGAAAAAACTCTGGCGCACGTTCAGTCCGCAGAATATGTTGTTGCTATAGTGACTGGCTCGAACCCGAGGACGGTTTTGCTTGAAGAGAGGGAGGATGATATAAACACACCAATAACCGGCAATATTAATCCAGTAGTTATTCAGGTCGCTCACAATGTTTCCTCTATGGATGTTACATGCAGGAACATATGATAGATGTTGTTGCCGTGGCCTTCCTCTTCCTCTCTCTCTATAACACAACAAAGGAGGAAGGAAGAAGACAATGGACACAGGAGGATTTTTTTTCGGCGCTCGAACGCCACTTCCACGAGCATGAACTCGTAAGCCTCAATCTGTTACAACGCATGGGGGGCTACTTATACCTGACTGCACGCACACATCCAGCCAAGACCCGGCCACCACTAGCACGTACACAGCCAGCTCACCCGCTAACTAAGTCACCACGCACGCACTAACTCCATCTCCTAGAATCTCTCCAGCAGGATATGCATGGCCAGTGGCAGCACAACTCATGCGACCAACTAACTTATCCATGCAAGCAACCTACTAGCTAACAGAAACGTAGTTCACGGAGCCTCCCTGGCCCTCCGGTCTCCCGATGGTGAGCACGCCCGCTCGTTCCCAGGATCTGGACGCCGTCTCGCCGGTCACCACCGTTGGGCATGGCTTATTCGCGCCAACACTTACCTCCTAAGCCATGACATCGCCGCCGCCGGAGTTGTTGCAACTCCCGTGGTTGTCGTCGCCACGATCGTGACCTAGCCTGCGGACCCGACCTGGCGCATCGACGCCGGTCGCACCGCCACGGACCCGACCTGGCGCACTTGCCGAGCTCCATCTCGGCCGGCGACACATGCCTGGCATCCCTCCACGCCCCGCACGTCCCGCGCGCACCCGACGCGCCCGACGAGCCTGACCGCATCAGTGTGCCCGCATGTCCCGCGCGCATCCGACGCGCCCGACGAGCCCGACAGCACCAGACGCTCACCGTGTGCCGCCTCCGCGTCCGTCATGGCAGCCGCCACGCCGCGCCTACGTGTCACACACCTTCCACGGTTGTCGCCCCGAGCCGTCGCGACCTCTGCGCCATCACGCAGGTCCTTCGCGACCTCCTCGTCTCCGCGACCGCCGTGCCCTTCGCGCGCACTCCCCACGTCCCCGCGCTCCCGCCGCGCACGTACGCGATCTGCGCAACCAGGTCCAGCGCCTCGACGCGGTCCACTCCCGCGGTCCCGACGCGCCCGACGCGTCCAGTGCGAACCCATAACACGCACCGGTCGCGCCCGGCTCGCCGCTTATTGCTCTGCACCGCCGCGGCCTCCATGCCGCCATGCCGTGCTGCGCCGCCGCGCCACCATGCAGCGCCTCAGCGGCCTCTGCAGTCGCCGCACGTACAAGGTCACCGCCCGCCGCCTCCGCCACGCGCCATGGCAGCCACAGCGCCGCCCACCTCCATAGGCCGACACACGACCCGGAGCTCCAACGCGCAGTCGCCGGCGAGCGCCGCCATCACTGCCAGGCCTCCGGCACGGCAAGCACGCCCAAGACACCAAGCTCATGATACCAATTGTTGTTGCCGTGGCCTTCCTCTTCCCCTCTCTCTCTAACACAACAAAGAAGAAGGAGGAAGGAAGAAGACAGTGGACACGGGAGGATTTTTTTCCGGCGCTCGAACGCCACTTCCACGAGCACGAACTCGTAAGCCTCAATCTATTACAATGCATGGGGGGCTACTTATACCCGACTGCACGCACACACCCAGCCAAGACCCGGCCACCACTAGCACGTACACAGCCAGCTCACCCGCTAACTAAGTCACCACGCACGCACTAACTCCATCTCCTAGAATCTCTCCAGCAGGATATGCATGGCCAGTGGCTGCACAACTCATGCGACCAACTAACTTATCCATGCAAACAACCTACTAGCTAACAGAAACGTAGTTCACGGAGCCTCCCTGGCCCTCCGGTCTCCCGATGGTGAGCACGCCCGCTCGTCCCCAGGATCTGGACGCCGTCTCGCCGGTCACCACCATTGGGCATGGCTTACTCGCGCCAACAATAGAAATGCACTCACGTAACAAAGAGGGAAAGAGAAAGTTGATCGTGCATGCATTACCTTGGGAGATACATGCATGCAAGATAATGCTCATACGCTAGTGCTTTTAATCAGTTTGAGCAGACAGAGATTAGAAGGAGTACGTGTATCCATGAGGCAGGAGTTTTGGTCGCTGCTAACAGACATAGAAGAGTCGCGATCGACTACTACTTTCATCAGGCACGGCCACCCGAGAAAGAAGCATATTGGTCGATGTTTCGAGGGATCAAACAGCTCACGTTAAAGGAAACCGGATGGCGCCCACCATCAACTTATTTTGTGAAGATGGCACATATGTACGTGTCATTGTTTTCTTAGGAAATAAAAACAGCCGAGATGTAAAAGGCAATTTCTTAAGAGTCCTATAGTTATCTTTAGGAAAACTCATGGAGTTGTTTTATTTAGCTTTTAGCAGTGAGAGTAGAGATAGGATTTTTCTTGGTTGTCAAGTTTCTTTAGATGGTCCGGCTGGTATAAAAGCCTAGGTGCTGCCTTGTACTCCCTCCGTTCCAAAATAGATAACTCAACTTTGTACTAACTTTAGTACAAATTTGAGTCATCTATTTCGGAACGGAGGGAGTAATAGCTTAGGTTATTTTGAGATGAATTAGACACCCTGTGTGTTCCGGCCGTCGGCCATTATCGAGTTTAGAGAAACCTTGTGAAAAATCTCCGTTGGCGTCTGAGTTCCCGCGACGTGATGCGTAGGAGAATACAAGTTGAACCTATACGGTTCGTCCACGTTATTCCTTCTGATCGAGGGGTTGGTGTGTTGTTTTCGTGAGATTTGCGAACATCTTTGTAAACCCGTGACTAGTTCTCGCTGCGATGAAGGTTTGTGACATGAAAGATCGGGCCGACAAAGGACCGACCCTCGTCACGAGGTTCGCTCCTCATCAAATTTTCTTTTGAGGTTTTATGCGACGTAATCCTGACACCAATGATTTTGTGTCATATGCTATTGGGAGAGCCATGGTACAAAAAATACAATGCTACATATGACTATCTTGTCAACACATACGCTGTCAAACGGGATACAAAATATGTTTTTGTGTCCATTGAGAAGAAATTTTTCCAGACATGGAGGAAAGAACGACTTCTGAAGATGAAGGAACAAGAACAAGCAAAGGAGGAAGTCAAACCCGCAGAAAACATTTCGGCGCACGTTCAGTCTGCAAAATATGTTGTTGCTATACAGACTGACTCGACCCCAAGGACGGTTTCGCTTGAAGAGAGGGAGCATGAAATAACCAGACCAATAACCAGCAATATTAGTCCAGTAGTTATTCAGGTAGCTCACAATATTTCCCCTATGGAAGTTACATGCATGCATATGATATAGATGCACTCACGTAATAAACAGGCAAAGAGAAAGTTGATCGTGCATGCATTACCTTGGGAGATGTGCATGTACGTGCATGCAAGAAAATGCTCATACGCTAGTGCTTTTGATCAGCTTGAGCAGACAGAGATTAGAAGGAGTACGTGTATGCATGAGGCAGGAGTTTTGGTCGCTGCTAACGGACATAGAAGAGTCCCGGTCGACTACTACTTTCATCAGGCACGGCCACCCGAGAAAGAAGCATATTGGTCGATGTTTCGAAGGATCAAACAGCTCACGTTAAAGGAAACCGGATGGGGCCCACCATCAACTTATTTTGTGAAGATGGCAGATATGTACCGTGTCATGGTTGCCTAGGAAATAAAAACAGATGAGATGTAAAAGACAATTTTCTTAAGAGTCCTATAGTTATCTTTAGGAAAAGTCATGGAGTTGTTTTATCTAGCTTTTAGCCGTGAGAGTAGAGGTAGGATTTTTCTTGGTTGTCAAGTTTCCTTAGATGGTCCGGCTGGTATTAAAGCCTAGGTGCGGCCATGTAATAGCTTAGGTTATTTTGACATGAATTAGACACCGTGTGTGTTCTGGCCGTCGGCCATTATCGAGTTTAGAGAAACTCTGTCAAAAATCTCTGTTGACATGTGAGTTCCTGTGTCGCGACGCGTAGAAGAATACAAGCTGAGCCTATACGGTTCGTCCACGTTATTCCTTCAGATCAAGTGGTTGGCGTGTTGTTTTCGTGGGATTTGCGAACATCGTTGTAAACCCGTGACTAGTTCTTACTGCGATGAAGGTTTGTGCCATGAAAGATCGGGCCGACAAAGGATCGACCCTCGTCACATGGTTCGCTCCACATCACATACCCTCTGCAGCTGCAACCACCAGCTCGTCGCCTGCTTCGCCGACGCCGCACGCGAACCGCCCTGGCTCCCGCCGCCCACTCCCCCCTGCCGCGCTGCGCCATATGCACGCGCACGTCCGGCGTGGACCACGCCGCTGGTTGCTCTGGGCCACTGGTCGAATGTAACGCCCCGAGATCGACGCTCCAGAAGACTTCCATATATTCCGGGTTTCGCCGTGTGTTTCATCTGTGCCTGCCCTTTTTATTTTTGCATTGCATCATGTCATCATGCCATCATGTCATTAATTTTATAACTCCTTTAAATAAATTGTATGGATTTTTCGATCCATTTAAATTGAGGGATATTCACAATGGTGATTTCTGTTTATAACATACCCTCCCGATATTTAGGGAGATATTATAAAATATTCCATTGTTTTGGAATCACCCATGAACCCACTTGCACATTAAATCCCTTGGCCTTTTCTTCTTCAAGTTTTGACTCTCTAACCTTGCCAATAATTCTTTTACCATTTTCCGGAGCTCCACCAAAAATCCGAACATTTTTGGACCTTCCTTTTATCAAGTCCTAGTTCAAACCCATTTGAATTAAATTCAAATGAGTTTGAATTTAAATCTTTCAATCATGCCTCTTTCTATTTTTCCTGGTTCGAGCTCATTCTTGCGAGTCCGGGAAAATTGTCTCCATGCGCAAATCCTTTCCCTAACCCTCTCTTTCTTTTTCTTCTCTTTAATTGTTTTCTGCTAAGAAAATATAGGAGAGAGAGAGAGAGAAGAGGGCTGCTTCCCCGCAGCCCTTTTGACCCAAGGCTAAGCCGGCCCAAGGCCCACCCGCGCCCCCCTCTAACCCTAGCCTGACTCCCTCCTGTCGATCTCTCCTCAGTGCACGCCACCACGCTCATCGATCGTTCCCCCGCATCTCGCGCTCGACCCCGCTCTCCTCCTTTCTCTCGATCCGCTCTCCCTCTTGTTCCCTCTCGCTGCCACCCACAGGAGTCCCGCACCCGACCCCTTCGCCGAAGCCATGGCCGCCCGCTCTTCTTCCCTCCTCGCCACACTGCCGCCTGGTGGCTCCTTCTAACGCCTCTCTGCGACGCCCCTTCTCCTGCTCCTCTGCGACACCTTGCTGCCGGCCAAGTCCTGCTGCTCCAACGCAAGGATCAGCCCCGAGCTTCTGCGCCGCTCCGACGACCCCATCATCGCGCCATTCCCGACCCCCAGCTCTCTCCCTTCGTTCTCCTGACCGCATCACCATGGCGCCCCCTTCGCTCGACCGCTCCTCCCTCCTCCGTGAAGCCCCTGCCAGCCCCGTCGCCCCTGCGCGCGAGCGCCGAGCGCTCACCTCCTCCCTCGCGCGGCTCCTTCCCTGCCTCCACCGCGAGCCCACCATGGCGCCCGCAGGTCCGCGCCGTCGCCTCCTCCGCATCGAGCCAGGGAGTGGTGCTCCCTGCGCCCGGTCCCCCTCGCCCCTTGCCGCCTTCTCCGTTGGTGGCGACCACCAGAAACTCCACCAGAGCCCGAGCCCCGCCGTCAAGCTCCATGCCGCACCCCTGCATCCTGCGCCAGCATCCAGCAGCTCGAGCGGTCCCCGGTGACCTCCCGAGGCAGAGCCTTGCAAGTCCCTCGATGCCCCTTCAGATTCATCCGGACCGCCAAGTTCGACTACGATACATCAAGACCGTTGTGTTGCACGTCAACATGAGTACGACCACGGACGGCTACCTCCAAATGGATTTCGTCAAGTTCCTCTTCAACAAGTGTACCTCTACGTCTTGGATTCGCCAAGTACCGCACCGGACACCAAGTACCACTATCGACGAACCCCGAAGGACTTGGATGCGACAAGTTCCTCTCCAAACGTGAACGTCTACTTCCACGACTGTTGCAAGAACAACTACTTCCCTCTACGAAATGTGTACAACTACCGCCGCCGCCGTGAACCACTACTTCCACTACGACCGTCCCGTGAACGACTACTTCCCTCGACGACTCGAACCGCTCCGAAAACGCACGCTTCGAAGGTATACCACCGAGACGATGTCCGAGGACCGAACGCATGTGTTGAATGAGATGTCCTTGTTTGCACCGTGCCCGTTTGTTTCGTGCATGTCCCTCTTTTGCCATGCCACTGTCACGTGGGAACCCGGAATCCGGGATCACCCCACCATCCGTGCATGCTTCCGCACGCCTCCTTTTGCACCGGCATCTCCGTGAGCTACCGGAACCGATATGTTGCCGTGGCATCATTTTCGGATATGTTGCCGTGGCATCATTTTCGGATATGTTGCCGTGGCATCATTTTCAGATATGTTGCCGTGGCACCATTTTTGTTTCGCCGCCGTGGCACCCTTTTTGTTCCGCCATGGTGACCAAATGCTTCATACCATGCTCTTGTCAACATTTTTTATAAAAAAAATTGCATAAAACTTGCATATGTCATCCGCATCATGATAACAACAATTAAAATGTTTAAAATTGTTGCTTGCTTTAAATTGCTAAATGCACATGAGGATTTTTCGGAAGTGTTGTTTGTGTTTCCGGCCTCATTTAAACTTGCCTAAATATGTAGTTTAATTATGCTTCACCTCGTGCCATGTTTAACAACATTTAATATTGATGAGTAGCACAACCGAGAGAGAACTAAATAATTGATGTGGTGTTTTGTCAATATGCAACTCGTTGCATATTGAGCTCCACTTAACTTGTAGTATTGTTTGTGCACTTTGCCATGCCATGCCTCATTAAACCGGACATGCATCATACTTGGTTGTGCATCATGACATGTTTATGCGTGTGTGTTTACCATGTTGTTTGTTTCTTTCCGGGTTGCTTCTCTCGTTAGCTTCGGTTCCGTTCCGGAGTTGTGAGGATTCGTTCGTCTACGACCGTTTGTCTTCTTCATGGAATCGTTCTTCCTCCTTGCGGGATTTCAGGCAAGATGACCATACCCTCGAAATCACTACTATATTTGCTATGCTAGTTTGCTCGCTCTTTTGCTATGCCAATGCTACGATGCCTACCATTTGCTTGTCAGCCTCCCAAATTGCCATGAACCTCTAACCTTTGACACCATTCCTAGCAAACCGTTGATTAGCTATGTTACCGCTTTGCTCAGCCCCTCTTATAGCGTTGTTAGTTGCAGGTGAAGATTGAAGTTTGTTCCTTGTTGGAACATGGAGATGTTGTTCCTTGTTGGAACATGTTTACTTGTTGGGATATCACAATATCTCTTATTTAATTAATGCATCTATATACTTGGTAAAGGGTGGAAGGCTCGGCCTTATGCCTGGTGTTTTGTTCCACTCTTGCCGCCCTAGTTTCCGTCATACCGGTGTTATGTTCCCGGATTTTGCGTTCCTTACGCGGTCGGGTGATTTATGGGACCCCCCTGACAGTTTGCTTTGAATAAAACTCCTCCAGCAAGGCCCAATCTTGGTTTTACCATTTGCCTACCTAAGCCTTTTTCCCTTGGGTTCTGCAGACTCAAGGGTCATCTTTATTTACCCCCGAGCGGTGCTCGTCGTGAGTGTTGGTCCAACTTTGTCAACCGCCGGTATACCGAGGCAACTCTGGGCTGGCCTACCGGAAGTTTGGACAATCCGGTGTGCCCTGAGAACGAGATATGTGCAGCTCCTATCAGGATTTGTCGGCACATTCGGGCGGCTTTGCTGGTCTTGTTTTACCATTGTCGAAATGTCTTGATGTACCGGGATTCCGAGACTGATCGGGTCTTCCTGGGTGAAGGTCTATTCCTTCGTTGATCGCGAGAGATTGTCATGGGCTAAGTTGGGACACCCCTGCAGGGTATAAACTTTCGAGAGCCGTGCCCGCGTTATGTGGCAGATGGGAATTTGTTAATGTCCGGTTGTAGAAAACCGAAGTTGACCTTAATTAAAATACATCAACCGTGTGTGTAACCGTGATGGTCTCTTTCCGTGGAGTCCGGAAGTGAACACGATGTTGGAGTTATGCTTGACGTAGGTTGCTATAGGATCACTTCTTGATCATACTTTCATCGACCGTGCTTTGCCTTCTCTTCTCGCTCTCATTTGCGTATGTTAGCCACCATATATGCTAGTCGCTTGCTGCAGCTCCACCTCATTACTCCATCCTTCCTATAAGCTTAAATAGTCTTGATCTCATGGTGCGAGATTGCTGAGTCCTCGTGACTCACGGATACTTCAAAACCAGTTTGCGGTGCCTATGTTACCGAAGCGGTGGCGCAACCAAGCTCAAGGAGGAGCTCGATGAAGATCTTGCCCTTTGTGTTGTTTCGTTCGAGTTGATCAGTAGTGGAGCCCAGTTGGGGTCGATCGGGGACCTTTGTCGCATTTGGGGTTCTTCTTTTATTTTGGTTCCGTAGTCGGACCTTGATTGTATCTAGGTGATGTAATGCTTTATTCATGTAATTGTGTGAAGTGGCGATTGTAAGCCAACTATGTATCTCTTTCCCTTATGTATTACATGGGTTGTGTGAAGATTACCTCACTTGCGACATTGCTTTCAATGCGGTTATGCCTCTAAGTCGTGCTTCGACATGTGGGAGATATAGCCGCATCGAGGCGTTACAAGTTGGTAATCGAGCCTTCCCGACCTTAGGAGCCCCACCGCTTGATCGTTTTAGCGGCGAGTTGTGTCTAGAAAAATGTTTTGAGTCATTTAGGATTATATATATCGGAGAGTTAGGAATTCTTTTTACTCCCGGTCTCTTCATCGCTCTGGTAAGGCATCCCGACGTAGAGTTTTGACTCTTCTCTTCTCAAATTTCACTAAAAAATTTTAGGATCACGCTGGTATCTTGGAATCGTTTGATGGTTTTATGATGAGAACATTGTCTTGGTGCCTCTGTCGGGGTTTAGTGGAAGTGTCCCGGAGTTGAGCTCGAGGTGTTGTCGTCATAATTTTATCGTTGCGATTCTGGAATACACGAGTTTAAATGCGCCGACATCGAAAATCTCTTTTATGCAGTTGTTGGTGAGTTAACCCCGATAACCCAGTACCGAGGTGAGTACGGGAGTATTGCCATGACTCGTATAACGGACGCTTTTCGAAGGTTGAGGTAGACGATTTCCGAAGGTTTCTTGGTTATGTGTTGAAGGATGGATACAGCTGGATGTAGGATTTGCTAGTTTTGGGTGAGATATTATGCTTCCCCTGTATCCCCAACACCTGATTGCATAACCGGAAAATTTTGGGAGTTTCATAGGTGGGAATTCAAGTAGCTTAGGATATCTTTCCGACGGATGTATGATATGAAATTGGGGTTCGACGTCTAGTGGTCCGCCTATTCACGATTGGTTTCTGATGGTCTCGTTGTGTCTTAAAGAGTCCTTGGCTATGCCGACTGGGACGCTTCAGATGTCATGTGCCTTGCCTTGTACATGATGGTGCTGTACGATCGAGCCCGTGTAGGCCCCACCATGAAAACTTCGGACGAAATTTCTATCATATGTTTGTTCCGGCTTATTCTGCAAGTCAGTCCTTTGTTTTTGTTTTGAGTTGTGGTATTCGAGTTGCTTCAATGTCAAGTGTTGATTCCATACCTTTCCGAAATGGTGTTCTCATACTCCGATGTGAATACCAATCCTTCTCGACAATCGAGATTGTCATGTCAATCCTTTTCAACCGGCGTGTTTCTCTTCAAGTGGATCCGATCACTTCAACATCAGCAAGACCAATTATCATTTCTTCTCAACGGTGTTTGTTTCATCCGTCTCCAAGTTGCCTTTGTTTTTTCCCACCCACCCACCCTTTTTCCTCAAGGACCAAGATTTCTTTACCAAGTATCCTTTTATTTTTGTGAAGTTTCTCCATTCTTTTCCGTCAATGTTCTTACCCGGTGGTTTTCAAGAAGATGTTCTACTAGTTCGTCATTCCTCATTCCTTTCTCTTCTCCGGTGGATTCAAGTCAAGTTTTGTTCATCATACCTTTTTCCTCATTTCAATGTCTTCTCATATCGGTGCACCTCATTATCATTCTACTTCTCGCTATTTGTTATTCCGGAGTGCTCAAGATATCTCGAAGATTCGTGTTTCCACTCTGCATTCGTTCAAGCTCTTTCGAGATTGGTATCTCATTCAAGTCATTTAATTCAACCGTGCAACATCTCTTTTAAATCTTTTCAACGGTGTTCTTTTGAGTGGGCCCTAACCCACGTGTCTTTTCGAGGATCTTACGACTCTTCTATTTTCTCGAGCTATCCTAAATTCTTCTCCAAGTTTGGCGTAAGAATGAGTTATCATCACCAAATGCTTTTCTCCAAGATCTTTCAAATTCTTTTCATAGTTGGCTCAACCTCTTCGCTTTTGATTCTTCTGGTGTGCCTCAATAATTCTTGGTGGTGTTTCTCGTTGTTATTCTCATCATTTGAAGACCGAAGAAGAGTTTCTCTTTAATCTTGCTCTATTCTCTTCAAGATTCATGGTGCTAGCTTTGTTGCCATCCTCTCATAATTGTTTTCGATTGTGAGAATCTTTTTCAACCATCAGGAGATATTCAAGAGTCTTCTCAGTTTGTCATCCGGAGTCCATCAATTCAGGTTTATTCATTATCAGCTGTCAGTTATCATTCTCCTATCTTGCCGGTGCATTAATCGAATATCCTCTAATCAGTTCTTGATCTCTTTGTTCTCATGTATCCAGTTTGTCTCAAGCACCTTTCACTACTAGGGAAAACCCTAGCAGTAGCGCGTGTTTTGTGCCTACTAGTAGCGCGGTGAGGCGCGCTACTAATAAGGCGCTTCAGCTAATGCTTAGCGATGAACGCGTGCCATCACGCGCTCTTCGCTAGTACAATATAGCTGCAGCGCTTGTTTGGTCTGGCCTTCTTCGCTAAGTTACCTACTTGCAGCGTGTTTCCCACCCATCGCTACTAGTATTTTTTTTATAATTTTTTATTTTTAGTGTATTTATGCGCCATCATACAAATATTGGTACAATACCGGATGTTATGAGGTTTACATCATTATGTCCATAACAGTGTATTAAATGAAGGTGGATTAGGTTCAAGTGGAGGCAATATGTGGTGCATGTCAAAAGTATACTACTAATCCAAACTTGATCTACTTTGGATTAGTAGTACTTTCGATGTGCACCACATGTTGCCTCCACTTGAATCTAATCCGCCAAAGACAAGATATGTAATCATCATCATGGTCATTACCATCAACATTATTTATTTAATCACCACTAACACTAGCTAATAATAAACATCATAGTCATTACCACGAACACTAGCTATTTTATCATCATAGTAATAGTGTAGCACATCATCATCCTGAAACTCAGTTCTAGCCAGCTACTCACTCCTGCTACTCACTCCTGCTGCTCTCTCTTAGGTAAAAGAACATAAAACATGTATAGCTCTCCTCCTTGATCAAGTTGAAGCATGCAGATGAACCTGTCTCCTAATCGTGGAAGGCGTCTCTGGTTGCTGCTCCCTAGTACTTCTCTGCGCTCCCCCAACACATATTTGGTCCAGTCTTGCACTATTAAGCATCCGTCGCTAATCTTGAATGCACTAAAGTAAGCTGTAGGATATCTTCGCCGTAAGTTGACAATACTCATGACACCTTTAGTCTCGATCCCATAAGGCACAACATTCATCGGGAGTCCCTGTTGAAGAACATCGTATGGTAACATACTTAGCAATGAAGTTTAGCTTCAAAAATAATGTATGGAAAAGATGCAATGAGGATAAAAGTAAAAATCTTACCATCCTTCCTAAATGGATGTGACCGTAGTTCAAGATGAACACTATGGGTCGCACATTTTCAGACTAAGATTTCTAAATGCACGAAGAAAATTTGTCTTGACAATATCAAGATCCTCAAGCCATGAAACATAATGGTGAGCTCCTCGCGATTGAGTTCAGCCCGGTGACGATATCTGGTCCTGTCTACCAAGCTACCGGACATGTTTGCTTGCGGAAATAAGTGACAATACAAATTAGTTGTCAATTAATTTTGAATAAACAATATCAAAGACATAAATATGGTTGAGAAACTTACATAATGGTATAATGGAGGCATTTGCACATTGACCCAGATGTCGGTATTACCTTCAATATCATCTTCCGACGAATATCAAAGGTGATAACCATACCGGGCTCAAATGCATAAGTCTTGCATAGTGCTCGCCATGTTTTGCATCCAAAATAGGTGTAGTCGTCGAATTGTATAACCGCATGGAAAATATAACCATGCTCGGTCTTCAAGTAAACTTTCTTTTCCTCCATACTATGACTGAAACCTATCTTATCAATACAAAAACTCTTGCATGGCGGGGATACGCTAGTAGAATAGTAAAAAAATATAAGTTGAAGCAAATGAAAGCGGATGTCATGCTTAATTACGAAAAAAGACTTGTCGTTGTGACTTCATCATCCACTTGAAGTTCACGTCCAGCTTGATCTTTGAGCGCCTATCATCATCTAGGAAGATTCCGTCGCTGCAGGCCGTGCTCGTCTTCGCAGATTTTGCAAATACCAAATCCTTCTCGTCGTCCGACATTTCCTATGTTCATAGTTAAAACATTAATTGAAAATCGATCGAAGACAACTACCAAGATACTGAACACACAAATCCGGGGCACTCGATATTTCCTACATATATATTCTAGCACAAGTCATGCCAAAATTCACGGAAAAATCCGGCATGACATTTGCTAAAATAGGACATATCGGCGCTGAAATTTGCTTGAGCGAAATGAATCAACACTCCGGCAAAACATAGGCCACTCGGAGGTGTAACCTGCAAACATGACCTTTGCTAAAATAGGACATATCTTATAGGACTCAAATTAGCATGCATTCAATAAGCAAAAGTAGATCATCTCATGCATTTCAAAATATTGTCACTAATACATCACGAATAGTGTCATACATATAACATCACTAATACAACTAAAACTCTAGCACACGATGGGTATCGGCGGGTGGTGGACACCCACAGAGAAGGCACCATCACGGGATCATAGCTCGGTGAGATCCCGGAGAACCTGCCGGTATTGGAGAGCGGCACGTGCTCCAACGCAAACAAGTAGCGACGGACGTCGCGCGTCCTCCTCATCGACACGGTGGCGCACCACCTCCGCGGAGTCCTCGAGCCTCTGGATCGCCATCGCCCTGCGACCGCCACCAAGCAAGGTTCGGTCAACGACAGTGGCTCCTCACCAACCTGCGCCCCCGGTAGGTAGCGCCTCCAGTACCACCCGCGAGCCAGGTCCCAACATGGCCGATCTGGTCAGCGGTGTCGTCCTCCGCCGACTCGGCAGCGAGGATGCGGGATAGGCATCGCCCACGTCGAGGCGGAAAAATTGCTTTAACTAAAAAATAGAAACAAGTTCTTACTAACTAGTTCTATTAATTCAACTAGTTCTTACTAAAAATAATACTATAAATAAAAATATTCTAGTACCTAATTAGTACCTAATTCTTACTAACTAATTAGTACCTAAGAACTACTGCCTAATTACCATCTAAGTAATTAACTAACTAGCACTAAAAATAGCCTAGAGTTCATACTAACTAGCACTAAATACCTAGGGTTCATACTAAGCAGAGAGGGATCGAAGGGAGAGAGGGATCGGAAGGAGAGTGCTTCAGAGGGCGGGAGAGAGATGGGGTCGGGGAGACGGCGGCACCGAGGTGCGGCGAGGCGGCCGGGTAGGGGGAGACGGCGGCGAGGCGGCCGGGTCGGGGAGACGGCAATGCAGGCGGGTCGGGGAGACAGCGGCGAGGCGGGTCGGGAGACGGCGGCACCGAGGCGCGGGCGAGGCGGGTCGGTGGAGACGGGCAGCAGGCGGGTCGGGGAGACGGCAATGGCGTGGCGGGGTCGGGAATTGGGGAGGAAGCAGAGAGAGAGAATCAGGCCAGGCGGGCGGCGGGGGTAAGGTAGGGATAGTTGTAGCGCGTTTGGCAAAAGCGCTACAGCTAACGCAAATAGCAATGGCGCTCTCTGATAACGTAGCCTCTCGCTATAGCTAGCGGAGGCCAAGGTCATGGCAACTATAGCAGTGGCGCCAGTATTCCTCAAGCGCGCTCTCGCTACTTCCAAGTCGATGGCGCGTTTGGAGCACACGCTGCTGCTAAATAGCATGGCGTGGTATTTTGAAGCGCGCTGCAGATAAGATTCTGTGTATAGGCTTTTCCCTAGTAGTGTTTGTTCATTTGCTAATTCTTACCGGTGATGCACCCCTACTTCGATCATTTTCAGTTCTTACGGTGGTTCGTTCAAGAGTTCTCTTCCTCCGTTATTATATAGATTCATTCGTTCTTTCCAAATCCTACATGTGGTTCGTTGATGACCTTCTCAAGTTTCGCTATATCTCTCTTAGTCCTTTCTACAAGAATAAGTAGTATGCCAAATCCGTTGCTTGTCATCAATTTATATTGGTGAAGGATACGCATTACATAATTCTTGTTCTTGTTTCATCCAAGTGATTAATGCTTTCTTTCGGAGTTTGTTCATGATGAATAAATTCTCGGTTTCGGTTGTTTCATCTTTTCTTTTCCCGGAGTTCCAAGCTCTCATCATCACGAAGATCCATCTAAATCATTGCAAGGCTTCACCTTGTGTTTTCAACTTCTCTTTCTTTCTATCACCCTTTCGTTTACCGGAGTTTCTTCATGGTGGTTCGTCAAGGATTCCTTTCATTCTTCAATTGTTCTTCAAGATTTCTCTCAAAGTTAAGATCCGCCAAGCTATACTCTAAAATAAACATGGTGCTCAACGCATGTTTTGTTTTGAGGAGTTCAAGCATTCTTCATCTTGCATTCCAAAGTGCAATTCTTTCTACCTTATCTTTTGAGATGGTGTTATGTCACTCTTGACAATTTCCCTTGGTTATTCATGTTGTCAAGAATGAGGTATTTTAAATCCATAAATCTCTTCTTTGGAGTTATCTTGGTATAGATTTCACCTAAAGCCTTCCCTAAGGAATATTGCTATTTGTGGTGCTTATCAATGATCCAAGTTATATCTCTATCATCTTGGTGAAGCAGTTTTCATCTCTTCATTGATCTCAAGCAAGCAATTAATTTTGATAGTGGCAGAATTTCACCTCAAGTTTTGAGATGTTTACATAAGCCCATAACAAGCTTGTGCTTCTCGTTGTTGATTTTCCAACAACTCCGTTCAATTCTTCTTTGCAAGAATGCTTTCCAAGTTCATTTGTGGCAAAAGTTGTCATTTTCTCCTCCGTCCCTTTATCCCAACGCTCTAACACATATTCTTTCGTTACGGAGGCATTGTGATGTTGTGCTCTTCACCCATCACATCGTTTTGTGAGGATCGTGCTCTTTTCTTCCTTATCCATTTAACCGGAGTTCTGTATCATCTCTTCAATATATTTTCATCTCATCAAGTTTTCTTCTCTTTTATACCGGAGTGCTGTCCGAATTCTTTCCCTCTCATCTTGTTTTAAGCGGAGTGGTTTCGAATTCTATCTTGTCCATTAAACTCTTGATTCATGTCTTTGCAACCTTCAAGTTCCCATAATGTTCCTTGTTCCTTTTTCTAATAGATTGTTTGCAATCTAGTTCATCTTTGTTGTACTCTTTCTTTTAAATTGCTCAACCTCTCAAGGTTCGTGGTTTCACTCGTTTGTCAAAGAAGCAACTTAGTTTTACATCTTCTCTTCCTCTTCCGTTTCTCTCCGGTTCCATCATAGATCTCGGGACGAGATCCTCTTGTAGTGGTGGAGTGTTGTAACGCCCCGAGATCGACGCTCCAGAATACTTCCATATATTCCGGGTTTCGCCGTGTGTTTCATCTGTGCCTGCCCTTTTGAATTTTGCATTGCATCATGTCATCGTGCCATCATGTCATTAATTTTATAACTCCTTTAAATAAATTGTATGGATTTTTCGATCCATTTAAATTGAGGGATATTCACAATGGTGATTTCTCTTTATAACATACCCTCCCGATATTTAGGGAGATTTTATAAAATATTCCATTGTTTTGGAATCACCCATGAACCCACTTGCACATTAAATCCCTTGGCCTTTTCTTCTTCAAGTTTTGACTCTCTAACCTTGCCAATAATTCTTTTACCATTTTCCGGAGCTCCACCAAAATTCCGAACATTTTTGGACCTTCCTTTTATCAAGTCCTAGTTCAAACCCATTTGAATTAAATTAAAATGAGTTTGAATTTAAATCTTTCAATCATGCCTCTTTCTATTTTTCTTGGTTCGAGCTCATTCTTGCGAGTCCGGGAAAATTGTCTCCATGCGCAAATCCTTTCCCTAACCCTCTCTTTCTTTTTCTTCTCTTTAATTGTTTTCTGCTAAGAAAATATACGAGAGAGGGAGAGAAGAGGGCCGCTTCCCCGCAGCCCTTTTGACCCAAGGTTAAGCCGGCCCAAGGCCCAGCCGCGCCCTCGTCTAACCCTAGCCTGACTCCCTCCTGTCGATCTCTCCCTCTGTGCCGCCGCCACACGCTCATCGATCGTTCCCCCGCATCTCGCGCTCGACCCCGCTCTCCTCCTTTCTCTCGATCCGCTCTCCCTCTTGTTCCCTCTCGCTGCCACCCACAGGAGTCCCGCACCCGACCCCTTCGCCGAGGCCATGGCGCCCGCCTCTTCTTCCTCCTCCTCGCCACCGCCAGCGCGCTTCCGCCTACGCCTCCACGCGACGCCTCCCCTTCTCCTGCTCCTCTGCGACACCTTGCTGCCGGCCAAGTCCTGCTGCTCCAACGCCAGGATCAGCCCCGAGCTGCTGCGCCGCTCCGACGACCCCATCATCGCGCCGTTCCTGACCCCCAGCTCTCTCCCTTCGTTCTCCTGACCGCATCACCATGGCGCCCCCTTCGCTTGACCGCTCCTCCCTCCTCCGTGACGCCCCTGCCAGCCCCGTCGCCTCTGCGCGCGAGCGCCGAGGGCCCACCTCCTCCCTCGCGCGGCTCCTTCCCTGCCTCCACCGCGAGCCCACCATGGCGCCCGCAGGTCCGCGCCGTCGCCTCCTCCGCATCGAGCCAGGGAGTGGTGCTCCCTGCGCCCGGTCCCCCTCGCCCCTTGCCGCCTTCTCCGTTGGTGGCGACCACCAGGAGCTCCACCAGGAGCCCGGAGCCCCGCCGTCAAGCTCCATGCCGCACCCCTGCATCCTGCGCCAGCATCCAGCAGCTCGAGCGGTCCCCGGTGACCTCCCGAGGCAGAGCCTTGCAAGTCCCTCGATGCCCCTTCAGATTCATCCGGACCGCCAAGTTCGACTACGATACATCAAGACCGTTGTGTTGCACGTCAACATGAGTACGACCACGGACGGCTACCTCCAAATGGATTTCGTCAAGTTCCGCTTCAACAAGTGTACCTCTACGTCTTGGATTCGCCAAGTACCGCACCGGACACCAAGTACCACTACCGACGAACCCCGAAGGACTTGGATGCGACAAGTTCCTCTCCAAACATGAACGTCTACTTCCACGACTGCTGCAAGAACACCTACTTCCCTCTACGAAACGTGTACAACTACCGCCGCCGCCGTGAACCACTACTTCCACTACGACCGTCCCGTGAACGACTACTTCCCTCGACGACTCGAACCGCTCCAAAAACGCACGCTTCGAAGGTATACCACCGAGACGATGTCCGAGGACCGAACGCATGTATTGAATGAGATGTCCTTGTTTGCACCGTGCCCGTTTGTTTCGTGCATGTCCCTCTTTTGCCATGCCACTGTCACGTGGGAACCCGGAATCCGCGATCACCCCACCATCCGTGCATGCTTCCGCACGCCTCCTTTTGCACCGGTATCTCCGTGAGCTACCGGAACCGATATGTTGCCGTGGCATCATTTTCGGATATGTTGCCGTGGCATCATTTTCGGATATGTTGCCGTGGCATCATTTTCGGATATGTTGCCGTGGCACCATTTTTGTTTCGCCGCCGTGGCACCCTTTTTGTTCCGCCATGGTGACCAAATGCTTCATAACATGCTCTTGTCAACATTTTTTATAAAAAATTGCATAAAACTTGCATATGTCATCCGCATCATGATAACAACAATTAAAATGTTTAAAATTGTTGCTTGCTTTAAATTGCTAAATGCACATGGGGATTTTCCGGAAGTGTTGTTTGTGTTTCCAGCCTCATTTAAACTTGCCCAAATATGTAGTTTAATTATGCTTCACCTCGTGCCATGTTTAACAACATTTAATATTGATGAGTAGCATAACCGAGAGAGAACTAAATAATTGATGTGGTGTTTTGTCAATATGCAACTCGTTGCATATTGAACTCCACTTAACTTGTAGTATTGTTTGTGCACTTTGCCATGCCATGCCTCATTAAACCGGACATGCATCATACTTGGTTGTGCATCATGACATGTTTATGCTTGTGTGTTTACCATGTTGTTTGTTTCTTTCCGGGTTGCTTCTCTCGTTAGCTTCGGTTCCGTTCCGGAGTTGTGAGGATTCGTTAAATCTCACGACCGTTTGTCTTCTTCATGGAATCGTTCTTCTTCCTTGCGGGATTTCAGGCAAGATGACCATACCCTCGAAATCACTACTATCTTTGCTATGCTAGTTTGCTCGCTCTTTTGCTATGCCAATGCTACGATGCCTACCATTTGCTTGTCAGCCTCCCAAATTGCTATGAACCTCTAACCTTTGACACCATTCCTAGCAAACCGTTGATTGGCTATGTTACCGCATTGCTCAGCCCCTCTTATAGCGTTGTTAGTTGCAGGTGAAGATTGAAGTTTGTTCCTTGTTGGAACATGTTTACTTGTTGGGATATCACAATATCTCTTATTTAATTAATGCATCTATATACTTGGTAAAGGGTGGAAGGCTCGGCCTTATGCCTGGTGTTTTGTTCCACTCTTGCCGCCCTAGTTTCCGTCATACCGGTGTTATGTTCCCGGATTTTGCGTTCAATTCTGCGGTCGGGTGATTTATGTGACCCCCTGACAGTTCGCTTTGAATAAAACTCCTCCAAAGAAGGCCCAACCTTGGTTTTACCATTTGCCTACCTAAGCCTTTTTCCCTTGGGTTCTGCAGACTCAAGGGTCATCTTTATTTTACCCCCCCGGGGCGGTGCTCGTCGTGAGTGTTAGTCCAACGACAACCGCCGGTGGCTACCAGGGCAACTACGGGCTGGCCTACCGGAAGTTTGGACAATCCGGTGTGCCACGAGAACGAGATATGTGCAGCTCCTATCAGGATTTGTCGGCACATTCGGGCGGCTTTGCTGGTCTTGTTTTACCATTGTCGAAATGTCTTGATGTACCGGGATTCCGAGACTGATCGGGTCTTCCTGGGTGAAGGTCTATTCCTTCGTTGATCGCGAGAGCTTGTCATGGGCTAAGTTGGGACACCCCTGCAGGGTATAAACTTTCGAGAGCCGTGCCCGTGGTTATGTGGCAGATGGGAATTTGTTAATGTCCGGTTGTAGAAAACCCGAAGTTGACCTTAATTAAAATACATCAACCATGTGTGTAACCGTGATGGTCTCTTTCCGGCGGAGTCCGGGAAGTGAACACGGTGTTGGAGTTATGCTTGACGTAGGTTGCTATAGGATCACTTCTTGATCATACTTTCATCGACCGTGCTTTGCCTTCTCTTCTCGCTCTCATTTGCGTATGTTAGCCACCATATATGCTAGTCGCTTGCTGCAGCTCCACCTCATTACTCCATCCTTCCTATAAGCTTAAATAGTCTTGATCTCATGGTGCGAGATTGCTGAGTCCTCGTGACTCACGGATACTTCAAAACCAGTTTGCGGTGCCTATGTTATCGAAAGGTGGCGCAACCAAGCTCAAGAAGGAGCTCGATGAAGATCTTGCCCTTTGTGTTGTTTCGTTCTAGTTGATCAGTAGTGGAGCCCAGTTGGGGTCGATCGGGGACCTTTGTCGCATTTGGGGTTCTTCTTTTATTTTGGTTCCGTAGTCGGACCTTTATTGTATCTGGGTGATGTAATGCGTTATTCATGTAATTGTGTGAAGTGGCGATTGTAAGCCAACTATGTATCTCTTTCCCTTATGTATTACATGGGTTGTGTGAAGATTACCTCACTTGCGACATTTCTTTCAATGCGGCTATGCCTCTAAGTCGTGCTTCGACACGTGGGAGATATAGCCGCATCGAGGGCGTTACACCGAAGGGCCCCAAACCCCTGCTTTTATTAAAAGAATGGAAATATAAATAAATTAATTAATTAATAAATCTACCATTCTCAAAAACTTACCTTCCACTACAGTGCATTCTCTTAACATGCAGGTACTCCACGTAATCATTTTGCCACATAGGCTTCCATTTCACGAACGGGAATTCACACCACGATCATAATCTTCGGCAGCCTCACGTGCATCATCACATAATTAGAAAAAATTTGCTAGACTCCGCATGCAAGCTTCCTTCTCCCTAGGCATACCCAATAAACGGCAACCAATACATGCATGCGGTGATTCTGGCATGGTAAGGCTGGTTGTAATGGGGAGTATCATATACTAGTATCATGCATATGATACTAGTATATAATACTACATTCATAATGAATTGTATCATATGTTGGTATCATATATGACTACATTTATTATCATGCATGAAACAAAGTAGCACATCATTTAATATGATACGGTATCATGATATGATACTCAAGGCTCTCTTTCTTCATTTAATTTGATGCCACCTCATCAAAATTACTTAGTTGGCATGCATGATACTACCTATGATACTCCCATTACAACCAACCTAATAGCTCCCTCACAGTGAACTTCCTCGAAAGTAAGTAGTAGTATGAGTCGTTAATTAGCGTTTGACATTAATTCTAGGAGGCATGCAGCTAGACCAACGCGTGCATTAGGGTAATCCATTCTTGCATGCGCAGAGACGTGGGCGATCCATTTAATGACAACGCTGATTTCGGTTTAGGTTCCATGTGGACCGAATATTTTTGACCTTTCATCTAGCTTATTAATCTGATCAACCATATCCCGGGGTTCCTCTCCGCACGATTAAATCTCCACCGGTTCCCTAAAAAATCCAAATAATTCTTCTCATCTTCCCTATCTCTAACTCTTTCTCCATACTGCGCTGCCGCCGACCAAGCCTTCACGACATTTTGCCGTCAAAGATCCACTCACTACTACTGGCTCAGAGATCATTCCCTCTATTTCTATGTCTCTCTGACCCTGCGATCCGCGCCGTCGCTGGTTAAGATGGCCCAAGACCTACTCCCAGGCCTAGACAACACGAGTTGTACATGCCGCCGCCACGCTCTGATTTGTGTGTGGTCGGACATTTCGTAGAAGGGAGCTCTTTTCCATCCCCAGCGACCTCCTCCGCGGCAACAAGTTCGGTCATTATCTCTCCCGCAAACTCCGTTCTTATTTAACTACTATCGACAAACATATGTAGAGATGCCATGGATCATTGATGTTTCTCCAATCCGGTTGTTTTTTATTGGAGGCTATAGATGGTGAAAGTTCCTTCTTCCTTTTGTGGTCTTTAATTATTTAGGGTTCTGGAAAGAACAAACAGATGAAGAAGCTACCATGTACTGTTCCTCGTCTACAACTACATCTCTTTGTCTCCCTCCCTCTCATACATGTTAATTTATTATGAATTGTTTACTTTTACTGATTTTCTCTGGTCGTTTTGAAGCATCACATTATCATAGTATATGGCATATTGGGGTTCATTTTCTGGTAATTTGTTCCGTGTGAGTAGTATTACATTGTGAATTTTTTGGTATATTTCCACTACCCGAGTGATACAATTGTGTGATTGATGTTGTTGTCCTTCCCGTGCTGCAAGGTTCTACTGTTGTGCAAACAAATCTACCTAAAAGATACAACGTGACTCTTATGAACATACTTGCATTGTCTCTCAAATTTAATTGAACTCTATGTGGCACCCGTAAACTTACTATACATGATTTTTTATAGATAGATTATCAGTATTTGATAGTTATGCTACTAATAATAGTCCTAACCTCGAAGATTTTTTCCTCGCTGAGAGGATCAGGTATGTGCTGCTCTCATTGTCCTTCAATTTAATTGCTCTTTGTTTCCTTGTAGTGCTTTAAATAGTACTACATGTAGTAAAATGGAGTGCACGTGTGTCCACTTAGGAACAATGACATTTTGTATAGCTGGTTATCTTTCGCTCAATAGTGGATCAAGGTGGAGAATGCAAGATGTTTACTATTCGGACACATTAACACTGCCAGACTGAAAAATTAGTATCAAATGTACCTGTGTCTTGCTCCCATGCACTTCTAATAGACAACCACATGATATTATCTTGAAATACTATGAGAGAAATCTCATTACAATAAATGTTACTTCTCTTAATGTTGGTGATGCATTCTTCTAGTTATGAAAATATGGAGATAGTCTCCCATATATTAAATAATAACATTCAAAGGTTCAAATAGACATGTATTTATATTATTGATTCCAAATTCCATTACGTCTCACTCTATAAAGCCTCCTATACACTACTACAAATTCCGGCAGAACGCGCGAGGTATCATCTAGTTAACTTCATTACCTTAAACCTAATCAGTCTAATTAACTCTGTGAGTTCGGTTAATAGTATTACAGGGGGCCCCACAACCCTGTTGACCAGTCAACTTTGAGTGGTCAACAGGCCCCCCTGGACCCACTGTCAGCCTTGTACCCACAACAAATTTGCATTTATTTTTTGAATTAATAATAATTTTAGAAAATGTTTAAAACTTTCAAAATTAATATAAAGTAATTCTGTCGTGGTGGGCGCACGGCAGATGCCATGGCATGGCTAAAGAGAGGCGGAGGCTAGAGGGCACTGGTGGGCTCCAGAGGCGGGGTTGGCATGAGCGAGCGCGGGACGCAAGACATACCCAGGTTTGGGGCTCTCCGGAGAGATAACACCCCTAGTCCTGCTGAGTATGGTTGATATGCGATAGTACAAGGTTGCTCCTGGAACTGTATGGAGGAAGAAGGAAGGCTGGCCAAGGCTTAGGATGCTCCTTCTCCTCGGGTGGATTCTACTGAATGGTGGCTAAGTTCTCTATCCTTGCTTACTTGCCCCTGTATGCGAGGGCTCCTGGGGGTTTTATAGGCCAACCCCCCAGGGGTACAATGATAATGTTACGAGTTAGTGGGTCCGGTCGTCGGCGTCTGAGGACCCGGGCTGGGACCCGCTGGGGGCCTGTGGTTTGCTGGGTTCCCCTAGGTGCGGGCCCCGCGTGCCTAGGGGACTATGCGCCGTCTTATCGATCGTCAGGGCATGGCCGATTCGAGTCGGGTATAGTGGCGCTCCGTCAGGTCGCCGCTTGCTGTCGTCAGCAGTGACAACGGGGGCACTGTTGCCACGCCGGGCCTGGTCACCGGGTAGGTGAGGGGCACTGTTGCCACGCTCCGGCTGACTAGAGGCATGGGCGGGCACTGTTGCCACGCTCCGGCTGACTAGAGGCATGGGCGGGGCACTGTTGCCCTGGTTATCAGTGGATGAAGACTCGTCCCATCGTACGGCCTGGATGGGACGGGAGCTGACCCGTGGCTGGGTTGCGAAGCACGCCACGGGTGGAGCTGGCTTGTCAGGGAAGCCTTGGTTTTGCCAGGTTCGGCTATCTTGTACTGGTTGTCGAGGCCGAGTGGAGGTGCCTGGCCGGGTTGGAGAGTTCGGCCGGGTCGCGGGGCCTGGACGGGTCGAGCGACCCGGCCAAGCGCGCGCTGGCTTGAGGGGCGACACCGGTCCCATTGTTTTTGAAAAGGATCCGGGTTCTGTTGCTTGCCCGGGGTTCATCCCCCGGATAGTATCCCCGAAGCTGTGAAGGTCCGCCGTCTTCGGATTGGGGTCCTTCGCAGTTTCCCCCTTAAAAAGGCGAATTCTGCGAGCGCCGGGTCCAACAACACCCACTGTGTGCCGGGTTTTTTGGAAATCGGATCGCGGCATCCCGGCGGTGGCGGGAACCGAGGAGTCCATTGAATCTTGGGGCAATCCCTCGGGCTTCGCGCGGGCACCACGTGGTGCCCGGAAGTCGGAGGGGCCTGACAGCCCACGAGCGTGATGGGATAGGGCGACGGGCTGGGGCCCGCCACCGCGTGCCCTTGGCCCACGCGTGCGGATTTATTGCGGCGTCCGGGGGTCGGTTGCTCTTCCCCGTGCAGTTATTGTGCGAGTACGTGCGCACTTATTGCAGGGTAGTGGGAAAGGCGAGCTGTAACACCCACGATGTGGCTATATCTCCCATGTGTCGAAGCACGACTTAGAGGCATAACCGCATTGTGGTTTTGTCGCAAGAAGGGTCATCTTCACACAATCCCATGTAATGAACAAGAAAGGGGTAAAAAGTTGGCTTACAATCGCCACTTCACACAAGTACTTAAATAAATCATACATCATTCAGAGTACAGACATAGCCCGACTACGGACGAATCCAAATAAAAAGAAGGTAAGCCCAAATGCTAGATCCCCAATCGTCCCAACTGGGCTCCACTACTGCATGAAACGAAACATAGCAACGACCAAGATCTTCGTTGAGCTCCCATCTGAGCTCGGTTGCATCACCTGCACTGGTATCATCGGCACCTGCAATTGTTGTGGTAGTATCTGGTGAGGACTCAGCAATCTCAAAACCCGCGAGATCAAGACTATTTAAGCTTATGGGTAGGAAATGGTAATGAGGTGGAGTTGCAGCAAGCACTAAGCAAATATGGTGGCTAACATACGCAAATAAGAGAGAGAAGTGAAGCAACATAAAGGTCGAGAAGCTAGAAGTGATCAAGAAGTGATCCTGAAACTACTTACGTTCATACATAACTCAAACCGTGTTCACTTCCCGGACTCCGCCGAAAAGAGACCATCACGGCTACACACGCGATTGATGCGTTTTAATTAAGTCAGGTGTCAAGTTCTCTACAACCAGACATTAACAAATTCCCATCTGCCACATAACCGCGGGCACGGCTTTCGAAAGTTTAACCCTACAAGGGTGTCCCAACTTAGCCCATTATAAGGTCTCACGACAAACGAAGGATATTCCTTCTCCCGGGAAGACCCGATCAGTCTCGGAATCCCGATTACAAGACATTTGGACAATGGTAAAACAAGACCAGCAAGACCGCCCGAATGTGCCGACAAACCCCGATAGGAGCTGCACATATCTCATGTTCTGGGCACACTGGATGAGTCAAGCTACGAGTAAAACCACCCCTCAAGTTTCCCCGAGGGGGCCCCTCAGGCTGCTTGGTTTGGACCAACACTTAGAGAAGCACTGGCCCGGGGGGGGGGGGGTGAAAATAAACATGACCCTTGGGTTGGCCTTCCCAAGGGAAGGTTATAGGTTTTTAGGGAAATGTAAAACCAAAGTTGGGCCTTGCTAGAGGAGTTTTATTCAAAGCGTACTGTCAAGTGGTTCCCATATACCCAACCACTTAAGTAATGCAAAATAAAGGAACATAACACTGGTATGGCGGAAACTAGGGCGGCAAGAGTGGAACAAAACACCAGGCATAAGGCTGAGCCTTCCACCCTTTACCAAGTATATAGATGCATTAATTAAATAAGAGATATTGTAATATCCCAAAATAATCTTGTTCTAACATGGAGGAATCTTCAACTTCACCTGCAACTAGCAACGCTATAAGAGGGGGCTGAGCAAAATCGGTAACTTAGCCAAACAACGGTTTGCTAGGAAAGGTGGGTTAGAGGCTTGACATGGCAATATGGGATGCATGGTAAAGAAGTGATAGGTAGCGGAGCATAGCGATAGAACGAAGCAACTAGCAAGCAAATATAGAAGTGATATCGAGGGTAATGGTCAACTTGCCTGAAATCCCGCAAGGAAGAAGACAAACGGACATAGTCGAACGAATCCTCACAACTCCAGAACAAAATCGAAGCTAACGAGAGAAGCAAACCGAAAAGAAGCAAACAACATGGTAAACTAACAAGCATAAGTATGGCCTGACGCACAAACAAGTATGATGCATGTCCGGTTTAATGAGGCATGGCATGACAACGTGCCACAAACAATACTACAAGTTAAGTGGAGCTAAATATGGAACGAGTTGCATATTGACGAAACACCACATTCGAGTTATTTAGTTCGCTCTCGTTTAGGTACCCAACAATATTAAATGTTGTTAAACATGGCAAGAGGTGAAACATAAGTAAACTAACTATTTAGGCAAGTTTAAACGAGGCCGGAACAACAAACAACAATTCCGGAAAATTCTCATGTCCATATTTTGAATTCGCTACTGTTCTGCCCTAAAACATATTTTAATGTTGTTAACTAGTGAAACAAAGTGCACCAAGTTAATCTATGCATTTTCCACCCCATTTACATATAAAGTTAATTAAAATTGGAGCTACGGTTATTTAGTTATGAAATAAAGCATTTTAACATAGCATTTATGCAAAAATAAAGCAAACAACTAGTTTAAGCATTTTAACATGGATGAGAGCGGAATATTATTAAACTAGATAAAAATCTAAGCATTTTCCATATTAAAATCATTTTAATCAGATGCACCATTTGTGAGTTATTAAATGCATGATTTAGAGGGACTTTTCTCTAAAACAGTAAAACACTAGATAACTAGCAAATTCGTCCACGAAAAAAAACAACACGTCGGCCCGAATCTTGCTGGGCTCTGGGCGCTCACGATGGGCTGAGGCCCAGGTAGGTGCTGGCGGCTAGGGTAGATCTCGAGCAGGCCGGATCTAGAGGGGAAGTAGGCTGGGCCTTGGAGCTGGCTGGTGATGCAGTCAACGGGCACGGGCAAGCGCTCTGCTCGACCATGCGAAGCAGGCAGTAGCGGTTGAAGCAGGGGAGCAGCGGCGGCGTGCAAGACAGCAAGGAACTCCGATGATGGGTGGCTGATGGCGACGCGAGCGCCGGGAACGGGTAGATCTGGGCGAGGGGGTCTCGGATCTGGCGGCGCAACGGAGCTCCGAGGTGGAGAGGAACTGCAGCGCCATGGCAGGGAAAAATCAGACAAGTGGCAGGGACAGAGAGAGGGACGGAGTGAGAGCGAGAGGAGGCGAGGCGACCTGGCCGTGGCTGGCCGGCCGGCGCGGGTGCCCGAGGAGGTCGTGGGGGACGACGGATGCAGGCGGCAATGCGCCCGACAAGATCTTGGCGGCGGCGGCCCTGTTTGAACAGAGAAAGAGAGATAGGGAGGTAAGACGAGGGAGGCAGAGAAACAACAGGTGGAGGATAAGTGCAGCGGTGCTTACTCGTGGTCGCCGGCGGCGGCGCCCGGTCGCCGGACGACAAGGCGAGGTGGACGAGCACGGGGAGGCTCATTCTGGCCGGAGACAAGGCCATGGGCCATGTTGTTCGGGACTGTTGCTGCTGCTTGTGAGGTGCTCAGGGCAAGCCTCTCAGGCACGAGAAGGAGGGAGGATAGAGAGGAGCTCGGGGATGAGGGAGATCGAGCGCTGCTGCAGGTTGGCAAAGAAGGCAGGGAGGAGGCGACCATGGATCAAGAGGAGAAGGTGGTTGGCTCGATGCTGAAAACGAGGGAGGTGGTCGGGCGGAGAGGTGGATCTGGGAAGATCCCGACAGGAGATGGTGAGTGGGTGGCGGCGGCGGAATGGGAAGGACGAGACATACTAGGATCTAGGGTTAGGCAATATATATCGCAAGGATTTTGGTCAGGAGCTAATCGGACCCTTCGATTAAAATCAAACGGTCGAGAAAAATAGGTTGGGGAGTCCAATGAAGAAAACGAAGATATATTGGGGATGTTTGGGGATGATCTGGACTCATCAGTCGCGACTGTTCGGGTCGGGTTCGGGACAGTTTTCTGACGCACGTGAGGGGTCTGAGTAAAGTGTAGAGAGGGTCAAACGGTCAGAAAAGAGGGAATCGAAAACCCGGTTGGACTCGGATCGGTCAACGAAGGCAAGGGGGGAACGCGGCAACTACGGACGGATGCAAGCTTTATGAAAACATGCAGATGCAATGCGCATGATGCCATGAGATGAGATGCATGGCATGAACAAAATGCAAAACAAAAGACAAAAATCCAACCACGAAGGAAATATATATCACTTAGCCGGAAATGGCAATAGTTGGAGTTACAAATATGGAAAGTTACATCCGGGGTGTTACAACACTCCACCACTACAAGAGGATCTCGTCCCGAGATCTAGGATGTCACCGGAGAGAAGCAAAAACGGAAGAGGAGAGGTAAACTAAGTTTCTTCTTCGACAAATGAGTGAAACCAAAGAACCTTGAGAGGTTGAAAAGTTGAAAGAAAGAACACAACAGAGTTGAACACAACTGAGAGCACTGCGGTAGAAAATAAAAACAAGGAACACCATGTGAACCTTGGAGGATGCAAAGCTATGAATGATGAGTACAACGGACAAGAAGGAATTGAAACCACTCTGGTTGAAATGATATAAACAAGGAACAAGGAAGATCAAATTCGGACATCACTCCAGTTGAAAAGAGATGCAAGACTTGATAATATGAAAAGAACTTGAGCAGAGGACATAACACTCCTGTTTAACACATAAGCAAGGAAAAGAACATGATATTTACAAAATGGGATGATGGGTCGAAGAGAGTAACATCACAATGCCTCCGGAAGAAAGAATAGAAGATAGATCATTGGAATAACAGAATGGAGAAGAAAATGCCAACTTCTACCACAAATGAGCTTGGAAAGCACCCTTCCAAGAAGGTTATAACGGAGTTGATGGAAAACCAACAACGAAACGAATAAACTTGTAGTGGGCTTATGGAAAACTACTCAAAATTGAGGCAAAATTCTGCCACTACGGAAACAAATAATATATTTGAAAACACCAACGAGATGAAAACTTCTTCCACCAAGATCATAGAGAGGTAACTTGGACCATTGATAATCACCACAAATGCAACATTCCTTAAGGAAAGCTTTAGGTGAAATATGACACAAGATAACTCCAATGAAAAGATTAATGTATTTAAAATACCTCATTCTTGACAACATGTGAATCGCGAAACATGAATCGAAATTGTCAAGAATGATATAACTCCATCTCGAAGATAAGGTAGAAGGAATTGCACTTCGAAATGCAAGAAGAAGAATACTTGAACTCCTCAGAAAAAACATGTGTTGGGCACCATGTTTATTTTTTTAGTATAGCTTGGCGGGTCATAACTTCGAGAGAAATCTTGAAGAACAATTGAAGAATGAAAGGAATCCTTGATGAATCACCATGTAGAGCCTCCATGGAGAACTCCAGTAATAAAAGAATGATAGAAAGAAAGAGAAGTTGAATAAATAAGGTGAGACTTGCAATGATTTAGATGGAGCTTCGGGATGATATAACCGAGAGAACTTGGAACTCCGGAAAGAAAAGATGAACATCTTAGAACCAAGAATTTATTCCTCATGAACAAACTCCGAAGAAAACAATTAATCACTTGGATGAAACAAGAATAAGAATTATGTTATGTGTATCCTTCACTAATTTAAATTGTTGACAAGCAACAAATTTGGCATACTCCTTATTCTTATTGAAAAAAATGATTGAAGAGAGATATTCCTCAACTTGGGAAGGTCTTCAACGAACCACCGGTAGGATTGAAACAACGCATAAATTGATATGATAACAAAGGAAGAGGAATCTCAAATGAACCACCATACGAATTGAAAATGATCGAAGAAAAGAGCACGAATCACCGAGAAGAATTAGAAAAAATTGGATGAAGGTACTTTATGGGATTTAGATACATGAGAACGAAGAGATCATGAACTGATTAGAGGATATTTGAACGATGCACCGGTAATATTTGGAGAATGATAGCTATACAATGAGAATGAAGAATTATGACATGATGGCCTTCGGAGGAAAGAAATGGAAACAACTCATGAAATGCTCCGGATGGTAAGAAAAGAATTGTCACAATCAAAAACAATTATGAGGATGGCATGAAGCTAGAACCATGAATCTTCAAGAGAATGGACCAAGATTTTAGAGGAAACACTTCTTCGGTGTTTACATGCTGAGAATGATGACAAGAACCACCAAAATTGTTGAGGCACTTCGGAACAAAGAAGAATAGAAATGATGGACCAACAATGAAAAGAATATGAAAGCGAACTTGGAGGAAACATTTGACTGATGAGAAATCATTCTTATGTGAAGCTTTTAAAGAATTTGAAAATCACTCCTGATAAATTTGAAGAGTGAGGTAAGATCCTGGGAAAAGACCTGTGGGTTATGGGCTCACTCAAAATTAAACACCATTGAATGATTGATTGAAAGGATGGATTGCACCGGTTGAAATAAATGGCTTGAATGAGATAACAACCTCAAAATACCTTGAACGGATTGAGAATGGAAACACAAATCTTCTGAGATATCTTCAACACTTTGAAACAAATGAATAGAAAGAGGTGAGTGATTGAAAGGTGCACCGGCATGGGAAACATTTGAAATGAGGAAAGGATTTGATCGACAAAGCTTGAATTGAATCCACCGGAGAAGAAAAGAGAATGAAGAATAATAAACTTGAAGCTCCGTTAGTATCTTCCTGAGAATCACCGGATAAGAACATTGAAAGAAACGAATGAAGAGACTTCTCACAAATAAAAGGATACATGATTAGGAAATCTGAGTCCTTGAAGTTAAGGGTGGCAGGGTGGAAAATGAAAGACAACTTGGGACGGATGAAACAAACACCATTCAGAAAACTTAGAATTGATCTCGCAAATGTTGAAATGATCGAATCCACTTGAAGAGAAGCACGCCGGTTGGGAAAGAATTAACATGACGACCTGGATGATCAAGAAGGATTAGTATCCACATAGGAATATGAGAACACCACTTAGGAAAGGTACGGATTCAACATTTGACTTCGAAGCAAACATATGATAGAGATTTCGTCCGAAGTTTTCGTGGTGGGGCCCACATGGGCTCGATCGTACAACACCATCATGTACAAGGCAGTGCAAATGACATATGAAGCGTCCTCGAATCAGCATAGCCAAGGGCTCTTTAAGACACAACGAGACCACTGTAAAAACGACCATGGATATGCGGACCACTAGACGTCAAACGCCAATCTCATATCATGCATCTGTCAAACAGAAAAACTAGAGCTACTTGAATTCCCACCTATAAAACTCCCGAAACTTTCTGGTTATGCAATCTGGTGTTGGGGATATAGGGGAAACAATATATCTCACCGAAACTAACAATCCCTACATCCAGCTCTATCCATCCATCAACACATAACCAAGAAAACTCCGGAAATCGTGTACCTCAACCTTCGAAAAGCATCCATTATACAAGTTAATGCAATACTCCCGAACTCCCGCCCCAGTACTGGGAGGCGTCGAGGTTATCTCACCAACAACTGCATAAAAGATATTTTCAATGTCGGCGAAAACTCAGGTATTCCAGAACTACAATGATAAAATTGTGACAACAACAACTCGGAGCTCAACTCCCCGGGACACTGCCACAACCCCTAAATGTCAGTAGGCACCAAGAACAATGTTCTTGTCACAAGACTACCGCAACGATCCCAAGATACCCGCGTGATCCTAATTTTTTTTTAGTGAAATTTGAGGAGAGGAAATTCAAAACATCTACGTCAGGAGACCTCACCAGAGCGACAAAGGGACTGAGGAGTAAACAGTATCCTACTCTCCCATATATATAATCCTAAGACTCAAAGCAATTTTGTTCTAGACTCAACAACGTCAATGATTCGATCAAGCAGGGGGCTCCTAAGTCGGGGATGGTTGTGATTACCAACTTGTAACATCCACGATGCGGCTATATCTCCCATGTGTCGAAGCATGACTTAGAGGCATAACAGAATTGTGGTTTTGTCGGAAGAAGGGTCATTGTCGGTGTCAAAACCGGCGGATCTCGGGTAGGGGGTCCCGAACTGTGCCTCTACGCGGATGGTACCAGGAGACAAGGGACACGATGTTTCTACCTAGGTTCGGGCCCTCTCGATGGAGGTAAAACCCTACTCCTTCTTGATTGATATTGATGATATGGGTAGTACAAGAGCGGATATACCACGAGATCAAGGAGGCTAAACCCTAGAAGCTAGCCTATGGTATGATTGTTGTAATGGTTGTTCGTCCTACGGACTAAAACCCTCCGGTTTATATAGACACCAGAGAGGGCTAGGGTTACATAGAGTCGGTTACAATGGTAGGAGATCTACATATCCGTATCGCCAAGCTTGCCTTCCACGCCAAGGAAAGTCCCATCCGGACACGGGACGAAGTCTTCAATCTTGTATCTTCATAGTCTTGGAGTCTGGCCGATGATGATAGTCCAGCTATCCGGACACCCCTAGTCCAGACTCCCAAGAGCTCTCGAACCAGGCTTCAATGACGATGAGTCCGACAGCATACTGTTCGGCATTGCAAGGCGGGTTCCTCCTCCGAATTAATTCATAGAAGATTGTGAACACCAGGATAGTGTCCGGCTCGCAAAATAAATTCCACACACTACCAGAGAGAATAATATGTACACAAGCTCAATCTGGCGACGATTTTGTGGCGTGACGTCACACCACCGCCAAGCCTTTACTTGAATCGTTTTCTATTATACCACCTCGGTAGCGTTTAGCGGCAGTTTCCTTGGCACGTCTTGTCGAAGCAGAGATCGTGTTCCCCTTATTCTGGGATTCCCATCAATACGTACGTGGGTAACCCAAGCGCGCCCGTTGCCACGCCCCCTCTATCGAAGGCGAGTCCCAAATGGTCACGGGGACGGTTCTTGGTATTCTACCTATTTATAATGAGACCAAGGCTCGATCCTTTTCTTCAACCCTCAATCGAATCTGCCCCTCGCCCCGAGTTCCAACACCCAAAGCCTCAGATTCGAGTGCCCCGGACCTTCAACAATGTCCGGCCTCGACCAACAGTGCCGGTGGATGCCCTCCTCTGTTACGGAAGAGGACGTGCAAAAGCTGAGGGAATCCAAGTACCTGACTTATGAGATTTCACATAGGTTGCCCGCCAAAGGGCAAGTCATTCCCACTCCCGAGCCCGGCGAAAGCGTCGTGTTTGTGTCCCACATCCATCGGGGTTTAGGCTTCCCGATGGATCCTTTCGTGAGAGGGCTTATGTTTTACTATGGGTTGAAATTCCACGACTTGGCTCCGGAGTCCGTCCTCCACATCTCATCATTTATTGTCGTCTGCGAGGCCTTCCTCCACACTACCCCCCACTTCGGTTTGTGGCTCAAGACCTTCAACATGGAGCCGAAGATGATCGAGGGTCGTCAATCAGAGTGCGGCGGGGCGGTTGTAAGCAGAAGGGACGATGCTCCATGGCCCGAGGGCTCTTTCCAAGAGGAGCTTGGCTTGCGGCAACAGGAGTGGTTCTATATTACCGCTCCTAGGGGCAGCAGGCAGAAGCCGCCGCCCATCTTTCGCTCGGGCCCTCCACAGCGGCTAATGTCGTGGGTCAACCAAGGGCTCAACTGGGGGCCGTCAAAGGACGTACCCCTATTGCAGGGCTGGATTCGAGACCTCCAAGAGAGGGAGGTCAATCTGGTCATGGTGATGCAGGTTATGCTGATTCGGCGTCTTCTGCCCTGCAAGCGTCGCCCCCTCCGCCTGTGGGAATTCAATCCAGAGGGGCCTCGAGCTCTCCAACACTTCATGGGTGCAACACCCGTGGAGATGTATAAATTATTCTTCGGATCACAAGAGTTGTGTCCGGAATTGACCGAGGATTCCGGCCTAAGCTGCAATCGCCCGGATGCTCAGGTAAGTGGCCCTGCGTCCGGACACACCATTTTTTTGCACCTTCTTGAATTAGCCTTTTAACCCATCGTCTCTTGAATAGGAGTGGATAGCGCAAGCGAAACTGATACGGTGTCCGGCCCCCCTCCCGGAGACCGCACCGGATCCCGTGATGGCAAGGATGCTGGAGGTTGCGCCTTCAGAGCAAGGCGAAGGGGAGAACAGAGAAACTACCGCCTCTACCAAGGAGGCCTTTGAGAAAGGAGGAATCGAGAATACCTCCTTCCAAGGGGAGAAAAGGACTGCTTCCGAAAACCCAGAGGCCAAGGCCTCGAAGCGGGGGAAGAGATCTTCACCCGAGGGTCCTGTGTCTGGGGAGGCCCCGGCCGGACTATCTCCCTTAAGGAATCAGCCCTCCAGCGAGCCGTAAGTAGAAAAAGGGGAGTTTTGTAGTAAGAGACATCCCTATTTTTGCTTCTGAGGATAACCGAAGTTTTTACCTTGTAGTTCGGATCTCTGTCCTTCTCAGATGAGCTCGTCCTCGGGGGACCTTCATCCGGAGATGATGGGGAGCGAAACACCTCCATTTGCCGCACCGCCAGGTGGGGCGGACGACCCTGAGGTGTCATCACGGAGGGTATGCCCGAGTCCGGCGGGGCCGGAGAGTTCGGCACCAACTGGTGTACGGCCAGGGGAGCTGAAGGATCTGCTTGAGAGGGCGTCTATCTTAGAAGGTCACCGCACATTGATGAGTGCGGTGATTAGAAGAATTTCGTCCGCCGAAGGCGGGTTGGATGATGCCATCAGAAGTTTGCTGGCGGGGTTTGAGGTACGCAAAAATGACATACCTCTTGATAGTTTTACACATAAAGTGCGCCCTGTATAGATAGTAGCCCCTGAGACTCGGTATGTTGTCGAAAGCGACAGCGTGCCGAGGATCAAAATCGCAGGTATTAGTTTTCGCCTTTCCTATGCAGGTGGCGGATAGTCCAGTGGCCAGCCGGACTGATGGAGTTGCCGAACTAAAGCGGCAACTCGACGTTGCGGATGCGGACATCGCGCTGGTCAATAAGCGACTTGACGAGTCACAAGGTAGGTTGTTTCTCCGAGGTCACCTAGTAAGGGTGCTGAAGCCCACTTCTTACAACATGTGTGCTTAATGTAGATGGTGCCGCTGCTGTGGAGAGCCTTCGGTCAGAACTTGCTCGAGCCAAGTAGAAGGCCAGAAGGAGTGATGCGGCTGCCTCGAGGGCGGACGAAGAGCTGGAAGCCGAAAGGGCTGCTCACTGCCGAAGCAGGGGGAGATGGCCGAAATGGCCGTGAAGTTGAAAGATGTTACCGACCACTATGAGGTTCTTGAAAAAGAATGCCGAGCGGACCAAGAAGACCTGAGGAAGGCCACCGCCGAAGCCAAGGATGCCCGTTCTGCAATGAGGGCTATAAAGGAGGAGCTGCGCCAGGCCGGAGATATTGCGGCTGGCAAGCCCTTTCTGCTGCGCAGGAGGTTTACAGATCCGAAGTATGCTCAGCTTGGCCAGCCGTGGGGTCCGGAGGATCCTTATATGGATTTAGCGGCGAGTGCAGCAGATGCTGTCGTGCACTTCCGAAGTCAAAAGGATCACGAGACGGAAGAGCTTTTTTGGTCTCAATTCCATAGTCCGGAGCGTTCACTTCCGCTGACCGATCGGTTGGCTGAGTGGGCTGAGCTGAATAGATTGTCCGGTCCTGCCATGACGGATATCGTGGCTCATGTCTGGCCGGATAGGCCCAAGCCAAAGAGTTATTTCGGCTTATTGCAGCAATTCCTTGGGGCGGTGCCGCATATAAAGGTGATGAAGCGGTCGGCCTGCATAGAGGGTGCACGGATGGCCCTCGCCCATGTGAAGACATACTGGACGGAAATGGATGCCACCGATGTTGCGACCCGGGGTTCGGACGAGAGCCGGTTACCCGCCGAGCACTATTTTGGGGAAGTTCTGCGTGGTGCTCGTGTAATAGAGTCGCAGTGCTCAAAAAATGTCATGTTCAAATGATCTTTATGGTTTGTAAAATGATGTTTATAATATAAGCGCTTTTTGTACTTGTGCATTCAAGTATTGAAATATCTCCTGTGCGGCCGTTAATGTATACTTCTGTATAACTTGAAAGATGGCAGTCTTCGGCTTCAGCCCCCACACACGTGGTGCGGGGGTGTTTGCGAAATAGCGCATTTTCACACTTAATCCAATGTCTTGGTTCTGTGAAGGAGGTGGTAGCGTAGCAAACGAGGCAACCGGACTATAATGCTTTATCACTTTCACTTAGCCATAGGAGTTCGAAGGTGGGGCTACGATATAGCCCCTGGGGGCACCGCGCTCTCCGGATTTGGGGCGCATGTGTGCCTGACCGGGAAGCGGTCCTTCATCAAAGCGGAGGAATTCTAACATTTCGGAGGTCAATCGAGTGGTTGACCAGTCTCTCGCTACATCATGACATTCAGTTTTCGGCTTTCTCTACTGAGGTGCTCACCCGGCCGAACCGGGGCACAATCGTAGTAGTTCTCCTGGTGCTGCGTTAGCCGATGATACGGAACATAAGGCAGCAAAACACAGGAGCCAGGCAAACCCAACATTTGACCTAAGACATGATTCGGAGCTGATGCATATAAGGCCTAACTCGAGACGCCGAACACTCCCTGAGGTGTTCGGTCATTATGATGACGGGCAGATCAATGCCCTAAGCCCCTAGTGTCCAGGTACACGCGAAATCCTCTGACACGGCCGATGCCCAAATGTCAGCCTCCTCTCTAGTTATGATGAGAAACCAGGGGATGTATAGCAACAAGAGACAGTAAAAAAGGTTTACGCAGGGTCTTAATCTGAAAAGAATCCTTGCAACGGGTCCCTACTGCACGTCTGCGCCTGTGTGTCCGTTGTGCTGTATCCTGGACGGGTGTAACATGCTGTTCATCTGTAAAAGAGAGGAACTTAGTTTGAAAAGAAATCATGTGAAAAATGTATTGAAAATCTAAGTATGAATGAATGAATAAAGCTGAGCTTTTACTGGCTCTTTATGCTTATACGCATAGCCCCTTGTGAAGGGGTGTGCGGCTAGGGAGCCCCTAGTTTATTTATGCCGGACTCGCCTCGCCGTGTCTGGGGTCTTGAATGACCTTTTAATGAGATGATGCCACGTGGACCGGGCATTTTAAGTGTAAGAGACGCGTAGTGCGATATTTCATTGAAGCGGGCGAAAGCTTCGCGTCCCAATAGTGCTTGATGGCTACTTTTGAATGGGGCGACATGGAAGATTAGCTTTTCGCTGCGGGAGTTGTTTGGTGGTCCGAACACAACTTCTAATAGTAAGGAGCCCGTGCACTTGGCGTAAGGGCCTGGCGTCACTCCCTTGAAGGAAGTGCGGCTATGGCGAATTTTAGTAGGGTCTATCCCCAACTTGCGGATTGTGTCCGGATATAGCAGGTTTAAATCACTACCGCCATCCATTAGGACTTGTGTAAATTGTAGTCCGTCGATTATAGGATCCAATATCAGAGCAGTCCATCCTGTGTTTCGAATACTTCTGGAATAGTCCAGGTGGTCGAAAGTAATTGGTTTTGACATCCAATCTCGGGGTTCCGCTGGGGTGGACCGTGCGACCCGTACTTTAGCGGGTGCCGCACTATTGTTCCGTATTATCACGTGAAGTGAGTTTACTGTTTTGACTTCTTGTGGGAAAGTCTTTTGGTTTCCGGCGTTCTGCTGGTGGGGTTCGTCGTCATCCTCGCTTCGCGCGTCGAGCCCCTTGTGTTCGGCGTTGAGTCGGCCAGACTGTTTGAAGACCCAACAGTCTCGGTGGGTGTGGTTTGCAGGCTTCCCGGAGGTGCTATGGATTTGACATATCCGATCCAAAATTTTGTTTAGGTTGGATAGCTCGTCACTGTTGTCCCTAAGAGGCAGTGTTTTATTGTTCGGCCGCGAGCTTTTGAATCCGGCGTTGACCGTCGTGTTCTTTGTGTTGTTTTCTTTATTTCGGCGCTAGTCCTTTCTGCGCCGTGATTTTCCGTTTCCATCTCTGATCTCGGATGTACTCGGGTCGCTGGTGCTGCATCTTGCTAGCCAGCTATCTTCCCCCGCGCAAAAGCGGGTCATGAGGCTTGTTAGCGCGGCCATTGTTCTCGGCTTCTCTAGGCCGAGTTGTCTGGCGAGCCATTCGTCTCGGACATTATGTTTATAAGCTGCTAAGGCTTCGGCGTCCGGATAGTCGACTATTTGGTTCTTTTTTGTGAGGAACCTGTTCCAGAATTTGTGCACTGATTCTCCGGGCTATTGAGTTATGTGACTTAAATCGTATGCATCCGGAGGGCGGACATAAGTCCCCTGAAAATTTGCTCTAAACGTGTCCTCGAGCTCTTCCCAACTTCCAATGGTATTTTCTGGGAGGCTTTTGAGCCAATGCCGAGCTGGCCCTTTGAGCTTGAGGGGTAGATATTTTATGGTGTGGAGATCCAGACTCCGGGGTCTATTGTTCCGTCGTATGCCTCTATGTTTACGGGTTTGAACCCCGCTGGAAATTCATGATCCAGCACCTCATCGGTGAAACATAGTGGGTGTGCGGCGCCCCTGTATTTAGGTGTGCCGTTATCTTCGAACGCACAGCGTGTTGTGTTGCTTCCTGGGGCCCTCTTCTTTGGCCCATAAATGGACCTGACCGCCATCCGCTTTATGCGAGGATATTTATGTGTCATGTGCCGATTATAGCGCGCCGCTTGCGCTCTTGGCAAGTCATCTGTCGCCTATCCGCCAGCGGCCTCTTTGCTTTTTGATTGTGGGGCTCTACGGCCTCCTCGTCGACCGGGCAGCAGCTTGCGCCGGGTAGCTCTTTGTTTGGTGGCTATTGTCGTATTTGTCCGCGGTCTTGAGTACTTTGCTCCACCTCATTCTGAGTATGTCTTCCGCTGTTTTGAGCTTCCGTTTCTCCTTCTTCAAACTTCTTTTAGTGGCGACAAGCCTTTTTTGGAGGTTCTTATGCTCCGGTGGTGTGTCCGGCGTGAGATCGTCTGGACTGTTGTTTTCGCCGTGGATGAGTTGATTATCCGATTCATCCTGTACGGGTGGCTGCTTGGTTGCATGTTCGTCGCCCACTTGTTTGCCCTGCTCTATGGCTGGGTCATTATGAGTGCTGTTGTTATCGAGGCGGGACTTGGGGCGGCGCTTGCGTCACCGTTTTGGTTGTTTTTCGGGGGAATTATCCTTCGCCGCGTCCCGTTGTACCTCGTTATCGCTCCCTGCTGGGGTGTCCACCATATATATATATATATATCATGAATTGAGGTGGCTTTCCGGTGCCCAGTAGGGGCTGGTTCTTTGTCGTCTCCGGTGTCATCGTCCATACCGTCGATGTCTTCGGAGTCGTAGTCTAGCATGTCGGTTAGATCGTCGACAGTGGCCACAAAGTGGGTGGCGGGTGGGCTTTGAATTTCTTCGTCGTCCGCACCCCAACCATCCTGACCGCAGTCCGGCCAGGGCTCTCCTGATAGAGAGATACTTTAGCGAATTCAGGATGTCGCCAAAGGGTGAGTGTTGAAAGATGTCCGCAGCGATGAACTCCATGATCGGCGCGCAATCGGATTCGATTGGCAGGGGCGCAGGAGGCTCGGAGTCCGGCAAGGAGTCCGGCATCTCGGAGTCACGAGTTTTGCGAAGGACAAGGTCAGTATTCGGCTCTATCGCCGTAGAGGTTGCAGCCCCTGAGACGGTGTCCAGCCACCTGTGCTCGATCTGCACGGTCGGCTCCGAACTATGGGTCAGAGCGGACTCATGTGCGGCCTCCAGGGTACTGTCCGGCGGCAGAGCTAAATCGTGCCCATCGTGGTATCAGGCGGGCGCTCGGTATGGGCTCGAATCCATCGGGTTCAAGTCTCCGCGGATGTCAGCCATGAAGTTTAGTCTTCCAAACCTGACTGATGGCTGGGGCGAAGCTTCGATCTGCTCCAGATGGCTGCTTAATTGCCCGCAGCATGCAAAGCCGCCGAACACGAAGATCTGTACTTGGAGAAAAGTCTCACCCTGGACCGCGTTGTTGTTGATTGAAGAAGCCATCAAGCCTATCGGTGACGACACATAGGAACTCTCAATGAAAGCACCAATGTCGGTGTCAAACGGCGGATCTCGGGTAGGGGGTCCCGAATGTCAAGGCCTAACCGGATGGTAATAGGAGACAAGGGACACGATCTTTTTACCCAGGTTCGGGCCCTCTCGATGGAGGTAAAACCCTACTCCTACTTGATTGATATTGATGATATGGGTAGTACAAGAGTGGATCTACCACGACATCAAGGAGGCTAAACCCTAGAAGCTAGCCTATGGTATGATTGTTGTAATGGTTGTTCGTCCTACGGACTAAAACCCTCCGGTTTATATAGATACCGGAGAGGGCTAGGGTTACACAGAGTCGGTTACAATGGTAGGAGATCTACATATCCGTATCGCCAAGCTTGCCTTCCACGCCAAGGAAAGTCCCATCCGAACACGGGACGAAGTCTTCAATCTTTTATCTTCATAGTCTTGGAGTCCGGCCGATGATGATAGTCCGGCTATCCGGACACCCCCTAGTCCAGGACTCCCGCAGTCATCTTCACATAGTCCCATGTAATGAACAAGAAAGGGATAGTGAGTTGGCTTACAATCGCCACTTCACACAAGTACTTAAATAAATCATACATCATTCAGAGCACACACATAGACCGACTACGGATGAATCCAAATAAAAACAAGATAACCCCAAAATGCTAGATCCCTGATCGTCCCAACTGGGCTCCACTACTGATCAACATGAAACAAAACATAGCAATGACCAAGATCTTCGTTGAGCTCCCATCTGAGCTTGGTTGCATCACCTGCACTGGTATCATCGACACCTGCAACTGTTGTGGTAGTATCTGGTGAGTCACAAGGATTTAGCAATCTCAAAACCCACGAGATCGAGAGTATTTAAGCTTATGGGTAGGAAGTGGTAATGAGGTGGAGTTCCAGGAAGCACTAAGCAAATATGGTGGCTAACATATGCAAATAAGAGGGAGAAGAGAAGCAACACAACGGTCGAGAAGCTAGAAGTGATCAAGAAGTGATCCTGAAACTACTAACGTTCATACATAACTCAAACCGTGTTCACTTCCAGGACTTCGCCGAGAAGAGACCATCACGGCTACACGCGCGGTTGATGCGTTTTAATTAAGTCAAGTGTCAAGTTCTCTACAACCGGACATTAACAAATTCTCATCTGCCACATAACCGCGGGCACGACTTTTGAAAGTTTAAACCCTGCAGGGGTGTCCCAACTTAGCCCATTATAAGCTCTCACGACCAACGAAGGATATTCCTTCTCCCGGGAAGACCCGACCAGTCTCGGAATCCTGGTTAGAAGACATTTTGACAATGGTAGAACAAGACCAGCAAGACCACCCGAATGTGCCGACAAATCCTGATAAGAGCTGCACATATCTCGTTCTCAGGGCACACTGGATGAGTCAAGCTACAAGTAAAACCATCCCTCAGGTTTCCCCGAGGTGGCCCCGCAGGCTGCTCGGTTCGGACCAACACTTAGAGAAGCACTAGCCCCGGGGGGTTAAAATAAAGATGACCCTTGGGTTGGCCTGCCCAAGGGAGGGTTATAGGTTGTTAGGCAAATGTAAAACCAAAGTTGGGCCCTGCTGGAGGAGTTTTATTCAAAGCGAACTGTCAAGGGGTTCCCATATACCCAGCCACGTAAGGAACTCAAAATGATGGAAACACCGGTATGACGGAAACTAGGGCGGCAATAGTGGAACAAAACACCAGGCACAAGGCCAAGCCTTCCACCCTTTATCAAGTATATAGATGCATTAATTAAATAAGAGATATTTTGATATCCCAAAATAATCCTGTTCCAAAATGGAGCAATCTTCAACTTCACCTGCAACTAGCAACGCTATAAGAGGGGGCTTAGCAAAAGCAGTAACTTAGCCAAACAACGGTTTGCTATGAAAGGTGGGTTAGATGCTTGACATAGCAATATGGGAGGCATGGTAAACAAGTAATAGGTAGCGCAACTTAGCGATAGAGCGAGGCAACGAGCAAGCAAAGATAGAAGTGATATCGAGGGTAATGGTCATCTTGCCTGAAATCCCGCAAGGAAGAAGAACGAGTCCAAGAAGAAGACAAACGGACATAGTCGGACAAATCCTCACAACTCCGGAACGAAACCGAAGCTAACGAGAGAAGCAAACCGGAAAGAAGCAAACAACATGGTAAACCAACAAGCATAAGCATGGCATGACGCACAAACAAGTATGATGCATGTCCGATTTAATGAGGCATGGCATGACAAAGTGCAAAAAAGAATTCTACAAGTTAAGTGGAGCTCAATATGCAACGAGTTGCATATTGATGAAACACCACATTCGAGTTATTTAGTTCTCTCTCATTTAGGTACCCAACAATATTAAATGTTGTTAAACATGAAAAGAGGTGAAACATAAGTAAACTAACTATTTAGGCAAGTTTAAACAAGGCCAGAACAACACACAACAATTTCGGAAAATCCTCATGTCCATATTTTGAATTATCTACTGTTCTTCCCTAAAACATATTTTAATGCTGTTAAACAGTAAAACAAAGTGCATCAAGTTAATCTATGCATTTTTCCACCCCATTTACATATAAAGTTAATACAACTGGAGCTGCGGTTATTGAGTTATGAAATAAAGTATTTTAACATAATTTATTAAAAAATAAAGCAAACAACAAGTTTAAGCATTTTAACATGGATGAAAGTGGAATATTATGGAACTAGATGAAAATCTATGCATTTTACATATTAAAATCATTTTAATCCAATGCACCATTTGTGAGATATTAAATGCATGATTTAGAGGGACTTTTATATAAAACAGTAAACACTTGATAACTAGCAAATTCGTCCACGAAAAAAACAACACGTCGGGCCGAATCTTGCTGGACTCTGGGCGCTCACCATGGGTTGAGGCCCAGGTCGGTGGTGGCGGCTGGGGCAGATCTGGAGTAGGCCGGATCTAGAGGGGAACCAGGCTGGGCCTTGGAGATGGCTGGCGATGCGCTCAACAGGCACGGGCAAGCGCTCTGTTTGACCAAGCGAAGCAGGCAGCAACGGTTGAAGCCAGGGAGCAGCGGCGGCGCGCAAGCTGGCAAGGAACTCCGGCGACGGGTGGCTGATGGCGAAGCTAGCGCCGGGAATGGGCAGATCCGGGCGAGGGGGTCTCGGATCCGGTGGTGCAAGGGAGCTCCGAGGCGGAGAGGAACTGCAGGGCCATGGCAGGGAAAAATCAAACAAGTGGCAGGGACAGAGAGAGGGCCGGAGTGGGAGCGAGAGGAGGCGAGGCGACCGGGCCGTGGCTGGCTGGCGGGCGCGAGCGCCCGAGGAGGTTGTGGGGGACGACGGATGGAGGCGGCAGCGCGCCCGACAAGACCTTGGCGGTGGCGGCCCTGTTTGAATAGGGAAAGAGAGACAGGGAGGTAAGACGAGGGAGGCAGAGAAACAACAGGAGGAGGAGAAGGGCAGCGGTGCTTACTCGTGGTCGCCGGCGGCGGCGCCGATCCCCGGACGACGAGGCGAGGTGGAGGAGCACGGGGAGGCTCGTTCTGGCTAGAGACAAGACCATGGGCGATGCTGTTCGGGACTGTTGCTGCTGCTTGCGAGGTGCTTGGGGCAAGCCCCTCGGGCACGAGCAGGAGGAAGGATCGAGCGGAGCTCGGGGATGAGGGAGATCGAGCGGTGCTGCAGGTTGGCGAAGAAAGAAAGGAGGAGGAGACATGGATCGAGAGGAGAAGATGGTGGGCTCGATGCTGAAAACGAGGGAGGTGGTCGGGAGGAGAGGTGGATCTGGGAGGATCCCGATGGAGATGGTTAGTGGGTGGCGGCGGCTGAATGGGAAGGATGGGACATACTAGGATCTAGGGTTCGGCAATATATATCGCAAGGATTTTGGTAAGGAGCTAATCAGACCCTTCGATTAAAATCAAACGGCCGAGAAAAATTGGTTGGGGAGTCCAATGAAGAAAACGAAGATACTTTGGGGATGTTTGGGGATGATTCGGACTCATTAGTCGCGACTGTTCGGGTCGGGTTCGGGACTGTTTTCGGATGCGCGTGAGGGGTCTGAGTAAAGTGTAGAGAGGGTCAAATAGTCAGAAAAGAGGGAATCGAAAACCCGGTTGGACTCGGATCGGTCAACGAAGGCAAGGGGGGAATGCGGCAAATTTGAACGGATGCAAGCTTTAAGAAAACATGCAGATGCAATGCGCATGATGCCATGAGATGAGATGCATGACATGAACAAAATGCAAAACAAAAGACAAAAACCCAACCATGAAGGAAATAATATATCACTTAGCCGGAAATGGCAAGAGTTGGAGTTACAAATATGGAAAGTTACATTCGGGGTGTTACACGAGCGCAGACGATCCCACTCCCCCACGTTCAAACCGAGGGCTATAAATTGGGGTGAGAGGTCACGGACATTATTCTCGCTCACGCTCCCCTGCCTCTTTGCCCTCGCTCTGCTTCTTGCGATCGCCATGCTTTGAGCAGAGCTTCGTCGTCGTCCATCTTCTTCCTTCCTTTCTCGTATTCATCGATGGTGCTGCCGTCGGGCTCTTGAATGGGATCGATCGTCACCGTCGAGGACATCGCTTACCTCCGTTCCTCCGAAGGTTGCCACGGGAAACGGAGGTCCCTGTGCGCCTGCCGCAGGGCGAGCAAAGGCCATAGCCCCTGGGCACAGAGCGCGTGGTCTTCCTCCTGCATTTCGAGCGCGGGTTCGGGCTACCAGCGAGCACCTTATTCCGCATGTTCCTGGAGTTCTTCAGGGTCCAGCCCCACCATCTAGGTGTCGTCGCCATCATCCAGCTATCGGGCTTCGTCACCCTCTATGAGGGGTACCTTGGGGTCGATCCCACGATCGATCTCTGGGCGTGTCTCTTCTCCCTGAAGTAGCAGGGGATGACGGTCGGGGAGTTCGCCTATTTCCGCGTCACCGTTATCTCGAAGCGGTCGGGGGCGGATTGCCCCAAGATTCTGCCGGAGGATTCTTCCAAGAAATGGCAGAATTCCTTCTTCTAGGTCCGCAACCTGGGAGCGGACCACATCAACCTTCCGCCCTTCGCCCTCGCGCCGCCGCGGGTGAAGATGAACTAGGGATACTATCCCGGGAACCCGTCGCAGGAGATCCTTAATCTCTGTGAGCGGGTAGCGGTGATGAAGACGCGGGGGAGGCTCTCCGGAAATGACCTCATCGCCGCGTTCATCACGCGCCGGGTCCTCCCGCTGCAATGGCGCACCTGCCTCATCGGCGAGATGACCGGCCTTCAAGACCCCAACCGTATGGGGGCGACGCGCCTGGCGGCGGACCAGATCGTGCGCCGGGTCAACGACATTTCCAAGGCCAACCTGCAGGACGACTGGAGGTTCGGCAAGCCGTACAACCACGCGAACCCAGCGCCCCTGGTGAGTCTTTGCTCTTCGTACTTTGCTGCTGTGCACCTTCTTGTGCACCCGACGCGACGCGGGAGGTGCTCATGAATGCCATCTGGCACCCTTATGCCCGGGCTTCGTCGCAGGAGGTGTGGGCAGCGTCGGAGGAGCCCGCGGCCCACGGCGGAGAGGAGGAGGACGAGGTCGCCGTCGGCGTGAGCGTCGCGCGTGTAAGTCCTATCTTTTTGCCTTCTCTTTCGTGTTTCTTGAGTTGTCGGTCACGACACGGCGCGGGCGATGCTGACGCCGATTAGTGATGTAGTGGCATTGGGAGGAGGAGGAGGCGACGCGGGCGGAGCCGGGTCGTCGCGGGGAGCGGCACCGAGCCGTCCGCACGGGAAGGACAGCGTTGCTCCGCGGCCCCGGGCTCCAAAGCGCGCCGCGGACCCGGCCGGGAGCACGAGGTCGGCCAAGAGGAAGCGCGGCGTCGGGCGAGAGAGGCCGGCGAGGGCCACCGTCCTGGTCTTGCCGGGGTAAGTTTCTTCTGCATGCATACGAGTAGCCGAGTCAGCTTTGCTTTTGTTCATCTCATCTTTTTCTTCAGGTCGCTGGTCGCGCTGGCGAGGGCGGCGGCAGAAGCCGCTGCCGCCGAGGAGGCCGCGCTCCGCAGGAACCGGTCCAATCCCGTCGACCGGGTCGAGGAGGAGGAGCCGGCCGATCCCGACCTCAGTCTGGACCCGTCCGACGCCGAAGGCCTGGCCTGGCGGGAGAGGAACAGGGCCGAGGCAGAGCTGGAGGCGGTTTCGGCCCGGGCTTGGACCGAGGCGCGGTGGCATGGGCGCGAGCCGGCGAAGAGCCGGCATGGCGCGAGATGCCGGAGGGCACGATGGTGGCGGCGACGGTCTTCTAGCTGTCGTCAGTGAGGGAGAGCGCCCGAGGAGGCCGGGGCTGACGTGGTGATCCTCGACCAGGAGGTGGATGTCGAGGACGACACCCCGCCGCGGGTCGACGCTGTCGAGGGGGCGGGTGTTGACGGAGGCGGTGACAGTGCCGTCTAGGAGGAGGCGCTGCGGGTGGTGGCACCGCAGGCCACCCCGGCTGCCAAGCCGGCGGTGGTGTCGCAGGCAGTCCCGGCGTCTGGGTCGTCAGGGGCGCCAGAGAGGGCGCCGGAGGAGGTGCTGGTCGCGTTGGGAGCGGCCAGCGGGGAGCACGCCCTGGTTCCCCGGCAGGGGGGCGTTGGGCCGCCGCGTCGCAGCCATCGCAGAGCGGGAGCGCTGTGGTCTTCGGGCCCCGGACCAAGGAGGAGTCAGAGATGGACGCCGTCAGCCGCCGTCTGCATGGGCGGACCGACCGGCTTGAGGCCTTTGCCCAGGCTGAGGTGGAGCGGACGCAGGATCTAGAGCGCGCTGTGCTGGTAAGTTTTTTCCTGTAGCTTCTTCTTCGTAGGGGCGCGGTAGCGCACCCATTGGGGGTAGCCCCCAAGGTTCGGGCCAACTATGTGGTAGTTGGGTCGAATCTTTAGAATGTTGTCTTTGTTCTGATCGCTGCCTTTTTCAGCAACTCGATGCCTATTGGGTCGGCGCCTTTAACCGCCTCTTGGGAAAATATCGGGAGCTCAAGGAGCAGCTTCCGCCTAGGAGGAGGAGCTCCACGTCGCCGCGGGTATCTTCATGCTCTTTTCTTGTGGGGGCGCGCTAACTGGTAATAGTTGGGCCAAATCTTAAGTTTTGCTCTTCTTTTTTCTTTTCTGAATCTTCCTTTTGTAGGCGAGGTGTTGTCCCGGCAGACCGGCTGCACCGTGCCGGTCATTACTACGACCGGCTTGTTGCCGACACTAGCCATCTTAGTGCCGAGGTGGCGTAGGCGAGGGCGGAGGCGGCGACGGCCCGGCGGTCGCTCGATGAGGCCAACCAGCTGCAGGAGCAATTGGTGGGCCACAAGAGCCGGCTCGAGGCCGAGGTTGAGATCCTCAAGGCGGAGGCCGCCAAGGTGGTGGAGGCGTAGCGGGCCCTGGCCGAGGTGGACCAGCAACGTGACAGGCTGGCCGATGACAAGGGCCAGCTTCAGGCCGAGGTGGAGCGGCTGAAGGGGCAGATCACCGCGGGGGAGGGAACCCGTCGGGACGAGGCCCGCCATCGCGAGGCGTCCGAGAAGACGACCAAGGACAAGGACACCGAGCTGAAGGCGGCCCTTGCCAAGGTGGCCGACTTGGAGAGGGCGCTCCAGCAGTGCGACCGCACCATTGATCGGGAGCGGCGTGGTATGTTGCTTGAAGCGCAGCACCTGGAAGAATCCTTCTCCAGTAAGTGCTTTTCTTGAGTTTCGCCGGGTTGGGATCCAGCTTTCCGTCCTTGTTGTCCTTTTTCTGACTTGCTTTGTTTCCTGACAGGGGCCTTGCCGGGGACGCATCGGCTGGCGGAGGAAGCCGTCCGCATCTAGCTCGACCCGCTGGGGGTTGTTGGATCCGGGACCGACCCGCAGGTGGCGTGGACCTTCCCGGAAATCATGACCGCTGCCGAGGCCCGCCTGCGGGTCCTAGGGGAGCAGATGGGGCGGCCGTCCCAGGCCGGCACGACGATGACGGCGGACCTTTGGCCGGGCTCCGATGAGCCGAGTAGCTTCACACGGCTGGCACGCTAGCTGGAGATGGGACCGGACCGGCTCCACGAGTGGCGTGTCTCCGCCGCTCATGCTGGCGCCAAGGTGGCGCTCCGGTTTGCACTGTCTTGGCACCCGGACCTGCAGCGGGATGTGCGGATGGGCTAGTGGGCCAGCTCGGAGTAGCGGCTGCAGGAGCAGGCCGGCCGGATTGCTTCTCGGGCCAGCTACATCGCGAGTTCGCTTTCCATGACGAGTTCCACCCGAAGCAGGCGGAAGATGGCAGAGTCGTGGCCAGCCACGACTACGACCTGCTTCTTCATGACCTAGAGGGCAGCTCCGAGGAGATGGGCGTCTACCGCGATGGGGGTGCTGAGGAGGACACCGGTACCTCGCTGGACCCAGAGGCCGCCAGGGGAGAGCCGTCGACGTCGCGACCCAGCGCTGGAGATGCCTGAGATGATCTGGTAGAATTTGTTAGGTAGCAGGTCCACCCACCCACTGGGGGTTTCTGGGTGTAATGAACTCTGGCCGTGGGCCTTTAAGTATTTATGTGATGTGTGTATGTCGTGAATGTTTTTGCTCTTGCTTTTTGTCTTTTGAACTGATTTCTTGTGCTTTTCCTTTCTCAAACCTCCCGCCGTGAGTCAGACGGCCGAGGCTTCGCTGCGTGACAACGAGTTAGGCTCTTTGACAGGAACACGCAATACTTAGGTTTTCAAAACATTGAGCGCGAGCGAAACACCCACTAGGCCGGCTGGCGGCAACCCAGCGGGGCCGGTTGGTGAGCAGCCTGTCGTGCGGGTACATTTTTTTTAAGTGACGGGCCGGTCTGGCATCCTTTTGACTTGGTGTTTGAAACACGCCGGAGCTCTGGCCTGTTGTGCTTGCCAGCCGACAGCTGAAGCCGGGATTGTGGCTAAGGGCGAAGTTAGGGGCCGCGGTGTCCTTTGTTCAAAAGGAATCACCAAGGAAGCCAGCGGGTGGCGATTGAGCCGGCCAGCCCCCGAGCCCCCGGGTCGAGCGAGTCGGACCGGTGGCAAGGTTCAGGAGCATATTGATGCATAAAAGTAGGGGACACAAATAACTTGGTCGGCAAAAGACAGCCTCCGAGCATCGTTCGGGGACCACATAGTTTCATATGTTTACAAAAGGCAGCCATACATACACTTGTACGACTAACTGCAAAACGGGCGGAGGAGTTCCGCGTTCCATGGCCGGGTCGTTGCTTCACCAGCGGTGTCTCTCTTGCGCTTGTTTGACTTGCGTGCATCGATGAGGTAGTAGGCGTTGCGGTCGCGCAAGGCACGGCTGACGATGAACGGGCCCTCCCATGGAGGGGACAGCTTGTGCTGGCCGGCTTGCACTTGGACAAGTCGGAGGACGAGGTTTCCCTCGCGGAACGCGAGGGGCTTGATCTTCTTGTTGTGGTAGTGCCTCAAGCCTTGCTGGTAGATGGCCGAATGGCTGAGTGCTAGGAGGCGGGCTTCTTCGAGTAGGTCGACGCCATCTTCGCGGGCTTCCTTGGCTTCGGCTTCGGTGTACATCGCGACAAACGACGAGTTGAACTCGACGTCGGTCGGGATGACGACTTCAGCTCCATAGACAAGGAAGAACGGGGTGAACCCGGTCGACTGATGCGGTGTAGTTCAGAGACTCCAGAGCACGGCCGGCAACTCATCGAGCCAGCTGCCGGGCGAGCGGATGAGTGGCTCGATGAGCCGCGGCTTGATGACGGATAGGATGAGGCCGTTGGCCCGCTCGACCTGCCCGTTGGACTGCGGGTGTGCAACGAAGGCCAGGTCGAGGCGGATGCCGGAGATGGAACAGTATTGCTCGAGCATGCCCTTGGAGAAGTTGGTGCCGTTGTCCGTGATGACGCTGTTCGGCATGCCGTAGCAAACCGCGATGTCTTTGATGAACCGGATGGCGATTGGCCCGTCCAGTTTCTTGATTGGCCGTGCTTCGATCCACTTGGTGAACTTGCCACCGCCACCAGCAGATGCGTCATGCCGACCCGGGTGGTTTTGAAGGGTCCCACCATGTCGAGTCTCCAGACCACGAAGGGCCAGGCGATCGGGATGGTGCAGAGTGCTGACGCCGGCTGGTGGCTGCGCTTGCTGAAGCGCTGGCATTCCTCCCACTTGAGGACGAGCGACTCGGTGTCTTGGAGGGCAGTGGGCCAGTAGAAACCGTGCCGGAAAGCCTTGGCCACCAGGGATCGTGATGCAGCGTGGTGCCCGCACTCGCCCTGGTGTATGTCGAGGAGGATGTCGACGCCTTGGTCTTGCTCGACGCAGCGTTCGAACACGCTGGTGGAGCTGCACTTGAAGAGCTCGTTGTTGATGATGCTGTAGGCGGACGCCCGGCGTTGCACTTGTCGGGCCTCGGTCTCATCCATGGGGAGGACCCCATTCTCCAGGAATTCTGAGATTGGCAGGGCCCAAGACAGAGCCGTTACCACAGCGTAGACGGCCACCAGGGTGGGTTCCGGGTCGGCAACCCCCGAGACGGGTTGAGCAGCCCCCGGGTCGGGGATGGCGACGGCCGGGTCGAGGGTGATGGTGGCCGGGTCGAGCTGAGCAGCCCCCGGGCCGGGTTCAGCATTCCCCGGGCTGGGTTGAGGTGCGGCCGGGTCGTCTGGAACGTGGATGGACTCGGAGTCCGGAGACAGCTTGACAGACGGCTTGTGCAGGTGCTCGAGGGAGACGCCGGATGGGATGGACTGCCGGGCCGAGGAAGCGGTAGCTTGCCATGTTGGAGTCACGGGCGTCCAACTTGTTGGAGCACTATTGCACCACCAAATCTGAGTCGCCGTAGCACAGGATGTGCCAGATGCCGAGTTCCTTGGCAAGCCGGAGGCCGTGCACAAGGGCTTCGTACTCGGCGACGTTGTTGGAGGCGGCGAAGTGGATCGAGAGTGTGTAGCGGAGTCGGTCGCCCTTTGGGGACGACAGCACGATGTTGGCCCCTAGGCCTTGTCGCATCTTGGAGCCGTCGAAATGCATGCGCCAGTGCATCGAGTCAGGAGGCGGCAGGTACTGGGTATCGGTCAAGTCAACTAGGAGGTCGGCCAGGGCCTGATATTTGATCGTGGTGCGGGGCGCGTAGAGGATGGTGTGGCCGGCTAGCTCGAGCGCCCACTTGGCGACCCGGCCAGAGGCATCCCGGCACCCGATGGTCTTGCCGGGAGGGGCCGTGCTGACCACGGTGATCACATGCTCTTGGAAGTGCTGCTTCAGCTTCTTGGTGGTGAAGTATACGCCGTAACACATCTTCTGGTAGTGCGGGTAGTTCTGCTTGGAGTTGGAGAGCACCTCGCTCAGGTAGTAGACCAGGCGCTGGACGGCTTGGATCTTCCCCTTCTCTGGTCGTTCAACCACCAACACCATGCTCACCGACTGTGAGGTCGCGGCAATGTAGAGCAACAGCGGCTCTTTGTCGGCCGGTGCGGCCAGGACTGGTGCGGTGGAGAGCATGCCCTTGAGGTGTCGGAAGGCCTCGTCCGCCTGGTCATTCCATTCGAACGGCGTTGATGTCACATCCCTAGCCTTACCTTGCACTAGGCTAGCACTTCTCTATTGCATCTGTTGGGGAACGTAGTAATTTCAAAAATTTTCCTACGCACATGCAAGATCATGGTGATGACATAGCAATGAGGGGAGAGTGTTGTCTACGTACCCTCGTAGACCAAAGCGGAAGCGTTGACACAGCGTAGTGGAAGTAGTCGACGCCTTCCCGGTTCAACCTATCCAGCACCGCATCTCGGCACCTCCGAGTTCTTGACACACGTGACAGCTCGATGACGCACCTCGATCTCCGATCCAGCAGAGGCGCCGAGGGGAGTTCCACAAGACGACGGCGTGGGACGATCTTGATGTTCTCCTATCGCAGGGCTTCACCTAAGCACCGCTACAATATGACCGAGGTGTAATATCGTGGAGGGGGGCACCGCACACGGCTAAGGAACGATCAATGATCAACTTGTGTGTTCTAGGGTGCCCCCTACCCCCGTATATAAAGGAGGGAGGGAGGAGGAGGCCGGCCCAAGGGGGGCGCGCCATAGAGGAGGGGGAACCTACCCCAAGTAGGTTTCCTTTCCTTATCTTATTTGGAGGGAAGGAAAGAGTACTAGTATTAGGAATAAGTACTAGTAGTAGTAATAGGAAGAGGGGAAGGAGAAAGGAAAGGGGGCGGCCCCTCCCAATCGGCTTGGCTGGGGCACGCCTCCCTTGTTCCTTCTCCTTCTTCCTATATGGGCCCAATAAGGCCCATATACCCCGGGGTTCCAGAACCTCCCGAGCTCCAAACTTCTCCTAACCTTTCGGTGTCCAAATATATCCGTCCAATATATCAATCTTTACGTCTCGACCATTTCGAGACTCCTCGTCATGTCCGTGATCATATCTGGGACTCCGAACAAACTTTGGTACATCAAAATACATAAACTCATAATATAATTGTCATCGAAACCTTAAGCGTGCGGACCCTACGGTTCGAGAACGATGTAGACATGACCGAGACATGTCTCTGGTCAATAACCAATTGTGGGACCTGGATGCCCATATTGGTTCCTCCATATTCTACAAAGATCTTTATCGGTCGAACCGCATAACAGCATACGTTGTTCCCTTTGTCATCGGTATGTTACTTGTCCGAGATTTGATCGTCGGTATCCAATACCTAGTTCAATCTCATTACCGACAAGTCTCTTTACTCATTCCATAATACGTCATCTCATAAATAACTCATTAGTTACATGCTTGCAAGGCTTAGGTGATGAGTATTACCGAGAGGGCCCAGAGATACCTCTCCGACAATCGGAGTGACAAAACCTAATCTCGAATTATGCTAACTCAACATGTACCTTCGGAAACACCTGTAGTACTCCTTTATAATCACCCAGTTATGTTGTGATGTTTGGTAGTACCCAAAGTGTTCTTCCGGTAAACGGGAGTTACACAATCCTCATAGTTACAGGAACATGTATAAGTCATGAAGGAAGCAATAGCAGAATATTAAACGATCAAGTGCTAAGCTAACGGGATGGGTCATGTCAATCACATCATTCTCCTAATGATGTGATCCCATTAATCAAATGACAACACATGTCTATCGTTAGGAAACATAACCATCTTTGATAGATGAGCTAGTCAAGTAGAGGCATACTAGTGACTATATGTTTGTCTATGTATTCACACATCTATCATGTTTCCGGTTAATACAATTCTAGCATGAATAATAAACATTTATCATGATATGAGGAAATAAATAATAACTTTATTATTGCCTCTAGGGCATATTTCCTTCAGTCTCCCACTTGCACTAGAGTCAATAATCTAGATTACATAGTAATGATTCTAACACCCATGGAGTCTTGGTGCTGATCATGTTTTGCTCGTGAGAGAGGCTTAGTCAATGGGTCGCAACATTCAGACTCGTATGTATCTTGCAAATCTCTATGTCTCCCACTTGGACTTGGTCCCAATGGAATTGAAGCATCTCTTGATGTGCTTGGTCCTCTTGTGAAATCTGGATTCCTTTGCCAAGGCAATTGCACCAAGATTGTCACGAAGATCTTCATTGGTCCCGATGCACTAGGTATGACACCTAGATCGGAAATGAACTCCTTCATCCGCACTCCTTCATTCATCGCTTGTAAGCAGCTATGTACTCCGCTTCACATGTAGATCCCGCCACGACGCTTTGTTTTGAACTCGCACCAACTTACAGCTCCACCGCTTAATATAAACACGATCCGGTTTGTGATTTAGAATCGTTCGGATCGATGTCAAAGCTTGCATCGACGTAACCATTTACGACTAGCTCTTTGTCACCTCCATATACGAGAAACATATCCTTAGTCCTTTTCGTATTTCAGATGTTCTTGACCGCTGTCCAATGGATCCACTCGATTACTTTGGTACCTACCGCCAAGCTTATTGCTAAGCATACGCCGTGTCCGTACACAAGATTGCATACATGATAGAGCCTATGGCTGAAGCATAGGAACATCTTTCATTTTCTCTCTATCTTCTGCTGTGGTCGGGCATTGAGTTCGACTCAATTTCACACCTTGTAGCACAGGCAAGAATCCTTTCTTTGCCTGATCCATTTTGAACTTTTTCAAAATTTTGTCAAGGTATGTGCTTTGTGAAAGTCCTATTAAGCGTCTTGATCTATCTCTATAGATCTTGATGCCCAATATGTAAGCAGCTTCACCAAGGTCTTTTATCGAAAAACTTTTATTCAAGTATCCCTTTATGCTATCCAGAAATTCTATATCATTTCCAATTAATAATATGTCATCAACATATAAAACTAGAAATGCTACAGAGCTCCCACTCACTTTCTTGTAAATACAAAGCTTCTCCAAAAGTCTCAGATAAAACCATATGCTTTGATCACACTCATCAAAGCGCTTATTCCAACTCCGAGATGCTTGCACCAGTCCATAAATGGAACGTTGGAGCTTGCACACTTTGTCAGCACCTTTTGGATCAACAAAACCTTCAGGCTGCATCATATACAACTCTTCTTCTAGAAATCCATTCAAGAATGCAGTCTTGTCATCCATTTGCCAAATTTCATAATCATGAAATGCAGCAATAGCCAACATGATTCGGACAGACTTAAGCATCGCTACGGGTGAGAAAGTCTCATCGTAGTCAACCCCTTGAACTTGTCGAAAACCTTTCGCAACAAGTCGAGCTTTGGAGACAGTAACATTACCATCAGCGTCAGTCTTCTTCTTAAAGATCCATTTATTCTCAATGGCTTGCCGATCATCGGGCAAGTCAACCAAAGTCCATACTTTGTTTTCATACATGGATCCAATCTCAGATTTCATGGCCTCTAGCCATTTTGCGAATCTGGGCTCATCATCGCTTCCTCATAGTTCGAGGTTCATCATGGTCAAGTAACATGACTTCCGAATAGGATTTCCGCACCACTCGTGCGGATCTTACTCGTAGACCTACGAGGTTCATAGAAACTTGATCTCAAGTTTCATGATCAATATCATTAGCTTCCTCACTAATTGGTGTAGTCGTCACAGAACCGGTTCTTGTGATGAACTACTTTCCAATAAGGGAGTAGATACAGCTTATCTCATCAAGTTCTACTTTCCTCCCACTCACTTCTTTCGAGAGAAACTCCTTCTCTAGAAAGGATCCGAATTTAGCAACGAAAATCTTGCCCTCGGATCTGTGATAGAAGGTGTACCCAATAGTCTCCTTTGGGTATCCTATGAAGACACATTTCTCGATTTGGGTTCGAGCTTATCCGGTTGAAGTTTCTTCACATAAGCATCGCAGCCCCAAACTTTGAGAAACGACAACTTTGGTTTCTTGCCAAACCATAGTTCATAAGGCGTCGCCTCAACGGGTTTTGATGGTGCCCTATTTAACGTGAATGCGCCGCCTCTAAAGCATAACCCCAAAACGATAGCGGTAAATCGGCAAGAGACATCATAGATCGCACCATATCAAGTAAAGTACGATTCGACGCTCGGACACACCATTTCGTTGTGGTGTTCCTGTGGCGTGAGTTGCTAAACTATTCCACATTGTTTCAAATGTAAACCAAACTCAGAACTCAAATATTCTCCTCCACGATCAGATCGTAGAAACTTTATTTTCTTGTTACGATGATTTTCAACTTCACTCTGAAATTCTTTGAACTTTTCAAATGTTTCAGACTTCTGCTTCATCAATTAGATATACCCATATCTGCTCAAATCATCTGTGAAGGTGAGAAAATAATGATATCCGCCATGAGCCTCAACATTCATCACGCCACATACATCTGTATGTATGATTTCCAACAAATCTGTTGCTCTCTCCATAGAACCGGAGAACGGTGTTTTGGTCATCTTGCCCATGAGGCACGGTTCGCAAGTACCAAGTGATTCATAATCAAGTGATTCCGTAAGTCCATCAAGATGGAGTTTCTTCATGTGTTTTACACCGATATGACCTAAACGGCAATGCCACAAATATGTTGCACTATCATTATCAACTCTGCATCTTTTGGCTTCAACATTATGAATATGTGTATCACTACTATCGAGATTCAATAAAAATAGACCACTCTTCAAGGGTGCATGACCATAAAAGATATTACTCATATAAATAGAACAACCATTATTCTCTCGATTTAAATGAATAACCGCCTCGCATCAAACAAGATCCAGATATAATGTTCATGCTCAACGCTGGCACCAAATAACAATTATTCAGGTCTAAAACTAATCCCGATGGTAGATGTAGAGGTAGCGTGCCGACCGCGATCACATCGACTTTGGAACCATTTCCCACGCCAAGCATCGTCACCTCGCCCTTAGCTAATCTTTGCTTAATCCGTAGTCCCTGCTTCGAGTTGCAAATGTTAGCAATGTAACCAATATCAAATACCCAAAAGCTATGCGAGCATTAGTAAGGTACACATCAATAACATGTATATCACATATACCTTTGTTCACTTTGCCATCCTTCTTATCCGCCAAATACTTGGGGCAGTTCCGCTTCCAAAGGTCCATCGCTTGCAAGAGAAGCACTCGATTTGGGCTTAGGTCTAGACTTGGGTTTCTTCTCTTGAGCAGAACTTGTTTGCTGTTCTTTTGAAGTTCCTTCTTCTTCCCTTTGGCCCTTTTCTTGAAACCAGTGGTCTTGTTGACCATCAACACTTGATGCTCCTTTTTGATTTCTACCTCCGCTGCTTTCAAAGATTGCGAAGAGCTCGAATAGTCTTGTTCATCCCTTGCATATTATTGTTCATCACAAAGCTCTTGTAGCTTGGTGGCGTGATTGGAGAATTCATCAATGACGCTATCATCCGGAAGATTAACTCCCAGCTTGAATCAAGTGATTATTATACCCGCACATTTTGAGTATATGCTCACCGACAGAATCTGTTCTCCTCCATCTTGCAGTATAGAACTTATTGGAGACTTCATATCTCTCAATCCGGCATTTGCTTGAAATATTAACTTCAACTCTGGAACATCTCATATGCTCCATGACGCTCAAAACGCCGTTGAAGACCCGGTTCTAAGCCGTAAAGCATGGCACATCGAACTATAGAGTAGTCATCGCTTTGCTCGCCAGACGTTCTTAACGTTGTCGGTTGCATCAAGCAGCAGTTCGCACCGGCGGTGCTTCTAGGATGTAACTCTTCAGGCAGCAATGAGGATAATCCTCGAGTTACGGACCCGAATTCGTAATTGCTACCATCATCTTTCAACTTTGCTTTCTCAGGAACGCATTAAAATTCAACGGAACAACAAAGACGAGCCATCTATCTACAAACAAACATAGACAAGCAAAATACTATCAGGTACTAAGTTCATGATAAATTTAAGTTCAATTAATCATATTACTTAAGAACTCCCACTTAGACAGACATCTCTCTAGTCATCTAAGTGATCACGTGATCCAAATCAACTAAACCATGTCCGATCATCACGTAAGATGGAGTAGTTTCAATGGTGAACATCTCTATGTTGATCATATCTACTATATGATTCAAGCTCGACCTTTCGGTCTCCGTGTTCCGAAGCCATATCTGTATATGCTAGGCTCGTCAAGTATAACCTGAGTATTCCGTGTGTGCAACTGTTTTGCACCCTTGTATTTGAACGTAGAGCCTATCACACCCGATCATCACGTGGTGTCTCAGCACGAAGAACTTTCGCAACGGTGCATACTCAGGGAGAACACTTCTTGATAATTAGTGAGAGATCATCTTAAAATGCTACCATCAATCAAAGCAAGATAAGATGCATAAAGGATAAACATCACATGCAATCAATATAAGTGATATGATATGACCATCATCATCTTGTGCTTGTGATCTCCATCTTCGAAGCACCGTCGTGATCACCATCGTCACCGGTGCGACACCTTGATCTCCATCGTAGCATCGTTGTCGTTTACGCCATCTATTGCTTCTACGACTATCGCTACGGCTTAGTGATAAAGTAAAGCAATTACAGGGCATTTGCATTTCATACAATAAAGCGACAACCATATGGCTCCTGCCAGTTGCCGATAACTTCGGTTACAAAACATGATCATCTCATACAATAAAATATAGCATCACGTCTTGGCCATATCACATCACAACATGCCCTGCAAAAACAAGTTAGACGTCCTCTACTTTGTTGTTGCAAATTTTACGTGGCTGCTACGGGCTTAAGCAAGAACCAATCTCACATACGCATCAAAACCACAACGATAGTTTGTCAAATAGACTCGGTTTTAACCTTCACAAGGACCGGGCGTAGCCACACTCGGTTCAACTAAAGTTGGAGAAACAGACACCGCTAGTCACCGTGTGCAAAAGCACGGCGGTAAAACCAGTCTCGCGTAAGCGTCTGCGTAATGTCGGTCCGGCCGCTTCATCCAACAATACCGCTGAACCAAAGTATGACATGCTGGTAGGCAAGATGACTTATATCGTCCACAACTCACTTGTGTTCTACTCGTGCATATAACATCAAACCATAAAACCTAGGCTCGGATGCCATTGCTGGGGAACGAGTAATTTAAAAAATTTCCTCGCACACGCAAGATCATGGTGAAGACATAGCAACGAGGGAGAGTGTTGTCTACGCACCCTCGTGACCGAAGCGGAAGCGCTGACACAGCGTAGTGGAAGTAGTCGACGCCTTCCCGGCTCAACAGATCCAGCACCGTTACTCGGCACCTCCGAGTTCTTGACACACGACAGCTCGATGACGCACCCTCGATCTCCGATCCAGCAGAGGCGCCGAGGGGAGTTCCACAAGACGACGGCATGGTGACGATCTTGATGTTCTCCTATCGCAGGCTTCGCCTAAGCACCGCTACAATATGACCGAGGTGTAATATCGTGGAGGGGGGCACCGACACGGCTAAGGAACGATCAATGATCAACTTGTGTGTTCTAGGGTGCCCCTACCCCATATATAAAGGAGGGAGGGAGGAGGAGGCCGCCCAAGGGGGCGCCATAGAGGAGGGGAAACCTACTCAAGTAGGTTTCCCCTTTCCTTATCTTATTTGGAGGGGGAAGGAAAGAGTACTAGTATTAGGAATAAGTACTAGTAGTAGTAATAGGAAGAGGGGAAGGAGAAGGAAGGGGGCCGCCCCTCCCCAATTCGATTGGGCTGGGGGGGCGCCTCCCTTGTTCCTTCTCCTTCTTCCTATATGGGCCCAATAAGGCCCATATACCCCGGGGGTTCCGTAACCTCCCGAGCTCCAAACTTCTCCGAACCTTTCCGTGTCCAAATATATCCGTCCAATATATCAATCATTACGTCTCGACCATTTCGAGACTCCTCGTCATGTCCGTGATCATATCCGGACTCAAACAAACTTCGTACATCAAAATACATAAACTCATAATATAATTATCATCGAAACCTTAAGCGTGCATGGACCCTACGGTTCGAGAACGATGTAGACATGACCGAGACATGTCTCGGTCAATAACCAATAGCGGGACCTGGATGCCCATATTGGTTCCTACATATTCTATGAAGATCTTTATCGGTCAAACCGCATAACAAAGATACGTTGTTCCTTTGTCATCGGTATGTTACTTGTCCGAGATTTGATCGCCGGTATCCAATACCTAGTTCAATCTCGCTACCGACAAGTCTCTTTACTCGCTCCGAATACGCCATCTCATAACTAACTCATTAGTTACATGCTTGCAAGGCTTAGGTGATGAGTATTACCGAGAGGGCCCAGAGATACCTCTCCGACAATCGGAGTGACAAAACCTAATCTCAATTATGCTAACTCAACATGTACCTTCGAAACACCGTAGTACTCCTTTATAATCACCCAGCTTACATTGTGATGTTTGGTAGTACCCAAAGTGTTCTTCCGTAAACGGAGTTACACAATCCTCATAGTTACAGGAACATGTATAAGTCATGAAGGAAGCAATAGCAGAATACTAAACGATCAAGTGCTAAGCTAACGGGATGGGTCATGTCAATCACATCATTCTCCTAATGATGTGATCCCATTAATCAAATGACAACACATGTGTATGGTTAGGAAACATAACCATCTTTGATAAATGAGCTAGTCAAGTAGAGGCATACTAGTGACTATATGTTTGTCTATGCATTCACACATCTATCATGTTTCCGATTAATACAATTCTAGCATGAATAATAAACATTTATCATGATATGAGGAAATAAATAATAACTTTATTATTGCCTCTAGGGCATATTTCCTTCAGCATCATGCTTAAATTCTTTTGAAACTTGAAATAGGGATTGCCTAAACCCTAGCAACAAAGGAATTCAATGGGTTCAACTAAAATATTTTCAGTGAATCCAAATGGCTTTCAAAAATGTTCATCATTTCTGCAAAATGCTAGAAACAATAACCAGAGGTGTTGCACAATTTTCCATGACATATTTGGGATCTGAATTAAATCATATAGTATTTGCTTTTGGGCATTTAAATTCTATTAAATATTTTAAATGCTCAAATAATCATAAACTAAAATGTTTACTGTTGGATATATTCTAAGGAGTAGCCATGATTAGTTTCATGATTTTTGGAACTGCCCTGGCATTTCTAATTAAGCCCAGAACAAAAGAAAAAATAGAAAACATGTAATAAAAGAGAGAGAGAGAAAGAGAGAGAGAGAGAGAGAGAGAGAGAGAGAATTACCTGGCTAACTTACCTGTTCGGCCCAGCACTGCAGCTGGCTGGCCCAGTCGCCGGCCCAGCCCACCAATCCACCCCCTCCTGTCGTCTTCCTCCCCCTCGCCCCAAAGCAGCTCGGTGGTGAGCACTGTCGTCGCCATGGCCTCCTCCCTGCCTGCTTCCCCCCTCCCCGACCCTTCTAGCGATGCCATGGGGACGCCCTGTACCCCTCTCTCCTCTCCCTTGCTCCCTGGCCTCTCTCCTCCTCTCTAGACCCTCCCCGAAGCACCACCGAGCGCAGCCGACGCCGCCGACGCCGTTTGCCGCGGCCAGAGCCACTGCCCCGTCTCTCCGTCGTGTCCAGAACAACCAGCCCGTCGCCCTACTTCTCCTCATCGAGCCATACGACACTGGAAGCCCCGTATCGTCGTCCTCGCCATTTTCTTCATCGTCGGCCCCCGAGATCACCGTCATCGTTCCGGCCGCACCAGACCTCCTCCGAGCTCTTTGACGACGCCCTCGAGATAGCTGTGAGCCCCTGATTCGTTTCCCCTACTCATGTGCTCTAATTCAATCGCTAGCCATCGCTTTCATCAAGACCGAGAACCACCGCCGCCCGAGCTTGTCACCGGCGTAGCTTCGGCGACCTTTTGGTCGTGCGAGTGCGTCCAAACGCTTCACCACACCATGTAGAGCCTCGCTTGATCTTCGTTTCGTTCGTTGGCACACCGTAGCCTCGACCACGAGATCACCTGAGATTCGGCCGCCGCTGCGGTCGTCGCTGGCGTTGGCTCAGGTCACCCCATGGCCTCCCATCTACTCCCCTGGATGCGGGCGAGCACGGGCTACGCCCTGGTAGTCTCAGCGCGCCCAGCCACTTCCCCTAGCGCCACTCCGGCTAGCCGCCGCCGCACTGTGTGGTCGCCATCGTTAGGTCGCCGGCTAACCACGCCATTAGGGCCTAACCACACTGCTAATTACACACCGGATTCACTGACAGCGGGCCCCTGCGGCTGAACAAATCCTAGTCAACGTGGGGTTTAAAACCCACTTAGCTACTGTAACGCTGACATGTGGGACCCAAAAGTCAGATTTGACTTCGTTGATTGTAGATGCAGTGCTGACCTAAGGCTGACGTCATAATAGCTTTTCTGGGATAATAAATAAATCAGAAATGCTTTTTTTATTCTAGAAAATAGTATAAACTTCTAAAAATCATAGAATATTATTCGAACTCCAAATAAGATAAATTATATATAAAAATGATTAGAAAAATCCAATCTATCCATCTGAACCTTTTTCATGCATGTTAGAACAACTTATGACTACTGTTTAGTACAAAGAAATGAATGGCATTTGAATATCCACATATGGAGTTTGAATTTGAATCTTGGATTCAAACCAACTCCATTTAACCTACTGCTAGATGCATTAGCTCAAACCAGAGCATATTGCCATGTCATGATCATGCATCATATTGTGCATTGCATTGATTGTGTATCTTCTTTGTTTGTCGGTGCTTGTCCCCTCTTAGTAGATGTGTACCGACGATTTGATCGATGACACCGATGAAGAACTATACTATCTTCAGAAGTGCCAAGCAAGCAAAACCCCCTTGTTCATTCCGATACAATCCTACTCTCTCGCTCTTGCTCTCTTTTACTGCATTAGGACAACAACGATTCATCTGTTACTTGCTGTGGTAGCCGAACCCCTTTATCTGTTGGAAATATGCCCTAGAGGCAATAATAATAGTATTATTATATTTCCTTGTTCATGATAATTGTCTTTTATTCATGCTATAACTGTATTATCCGGAAATCGTAATACATGTGTGAATACATAGACAACAATATGTCCCTAGTAAGCCTCTAGTTGACTAGCTCGTTGTGATCAACAGATAGTCATGGTTTCCTGGCTATGGACATTGGATGTCATTGATAACGGGATCACATCATTAGGAGAATGATGTGATGGACAAGACCCAATCCTAAGCCTAGCACAAAGATTGTGTAGTTCTTATGCTAAAGCTTTTCCAATGTCAAGTATCTCTTCCTTAGACCATGAGATCGTGTAACTCCCGGATACCGTAGGAGTGCTTTGGGTGTATCAAACGTCACAACATAACTGGGTGACTATAAAGGTGCACTACGTATTTCCGAAAGTGTCATGGGTTGACACGGATCGAGATCGGGATTTGTCACTCCGTAAATGGAGAGGTATCTCTGCCCACTTGGTAGGACATCATCATAATGTGCACAATGTGACCAAGGGGTTGATCACGGATGATGTGTTACGTAACGAGTAAAGAGACTTGCCGGTAACGATATTGAACAAGGTATCGGTATACCGACGATCGAATCTCGGGCAAGTAAAATACCGCTAGAAAATGGAATTGTATACGGATCGATCGAGTCCTTGACATCGTGGTTCATCCGATGAGATCATCGTGGAACATGTGGGAGCCAACATGGGTATCCAGATCCCATGTTGGTTATTGACCGAGAACGCCTCGGTCATGTCTACATGTCTCCGAACCCGCAGGGTCTACACACTTAAGGTTCGATGACGCTAGGGTTATAAAGGAAGTTTGTATGTGGTTACCGAATGTTGTTCGGAGTCCCGGATGAGATCCCGGACATCACAAGGAGTTCCGGAATGGTCCGGAGGTAAAGATTTATATACGGAAAGTTGTTGTTCGGGTTCCGGAAAAAGTTCGGATTTTTTCGGTGTTGTACCGGGAAGCTTCCAGAAGGTTCCGGAGGATTCCGGAGGGGTCCGGAGGTCCGGAAATTGTTCCACCACGTCCAATACAGTTGCATGGGCTGTAGGGGTGCGCCCTAGCCTTAATGGGCCAGGGGCACCAGCCCCCCCAATGCCCATGCGCATGGGAGAGGGGAAACCCTAAGGGGGAGGGCCTCCACTTGACTTGGGAGGCACTCCTCCCCCCCTTGGCCGCCGCCCCCTCCTCAGATTGGATCTAAGGGGGACGGCCCCCCTCTCCCTTGCCCCTATATATATGTGGGGGGTGGGAGGGCAGCCGTACCACAAGTCCTGGCGCAGCCCTCCGCCTCTCCCAAGTACTCCTCCTCTCTCGCGGTGCTTGGCGGAGCCCTGCAGGATTGCCACGCCTCCACCACCACCACGCCACAGTGCTGCTCGATGGAGTCTTCTCAACCTCTCCTCTCTCCTTGCTGGATCAAGGCATGGGAGACGCCACCGGCTGTACGTGTGTTGAACGCGGAGGTGCCGTCCGCTCGCACTAGGATCTCCGGTGATTTGGATCACGACGCAGCACGACTCCTTCAACCCCGTTCTCTTGAACGCTCGCTTAGCGATCTACAAGGGTATGTAGATGCACTCTCCTTCCCTCGTTGCTGGTTTCTCCATAGATAGATCTTGGTGACACGAGGAAAATTTTGAATTTCGCTCGCTCCCCAACAAAGGGCATCATGAGCTAGGTCTATTGCGTAGATTCTTTGCACGAGTAGAACACAAAGTAGTTGTGGGCGTTGATTTTGTTCAATATGCTTACCATTACTAGTTCAATCTTGTGTCGACGGTATTGTGGGATGAAGCGGCCCAGACCGACCTTACACGTACACTTACGTGAGACAGGTTCCACCGATTGACATGCACTTGGTGCATAAGGTGGCTAGCGGGAGCCAGTCTCTCCCACTTTAGTCGGAACGGATTCGTTGAAAAGGGTCCTTATGAAGGGTAAAAAGCAATTGGAATATCACGTTGTGGTGTTGCGTAGGTAAGAAACGTTTGCTAGAAACCCATAGCAGCATCAGAAACATGCAAACAACAATTAGAGGACGCCTAACTTGTTTTTGCGGGTATGCTATGTGATGTGATATGGCCAAGAAGAATGTGATGAATGATATGTGATGTATGAGATTGATCATGTTCTTGTAATAGGAATCACGAGTTGCATGTCGATGAGTATGACAACCGGCAGGAGCCATAAGAGTTGTCTTTGTTTATTGTATGACCTGCATGTCATTGAACAACACCATGTAATTACTTTACTTTGTTGCTAACCGGTAGCCATAGTAGTAGAAGTAATGAGTTGGCAAGACAACTTCATGGAGACACGATGATGGAGATCATGATGATGGAGATCATGGTGTCATGCCGGTGATGATGATGATCATGGAGCCCCGAAGATGGAGATCAAAAGGAGCAAAATGATATTGGCCATATCATGTCACTATTTGATTGCATGTGATGTTTATCATGTTTATGCATCTTGTTTACTTAGAACGACGGTAGTAAATAAGATGATCCTTACAACAATTTCAAGAAGTGTTCTCCCTAACTGCATCGTCGCTAAAGTTCGCTGCTTCAAGCACCACGTGATGATCGGGTGTGATAGATCCTTACGCTCACATACAACGGTGTAAGACAGTTTTACACATGCAAAACACTTAGGGTTAACTTGACGAGCCTAGCATGTACGCACATGGCCTCGGAACACGAGAGACCGAAAGGTCGAGCATGAGTCGTATGGAGGATACGATCAACATGAAGATGTTCACCGATGATGACTAGTCCGTCTCACATGATGATCGGACACGGCCTAGTTGACTCGGATCATGTAATCACTTAGATGACTAGAGGGATGTCTATCTGAGTGGGAGTTCATAAGATGAACTTAATTATCCTGAACATAGTCAAAAGATCTTTGCAAATTATGTCGTAAGCTCGCGCTTTAGCTCCACTGTTTAGATATGTTCCTAGAGAAAATATAGTTGAAAGTTGACAGTAGCGATTATGCGGACAATAGAAAGCTTATGTCCTTAATGCACCGCTCAGTGTCTGAACCCCAAAACGTCGTTTGTGGATGTTGCAAACATCGGACATACACGTTTTGATAACTACGTGATAGTTCTGTTAAAAGGTTTAGAGTTGAGGCACCAAAGACGTTTTCAAAACATCGCGGAACATATGAGATGTTTTCGAGGGCTGAAATTGGGATTTCAGGCTCGTGCCCATGTCAAGAGGTATAAGACCTCCGACAATTTTCTTAGCCTGCAAACTAAGGGAAAAAAGCTCAACTGTTGAGCTTGTGCTCAGATTGTCTGAGTGCAACAATCACTAGAATCGAGTGGGAGTTGATCTTCCAGATGAGATAGTGATGTTTCTCCAAAGTCATTGCCACCAAGCTGCTAGAGCTTCGTGATGAGCTATAACATATCAGGGATAGATATGATGATCCTTGAGGTATTCGTGATGTTTAACACCGCGAAAGTAGAAATCAAGAAGGAGCATCAATTGTTGATGGTTGGTGAAACCACTAGTTTCAAGAAAGGCAAGGGCAAGAAGGGATACTTCATGAAACGGCAAATCAGCTGCTGCTCTAGTGAAGAAACCCAAGGTTGAACCCAAACCCGAGACTAAGTGCTTCTGTAATAAGGGGAACGACCACTGGAGCGGAATTACCCTAGATACTTGGTAGATGAGAAGGCTGGCAAGGTCGATAGAAGTATATTGGATATACATTATGTTAATGTGTACTTTACTAGTACTCCTAGTAGCACCAGGGTATTAGATACCGGTTCGGTTGCTAAGTGTTAGTAACTCGAAATAAAAGCTATGGAATAAATGGAGACTAGCTAAAGGTGAGCTGATGATATGTGTTGGAAGTGTTTCCAAGGTTGATGTGATCAAGCATCGCACGCTCCCTCTACCATCGAGATTGGTGTTAAACCTAAATAATTGTTATTTGGTGTTTGCGTTGAGCATAGACATGATTGTATTATGTCTATCGCAACACGGTTATTCATTTAAGGAGAATAATGGTTACTCTGTTTATTTGAATAATACCTTCAATGGTCTTGCACCTAAAGGAATGGTTTATTGAATCTCGATCGTAGTGATACACATTTTCATGCCAAAAAGGTATAAGATAGTAATGATAGTACCACTTACTTGTGGCACTGCCATGTAAGTCATATTGGTGTAAAACGCATGAAGAAGCTCCATGTTGATGGATCTTTGGACTCACTCATTTTGAAAAGTTTGAGACATGCGAACCACGTCTATTGGTGTATACGCATGAAGAAACTCCATGTAGATGGATCGTTTGGACTCACTTGATTTTGAATCACTTGAGATATGCAAATCATACCACATGGGCAAGATGACTGAAAAGCCTCGGTTTCAGTAAGATGGAACAAGATAGCAACTTGTTGGAAGTAACACATTTTGATGCGTGCAGTCCAATGAGTGTTGAGGCATGTAGTGGATATCGTTATGTTCTTACTTCACAGATGATTTGAGTAGATGCTGAGTATATTTACTTGATGAAACTGAAGTCTGAATTATTGAATGGTTCAAGTTATTTCAGAGTGAAGTTGAAGATCATCGTGACAAGAGGAAAAATGTCTATGATTTGATCATGGAGATGAGAATCTGAGTTACGAGCTTTGGCACGCAACTAAGACATTGTGGAAATTGTTTCACAATTAATACCGCATGGAACACCATAGTGTGATGGTGTGTCCGAACATCATAGTTACACCCTATTGGATATGGTGCGTACCATGATGTCTCTTATCGAATTACCACTATCGTTTATGGGTTAGGCATTAGAGACAACCACATTCACATTAAATAGGGCACCACGTAATTCCGTTGAGATGACACCGTATGAACTATGGTTTAGAGAAACCTAAGCTGTCATTTCTTAAAGGTTTGGGGCTGCGACGCTTATGTGAAAAGGTTTCAGGTTGATAAGCTCGAACCCAAAGAGGATAAAATGCATCTTCATAGGACACCCAAAACAGTTGGGTATACCTCCTAATACAGATCCGAAAGCAATAGGGATTGTTTCTTGAATCGGGTCCTTTCTCGAGGAAAAGTTTGTCTCGAAAAGTTGAGTGGGAGGATGGTGGAGACTTGATATGGTTATTGAACCGTCACTACAACTAGTGTGTAGCAGGGCACGGGAAGTTGTTCCTGTGGCGCCTACACTAATTGAAGTAGAAGCTTATGATAGTGATCATGAAGTTTCAGATCAAGTCACTACCGTACCTCGTAGGATGACAAGGATGCGTACTGCTTCGGAGTGGTACAGTAATCCTGTCTTGAAGGCCATGTTGCTAGACAACAATGAACCTACGAGCTATGGAGAAGCAATGGTGGGCCAAAATTCCGACAAATGGTTAGAAGCCATGAAATCCGAGATAGGATCCATGTATCAGAACAAAGCATGGACTTTGGTGGACTTGCACGATGATCGGCAAGCCATTCAGATAAATGGATCTTTAAGAAGAAGACGGACGTGGGCGGAAATGTCACCGTCTATGAAGATCGACTTGTGGCGAAGAGTTTTTCACAAGTTCAACGAGTTGACTACGATGAGATTTTCTCATCCGTAGCGATGCTTAAGTCCGTCGGAATCATTTTAGCATTAGCTGCATTTATGAAATCTGGCAGATGGATGTCAAAACAAGTTTCCTTACCAGCTTTCGTAAGGAGAGGTTGTATGTGATACAATCAGAAAGGTTTTGTCGATCCTAAGGATGCTAAAAGGTATGCTAGCTCTAGCGATCCTTCTAAGGACTTGAATAAGCATCTCGGAGTTGGAATGTACGTTTTGATAAGATGATCAATGATTTTTGTTTATACAAAGTTTATGAGAAACTTGTATTTCCAAAGAAGTGAGTGGGAGCACTATAGAATTTCTGATGAGTATATGTTGTTGACATATTGTTGATCAGAAATGATGTAGAATTTCTAGAAAGCATATAGGGTTATTTGAAAAGTGTTTTTCAATGGAAAACCTAGATGAAGCTACTTGAACATTGAGCATTAAGATCTATAATGATAGATCAAAAACGCTTAATGGTACTTTTCAAAATGAGCACATACCTTGACATGATCTTGAAGGTGTTCAAGATGGATCAGTCAAAGAAAGAGTTCTTGCCTGAGTTGTAAGGTATGAAGTTAAGACTTAAAGCTCGACCATAGCGAAAAGAGAGAAAGGACGAAGGTCGCCCCTATGTTTCGCATTTAAGGCTCTATAGTATGCTATGCCGTGTACCGCATCGGAAGTGTGCCTTGCCATGAGTCACTATATACAAGAATGATCCAGAATGGATCATTGGACAGCAGTCAAAATTGTCCTTGGAGTAAATAAGGACATGTTTCTCGATTATGGAGGTGATAAAGAGTTTGGCGAAAGGGTTACGCCGATGTAAGCTTTAACACCTATCCGAGTGACTCGAGTAGCAAACCGGATACGTATAGTGGAGCAACCATTTGGAATAGATCCAAGTGGAGCGTGGAAGCAACATTTACAATATGACCCGAGAGATTTGCGAAGTACATACGGATCTGAAAGTTGCGCACCGCTGACCAAAACCTCTCTTGCAAGCAAAACATGATCAAACCCCGTAACTCATTGAGTCTTAATCACATGATGATGTGAACTAGTTTAGTGACACTAGTAAACTCTTTGGATGTTGGTCACATGGCGATGTGACCTGTGAGTGTTAATCACATGGCGATGTGAACTAGATTATTGACTCTAGTGCAAGTGGGAGACTATTGGAAATATGCCCTAGAGGCAATAATAATAGTATTATTATATTTCCTTGTTCATGATAATTGTCTTTTATTCATGCTATAATCAGATTATCCGGAAATTGTAATACATGTGTGAACACATAGACCACAATATGTCCCTAGTAAGCCTCTAGTTGACTAGCTCGTTGTGATCAACAGATAGTCATGGTTTCTGCTATGGACATTGGATGTCATTGATAACGGATCACATCATTATGAGAATGATGTGATGGACAAGACCCAATCCTAAGCCTAGCACAAAGATCGTAGTTCAGATGCTAAAGCTTTTCCAATGTCAAGTATCTCTTCCTTAGACCATGAAATCTTGTAACTCCGGATACCGTAGGAGTGCTTTGGTGTATCAAACGTCACAACATAACGGGTGACTATAAAGGTGCACTACGGTATTTCCAAAAGTGTCTGGGTTGACACGGATCGAGACTGGGATTTGTCACTCCGTGTAAACGGTGAGGTATCTCTGGGCCCACTTGGTAGGACATCATCATAATGTGCACAATGTGACCAAGGGGTTGATCACGAGATGATGTGTTACAGAACGAGTAAAGAGACTTGCCGGTAACGAGATTGAACAAGGTATCGGTATACCGACGATCGAATCTCGGGCAAGTAAAATACCGCTACACAAAGGGAATTGTATACGGGATCGACTGAGTCCTTGACATCGTGGTTCATCCGATGAGATCATCGTGGAACATGTGGGAGCCAACATGGGTATCCAGATCCCGCTGTTGGTTATTGACTGGAGAACGTCTCGGTCATGTCTACATGTCTCCCAAACCCGTAGGGTCTACACACTTAAGGTTCGATGACGCTAGGGTTATAAAGGAAGTTTGTATGTTTTTACCGAATGTTGTTCGGAGTCCCGGATGAGAGCCCGGACGTCACGAGGAGTTCCGGAATGGTCCGGAGGTAAAGATTTATATATGGAAAGTTGTTGTTCGGGTTCCGGAAAAAGTTCGGATTTTTTCGGTATTGTACCGGGAAGCTTCCAGATGGTTCCGGAGGATTCCGGAGGGGTCCGGAGGTCCGGAAATTGTTCCACCACGTCCAATACAGTAGCATGGGCTGTAGGGGGGCGCCCTAGCCTTAATGGGCCAGGGGCACCAGGCCCCCCAAGGCCCATGCGCATGGGAGAGGGGAAACCCTAAGGGGGAGGGCCTCCACTTGACTTGGGAGGCACTCCTCCCCTTGCCGCCGCCCCTCCTCGATTGATCGAGGGGCCGCCCCCTCTCCCTTGCCCCTATATATATGTGGGGGGTGGGAGGGCAGCCGTACCACAAGTCCTGGCGCAGCCCTTCGCCTCTGCCAAGTACTCCTCTCTCGCGGTGCTTGGTGAAGCCCTGCAGGATTGCCACGCTCCTCCACCACCACCACGCCGTTGTGCTGCTGCTGGATGGAGTCTTCCTCAACCTCTCCCTCTCTCCTTGCTGGATCAAGGCATGGGAGACATCACCGGACTGTAAGTGTGTTGAACGCGGAGGTGCCGTCCGTTCGGCACTAGGATCTCCGGTGATTTGGATCACGACGAGTACGACTCCTTCAACCCCGTTCTCTTGAACGCTTCCGCTTAGCGATCTACAAGGGTATGTAGATGCACTCTCCTTCCCCTCGTTGCTGGTTTCTCCATAGATAGATCTTGGTGACACGTAGGAAAATTTTGAATTTCTGCTACGTTCCCCAACATTATCCTCTGCATGACCTGTCATTTCCACAGTAAATAGATGAAAGCCACTAGCATGAGTAGGAGTTGTTTGAGCCCTGTTGTGCCTACTCATTCATGCTTGTTTGTCATGCCTGCTACTGCTTAGAGTTGAGTCAGGTCTAATTCATCGAGTATGAATTAGAGGAGTGTGAACATGTCCTACTGTGTGTGAGCGAAGTGTGTGAACATGATTTGGTAAAGGTAGCGGTGAGAGGCCATATGGGAGTACATGGTGGGTTGTCTCATTGAAGCCGTCCTCAGGAACTGAGTTCTGTGTTTGTGATCCATGAAACAGCTAGTACCATGCATTGGGCCCTAAAATATGACGCCGCTCGACTTCTTAATAACCCTTGTCCTCTGTCCAGGAGTTGCAAGTAGTTTCTGGTGTTTGTAGTATGCTGGAGGCCGTGCACCGTGCTGACCGGAGGGGTGGGCTGTGATGCGGTAGGCACGTGGCACGGTGTACCGAGCACTCGTTTGGTGTCTTGGGGACCCTGCACACATCGTTCGGGGCCGTATGTGGAAACTTCGGCCGGACTCCCTGCGGATGGAACCTGAATAGGTGATAAACCTCGACTAGAGACTTGAGTGTTTAGGTAGGTCAAGGTCTACACCCACGTCGGCTTTCGCTTGAAGTCTGCCGAGCACATGTCGTGTGTAGACGCTAAGTGGTGGAAACATGTATGAAGAAGTACACCCCTGCAGGGTTATAAATGATCTATTCAAATTGCCGCGTCCGTGGTAAAGGATTTCTGGGTTGCCTAGACATATCATAGACAAGTGAAAGTGGATACTCTAAAACACGCAAGATAAGCGTGAGTGCTATGGATGGCGTCCCCATAGGGAGACGGGAGCGGATCCATAGTGGTGTATTGATATGGTGAATATGTGGACTCGTGTGCGCCACCTCAAAAGAGTTACTTGCAGTCGTAGTTCAGGATAGCCATCGAGTCAAAGCCGGCTTTCTGCAGTTAAACCCCATCATCCCTTTGTTGATAATGGTGCATATGTAGATAGTTCTGATGTAAGTCTTGTTGGGTACATTTTTACTCACGTTTGTTTAATTTATGTTTTTGCAGAGAGATTTCAGTCTCACTAGTAGTTCCACGTGGACTTCGACGTTTAGCTTGTTACCTCAGCTATGATCTTGTGCCCTCGGCAGGATCTGGTAGTTAGTCAGGCTTCTTAGCCTTTTTCATTTGTAGCTGTCTGTACTCAGCCATGTTAAGCTTCCGCATGTGCTTTGACTTGTATGCTCTGAATGCTAGGTCGAGAGACCCATGTTGTAATATCTCGCTCCTCGGAGCCTATTGAATTAATACTTGAGTTGTAGAGTCATGTTGTGATGCCATGTTGTATTTGCACATAACGAGCATATTGTGTGTATGTTATTGAAATGCTTGGTATGTGTGGGATCTGACTATCTAGTTGTTTATCCTTGGTGCCTCTCTTACCGGGAAATGTCTCCTAGTGCTTCCACTGAGCCATGGTAGCTTGCTACTGCTCTGGAACACTTAGGCTGGCCGGCATGTGTCCTTCTTCGTTCCTGTGTCTGTCCCTTCGGGGAAATGTCACGCGGTGTCTACCGGAGTCCTGTTAGCCTGCTACAGCCCGGTTTACCAGAGTCCTGCTAGCCTAGTTGCTACAGCCCGGATTCACTCGCTGATGACCGACACGTTCGTTGCTGGGTCATGTATGCCTATCCCTGTAAGTTAGTGCCACTTTGGGTTCACGACTAGCCATGTCAGTCCGGGCTCCTTGTCATATGGATGCTACCGACACTATCATATACGTGTGCCAAAAGGCGCAAACTGTCTCGGGCCTGGTAAGGCGACACCCGTGGGAATACCGTGCGTGAGGCCGCAAAGTGACATGAGGTGTTACATGCTAGATCGGTGTGGCGTTGAGTCGGGGTCCTGACAGCTTTGGTATCAGAGCCTAACTGCCTGTAGGATTACCAAGCCAAACTGGTCGAAGTTGAGTCTAGAAATGCTTTAGTTATACATAGGGGAATTGATTGTGGGATGGAACATAAGGCTCTTTTTACTCCTTATTCCTCATGCCCTCTGATCCAAGTCATCTTATCTTTCCTACGGGGTTTAGGAACTAGGCTTTCTCTTCTTTGTATCAGGATCACGTGTTACTAATCCTGGACTTATAAGATTGTTGGATTTAAGACTCAGTTCAGTTTCTACTACCTCTGTGTGTTCATAGTTGATCTCGGAACCTTGATATTGTGACAATCGAGTTGTTATGCCACCATTTGCGGGATGTATTAAATCCTTTTAAGTATTTACAGACGTTATGCTGTTCATGTCATCCTAGGTTTCTAAATAGTCTGATGCATTTGCAAATTCCTATTTACCGTTCTGAAGATCCTTTGTGCCAGATCAACCACACTAACTAGTGTGTTGAGGTATTCCATTGCCTCGGCATTTATATTGGAGTTATTATTATGACCCTAGGTGTCTTAGGGGATCATCTAGTAATCTACACTGCAAAAAAAAGACAAATCCGTGACATTTTGGGCCGAACGAATTTTTTTCTGTCATACATATGACACTTCTATGACGATAATTGTGACAAAACCCGGTATCATCATAGATGTGGTGGGATCCTACTTCTATGAAAAAAAATCATGACAGAAAATGGTCTTTTCGTCTTGGGCCGGCCGGAGACACAGCTGCATGACATTCTTTGGGCCGTCCATGACGGAAAAAACCATGGTAGAAGCGAGGGGAGGAAAATTTCGGGAGTTGCGGTTACGATGGGAGGTCGGGCGGAGCGATGTGCTTTCTCTCATACATGTACGCTGCTGCGGTGTGCGGGCGCTGGCTCTAATCAACCCGAAGCGAGGTGTTGGGCTCTAACTGAACCCGAGTGATTGAACTGCAGGCTACGCATTACTGAACCCCAGCGATCGATCGATGGCTGTTAACTGAACCCGATGGAGCAATTCCTTCGCTACTGCTGCTAACTGAAGCCGATCGATGGATGAATAGTGAGCGTTGCGGGGTGATTTGGATGAACAGTGAGCGGTGGCGTTGCCTCTGGATGAACAGGAACCAGTGGTCGTGCAGGGGTGGTTGAATAGGACCCCGTGGTGTAGAGGGCTGGATGAACAGTGGACGATGGAGGGGTGGTTGAACAGTAGCCGGTGGAGTAGCGCACGGTGGAGGCTGGATGAACAGGAGCCCGTGGAGGCTGGAGGAGGTCGACGGTTGCCCGTGGAGGCTGGAGGAGCTCAACGGTGGAGATGAACAGTATCCCGTGGAGTCCCGTTTTGTGGTACGCCACACCCCTCCCAATGAACAGGACCCCCGTTTTGACCGTAGCGCTCCAACACAAGTCTTTTTCGTCCGTTTGGCGGTACGCCACACCCCTCCCGATCAACATGACCCCCATTTCGACCGTAGGAGGTCCTTTTCGCGGTACGCCACACCCCTCCCGATCAACAGGACCCCTGTTTCAACCGTAGGAGGCCCGTTTCCTCCGTTTTACGCTACGCCAGGCCTCGTTTCCATCGCCTGTTCCGTGCAAGCCCTCCCGATGAACAGGACCACACATTCCGTTCCGACCCAGCCGGTTGGCTCCCCATGAACACGACGACAACGCTGTTTCTCCGTTCGGACGCAGCCATTACTGATGGGCCATTTTCTCGGCCAGCTGAATGAAAGCTCTCCTCGAAAGATTTGCAGCCCAACAGGCCTGACAAAGCGACTTACTTGGCAAATCACAAAAAAACTGGGTTGTGGCCGTGGACCTAGCTGTCAGCCTCTACACGTACAGTACTCCCCCGATGGAATGTCGTTGACCACATTGACCACGCCGCGCCGAGAGCACCAAGGCGGTGGACGACGGTGAGGCCTAGGAAGGGGACAACACGGAGCCGGGGAAGACGCGGAAGTGGATGCCTACGCGGAGAGGAGTACGAGGGTTCACTTGTTCGGCTGCGGTGTGAGGCTGCCGTCGCCGCAGGGCCTGGCTAGCGGTGGGAGTAGTAGGGGCGATGAGGCCTCAACGGCAGCACAGCTGACCACTAGAGGCAGGAGCAGGCGGTCTCCCCGGCACTGGTTTGGGCAGCTGGTGCAAGAAGAGCATCGGTTGAAGAAGCAGCAGGACTGTTCGATTCAAATCCAACGGTTACTGCTGCTATAATCGTTTGTTGACTAAGTTGACGAGCCCTGCGTACGCGTCAACGTAGTAGGCCCACAGGTCAGCCTCCCAACCGGTGCGCCCCAGATGTCAGTTTGAGGAATCATTTTTTTCGCATAATAAGGAGGCAGTTGATTGCGTGTGGCCAAGCAAGCGGAGGGAGTAGGGTGGGCCGGGGAAGCCTGCACGGCATCACAGAGGGACACAAGAGGAGGGAGCAGGCAGTCCCGCTGGCGCTAGTTTAGGCGGCTGGAGCAGGAAGATCAGAGATTGAAGAAGCACGGTGGCTAGAATCGTGTGTTCACTGACAAAGCCTTGCATAAACAAGTCAGCGTCAAAATCTGTGGCGTGTACAACCCATTTGCTATTATTTTTACAATTTTTACTCATTTTCTAACTCATATGGAATTTACTGTAGCCCGTTTTCCATTTTTAGAATTGCCGCCCATTTTCTGGTCAATACCAGGGTCATAAAATTAACTAAATATGTGGGAAATTTTTGCTGGGGAACGAAATATTCTTAATCCAAAAATTAATAGCCATACTAAAACAAATTTAAAAATAAGTTAGTACTATGTCATGTTAAATCCAATGAAATACTTATAAGATATCAGTGAAGAACAAAATTCAAAAAAAACTAATATCCCATTTGCTCGTCTTGAAAGATTTGCATCCCAGTAATTCGGAGAAAACAAATAGGCCTAGCTTTGGTATTCTTCAAAATGAAATACTGGGCTACCTATTTTCCCAAAGAACTAGTGCATGAGCATTTAGCTTTATTTATTTATTTACTTATTTATGTTTTGGGGACCATGAGCATGTACCTGGGCCGGATACATGTGAGAGCCTCCCTTCCAGGTAATTATTGGCTTCTATATTGGGCCTTCATCAGTGGGCTGCATGTTATCAACAAGTGGAAAATGTGTTCCGTATGAAAAATAGTATGAGCTACGTACGGTACGGGGCACTAAAGGATCGAACCGTGAAACGACTTCCAAAACATTGTGTTTTTCGTTCTAACAACACATTTATATTCCACCAATGTATTTAAATATACTACGATTGTACATTGAAAACAGCAGCGGCAGAAGAACTGTGGCTAGGGGTGCAATGTATAAAGAAGGTGCTAGAAGAGTGAAGACACAACTCTCTCTTCCAAACCAAACATCAGCCATCATTACAAAAGGGCTACCAAAAAATAACAAGTGTATGCATCAAACTAAATAAAGATCCGACTACACCAAGTGTATGCATCTAACTAACTGGCTCAGTTAGACCTTACTATTTATTAAGCTGTGGAGATTGCCTGACGGCTTGAACCAGATGGGTGCCTAGCGGGGGAAACTCCAGCCAGCAGGTTGAAGTCTGATACTTGCGACCCTCTCTCCTACTTTGGGCTGCAGAGTGTGGCGGCACATATCAGGGTATGGTGCATGCAGAGACGCATGGTACACTGTGTACACACAATTTTGCCTGATGAACAAAACCATGCTGCCATCATGATCCTTGCTGTCGGTTATCTCCTAGTTAGTCGGATAATTCAGTTCGACAAACAGAGAGCATGTACCAAGGCTACTTACCAGCCTCCAGTCAAAAATTCCTGAAGGCCCAGAGAAGCTGGGATCCTGCTCAAAGACCTTGCAAAGGATCGTGATTGTATTCCGCTAAACAACACGTCCGAGCACGCGTAACGATCATCAATCTTTTGCCGTCGTCTGATCGAGCCAGGAACCACCTGCAACTGCCATGCCACTTTTCTTTGAAAGGTTCTGGGATTAGGAAGGGTAAGGACACCAGGCAGTCTACAACATCATATCAAGTTGGAGTCAAATAAAAAAGGGCTCTTTATTTAGTCAATCTTAAGAACAACATGTTATGAGCATGAATATATTTTCAGTAAATGTTGACAGTAATATAAGCAAGTCATCATGATATCATAGGAAAGTAACATATTGCTGTAACAGCCGTTTGTAGCGATGACCAGAGTAGGCCAGCAATACGTCCAGCCATAGAAGGAGTCGACAGCGTAAATGAAGCCCTTGTCTTCAATGGCATCAGAGAACCATGGAGGATGTATGATCCTACGATGGACGTGCAGATTTATCCACTTACCGCAGTGACCTGTCAAATAGGGGAGACTGCCTTTGAAGAATGCAATTAGCCTGAAATCTTTATAATTCCCAGATCTTGTGGGCACTTGGCAGATTACAACCTTGAGCAAATCAAACTTGGTATCATGTTCGCTCTTGAAGATTCCGAGTATTCGGGCATGGTGCCAAAGCAAAGGCAAAGTTAATGGAAGGAAGGGGGATCAATCGTCGGGTGTAGACCTCCACGAGCATCCAGCTGCCGCGACCGTCGACGAGCACCATCCAAGACGTGTTCATGCCGACCCAGTACATACCGTTAATGTAGCTGAGGCTGATGGCGATCGGATCGCAGTGAAGGGGGTTGATGCTCACCATCCTACGATCGTTATGCTGCGTGACACGCCATTTCTGAAGATCAGGCGGCATCAGCAAGCAAGGAGCTGGCTTAAAAAGCTCCGGCTTGAGGGCTTTGAGTAAACGGTACAACCCAGACGAGCACGCGGCGAGCGGCATGGTACTAAGATTGTCCACACGCGAAACAATGAGCTTGATTACCTCTGTGGGGAGCGAATTCCAGCCACTCTTTCGGCGGAAGCTGCTCGGTTCTGACATTGCTAGTGCTTGGGTTTCGGACGAGGGGGGGAGGCGCCTTAGCGGGGATGGAAGCTTGGACGAGATTATGTGCGGACAAAGATGGAGAAGCGAATATGTGCTGCGGGAAGTGGACAGGTGATGATGACTACAGCACGGCGCTTGACTTACGAGACACATACCAGCTGCGTAGGGTCATATCGATGCCAGACAACTGGCTTGAGTGATCACAGTACTGGTGCTCCCTACAGTACTTACTACAGTACTATGCCCTAGCTTGCTAGAGTAGAGTAGTAGAGTAGGAGTCTGCTGTACTACTAGCACCGGAGGAGTAGTATATTCTAATCTAAAATAGTTACAAACTTCGATGCTACTCCCGCGCTCCATTCGGCGGCCGCAACGTCCCCTACAGCCACTCCCTCCTGTGCTCCATTCGGCGGGCGCAGTTGAAATCTGGGGAGCGCACTCTCGCGACTGCTGGCAGCCACGACTTCACCGACGGCGACTTCTTCCCCGACCTCGGCAACCTCTTCCTCAACGACATGGGCGACAACCTCAACGACAACGGTGCTGCTCCCATTGCACCGTATGTGTTTCTGTCCTTCCTGTCCGAAATCGTGGTAGAATTCATGTTTCTACTCTGTATCCTACTACTATGCTAGTCCACATGATTAGTTTCATCTCTGTTATAGCCGTCATGATTTTTTTTTTGCTTATTCGGGTTAAATCTCATAGTAACTTGCTCACATATTCAACTGGCGCAACGTCCCCTACAGCCACTCCCATTTCATGGATGGCCTGGTCGATGCATCCAAGGAGCCCTTCGTCCACTTCTATGAGTGCCCGATGCCGTTTTGTGGCTCGCCGGCGGACATGGTGCATCACCTCACGGATGCGTGCAGCGGTCACTGCTGGCCCTTGGCGGAGAACATCAATTACGACACGTGCTACCGGTTCACCATGCCGGAGTCGCTGGAGGATCACCGCCGCCTGCTAGTCTCGGAGGAGGACGACATCGTCTTCCTCTTGATCGTGGGCACCGTCGAGGCCCGTGCAGGCCGCCGCCCCCATCTCTATAATATGCGCTGTATGCCGCCGCCGATGTCGACTAATCGACACGCAGGCGTATGTACGGGTGCGTGGTCAATGTTACTACTCCTCCGGGCGCGTGCGGCGAAACCGGACTCATCGGACAGACTTGGACTCTAAGGAGCTGGGACTATCCCGCCAATGTGGACTCGGAAAACCCATGGCATCCATTCCATCCTTTACCCGCCGACTCGGTGCACGGGGACTCCAAGGAGGTTCACCTGGACATACGCATTATCAAGTGCACTTAGAAAACATGTAGTGTGTGTGGGTGCTTATGGCCCGTGTCTTTGCCGCTTTTTATTCTGTAAGCTTGTCGTTAAACTTGAGTGGCTTTCGCCGCAGTCCTTCCTTTGAACTGCTCCTCTCAGTGAGCTGATGCACGACACTTTGGGTATCATTTGATAATGGAACCGGGGAGGAGCCTCCCTGGTCTTCTAAAAAAAATAAGCATTATCAAGTTAAATGTTGATCATTAGTCTTCGCTCAATGTAATCCGCTGTCTAAGCATGTGGAGACTTCCATGCATGATCTTGCTCTATTGGAGTATCGCGCATGAATAAAAGTGTATCCGTTTATGGTTTAGTCTAGAGTCTTCCATGTATGAATTTTTACTACAGTACTGGTGAGGCTGGTCATAGTGGGAATAACTTACCAAGTAACATAACGCATTTCAAGATAGGTTTGCTTATGTGGCATAGAGTTAATGAGGAAAAATGTGTTTGAAGTAACATAATATGTTACTGTAACATAACGCAACCCGAAGCAAAATGAGTCTATAATGTAATAAATGCTATCATCTATGATACTACTTGTATGTTACTTTGCACTATGAAGGTAGTAATAAAGACTAGTGTTATATGCATGACACTAGTCTAAGTTACTCCCCACTATGACTAGCCTGAAAGACTTACGATGAACCATTTCTTACATCTCCTCTGCCCCCTTGCAAGTCATCCTGATTTAACCCCTCCGTCTAAGTGTATAAGGGCATGGTTAATATTACTTAATAGTATAGCCAACTGTTGACTATAAGAAAGTGCCATGTCATCTGTAGCCAACATGTATAACAATCGATACTCAAAAACTAATTCTTAAAGATCATTTCTTGCAAAGCACAATAAGTGTTATTTCTTCACAAGTTCTGGACGCAGGTTGAACAGTTGAATGCTTTTGTTTGCAAAAGATACCTTTTTATCTATTTCACCCAGATGTTTGTGACCTCTAGAAATGAGATAATATCCTAAGAAACCTATCGATACCCGTTACACATTAGATGACCCCCACATCCTTTGTCAAAATAAACAACTCCCCGATCAATGCATTTCACTCTTCGGTGCAACGCATGGGCACCTTACTACTATAGATTAGTACGACGAAAAATTGAACTCCATTATATATAGTACGATAAATACTGATGCATGTCACCTAAAATTATATCATTCAAAACTATGTTCAAATACGAATCCAACGATATAGTTTTTGTTTACATGCACTAACATTTTGTCAGTTAAATCTTCAGTCAAATTCAATGGGGGACTAATAAACCATGACCGATGTAGTACCAGTGTAGAGGGCGGCGCTGCACGGGAGTCTCACCTCTCACCCCGCTCCTGGCGCGGCAGTAAAGCCATCATATCACAAAACCCAACCACTCCCAGTAATAAATGGCCTGGTAAAATAAACGGACAAGCAACCATCACATCCCTCCGTCTTTTTTGCATTTCGTCTCTCTGCATTTACTTTCTCCGGTTCATCTCCCACACTCGATCCCTAGCTACTACTCCTACGGCCAGTTCTTTTGGCGGCTTCCCTAGCTTTTCGCACAAGACTAGTCATAGTGGAGAGTAACAATAAGGCGCCTCACTCATTTATTTGGCCTTCTAAACTGCTACTCCGTCCTTGTTTATTCCTCACCATTGTAATTTGTGCTAAATTTTGACCAAAGTTTTAACTGATAAAATGTTACTCAAAACACATAGGAGCGGTGCATCTAGGTGTGTAAGTCATCTTATGAAAACCAAATAATCCCAAAACACTTAGGCGCGGTGCATTAACTTCTACCTCTTTTCTTGTTTCTTGACATATCAACCAATAAGAGATAAAGAGTGTGCATGCTTTTAATGACTTGAGATATCAAACAGGACATGCAGTGGTTAGTTCAATGCATGCAATACTATTAATTAGCAAATAAACATTAACGTTTCTCGTTTTCTCCTCCTACTTGGTCACGGTGCATAGATAAATAACCACAGAGAAGGAAGCTAAAAGTAAACAATCAAACGAGCATTTTTGCATTTGTTTTGCATTGAATCGTTTCACAAGCTTGACTAGTGCTGTTTTTCTACTTTTACAAAAACCGCATCGTAATGTTAAAACGCATTTGCACGCTCGTAAGTAATAGTAGTACTCCTTCGCCTAGGTGTACAAGTCTTCCTCCTTCTTGGTCACCGTGCACAACCAAAGATGACTTATCGACCTAGACGGAGGGAGTAGCACACCGCAAGCATATATTGAGAGAGACGTGTAGTCCGATAGTATATAGTAAAGTTTCTGCTATATGCACATACTTGCAAAATGCGTAATAATACACAACGTTTCCAAACTTTCCCTTTTACATACTTAATTAAGGACGCTAAAAATTCCTGAACATTCAGGATTTATCATTTGCGTCCCAAAACTAATGAGATCGCCTTACGAAACAAAAATTATACTCCTCCTAAAAGCCACGGCGCTTGCAGGAGCGCTTGCGGCGCGCCACGAGTGCCCTAGTGCGCGGCCGTTTCCCATACACGACACAACGCCTCTTCCTCAGTCTTGCAACTCGCGAGGTGCTGATTGGCGGCTTGCCAGCGGGCGAGCGCGATCTCACCGGTGTGGTCATCCGGCACCAACAGGTACTCCTCCTAGCTGGAAGTGTGCACCCGGTCCATGTACCACCAAGCATAGATGAGGCGCTTGGGCCCGATTGCACTCAGGGCATCGGCACGGGCGTCCTCCGCCACCCTCACGGCCCTCGCACGAGCCTTCTCCCAAAGAACAAATTGCTTGACTCTCTCGGACGCGACATAGATCTCCCAGAAAGCTTGTTGCGCGGTGCGCTTCTCTTCCTCGGCCTTCTTCTCCGACTCTATTTTGGCGCGCTCTGCAGGAGGCAAAGCCTCCCACAAGGCGACTTCCATTTCTTTCCAAAGCTCCTCAAGGCTGGGGGGCTTGGCGGGCGGCGCGGCGTTCTCCTCGTAGCGGGGAGCCGACGCCTCCTCCGACGCACGTGCTGGCCAGATTGGGAACACCGACACATCCACCTAGACGCGTCGCGGCGAGGAGCAAAACACCGATGCGTCCTCCTCGACTAGTGGCGGCGAGGAATGGAACGGCGACGCATCGCGTCGCGGCGAGGAGCGGAATGCCGACGTGTCCTCCTCGACTAGTGGCGGCGAGGAACGGAACGGCGACGCGTCGCGTAGCGGCGAGGAGCGGAACGCTGACGCGTCCTCCTCGACTAGTGGCAGCGAGGAACGGAACGACGACACGTGACCGTCCGTGCGGTGCAGCGAGGGGCTCCTAGGGCTTGGGAGGGGAGATGCCATGGTGGTCGACGTGAGAGGGAGGGGGAGGAGATAGCGATGAACGTGAACGTGAGGGGGAGGAGATAGCGATGTCATGGGAGGCGCAATATTTATAGCGAGCAATGGCACACCTACGTAAGGTATGGACTGAGCTGCACTGACTTAACTGCAGGTCCAGTTGCGTCACTGACATGTGGGCTAGTACACTACTGGGCCCGTATGTCAGTGACCCAATGCACCTGAAGTTAAGTAAAAGCTACGTGGGCATATTTGTTGGAGTAAATTACGGGGGAGCGAAGGAGTGGAAATATTGTTGGTCACAAAAGATTGGACGAGCATGGGGGGAGGAGAGTCATGCATGCAGATTTTTTTCACACGGGGTGGAGTGGTGGGACCGCCCGAGGGAGAAGGAGAGTTTGACAGGCATATTGTTTCCACACATGGAGAGGAAAATATTTGGAGACGAACGGGCTTCCTTCAGGTATGGGGAACGGTGCATAATAAGCATGCCGGGCTAGGTATAGTCTCAAGTCATTAAAAACATACAAGCCACACACATGTTCAAATATCAAGGTGCACTAAAATATTGCATGCGATGATTAAGGCTGGCCATCATGTTGGTATCTTAGCTGTTATCATGCACACGGGAATAGCAAACATGCTGATGTGGCAAAGAATTAAAGAATAAAGGGGGGTTAGACTAACTAGTGTTCATGCATGCATTAGTAAACACATTTTTTTGTGAAGAACGACAACATTAGTTGAGTACTTTTGTAGACTTCAAAAACTATTCCACCGCCTCTACTATCTTGCTAAGAGTAGGTGAAATTTTTGAGCCGAGCCCTTTAAACTAGAAGGGAGGTAGTTGTACTCTAATAGCTAGGTGTGTAAGTCATCTTACGAAAACCAAATAATCCCAAAACACATAGCCGCGGTGCATTAACTTCTACCTCGTTTCTTGTTTCTTGACATATGAACCAATAAGAGATGAGGGTGTGCATGCTTTTAATGACCTGAAACTGTCAAACATGACATGCAATGGTTAGTTCATTGCATGCAATACTATTTAATTAGCAAATAAACATTAATGTCTCTTGTTTTCCCCTCCTCCTTGGTCACGGTGCACAGCCTAAGATGACTTACTCACCTAGACGGAGGGAGTATCAACATTCACAATGTCAAATCAATATTTTTACACTCATTATAAAACGTAGTACTTATACTCATTATAATCAGTATTGTAGATATTGATATTTTTAGTATAAATTTGGTCGTCGGATTTCATTGATGCCTGTCAAAGTGTGGAGGAAGCGGAGCTTAGGGCTTGCATTGCCGGTCTCTACATCGGTATTTCTTTTCATTATTCTGTAACTTTAGAGATTGATTGCGCTTTTTTGGTAGCGTCTCTTGCATTGGGGGACTATGACAGGTCTGCTATGAGTGACCTGAAGATGAAAGCGTTGAGCATCTCGAAGTTGATCAACAATCTTCAATTGTCAAAGATTAGCTATTCGGCCAATAAGGTGGCACACTTAATCGCTAAGTATAGCTTTGACAATAGATTAGATGGCATTCTTGTAAATAACATACCGCCCTGTGTGGTGAATATTGTATAGAATGAGTGTACTGGTGTGGCTGGTTAATGAATATAAGGTGGTGTTCAAAAAGAAGTATATATTTGGTCAAAAACTTTGCAAACGGTTGATGGGAGTAAAAAGGACCAGAGGGAGTATCATGCATGTGGAGTAGGCAAAAAAAATGCTCATTTATAGCCGGTCGAAGTCTCAAAGGCCGCGACCGCGCGAGGGAGGTGAAGGTCGTGGGAGGCGCGATAGTTGACGGAATTAAGTGAAGTTACATCCACGCGCCGGCATGGCGCATGTAACAGCGAAGTTATACCGTCAGCCTACGATATGGGTGTAGTATACATGACATCTAGTGGGTCCCGTGATAGTTCCCGAGAACTCTTTGGGGCCTTGCAGCCGCTTATCCACCGGCAAGCCAAGAACCCCACGCCGTTCGCCGCCCTACTCGTCCCGCCTTCTACCTCACAACAGTTCGCTCCCGTCGTCCCGCCCTTTCACATTAGTTCGCTCCCGCTTTTATGGGTACAACAGTTCAACTTCTCCTAACCCTCCTCCAAAATCAATGGCCTCCCAAATCTCCATGGTCGCTGCTGGGTACCAGGTTAGAGCCATCACCGGCGATTAGTTCATCGTCATCTACACACGTATATCCGTGACAATGAAAGCATGGCTTGCTCGCTTCCTACGCATGTTCAACAGTTCAACGGATGAGTGGGTCCCTGGGCTAGATGTTGAGTACACCACAGTCATGGGACGAGAGAAGGATCTAAAGGACGAAGAGAGGAAGAAGCCCGCCGTGATCCAGGTTTGCATACATAACGTTTGCTTGGTCTACCACATATGCCATGCCGACGTTGAGTGCCAGGATTTTAAGAACTTCCTCAAGGACAAAAGAGTGAAATTCGTTCGAGGGCTTTAAGAACGACAAAGAAGTCTCAAGTCGGATAGGTCTCCTTGTAGGCTAGCCCTTCGATCTCCAGAAGGCAAGCCTGGTGTCCTCCTCTCAACCTTATATGCTGACCCTGGCAGCAGCCATGATTGATCCTTCGTATGCTAAACTGAAGAAACCTCATCACGAGTTTCATCATGCATGGGAGTCTAAGACATTAGATGAAGATCACATCCTGTACACATCAATGGATGCCTACCTTTGTTTAAATATGTACATGGGTTGGATGAAGAAGCAGAGCCCAGTGTCCGATTCAAGCAAAGAAGTGTCGGCGAAGAGGAAGAGGAAGAGGGACGAGGACGAAGTCGAGGACGTGGACTCGGACTCCGAGTAGGTGGCAGTGCCGTCGCTCATGCTGGTTCCACTACAGTGTCAAGCTGACTAGTTGCTTAGTTTATTTTCAAGGGTGTGTTGTGCTGAGGCCCCAACAGAACTATGTTTATGTTCTTTTTCGTTATTTGAACTGTTTAGTACGTAGAGTAGTACTAGTACTATGTCTTACTACTGTTTTTCTTGCAGTTGGTACTACTGCTCGTACCTTCGTGTTCCTACTGTACTTAATACGTTTGTACTAGTAGTATAATTTGGGTCAGTCGATTTGTGAAAGAAGTTCTACGGAGCGAAGGAAGAAGACGGCAGAAGAGGTGGAAGAAGCCCTTCTAGCCATCCATGTTGCATCAAACGGCTCACATGAGTCGACTGACCCAAATTGCTCCATCAGATTGCAGGATCCACGTGGCATTAAAGGTCTCGAAGGTAGATTCCGTGTCTGCACCCGGTTTGCGGGCTCAACGCGCGCGCGACCGGCTTCCGCCGCAACAGCCACCATGCGCGCCTCCACCGCGCGGGCGGAGACGACAATGACATGCTAGTTCCTCCTCGCCGGCGTGCTGGAGCACGCGCTCGTCCTCCTCTTCGTACGCTGCATGCATAGACACGGCTCCACCAGCTGCTCGCGTGCTTGGCAGTGCGGCGGCATGGCGAGGAGGGACTGCAGACGACGTGAGCGGGTGAGCCTTCGGCTTCATGGCATAGGGATGGCAGCGACACGGCGGTGATGGGCGAGAAATTGTTGCCCAGAGCAGGCGGGCGCCGGCATGCGCAACAGCGGCGGCGGCATATTGATGATTGCGCATATGGGAGCTTACTTTACTTTTATATGAGGTTGGTCAAACTTAAAAGAAAACCGTACTAGTACACGTAAACATTAGACTTAGGCAGCGCTTTTTTTTAAGTTAGTACCACAGCCACGATACGAAATCCTGTGCAAGTGTGTGAACAGCGGCCGCGCGGTCGATCGAACGGTGCGTCACCGTGTCACGCTCGAAAGACATCCATAGAACCTTTTTGTGTGTGTGTGAAAACAATCCTCGAATATTACTCAACTTTTTTTTCCTGGGAAAGTTCTTGATGCTGCAATATTTCCATATCTTTGAATTTAGCTCCAGTTTGTGTTTATTTGGACTTGGACGTTTTAGGTGCACCCTAGTTTTTTTTAATACTTATTTTGTGTGTGTGACTGAGAGAGGACGTGTGTATGTGTCTATGTGTGTTGTGGCGGAAGGGCAATGTGGAGATGCTGTGCATGTGATACAGACATAGAGAGGTGTGAATGTGCAAATGATCATGCATGAGTGAGACATAGACAGATGCCGATACGTTGTGTATACATGAGAGAACGGTGTTCTAGTTTACTTGTGTGTGTGTGTGTGTGTGTGTGTGAGAGAGAGAGAGAGAGGAGCATCCATAACACAACAACCATCTCTCTCGATTCGTTCGTCCCTCGCACGATCGCATGCAACATATGCATCAATGCGCACATTTTGACAACCTCACTCTGCCCCTGCCCACCTCAAGGCCCGCACAATCTCTTCGTGAATACCCATTTCTCTCCTTAGGTTTGTTTTCGCTCAATATCTGACACACACACACACAAACAGACACACACACACACACACACACACACACACACACACACGCAGCACAACACACACACACACTCCCCCGAGCACACAATTCATCCCCATCCAAGGTTATACGGCAACCACTTTCGCTTGTTCTTCTTTGCACCCCAACATGCACAACACCTCAATCTTCAAAGAGGGCATCGAGCAGATCGAAGACGGCGACCACACCACGCTAGAGAATGCGGGGTCATTTGGGAGCAGGGTGATGTGACGATGGTTGACTGACTCCTCCCCCACCCTCTCTCTCTCTTGCACAAATTACCAATCCCTCTCTCCCCCGCACAAAATTGTCAATCCCTCAACCCATGAGATCCTTCCCCTCTCATCCATGTTTTTCCAGCTCTCGCATCAAACATGTTGTCTCTTCTCCTTCCACGTATACAGAATCACGTATATTACATGTCTCCATCTTTCTCACAGACCTAACTTCTTCCTCTCTCTTTCTCTTTCTCTCTCTCTGTCTCGTTAGGTTTGTCTCCTACTCTCTCGTCCACATACATAGAATCTTTCCCACCCTATCTTCTCCATCTTCAAAAGCTCTCTCTGCACGTTTCATTCACGAATGGGATATGTCAAAATGTTGCTTCTATAATGGCTGATGTAGAGTTTTGGTTGTTTTGGGTGCATCCTACAAAGTAATAACTATGAAATGCATTTAGATTCTCATTTGACTGGGATTATGTGAGTTTGAGCATGTTGTGAAGTACTATAGACCTTGTATACATCTTGGGGTTCGACAATGATTGTAATTATTGAATTGTATAGACCATTACATTCGAAGTCAATAGCCTAATATATTTATTTCACAACTTTAACAAATGATTAGTTCACTACAAACTAAGAAAACAAATGTGTACTCCCTCCATTTTTATTTAAGTCCGCGTATTAGCATTGGTCAAAGTCAAGTTTTGTAAACTCTCAGACAACTTATAACAAAAAATATTAACATATACAATAACAAATAAATACCAGTAGATTCATTATTGAATGTACTTCCACATCATACATATTTGTTATGGTAAATGTTTATATTTTTATATAAACTTGGTCAAACTTTAGGAAGTTTGACTTCGGTCAAACCTAATATGCAGAGTTTACTACTACTACTCGCTAGTTGCTTAGCCGAATCACTCAACATGCCACACGGGGAGTCCAGTGTCACAAAATTTTGAGGTCGGCGGGAAAATCTCCCGCGACCCTGATTTGAGCAAAGGAAGTTACCATCATAGCCTTCGAACAGCGCACGGACGACGCTTGGTAGGGGCTGTTTTCAGAATCTCAGTTCACCCTACCCATCCAGCCCCACCCCGGCACCCAGAGTAGTACACCTGAATACTCCCCATTTTCTATCCCCACCGCAAAATAGACTTCTCCACGGCACCGCAGCCTTCGTGCTCCTCCCCTTTACATCAGCGCACTCGTCCACCACAGCGCATCTGCCTCATCGATGACCTCGTACGCCGCACTGGAGCCATTCCACCGTCGTCGTCGTAGACGGAGCCTCTTCCCCGGCATTGTCTTCCACGGTCTCGGATCTGCTTCCCGGAAGCCGACGCCAAGCGCAGAAGTACCACCATCGTGGACAATAATCTGACTCCCGTTGCCGACCATGACTCAGAGAGGCCACCGCGACCATCGTTCTCCTCCTCGATTGGTAATGTGTGTATTGAATCACTTAGCAGTACATGTGCAGTTCCAATTTTGTTCATACCTACCCTTCAATTTTCCCCGGTGCTATTGTTCCCGTAAAAGTAATTGGTTATAGCCCATTGTCCAACAGAATATCACTTGTAATTCCAAGATCGCTTCTGTATCGCTACTGTGCTTGGGTAGGTTTTTCATCTACAACCAGCAATGTGGCAAATGATGGAAAGGTTTTTAGAACTAGCAAGATGCCCATGCGTTGCACGCATCAAGATGCATTTGTATGAGTAGGTTATCTTGTGGGATAAAAGGATGAACGAGGGAAGGCCTTAATTGCAAATCTGTGGAGGGGTATGGGAATCTTTTTGCAAAATTCCCATTTGTTTCCTTCCTATCTGTCAGATATAAATCGGACAGCCTATATTGCAAGAAAAAAAGTATAGAGAAAAAAAAGTAGACGGTAAAGGAAGTAGAGGTAAATATTAAATATTAAATATAAAATAAATATAATCAGAGAGAGAGAGTAGAGATAGCAGAGACGCTGAAAGAATCGCACATGAAAAAGCGGCGGGCGTATGCTTAGTTTTGCCACAAGGCCGGCGCGACTTTATAAAATCCAACGCCCTCCCACCATTCTCAGGCCTTGCCACCACTCTGTGCCTCGCCTCCACTCTCTCCCCGCTCTTTTTCGCCTCGCCGTCGCCGCGCCACCATGCCGCCGCGTCGCCGGGAAACTTGGGGATACCACGGCGTCCGCGCGTGCCCCTCCGCGGGATGTGCCTCGGCCTTGGCAATTTCGACACCGCCACCGAGGCCGCCCGCGCGTACGACGCGGCGGCGTGGCGCCTCCGGTGACCTCATAGAACATTGAACTTCCCCAACGTGCCGATGCAGGAGCGGGTGCAGGAGCTCGCGCCTCTGCCGCGGCTTAGCACCGACAAAGATCGTCGTGACAACCGGAGGCGGGAGCACCATCTCGGCATTGCTGAGATGTACAAGGAAGCCATTGCGCTGTGGCGCCAACACTTCCCGCAGGAAATCATCAATGAGCGCGAGTTCTACGCGCAAAGGAGGGAGTATGGGATAAGAGGAGGGCGGAGCGAGCCTCCTATCACGAGGACAAACGTAGGCAAAAGGCGGACGCTCAATTCAACATGAGGCTAGGAGCACTGTCCGCTCGAACTGACGATGATCGGTATCTTCACGCCACAAATGACGTCGGAGGAGGACATCACCGAGGAGCAGTCGGATGACGAGGAGTAGTTGAATTGTCTTTTTTTATCTATATATGCTGAGAACTATCCTCTACTCTCTAGTATCTACTTCTCGATCTCAATACTATAAACGCTTTCTTAAAGCGCCGCGCATTGTGATTTTGATGGAGATGCTCTAACATGGCAGAAGAGTGCTTTAATGTTGCCCACAAGATGCACGAGTATTACTAGTAGTATTTTTCTTGCCATGTTGATATTTTGAAACCATGAGTGTGAACATGCAGAGGAGCAAGAAAGACCAAACACGGGATATTCGTGACATCTTCAAGGAGCGTGGCATGTTAAAGAGGAGCTGCACCGAACCTGTAAAATGAGCTTTGGTAAGTAACACCCTTTCAATTACTTTCGTTTAGCCTCGTGTTCTTCGATGTGTATATGTTGTAGTTTCTGTTTCTATTAAGCATGGTGTTCTTCGATGTGTAATAAGAACAGTCTTAATCGTCCTAATGCTTTCGTTTTTAACTTGATGTAGGAAGTGGGCGTTCTCACCGTGTAGTCTGTTTTTATATTTCTTTTCCTTTTGAATTCACTTCTCCGAGTTCCGTTTATCTGGCTTCTACTAAATGGATCTAGGTTTCTCCGAGTATTGATCTAAAAAAGAAGTAACTTCATGTTAGGATGCAGTTCCTGCTAGGAGGGAAGTATGGTCAACCTCGAGATCATGTTTCCAAAATGAGGCTGGATTACACACAAGGAGCCAGTTCCCTATTGATGCTGGATTAGACACAAGGTGCAAATTCCCAGATGATGCTGGATTACACACAAGCCAGGTGGAGTCGTCAGCGGTATGTGTCCTTGTGGCATTAGTAAAGGCTGAAAGAAAGCGTCAGCAGCCCTTGAGAATGTAGCTGAGTTCTCAAGAAGCGAAAAGAGCAATCGATGCTCTCTCACCCAAGCCAAACAAGAGATGGAAGAAGCCAAAATAAGCTAGCAAAGGCAGAGCAGGCTAGGCGTCTCCTCGCTATCTAAAACTGTTGGCAATATAAAATTTCCTTCATAATAGCTAGGTTCAAATGTTTATCCAAAGAGCATGCTCATGTGATGTCTCGTGCATCTACCGATGTGGCACAAAATGTTTTTTGGGTCATGTAATAACAGCAATTACTTTCCAACAATAATAGACGAAGCATTGACATGGTATAGTTCACGCGCAAGCCCGACATTCCAAGTCCAACTTCCACATCAAACTCATGTTCACAGATATCTGCACATTCATACATAATGTCCACAACCATGATTCACTTCAAAGCCAAAAAAATGTGAGGAGAGTTATAAATAAAGAAAAACCTCTACTAGTTCCTGCTACCAGTGCGAGCACAACAAGTCAAGACCATGCGTAAATTAATAATTTTTTGTCATTTTTTGTGTTCTAAAACGCCAGCCGGCTCGTGGAAGGACGTCTTGCCGACACACGCGTGGATTCAATGAAGGCAGGCGGGGCAGTCTTAAGCTGGTTGCACGCGGCGAAGGAGGCGTGCTCAGCCGGGCCTGCAGTGAGTGCGGCCCTCTTGGCCGGTGCGCCGGTTTAATGCTTGCGCTATGAGAGGTCATGTCCGTGTCAGAGCAATCACTCCCTCCAGTCTCTTTTTGTTTGGGTTTAACAAAATCTTGTTTTCCATTCACATTTTACAAGTAAAATTCATGGACAAACTTTGACCCAAAGTACGATGGGTGATGAAGTCATGTACCTAGGGTAGGGTCATTGTAACACCCCGGATGTATCTTTCCATATTTGTAACTCCAACTCTTGCTATTTTCGGATATGTGCTATGATATTCCCTCCGTGGTTGGGTTTTGTTTTCGTTTTGCATTTTGTCCATGTCATGCATCTCATATCATGTCATCATGTGCATCTCATTTGCATACGTGTTCGTCTCATGATTCCGAGCATATTCCCGTCAGTCTGCTTTTGCAATCCCAAGCACTCCTATGTTCCCGGTGTCCCTTTTGTTCTTTTCCGTGTGCGGGTGTTGAACATTCTCGAATGGACCGAGCCTTGCCAAGTGGCCCTGGTATAGCACCGTAGACCACCTGTCAAGTTTCGGGTCATTTGGAGTTCGCTTGGTACTCCAACGGTTAACCGCACCCTCGCAAAGGCCTCTTTTAAGTTGCAGTCCAACAACCCTCCAAAACAGCCCAATAACCCATCTAACTCCCTCCATGCCCTCGGTCGCTCGATCACGATCGTGTGGTAAAACTACACCTCATTTGACTCTCCTAGCTCCCTCTATGCCTATATATACACCCTCCCCAAATCCCGCAAACCCTAAAATCCCAGATCCGCATGCCGGGACGTGTCCGAGCGGGCCGGACAACGTCCGCCGACGACGCAGCCACTCCGGTCGACACGCGCGCGCCACGCCCGCGCGCTGCCGAGCCAGCCATGCCCAAGCGTCTCCCTTCAGGCCTGATCGCCGCACGCCGCCACTGCTGCACACCGCACACACGCACACACACACACACACACACACCGCACACCGCCACACACCACTGCTGCCGCCACACGCACACACACTGCTGCCCACTGCCGCCGGACTTCGCCTTCGCCGTCTCAGCGCCTGGCCGCCCGCCTCCGCCCGACTACCAAGGCGATCACCAGCCGGCGACCTCGAGATCCGGCGAGATCCGATCTCAGAGGCTGAACGGTTGACTTTCTTCCCCCCCCCCAAATTACCACTAAGTCCTAAATCTGTGATTATTTCTTGCAACTTTCATCGCATCACATCTCCGCAACAGTGGCTCCGTTTTGGGCGTATAATATGTCAAATTGTTCGTCTCGAAGAGTACATCATTTCATTCCATTGCATCATTTGCATTTGAGTTCATCTTGATGCCCGAAATGCTGTTGGAAGATAGCTTCAGATCGTTAGTTTCAGAATCTTATCAGTTCGAGCTCTTTTGTCATTTTTGCCATGAATTATGTGTGCACCCTATGAATTTTAGTCCTACATGTGAGTTGAACATTGCCATGCCATCTTTCCAGGGGTATTTTCCATGTATTTTTGTGAGCTATGTGTTGACTAGAACAAGCATGCAAAGTAGGGATGATGATGTTACTGATTTCAGGAACTTAGTGATTTCACTAAGTCTTGTCCTGATGTTAATTTTATGCCATATGTTCATGTTGTTTCAGAGAGATCTATGCCCTTTTTGAGCATGATCAGTAAGGGTGTTTTGAACATATGGTTGTGCTCTATCCATCCATGCCTTTGTTGGTATTTATTGAGTAGTCTAACATGTCATTTTCGTGCTCTACTTTTTCTTGAAATTGTTTCCTGGCAGACTGTTTGCATTAGATTCAATTTTCACGAGGTCGGTGTAGTTGATCCGTGTATGCTATGATGTTGTTCTTGCCATGTATAGCTCCTATGCCATGTCTTCTTGATGGGTGTATGCTTAGTTTATCATGAGGTACTCTGTAGTGAGTGCATCGAGCTCACGAACATGCCATGTTGAATCTGTTTTTGCCATGTCCTGAGATTTCACGGTCTGAAATCTGTTATAAAACTTGCAATGTTTACATGGGTGCCATCATTTCTTAGGGTCCGTTTTGGCTTATGGTCAGTAAGAGACTATTGAAATATGCTTTGAGTAGAATCATGTCATGCCTTTCTTTGCTATTATAAGTTCCTGTAGCATGTTGTTTGCTTGCTCTAAACATGCCTTCCTGATGTTAATTCCTGCCATGTTAGTATTTTCACTAAGTCTGTGAACTTGATATTTTGAGCACTTTCACCATGCTTGTTTGAACATGTTATGATGTGATTTAGCCGTAGCTCAGTATTCCTCTATTGTTAAGCATCTCCTGTAGTTCGTTGCCATATGCTTTGTTTTTATGTTGGGGTGCTGTAGCATAGTTTCGTGTTGCGTGCTAAGTAGCATCGAGCTGTTAAATGCAGATTTGCGTCATTCTTGTCTTGCTTGTCATTTGCAAACCGTGCATCCGATTCCGGTGATCTTTATATCGATTTCAACCGAAATCATCTCATCTTTCCAGTGGCATACTTGGTTTGCCAAGTTGATGCCCGGTTCATCATTTTCCTTCCGGAGCATACATATGCATTGCATATCACATCTCGCATAGCATGTCATGTATTGCATCATATTGTTTGTGCACATGTTCCTTGTTTGATTGTGGTTCCGTTGCTTGTGTTCTTGCTTTGGGTAGAGCCGGGAGACGAGTACGTGAACGAGGAGCCTGTTGAGAACGCCTCGAGGATCAAGCCTTCGACAACTCGAGAACCTTACAGTAAGATGACCATACCTTCGATATCACTTCTATCTTTGCTTGCTAGATGCTCGCTCTTTTGCTATGCCTATGTCATGCGATACCTACCACTTGCTATATCATGCCACCCATATTGCCATGTCAACCTCTAACCACCCATGTCCTAGCAAACCGTTGTTTGGCTATGTTACCGCTTTGCTCAAATTTCTCTTATAGCGTTGTTAGTTGCAGTGAAGATGAAGTTTGTTCCTTGTTGGAACACGGTTATTTTGGGATATCACAATATCTATTGTTTTAATTAATGCATCTATATACTTGGTAAAGGGTGGAAGGCTCGGCCTTATGCCCGTGTTTTGTTCCACTCTTGCCACCCTAGTTTCCGCCATACCGTGTTATGTTCCTTGATTTTATGCTCCTTACGCTGGTCGGGTGATTTATGGGACCCCTTGACAGTTCGCTTTGAATAAAACTCCTCCAAAGAAGGCCCAACCTTGGTTTTACCATTTGCCACCTATACCCTTTTTCCCTTGGGTTTTCGCGAGCCCGAGGGTCATCTTTATTTTAGCCCCCGCCGGTGCTCCTTCGAAGCGTTGGTCCGAATCGAGCTACTGGGGGCCACCACGGGAAACTCGAGGGCTGGTTTTACTCAGAGCTAGTCTCATCCGGATGTGCCCCGAGAACGAGATATGTGCAGCTCCTATCGGGATTTGTCGACAGCGGAGGTCTTGCTGGTTTAGTTTTACCATTGTCGAAATGTCTTGATGTACCGGATACCGAGTCTGATCGGAGTGTCTTGGGTGAAGGTTTATTCCTTCGCTGACCGTGAGAGCTTGTTATGGGCTGTTGGGACACCCCGCAGGTATTATCTTTCAAAGCCGTGCATGCGTTATGAGGCGATGGGAATTTGTTAATGTCCGTTGTAGAAAACCCGGTTGACTTTAATTAAAATACATCAACCGTGTATGTAACCGTGATGGTCTCTTCTCGCGGAGTCCGGAAGTGAACACGGTGTTGGAGTTATGCTTGACGAAGTAGTCGATCACTTCTTGATCGCTAATAGCTTCACGACCGCGCTTTGCTTCTCTTCTCGCTCTTTTTTGTGATGTAGCCACCATATATGCTAGTTGCTTGCAGCAGCTCCTCCTTTTTGACACCAGCCTTCCTTAAGCTTAAATAGTCTTGATCTCGCTGGTGTGAGATTGTTGAGTCCCTCGTGGCTCATGATTCTACCAAAACAGATGCAGTACTGGTGATGACAAATACTGATGGCGAATCCGAGCTGAGATGGGAATATGATGAGGCCCTTGGTCGATACTATGTTTCCTTTCCTGACGATTATTAGTGGAGCCAGGTTAGGGCGATCGGGGATCTGTGCGCATGTGGGGTTTTCTTCTTTTATTTTGGTTCCGTAGTCGGACCTTGATTGTATCTCGATGATGTAATGCTTTATTCATGTAATTGTGTGAAGTGGCATTGTAAGCCAACTATGTACCTTTTCCCTTATGTATTACATGGATTGTGCGAAGATTACCTCACTTGCGACATTGCTTTCAATGCGGTTATGCCTCTAAGTCGTGCTTCACACGGGAGCTATAGCCGCATCGAGGGCGCATACCATGGACCTGTCCAAGGTACCTCCCCAAGGACATCTTTAGAAGAAATCGCCTTCCAAATGACCGGAAGGATTCCACTCGACAGACTCGAAGACACTCGACCATGAAGACTCACTCGACCACCAGGAGTTCAAGAGCCACTCTGTATCCAAACGGTCTGTAATTAATTAGTCTTTATGGTCATGATGACACTTTATGTAAGGCATTACCAGTAACGCCAGGCCTTAATGTACTTTAAATCCTCCGCTACGTGGGCTGGCTTGGGTCCTGGCGCAATCTATATAAGCCACCCCCTCCACAGGCAGAAGGGTTCGCACCCCTGTAATTCATACGCATATAATCCAGTCGACCGCCTCCGGGCTCCGAGACGTAGGGTTGTTACTTCCTCCGAGAAGGGCCTAAACTCGTAAATCCCTTGCGTATAAAACTACTCCATAGCTAGGATCTTGCCTCTCCATACCTACCCTCTATTCAACTGTCAGGCTTAGAACCACGACAGTTGGCACCCACCTTGGGGCAGGTGTCTTAGCGACTTATTGGAGAAGTTGCAATTTTTCCAATCGCCTTCATCATGGTTTCTGGCAGAGTTTTGGTTGAGGGCCGCGAGATCCGTCTTGGCTCGCTCACGTTCATCGCCGACGACTCCGCTTGGCTCCAGGAGGCTCCACTCGACAACGACGCACTTTCCGTCCACGGGGCGACGCACTTTCGCGCATGTGTCCGCGGCGTCCTGCTACGGCAACCGTCGGCTCCATATCGGTCGACTCCTGTGTCATCCACCCACCCTGTCTCCCGCTAGCACAAGCGCTCTGGTCGGCCGAGGCTTTAACGGTGGGTGAGACACGCAGTGGCTCGCCAATTGGCCACCACCCAAGCCACGGCGATCGAGCCCGACGAATCTCTCTACGGCCTGTTCGATCTGTCCGACCGGCTCGTAGAGATCGCATCCGAAAAGCGACAACAAGGATCCAAAGGCGGAGGTCCTGATGGTCAATGGGCCGCGTAGCCCTCCCGGCTTCCCCCGCACCAACGGAGGGGACGGTGGAGGCGACCCAGCGCAGGTCCACGAGGAGTATCAACCCGAGCCACTCAGTTCGCTGCAAAGGGAAGATCTTCGCCGCCGGAACATGGATGTTCTACATACTCCTATCGCTGCAAAGGGAAGCATGTTTGGCCAACTTGGTTGAGCGCACTCGAGTAGAGAATCTCTAGTCGAGCACTCGATGAGCGCGCGCGGCAATGAGTACCAGACTGCAGTCGACGTCAACTCTTTCCGCAACCGACTCAAGTATATCGAACCCCGATTCAGAATCTAGCAGTTGCAGCCCGTATAGCGGAGTCAATTCAGCCCTCTCAGTTAGAGGCTCGTAGAGGCTTGATGCAGATCAGAGATTTGCTCCAGGCAGCAGGGGATCAAAATTCAGCTATATCGCAGTCGCGTAATAGGATTCACAGTCGATCCGTCGCTACGAATACAGTCCAGTCGGCCCATAGCCCAAGATCGCCTCCGCGGCATGAGGGACGTGGAGGTTGACGTGATCAACAAGATGACCGATTCGATCGCGATGATCGGCATCGAGTGCCCACTCCTCCCCCAATGGGTGGGTCTTACACCCCTCGGCAGCAAGATGACAGACGCCAGCACAGTGTTGGGCGAAGAGCTCCGGTCGACCCCAGGGAACTAGGCTTTGACACGAGATCCATTATCGTGCAAGGTTTGGTCAACCGGAACAGAGCTCACTGAGAAGGCCATGACAGAGATGTGCCCACTAGCAGCCGAGTTCCTGTTTCAGTACCAGAGTGTTTTAGCAGAGCCATCAGAGCCGCTGTGATCCCTCCCAACTTCAGGTTGGCGACTGGGGTGAGTAAGTTCACTAGTGAGTCCAAGCCCGATACTTGGCTTGAGGACTACCGAGTGGCTGTTCAGATTGGCGGTGGCAATGATTAGGTGGCCATGAAACACCTACCGCTTATGTTGGAGGGCTCGGCCTGAGCCTGGTTGAATCAGTTGGCTCTTAGCAGCATTTACACTTGGGAAGATCTTGCTCGAGTGTTCGTCAGGACATTTGAGGAACTTGCAAGCGACCAGCAGGGTACAGAGCTGCGTGTCTGCGTGCAAAAGTCGAATGAGACCACGAGATTACATCCAGAGGTGGATCACATTGCATCATCACGGTGGAGAACGATGTCGATCACCAAGCAAATCAGGCCTTCAAGGAAGGCGTTAAGAATAGAGAGTTAAGTTTGAAGTTTGGTCGGACCGGAGACATGACCCTGAGTTGAATGATGGAGATTGCCACAAAATATGCCAGTGGTGATGAAGAGGATCGACTCCGTAGTGGCAAGTACAAGCCGAGCCAGTCGGAAAAAGGAAACTCCAGTTGGAAGCAGAAGCGGAAAGCCGAGCCAGCTGCTCCTGGAGAAGCCTTGGCTGTGACTCAGGGTAAATTTAAAGGGAAGCCCAAAGGATCCTGGAACCCCAAGAAGGTGAAGGACAAGGAAGGAAACGACGTGATGGATTTGTCGTGCCACATCCACACAAAGAAAGACGAAGAGAGTAACTTCATTTACCAGAAACATACCACTCGTCAGTGCCGGCTCTTAATCCAGCAGTTTCAAGGGAAACAACCCAAGGATAAGGAAAAGGAGTCGGACAAGGCTGAGGACAAAGAGGACAGTGATGAAGGATACCCCCATGTCAATTCCACCCTGATGATTTTTGCTGATGTGGAGAGCAAAAGTCGATTGAAAGTTATCAACCGTGAGGTAAATATGGTTGCTCCGGCGACACCTAGCTATCTGAAATGGTCTCAGACCGCCATCACATTCGACCAGTCTGATCATCCGACACACATAGCCACCCACAGGAGGCAAGCTTTGGTGGTCGACCCGGTCGTCGAAGGCACTCGATCGACTAAGGTTCTAATGGATGGTGGCGATGGACTGAATATATTGTATGCGGAGACGGCTCAAGGAATAGGCATTCGATGTCGGACTCGCCCAAAGAACATGAGTTTCCATGGAGTCATTCCTGGGAAGAAGGCTGAGTCACTCAGCCAAATTGCTCTCGATGTGGTTTTCGGCAATTCGAAGCATTTCTGCAAAGAAAAGCTAACATTTGAAGTCGTGGATTTCCAGAGTGCTTATCATGCTATTTTGGGCAGGCCAGCTTATGCACGATTCATGGCTCGACCATGTTACATGTACCTCAAATTGAAGATGCCTAGTCCCAAGGGTGTGATCACCATCACGGCAATCGGAAAAAAGCGTAAGAGTGCTTTAAGGGCTCAAAGATTGCCGATGCTCGAGATACGATGGTGGAGCTGCAAGAATATCGTAAAAATGCGGACCAGTGATTTATTGCGGGCCAAGAAGCCCGCCATGAGTCAGCGTTCAGGTCTTACGGTGAGACGAAGCCCGTTCACATTCACCCAACCGACCCCAGTGTTGCTCTGACTCATATCTCCACATCACTCGACTCTAAATAGGAAGAAGCGCTCATCCAGTTCCTCCGTGAGAACTGGGACATCTTCACATGGAAGCCTGCTGACATGCCGGCTGTTCCCAGGGGGCTGGCTGAGCATCGTTTACGAGTCGACCCAAAAGCAAAACCTGTCAAAGAACATCTTCGACGGTCTGCCGTCCAGAAGACGAAGACCATTGGCGAGGAGGTGGCTCGACTCCTGGCAGCAGAGTTTATCCGAGAGATTTACCACTCCGAGTGGCTCGCCAATGTTGTCATGGTCCCCAAGAAGGACAAGTCACTTCGCATGTGCATTGATTTCAAACATATGAATCGGGCCTGCCCGAAAGATCATTTTCCTCTCCCGTGCATCGACCAAATTGTCAACTCGACTGCGGGATGTGAGAGATTGTCTTTTTTAGATGCCTATTCCGGGTACCATCAGATCCGTCTGTATGGACCTGACGAGATCAAAACATCTTTCATCACTCCATTCGGGTGCTTCTGCTATGTCACCATGCCATTCGGCCTCAAGAATGCCAGAGCCACGTCCATGAGGATGATTCAGAAGTGTTTACTCACTCAGATCAGTCGGAATGTGGAAGCTTACATGGATGATATTGTGGTCAAATCACGGAAGGGTTCCGACCTATTGATTGACCTCGTCAAAACATTTGCCAATCTCAGGAGATATGATATCAAGCTTAATCCATCAAAGTGCACATTTGGAGTTCCTGGCGGAAAGTTACTCGGTTTTCTCGTTTCTAAACGAGGAATCGATGCCAACCCAGAAAAAGTTGGCACTATACTCCGAATGAAACATACAATGCGTGTGCACGATGTCCAGAAGCTTACTGGATGCTTGGCCGCGTTAAGTCGATTCATCTCTCGCCTCAGTGAAAAGGCATTGCCTCTTTACCGACTGATGAAGAAGTCAAACAAGTTCGAGTGGACTCCAGAAGCTGATGCAGCGTTTGCCGAGCTAAAATCTCTGCTCTCCACCAAGCCGGTGCTTGATGCTCCAATCAGTAAAGAGCCTTTGTTGCTTTACATTGAAGCCACAGGAAAAGTTGTCAGTACAGTACTTACAGTGGAGCGGGAAGAAGAAGGGAAAGCCTTCAAAGTTCAGCGCCCAGTATATTATCTTTCCGAAGTGTGGACCCCATCGAAGCAAAGATGCCATCATTATCAGAAGGTCGTATATGGGATCTACATGACCACGAAGAAGGTTGCTCATTATTTCTATGATCATTCCATTACAGTCGTTAGCGACGCCTTCGTCGAGAGATCCCGCACAATGAGATGCAATCGGTCGAGTGGCAAAATGGGCGATTGAACTCCTTCCCCTTGATATCAAGTTTGAGGCAAAGAAAGCCATTAAGTCCCAAGCAGTAGCAGATTTCCTTGCCGAGTGGATTGAACAACAACAACCGACTCAAGTTCACTCGGAGCACTAGACCATGTTCTTTGATGGTTCTAAGATGTTGAATGGTTCTGGTGCTGGGGTAGTATTGGTTTCCTCCCGAGGAGATAAGCTCAGATATGTGCTCCAGATCCACTTTGATTCCTCCAACAATGAAGCAGAATACGAGGCACTTTTGTATGGGTTGCGCATGGCCATTTCACTCGGCGTCCGTCGCCTTATAGTTTATGGTGACTCAGATTTGGTGGTCGGTCGGTGTGAAGGAGTGGGACATTAGAAGCCCAGCCATGATTGGATCTTGCAATGCGAAGGAGAAAGCTTGAAAAGAAATTTGAAGGGTTAGAGCTCCATCATATACCCCGACTGAAGAATCAAGCGGCTGATGATTTGGCGAAGATAGGTTCCAAGAGAGAAGCCATTCCCAGTGGTGTGTTCTTGGAACATATCCATACTCCATCAGTTCAGGAAGATCCTTTTACCGAAGAAGCTCCGCAGCCTAAAAGTGTCACAGATCCAACTGAAGTTGAAGTTCCAGCAGTGGTCGACCTGATCATGGAAGCGTTGGTGATCACTCCCAATTGTATAGTACCGTACATCACGTATATCTTAAGGAAAGAACTCCCAGAGGATGAAGAAGAGGCTCGACAGATCGTCCGCCGATCAAAGGCTTTCACCATGATAAAGGGACAGTTGTATAGAGAAAGCGCGACTGGAGTTGGTCAGAAGTGTATAACGTCAGAAGAAGGTCGGATAATCCTTGACGATATCCACTCGGGGACCTGTGGCCATCATGCGTCCTCTCAGGCCATTGTGGCTAAAGCATACCGAGCGGGATTCTACTGGCCAAGAGCGAATGAAATGGAAAAGGAGATAGTCGACAAGTGTGAAGGATGTCAATTTTACTCCAATATGTCACACAAGCCCGCCTCAGCATTGAAGACCATCGCACTCGTCTGGCCTTTCACTGTATGGGGATTGGATATGGTTGGACCACTCGTAAGCAGTGAGCGGCTTCACCCATGTGCTGGTGGCAGTCGACAAGTTCACTAAGTGGATTGAAGCTAAACCCATCAAGAATCTTGATGCCGGCACTGCTGTCAGCTTCATCAGGGAGTTCATATTCAGATATGGAGTTCCACATAGCATCATCACTGACAATGGGTCGAACTTCGATTCCAAAGAATTCAGAGCCTTTTGCACATCTCAGGGCACGCGAGTCGACTATGCTTCAGTCGCTCACCCCCAGTCGAATGGACAAGCAGAACGAGCAAATGGTTTAATTCTCAAAGGGCTGAAACCTCGACTGATGTGCGATCTCAAGCACGCTGCTGGTGCATGGGTAGACGAACTTCCGTCAGTACTCTGGGGATTAAGGACCACACCTAATCGGTCAACTGGGAGAACTCCGTTCTTCTTGGTCTACGGAGCTGAAGCAGTCTTGCCAAGTGACCTGCTTTACAACGCACCCCGAGTCGAACTCTACACTGAAGCTGAAGCAGAGCAAGCCCGGCAGGACGCAGTCGATCTTCTAGAAGAAGAAAGAGAGATAGCCTTGATACGATCGACCATATATCAGCAGGACTTGCGTCGCTTCCATGCCAAAAACGTGAACAGTCGAGCCTTCCAAGAAGGAGATCTAGTTCTACGAATGGATTAGCAGAAGCCACACAAGCTTGCTCCTACTTGGGAAGGTCCCTTCATCATTACCAAAGTTCTCCATAACGGGGCGTACCGCCTTTACAACATCGAGCACCAGATTGACGAGCCCCAAGCTTGGAATGCGGAGCTGCTCCGCCCCTTTTATACCTAAGTATTCACTCGGATGAGATGTAATAAAAGTACTTCTGTAGTTTATCAAAGACAAGAGTGTTATAATTTTCCCAGTGATTGTTGTTACTTTTGTTCACATAAAGCAGTCCCCCAGTGGGTGGCTTAGCTGCGAATCTGTTTCGCCTAAGTTTTTTAAAAAAATCTTTGCCGAGTGGTGAGCCAGCCTCCCACTCGAGGGCTTAGCTGCGAATCCGTTTCGCCTAAGTTTAACAAAATCCTACCAAGTGGTGAGCCATCCTCCCACTCGGGGGCTTAGCTGCAGTCCAAGTACTCGCCTAAGTTTAACGAAATCCTATAGAGTGGTGAGCCAGCCTCCCACTCAGGGGCTTAGCCGCAGTCCAAGTACTCGCCTAAGTTTAACAAAATCCTGCCGAGTGGTGAGCCAGACTCCCACTCGAGAGGCTTAGCTGCAGCCTAGCGCTCGCCTAAGTACAAACACAATGTGCGCTCTACAAGGGGGATGAGGCACAGGTCGACTGCTACCCTCTCCTTCCGAGCTACGCCACAAATACAACGTGGCGCTCCATAAGAGGACGAGGCGCAGTCGATCGCTACCCTTTCCTTCCGAGCTACGCCACAAATACAACATCGCTCTACAAGGAGGACGAGGCGCAGTCGATCGCTACCCTCTCCTTCGAGCTATGCCACAAATACAACGTCGCGCCCATAAGGAGGACGAGGCTTGGTCGACTGCTACCCTTTCCTTCTGAGCTACGCCACAAATACAACGTGCGCTCCGGAAGGAGGACGAGGCGCAAGTCGACTGCTACTCTTTCCTTCCGAGCTACGCCACAAATACAACGTGCGCTCTGCAAGGAGGACGAGGCGCAGGTCGACTGCTACCCTTTCCTTCCGAAGCTACGCCACAAATACAACGTGCGACTCGCAAGAAGGACGAGGTGCAGGTCGACTGTTATCCTCTCCTTGGGAGGTACGCCACAAAAACCCTACCGAGTGTAGAGCAAACCTCTCACTCGGGGGCGTAGCTGCAGCCCAGGGCTCGCCTAAGTTTTTGAAAATCCTACCGAGTGGAGAGCAGACCTCCCACTCGGAGGCTTAGCTGCAGCCCAGTGCTCGCCTAAGTTTTGAAAATCCTACCGAGTGGAGAGCAGACCTCCCACTCTGGGGCTTAGCTGCAGCCCAGTGCTCGCCTAAGTTTTTGAAAATCCTACCGAGTGGAGAGTAGACCTCCCACTCGGAGGCTTAGCTGCAGCCAAGTGCTCGCCTAAGTTTTTGAAAATCCTACCGAGTGGAGAGCAGACCTCCCACTCGCAGGCTTAGCTGCAGCCAAGTGCTCGCCTAAGTTTTTGAAAATCCTACCGAGTGGAGAGCACACCTCCCACTCGGAGGCTTAGCTGGAGCCAAGTGCTCGCCTAAGTTTTTGAAAATCCTACCGAGTGGAGAGCAAACTTTCCACTCGGGGGCTTAGCTGCAGCCCAGTGCCAGCCTAAGTATGACGAGGTACAAGTAGATTGCAGTCTGTGCTTCATCCCTACCTACAAAAGTGCATCACAAACACTAGCATATGTATTCCGAGCGAATGACAAGGTTCGTTCGAAGGCAGATGCAAAAATATTCAACGTCAAACCCAAGTTCAGATAGCGTCTTACGGATCCAGAAGTGCTCAGGCACCAAGCCAGTTAAAGTTTACCGGTTACAAAAACCACTCGGCATACCGAGGCAAATTTAAGGCATCAAGCATATAAGTTTTTACCCCTCCTGTGGAGGGCTGGAAGGCGCAATGAACTCGTCCAGGTCGATTCCATCTGCAATCGGAGGGGAAGCAGCGATGAAGGTATCCATGAAGGATCAGAAATCATGCTTCTTGGTATTGGCCACCTTGAGAGATGCCAGTTTGTCCTCTCGCGCGTCCTTGCAGTGAACACGGACCAGAGACAGAGCAACATCGGCACCACACCTGGCAGAAGACTTCTTCCATTCTTGCACTCGACTTGGAACTTCGTTCAGTCAAGTCATCGGAGACTCAAGGTCATTATGAAGTGCTTCTCCTGGCCAGAGTGCAGTGTCGATGCGCGAGGTTGCAACCTTAAGTCTTGCAAGATAGTCGATCACAGCAGCAACGCGGGACTCGAGTCGGAGAACGTTCATGGCAGCATCGTCCTTCACAGGAGAGTTGATGGGGTCCAAGCTCGTCTCCAGTCGACCAGTTTCTTCCTCAAAGGTCTGGCAGAACTCTCTAGACACAACCCAAAGTTAAGGTAGCAGTTTGGTGGTAAGACCATAATTAAAAGCCCGTCGGATACAAAGGATTACCTTCAAGCATGAGGAATAGCTTCTTGGCGACTCCTCCCAGATAAGCCTCCAAATCATTCTTCTTTCCCGCCAATTCGCTGGCCTTGTCACTCAAGGCTATCTTGTCATTCTTCAGTCCACTAACCTCTTTGTTGGCCGCGTCAAGAGCAGCTTTCAAATTGGTATTCTCCTCTTCAAGTTTGCTGATTGAAGCCAGCTTTTCTTCTGCGAGTTTGGTCTTCTCCGAAGCTGCTTTCTGCGCCTCAGTGAGTTCAAGATCCTTCTTCTTCGGAGAATCCCTCAGTTTATCTGCAAAATCACAGTGACATCAGACTTGGGAATGGACAAGAAACAAAGGCAGTCGTCAAGGTTCTCACTAAACATACCTTTTGCTTCCTCCTTCCCCTTCGTGAAGTTCTCCTGGATAAGATTCAGATCAAGTTCAAGCTGGATATGCTTGTTCTCCAACTCAGTATAACGAGCTGCAAGCTCGCAAGATTTCTGCGAAGGATCAACCGACAGACGTCAAAGATAGGTCACTTCCGAGTGATTGAGAAAAAAATCATAGTATTTCCAAGACTACAGCTGAATCTAAACATTCAACTGTAGTCTCGGGGACTACACCCAGTGGGTGAACTCAGCGTGCCCCCACTAGTTCTATCAGCTAGATTTGATCAGTCGACCAAAAAAGACAGAAAGGTTAACCACCAGCAGTTAGCCACAGTTTCAAAAAAAAGAGGTGTTCTTCAAACCGTAGTCGACTGCCAGCAGTCGACCACGATCTTGGGAACTTCACCCAGTGGGTGCACTCAGCGTGCCCCCACCGGTTCCATGATTCCATTCGACCAGATCGAGTAAAGAAAGTGATGAGAAAAAGTTCAAGACATAAAGACTATGGTCGATCGTCGTGATCCACCATAGCCTTGGGGACTACACCCGATGGGTGCACTCAGCGTGCCCCCACCAATCTAGATATTCAATCGACACACCCAGTGGGTGTACGACAGATACTAAGATTTTCAGAAAGAAAAGTTTTCAGGTATCATATCCTAATAGAACAGGTGGTGATCGACTAACCTGAATATTGCTCTGAAGGGCTGAACTTGCGTCATAAGCTGCTTGACTGGCGTCTCGGATCGCCTTCACCTGCTCCATCATGACCCCCGTCTGGCATATGGCTTCTTTAGCAGCGCTTGCTTGGTCCTCTGGGATGTGGTGGGTGGAGAAAAGGGAAGTCTGATCAGCACTCGACAACGAAGGGCGAGCACTCGTCAGCGACACCCAAAGGATACGGTAGCCCGAGTGACATTGTCCCCCTCCGGAACCAACGTCTCTGGTGCTGACACGACCTGAGCTATCTTGCCAGCAGACGCCCTCCTATTCCTCCTCTGCTCAGTGGTTCCTCGTCATCATCATCAGGAAGATCAATGATGATATTAGGTGGAGCTACAAAAAAGATTCAAAGTTAAAAATGAAGATCCTATCAACTGAAAACGAAACTACAAAGGTCATACCAGGATTGGAAGTGACAGCATCCTCCATTTCTTGATCTTCAGGTCAGGTCGAGGTCTCAGAAGTAGCAGCACTGCAGTTTCAAAAATCAGTCGGTCAGCAAACGAATCGACCAAGAGTAAATCCATGTGAAACAAGAAGACACAAGTTATGCCATTACCCGGAAATAGTGGGAATCGCCATCCTCATCTTCGGCGGGGCCTTCATCGGTTTTGACGACGCCGCTCGGAGTTGCTTCAACGCTTTCTCAGTCAGCGCCGGAGTGGTCGTCCGAGGACGTTTGGTCGATTGCACAATAGGTGCTACCCCCTTGCCGCACTCGACTGCAGGGTCATGGACGAGCTTGGTTCTCCTTTTAGTACGGGGAGGTGCGACTTCCTCCTCCTCTTCCTCATCAGAGCCAGCATCTTCATCACCCTCATCGCCATCCGATTCCCACTCCTCCTGGCTCTCGCCTCCACTTCCTTCCTCCTCCTTGGTCTGTGCTTGCGCCCCGTTGGGCATCGAATACAACTCAGTAGTGATCTAAAACACAACAAAACAAGACAAAAGTCAATCGACTGATTTGCAGCAAAACAGAATGAACGAAACAGGATCACAGTCGGAGATAAGTGGTCATACCTTGTCTGGTTCATAAGACTGGTCGAGTGGTGGGATCCTCCGAGCTCCACAAGGGTTATCTTTGTTCCCTGTGATGGCAGTCTTCCACCTCTCCAGTGTGGCGTCCTCGACCTCCTCTGGGTGGACCCGAGTGGTGTCTTCTGTACCAAAGTATAACCACATCGGGTGGCCTCGGTATTGGAGTTGTTGAATGCGCCGTCGAAGGAAAACCTCCAGAAGGTCCATGCCAGTGACCCCGTCGCGAATGAGTTGGACTACACGCTCCATCAACATTTTAACCTGAGCCTTCTCCTCCGGAAGCACCTTCAGAGAGGACGGCTTGTTCACTTGACTCATGGAGAAAGGAGGGAGCCCAGTCGACTGGTCTTGGCAGTAGAACCAGGTCGACTGCCACCCTTTAACTAACTCGGGAAGGGTCATGGCTGGAAAAGCACTCTTACTCCTCATCTGGACCCCAAGACCCCGACACATCTGGATTACTTGAGTTCTCTCGTCATTCGGATTAGCCTTTTTCACCATCTGAGAGCGACAAGTGAATATGTGTTTGAAGAGGCCCCAGTGCGGCCGGCAACCCAAGAAGTTTTTGCACAAAGACACGAAAGTGGCGAGATAGGCAATGGAGTTGGGTGTGAAGTGATGAAGTTGTGCCCCAAAGAAGTTCAGAAACCCCCAAAAGAAAAGATTCGGCGGCAGAGAAAACCCGCGATCGATATGGGTGGCTAAGAGGACACACTCACCCTCCTGAGGCTGCGGCTGCCATTCCGTCCCTGGAAGCCTTGCTGACCCGTGGGAGATCAGCCCTTCATTGGCCAGGTCGTCGAGATCCTTCTAGGTGATGGTCGAGCAGATCCAATCTCCCTGGATCCAACCTTGCGGCAGGATGGACCGCGATGAGGATCCGCCCCGACTGGTCACTCTCCCCTTCGCCTTTGTCATCGCCTTCTTTGCCCGCTCCAAAGCCGCCGTCTTCTCCTTCACCATTGTCGCCGACGAGGCAGGCATGGAGTAGCAGCGCTGAGGAGGTGGCGAGTGCAGCAGATGAATCTGAAGACGGGGGAGGGGAAAATGAGGGCGCACTGTTCAAAAAACCCCCCGCCCGACGCCTTATATGGAGTCGCTTCCAAGTTGCTGACTGGTAGGCCCGGGCAATCCTGTCAAATCCCGCAACAGTCGCGCACGATACGTGGCGAAAAAAGGTGGCACAGAGATCGAGGCGTCTCTTCCATATCCCATTCGAGTACTGCGGCCTTCTCCGCTTCGCGTGCTTCCCGAAATTCGGATTGCACTAAATTCGCTAACAGCAGAGCAACTTGTCAGACGGAAGATTTCCTACGATCCTTCGCTCGGAAATCTCCAAGTTCATAAAGTTCACACGACAAATATAAAGAATGGATCAAGGCGACTGAAAGAGAAGTTGACACCATCACTAAAAAGTCATTGATCCAGAGTAAGACACACTCACAGCACCAAAAAAACAGGTCGGAAAGATTATCAACTCCTTCCTCACTCAAACCTCGATCCATTCGGGGGCTAATGATGAAGTCATGTACCTAGGGTAGGGTCATGGACCTGTCCAAGGTACCCTCCCCAGGACATCTTTAGAAGAAATCGCCTTCGATCGACACGGAAGGATTCCACTCGACAGACTTCGAAGACACTTTCGACCATGAAGACTCACTCGACCACCGGGGTTCAAGAGCCACTCTGTATCCAAACGGTCTGTAATTAAGTAGTCTTTATGGTCATGATGACACTTTATGTAAGGCGTTACCAGTAACGCTAGGCCTTAATGTACTTTAAACCCTCGCTACGTGGGTTGGCTGGGGTCCTGGCGCACTATATATAAGCCACCCCCTCCACAGGCAGAAGGGTTCGCACCCCTGTAATTCATACGCATATAATCCAGTCGACCGCCTCCGGGCTCCGAGATGTAGGGCTGTTACTTCCTCCGAGAAGGGCCTGAACTCGTAAATCCCTTGCGTATACAACTAATCCATAGCTAGGATCTTGCCTCTCCATACCTACCCTCTATTCTACTGTCAGGCTTAGAACCACGACAATGGGGACTAGTAAACCAGATTGGAGATAGTAGTTTTTTTAATCAAAGAAGGGTTTCCCCTTCCGATTAATGAAAACCAGCATCTAAATCTAAACCATAGTATTTGCCCTAGAACTACCAGGTTAAACATCTCATAACATAAACCCATACAACCATACGCCAAAGAGGTACGTAGTACTATGAATTCCGTTTTCGCTCCATACCAATCGTTCTAAAAACTACTTACTACTTATAATGTGCCATTTAAAATCGGAACTCTTAACCCCGCTAGAAAACGATATTTTAAACGTGGCTACTCAATCTGTGGCAATTGGCGAGCTACCGCGCTCCAAGTCGTTCACTTGTGGTCCCGACCATCAACTTGTGGCCCCATTTAAATTGTTTAGATGGTATAGATTTTGTTATGCTTCACCCCTTGCCATGTTAATCAACATTTAATATTGTTAAGTAGCTTATAACGAGAGAGAACTAAATAATTGATGTGGTGTTTCGTCAATATGCAACTCGTTGCATATTGAGCTCCACTTAATTTGTAGTATTTTTGTTGCATTTTGCCATGCCATGCCTCTTTAAACCGGACATGCATCATATTTGTTTGTGCTTCATGCCATGTTTATGTGATGGTTGTTTACTATGTTGTTTGCTTCTTTCCGGGTTGCTTCTCTCGCTAGCTTCGGTTTTGTTCCGGAGTTGTGAGGATTCGTTCGACTTCGTCCTTTTGTCTTCTTCATGGACTCGTTCTTCTTCCTTGCGGGATTCGGCAAGATGATCATACCTCGAAATCACTACTATCTTTGCTATGCTAGTTTGCTCGCTCTTTTGCTATGCCAATGCTACGATGCCTACCTTTTGCTTGTCAGCCTCCCAAATTGCCATGTCAAACCTCTAACCTTTGACACCATTCCTAGCAAACCGTTGATTGGCTATGTTACCGCTTTGCTCAGCCCCTCTTATAGTGTTGTTAGTTGCAGGTGAAGATTGAAGTTTGTTCCTTGTTGGAACATGAAGATGTTGTTCCTGGTTGGAACATGTTTACTTGTTGGGATATCACACTATATCTTATTTAATTAATGCATCTATATACTTGGTAAAGGGTGGAAGGCTCGGCCTTATGCCTGGTGTTTTGTTCCACTCTTGCCGCCCTAGTTTCCGTCATATCGGTGTTATGTTCCCGGATTTTGCGTTCCTTACGGTTGGGCTATAATGGGAACCCCTTGACGATTCGCCTTAAGTAAAGCTTCTCCAAAGAATGCCCAACATTGGTTTTACCATTTGCCTCACCTAGCCTTTTTTTTTTCCTTGGGTTCTGCAGACTCAAGGGTCATCTTTATTTTAACCCCGGGCGGTGCTCCTCACGAGTGTTGGTCGAACCGAGCTACTGCGGGGCCACCTCGGGAAACTTGAGGGTTGGTTTTACTCGTAGCTAGACTCATCCGAGTGTGCCACGAGAAAGAGATATGTGCAGCTCCTATCGGGATTTGTCGGCACATTCGGGCGGTGTTGCTGGTTTAGTTTTACCTGTCGAAATGTCTTGTTGTACGGGATACCGAGTCGATCGGAGTGTCTTGGGTGGAGGTCTATTCCTCCGATTGACCGTGAGAGCTTGTCATGGGCTAAGTTGGGACACCCTGCAGGGATTTGATCTTTCAAAGCCGTGCCCGCGTTATGTGGCAGATGGGAATTTGTTAACGTCCGGTTGTAGAAGACCTGAAGTTGACCTTAATTAAAATACATCAACGCGTGTGTTACCGTGATGGTCTCTTTCCGTAGTCCGGAAGTGAACACGTGTTGGAGTTATGCTTGACGCAGGTTGCTATAGGATCACTTCTTGATCATACTTTTGTCGACCGTGCTTTGCCTTCTCTTCTCGCTCTCATTTGCGTATGTTAGCCGCCTTTTATGCTAGTCGCTTGCTGCAGCTCCATCTCATGCCTTTACCTTACCCATAAGCTTAAATAGTCTTGATCTCATGGTGCGAGATTCTTTGAGTCCCGTGGCTCACGGATACTTCAAAACCAGTTTGCGGTGCCCATGTTACCGAAAGCGGTGGCGCAACCAAGCTCAAGGAGGAGCTCGTTGAAGATCTTGCCTTTGTGTTGTTTCGTTCTAGTTGATCAGTAGTGGAGCCCAGTTGGGGTCGATCGAGGACCTTTGTCGCTTTTGGGGTTCTTCTTTTATTTTGGTTCCGTAGTCGGACCTTGATTGTATCTGGATGATGTAATGCTTTATTCATGTAATTGTGTGAAGTGGCGATTGTAAGCCAACTATGTATCTCTTTCCCTTATGTATTACATGGATTGTGCGAAGATTACCTCACTTGCGACATTGCTTTCAATGCGGTTATGCCTCTAAGTCGTGCTTTGACACGTGGGAGATATAGCCGCATCGAGGGCGTAACAAGTTGGTATCAGAGCCTTCCCCGACCTTAGGAGCCCCACTGCTTGATCGTTTTTAGTGGCCGAGTTGTGTCCAGAAAAATGTTTTGAGTCATTTAGGATTATATATATCGGAGAGTTAGGAATTCTTTTTACTCCTCGGTCCTTGACCTTCGGTGAGGTATCCCGACGTAGAGTTTTGACTCTTCTCTTCTCAAATTTCACTAATTTTTTTTTAGGATCACGGGTATCTTGGAATCGTTCGATATTCTTATGGCGAGAACATTGTTCTTGGTGCCTCGACATTTAGGGGTTGTGGCGGTGTCCGGGAGTTGAGCTCCGAGGTGTTGTCGTCATAATTTTATCGTTGCAGTTCGGAATACACGAGTTTAATACGCCGACATCGAAAATCTCTTTTATGCAGTTGTTGGTGAGATAACCCGCTAACCCAATCTTGAGGTGAGTACGGGAGTATTGCCATGACTTGTATAACGGATGCTTTTGAAGGTTGAGGTAGACGATTTCGAAGGTTTCTTGGTTATGTGTTGACGGATGGATACAATTGGATGTAGGGATTGTTAGTTTGTGTGAGATATTATTGCTCCTGTATCCCCAACACCAGATTGCATAACCAGAAAGTTTCGGGAGTTTTATAGGTGGGAATTCAAGTAACTCTTAGGATATCTTTCCGACGGATGTATGATATGAAATTGGGGTTTGACGTCTAGTGGTCCGCCTATTCACGGTTGGTTTTACAGTGGTCTCGTTGTGTCTTAAAGAGTCCTTGGCTATGCCGACTCGGGGACACTTCGTATGTCATGTGCACTACCTTGTACATGATGGTGCTCTACGATTGAGCCCGTGTAGGCCCCACCACAAAAACTTCGGACGAAATCTCTATCATATGTTTGTTCCGGCTTATTCTGCAAGCCAATCCTTTGTTTTGTTTTATTTGTGGTAATCGAGTTGCTTCCAAGTCAAATGTTGAATCCATACCTTTCCTAAACGGTGTTCTCATATTGCTATGTGAATAACAATCCTTCTCGACAATCGAGATTGTCATGTCAATCCTTTTTAACCGGCGTGTTTCTCTTCAAGTGGATCCGATCACTTCAACATCAGCAAGACCAATTATCATTTCTTCTCAACGGTGTTTGTTTCATCCGTCTCCAAGTTGCCTTTGTTTTTTCCCGCCCTCCCACCCCTTTTCTTCAAGGACTTAGATTTCTTAATCATGTATCCTTTTATTCATGTGAAGTCTCTTCATTTTTTTCAATCAATGTTCTTACCCGGTGGTTCTAAAGAAGATGTTCTACTAGTTCATCATACTTCATTCTCGTATTCTTTTCCGGTGGATTAACTCAAGCTTTTGGTGTTGATCATATTCTTTTTCTCATTTCAAGTGTCTTCTCATGCCGGTGCACCCCATTATCATTCTACTTCTCGCTATTTGTTATTCCGGAGTGCTCAAGATATCTCGAAGATTCGTGTTTCCACTCTGCATTAGTTCAAGCTCTTTTGAGATTGGTATCTCATTCAAGTCATTTAATTCAACCGGTGCAACATCTCTTTTAAATCTTTTCAACGGTGTTCTTTTGAGTGGGCCCTAACCCACGTGTCTTTTCGAGGATCTTACGACTCTTCTATTTTTCCCAGAGCCATCCTAAATTCTTCTCCAAGTTTGACGTAAGAATGAATTATCATCAGTCAAATGCTTTTCTCCAAGATCTTTCAAATTCTTTTCATAGTTGGCTCAACCTCTTCGCTTTTGATTCTCCCAGAGTATCTCATACAATTCATGGTGGTGTTTCTCCTCGTCATTCTCAGCTTTGAAGACCGAAGAAGAGTTTCTCTTTAATCTTGCTCTATTCTCTTCAATATTCATGGTGCCAGCTTGTTGCCATCCTCTCATAATTGTTTCGATTGTGAGAATTCTTTTTCACCCATCCGGAGCATTTTAGGAGTCTTTTCAGTTTCATTCTTTGAAGCCCATCTTCTCAGTATTATTCATTCAAGCTTTCAGCTCTCGTTCTCCAAATCATACCGGTGCATCATTCAAGTATTCTCTAATCAGCTAGTGATCTATTCGTTCATTTGTATTTAAATTCCCTCAAGTACCTTCGTTCATTTGCTAATTCTTACCGGTGATGCACCCCTACTTCGATCATTTTCAAGTCTTACGGTGGTTCTTTCAAGATCTCTCTTCCTTGTACAACATATCAATTCATTTGTTGTTCCAATCTTACCGGTGGTTCGTTGAAGACCTTCTGAAGTTTTGATATATCTCTTTTAATCCTTTCTACGAGAATAAGTAGTATGCCAAATCCGTTGCTTGTCATCAATTTAAATTGGTGGAGGATACACATAACATAATTCTCATTCTTGATTCATCCAAGTGATTAATTCTTTATTCCAGAGGCCCTTAAAATCCTCGGTTTCATTTGTTTCATCTTCTCTTTTTCCCGGAGTTCCAAGCTCTAATTATCACGGAGATCCATCTAAATCATTGCAAGGATTCACCTTGTGTTTTCAACTTCTCTTTCTTTTCATGATCCTTCTATTACCGGAGTTCTTCATGGAGGCTCTACATGATGGTTCGTTAAGGATTCTTTCATTATTCAATTGTTCTTCAAGATTTCTCTTGAAGTTAAGATCAGCCAAGCTATACTCAAAATTAAACATGGTGCTCAACACATGTTTTGTTTTGAGGAGCTCAAGTATTCTTCTTCTTGCATTCCAAAGTGCAATTCTTTCTACCTTATCTCTTGAGATGGTGATATATCATTCTTGATAATTTCCATTCATGTTTTGTGATTCACATGTTGTCAAGAATGAGGTATTTTAAATCCATCAATCTCTTCATTGGAGTTATCTTGGTATAGATTTCACCTAAAGCCTTCCCTAAGGAATGTTGCTATTTTGGTGCTTATTAATGACCCAAGTTATCTCTTTCCCATCTTATCTTCTCAAGTTCATGTTCAATTCCTTCCTTTTACAGTCGGAGTGCTGCCCAAATTATATCAATCTATTTCCTCCTCTATCTAGTTTTAACCGGAGTGGTTTCAATATCTATCTTATCACTAAACCTTCTAGTTCCCATAATGTCTCCTTGTTCCTCTTTTCTACCGGATTGTTTGCAATCTCGTTCATCTCTGTTGTACTCTTTCTTTTAAATTGCTCAACATCTCAAGGTTCATGGTTTCACTCGTTTGTCGAAGAAGCAACTTAGTTTTACCTTTCTCTTCCTCTTTCGTTTCCCTCCGGTGCCATTCTAGATCTCGGGACGAGATCCTCTCATAGTGGTGGAGTGTTGTAACGCCCCGAGACCGATGCTCCAGAAGACTTCCAGCTTTTTCGAGATTCGTCGTGTGATTTATTTGTTTGATGCATTCATCATTGCATCATTTGCATTGCATCATGCCATCATGTCATTTAATTTTTAAAACCTCAACTAAATAAATGGCATGGATCTCTGATCCATTTAAATCGAGGGAATTCACGATGGTGACTTCTCTTTATAACATATCCTCCTAATATTTATGGAGCTATATTAAATAATTCATTCTTTGGAATCACCATAACACACTTGCAAAAATCCCAATGCCGTTGTTTTCTTAATTCTTGGTCTTCAAACCTTGCCCATAATTATTTCATCATTTTCCGGAGCCCCACCAAAAATCCGAACATTTTTGGACCTTCCCAACCCTCACTTCCTATTCAAATGAGTTGAATTTAAATCTTTGATTCATGCCTCTTTCTATTTTTCCTAGATCGAGCTCATTTTTGTGAGCCCGGGAAAATGATCCCCATGTCCAAACTCTTTCCCTAACCCCCCTCTCTTTCTTTTATTTTATTTCCTATCTCTGTTTTGTTTTTTTTTCCTTTCTTTTGAGCGAGAGATAGAGGAGCCCAGCCAGGCCTCTGGCCACTCCCATCCTCCCGCGCCAGCCCCAGGCCGGCCCAGTCTCCGTGGCCCAATTGCATCAAGGCCCAGCCGGTGCCTCACCGACCGAACCCTAGCCCGATTTCCGTCGCTCCCCTGCTCCCTTCCCTCCGCTCGCACGCATCGCACCAGGGGAAAATCCCCTCGCTCCCTCGCCCTCGTCCCGTCCTCTCGCCCTCCCTTGCGCCGCCGCCGTGCCGTTACCGCCGCGCCGCCCCGTTGCCGCCGCCGCCGCCCAGCGCCATCCCGGCCAAGGCCTCGCCTCCCCTGCTCCCGGCAGGCGTGCCCCGCGCCTCGCCGTACCTGCTGCGCCCTGCCGCGACCTCCGCCTCGGCCTCGCGACCTCGGCCTCCCTGCCATGGCGCGTGCGCCCTCTCCTCCGAAGCGCGCGTCGGGCCTCTGCGGCATAGCGAGTCAACTCCGGCGCCCCTGCCTCGCGTCGTCTTCTTCACCCGCGCCCGGATCTCGCCTCCCAACCTCCTGCGCCGCGCCTCCTTCCTCTCCGCCTCCCCAAGCCGCTCAGCCCCGCCGCCGCTCTGCGCATGTGTGCCCCATGAACCGCTCCTTCGCCCGTCATGGCCTCGCGCCTCCCGTCGATCACGGGGTCCTCCCTGCTGCCGCCTTGGTCCCTGCCGGGCTCTCTGCCCATCATAGTCGAGCTGGAGCTCCTTGCCGCATCGTCGTCGTGCCCGTCGCTTTCGCGACCGCGACCACCACCTACACTTGCTGCTCCGCCCGCACGCGTGCCTCACGCGTTGACTGCGACTTGCTCCTTGCTGCTGCCTTTTTGTGGTTGCCAGACCCAGAGCCACAGACGTCTCCGGATCGCCAAGTCCAGGGACGCCATGTTCCACTACTGTCGACCCTCAAGTTCACAAGTACCCTACGGTTACACCAAGTTTGAGTACATGGACCGCCAAGTTCCGCTCTGAACGCCAAGTACAACTACAAACCCGAAGACCTCGGATGCATCCATGTTCGTCTACGGAACGTGTACATCTACACAGCCAAGACCGGACCGACAAGTTCCTCTCCGAAACGTGTACCTCTACCGACGACCCTGGACATCTACGAAACGAACGTGTACCACTACTTCCACGACGCCCGTGAACGTCTACGAGATGTACCACTACCGTCGACCCGTGAACGTCTACTTCCCTCTACGAACTCGATCCGCCCGAAATGCACGCTTCGAAGGTATAACCCGAGACGACCGCGATGAGATGCACCGTTTTCACTGCGTCCGTTTGTCACTCGTTTCCATGCCACTATCCCGTGGGAACCCGGAAGCCGGGATCACCCCACCATCTGACATGACTTGTTCACACCTCCTTTTGCACCGGTATCTCCGTGAGCTACCGGAAACCATTTTCATTATCGTTGCCGTGGCATCCCTTTTGCTCCGCCATGGTGACCAAATGCTTCATATCATGCTCATGTCAACGTTTTCTTAAAAATTGCATAAACTTGCATATGTCATCCGCATCATGATAACAACAATTAAAATGATTATATTTGTTGTTTCCATTAAATTGCTAATTGCACATGGGGATTTACCGGATTTGTTGTTTTTATATCCGGCCCCATTTAAATTGTTTAGATGGTATAGATTTTGTTATGCTTCACCCCTTGCCATGTTAATCAACATTTAATATTGTTAAGTAGCTTATAACGAGAGAGAACTAAATAATTGATGTGGTGTTTCGTCAATATGCAACTCGTTGCATATTGAGCTCCACTTAATTTGTAGTATTGTTGTTGCATTTTGCCATGCCATGCCTCTTTAAACCGGACATGCATCATATTTGTTTGTGCTTCATGCCATGTTTATGTGATGGTTGTTTACTATGTTGTTTGCTTCTTTCCGGGTTGCTTCTCTCGCTAGCTTCGGTTTTGTTCCGGAGTTGTGAGGATTCGTTCGACTTCGTCCTTTTGTCTTCTTCATGGACTCGTTCTTCTTCCTTGCGGGATTTCAGGCAAGATGATCATACCCTCGAAATCACTACTATCTTTGCTATGCTAGTTTGCTCGCTCTTTTGCTATGCCAATGCTACGATGCCTACCTTTTGCTTGTCAGCCTCCCAAATTGCCATGTCAAACCTCTAACCTTTGACACCATTCCTAGCAAACCGTTGATTGGCTATGTTACCGCTTTGCTCAGCCCTCTTATAGTGTTGTTAGTTGCGGTGAAGATTGAAGTTTGTTCCTTGTTGGAACATGAAGATGTTGTTCTGGTTGGAACATGTTTACTTGTTGGGATATCACACTATATCTTATTTAATTAATGCATCTATATACTTGGTAAAGGGTGGAAGGCTCGGCCTTATGCAGGTGTTTTGTTCCACTCTTGCCGCCCTAGTTTCCGTCATATCGGTGTTATGTTCCCGGATTTTGCGTTCCTTACGGTTGGGCTATAATAGGAACCCCTTGACGATTCGCCTTAAGTAAAGCTTCTCCAGCAATGCCCAACATTGGTTTTACCATTTGCCTCACCTAGCCTTTTTTTTCCCTTGGGTTCTGCAGACTCAAGGGTCATCTTTATTTTAACCCCGGGCGGTGCTCCTCTGAGTGTTGGTCGAACCGAGCTACTGCAGGGGCCACCTCGGGAAACTTGAGGTTGGTTTTACTCGTAGCTAGACTCATCTGAGTGTGCCACGAGAAAGAGATATGTGCAGCTCCTATCGGGTTTTGTCGGCACATTCGGGCGGTGTTGCTGGTTTTGTTTTACCACGTCGAAATGTCTTGTTGTACCGGGATACCGAGTCTGATCGGAGTGTCTTGGGTGGAGGTCTATTCCTCCGTTGACCGTGAGAGCTTGTCATGGGCTAAGTTGGGACACCCTGCGGGATTTGATCTTTCAAAGCCGTGACCGCGGTTATGTGGCAGATGGGAATTTGTTAACGTCCGGTTGTAGAAGACCGAAGTTGACCTTAATTAAAATACATCAACGCGTGTGTTACCGTGATGGTCTCTTTCGCGGAGTCCGGAAGTGAACACGATGTTGGAGTTATGCTTGCGCGCAGTTGCTATAGGATCACTTCTTGATCATACTTTTGTCGACCGTGCTTTGCCTTCTCTTCTCGCTCTCATTTGCGTATGTTAGCCGCCTTTTATGCTAGTCGCTTGCTGCAGCTCCATCTCATGCCTTTACCTTACCCATAAGCTTAAATAGTCTTGATCTCGCGGGTGCGAGATTGCTGAGTCCCCGTGGCTCACGGATACTTCAAAACCAGTTTGCGGTGCCCATGTTACCCGGCGGTGGCGCAACCAAGCTCAAGGAGGAGCTCGTTGAAGATCTTGCCTTTGTGTTGTTTCGTTCTAGTTGATCAGTAGTGGAGCCCAGTTGGGGTCGATCGAGGACCTTTGTCGCTTTTGGGGTTCTTCTTTTATTTTGGTTCCGTAGTCGGACCTTGATTGTATCTGGATGATGTAATGCTTTATTCATGTAATTGTGTGAAGTGGCGATTGTAAGCCAACTATGTATCTCTTTCCCTTATGTATTACATGGATTGTGCGAAGATTACCTCACTTGCGACATTGCTTTCAATGCGGTTATGCCTCTAAGTCGTGCTTCGACACGTGGGAGATATAGCCGCATCGAGGGCGTAACATACCTGGTTCATTATGTGACAGCAGTATGCATGATAGCTTGCTTATCAATTGTTCGCTCCAAATTATCTGATCTGTATGAATGGTTACATTAGTGTAGAATATATCCAATGCCAATGTTTTTTTAGCTCTGCATTGTTCTTGTAAGTACATGCTGTCCTCACAGGTAGTTGTTCATGTACCATCACTCTGTAGCTTATTTTCCTTTGCCCTCCATTTTCTATACATCAGATCTATATTTACTCTTACCATAAGGTTGGTACAGAAGAAGTTTAGCTGTGCATTGCACTTGGCTGTACCTTTTGTTTGTATCACTGGACTTAGATTTATAGCTACTTGGTTATGTAGCATCACTCTTCATCTTATCTTAAATATTCTCCATTTTTTCGTATATTATCACATCTATATTTACTCTTAACAAAATGTAAAATAAAGGCAATGCTTATGAAGAAGATTCTGTGGTAAACTTCTTGAATTGCCTCGCCCATCAGCATACACAAGTCCTTTATAGAGCCTGTCTTCACCAATAATGTAAGTTTGTCCATCTCAAGCCTTCAAACTTTGTTGTATATATTTGGTTAGGCATGACTGCAATAGCTGTTTATTTTTGGTGTTTGCATCAAATTGCATGTTTAAAGTTTATTATGTAGTTCATAAACAAAAGTTTGTCCTTTCTCAATTTATGTTTTCAGTTGCACAACCAAGTTCCTTATTCATACCATGTGTAAAGAGTAGGTGATCTTCTTTTGCACTGCATGTATGCTTCTGTCCTTCATCCGTAATCCAGTGGTGTGGTGAACCTACCCACTACAGCACAATGTCATATTCTGCAATGTCTTAACTATGAACAATGTCATATCATTCTACTACTCCCTCCGTTGGAAAATACTTGTCATTGAAATGGATGTATCTAGATGTATTTTAGTTCCAGACACATCCATTTTGATGACAAGTAATCTGATGGAGGAGTATTATTAAACCGTCTCTTTATTTGCCAATCTGAAATGGAATAAATTGACAACACACTAACCATTGATACTTATGAGTTCTTGATCACGTAATCTAGTGGTGTCGTGAAGTCTGCCAACTCCTTCACAATGTCATTTCCTGCCATGTCTTGACCTAAACAATACCATATTGTGTTAATGCAATTTTAAAGCTGTGTCACTTTATTAAATCGGTAAGAATTGTGATGAATTGTCAAGACGATACTTTTATGTGCAAAACACATCATCATGCCTTGTTTATCTTTCGAGTGAGGAAGATTTAAGTGTTGAACAAGTGCGATCTCATCATCTTTCTCAGTGCTTGCTTGCTGCAGCTCCCAGCAGAGGCTAACCTTTCTTGAACTCTATTGAAGTCTTTGTCGGTTTTGTATATTATTTTCTCGTGTTTATTTGCCTTTGGTGGCGATCTTTGATGCCCAGTGTATGTAATCTGTTGTCTGCTTGTGCTTTATTATCACGATGCCTAGTGGATGTAATATGTTGTAATTTCTTTATTGTGTAGTCTAGGTTTTTTCTTATTCACGATGCTGCAGTTATTTTACTGTATATTTATCCTGTCGTCGCAGTAAATCGGCCAAATCGTAAAATTACGGTACATAATCGGGTTGTCATGCAAGCACGATGTAGTTTGGGCCTGAAACGTGCCGAACAGCTAATGGGCCGGCAGCAACCCGAAATGAACCCCGGCCCATGATTGTGCGAATCAAATCACGGGCTTTTAACAGGCCAAAATTGTCTCAGTCCTTGTTTGGCCCAATCAGATATCGGCTGCAAGCAGGCCGGATTCAAACCGGGCTGTAGTTAGGCCCAACTATATGACGGCCATTTAACAGGCCGAAACTAATATAGGGCCAAAATGTTAAACGGGTCCTTAAGAGGCCAAAACTAATGTCAGGCCGAATTCCTAAGTGGGCCTCTAGCAAGTGGGACCAAAAGCATAGTCTCCAGTTGACGGGCCAAATCTGATATGGGCCATAATTGAGCCCATAGCCTCTTAAAGGGTTGTACCAGATCCGGGCCGTAATTTGGCCCAGAATGTGGTAGGCTTTTAACGGCCAGATCTCATATGGGCCCCTATTAGGCCCAGAACATGGCAGGCCATTAATGGACCGGATCAAATATGGGCCGACATTTGGCCCAAAACATGGCAGCCAGTTAATGGGCTGGCCTACTAGGGTCCTCAAATTCATGTGGGCCTACAGCTGAGCCGGCCCGTTAATGTCGGCGAAACCTCGTGGGCCTTTAGTCGGGCCGGCCCATTTTGATCCGCAAGAATCTTGTGGGCCTTTACCTGGGCCGGCCCATTATGGCAAACAAAAATCTTGTGGGCCTTTACAGGCGGCCCATTATGGCCCATAAAATCTTGTGGGCGTTAGTTGGGCCAGCCATTATGGTCCGCAAAATCTCGCGGGCCTTTAGTCGGGCGGCCCATTATGGTCCGCAAAATCTTGTGGGTCTTTAGTTGGGCGGCCCATTTAAACTTGATGGGCGGTCCACGTGTCAACATATCATAGGCGCGTCTACGCCCATTGGATGAGTGACACTGTGCGGTAGCGGACTGACATCGTGTCTCCTCCGGCCAATGATGATTTTACGTGGAAAATCCCCATTGGTCGGGGCTGTTAACGGGTTATCGGATCCAAAACCCGACCCGATAGCTTAACGTGTCGGTCACCCTTGACGAAAGCACTTCTGTGACGCGCGATTTATCGTCATGGAAGTGGACACTTCCGTGATGATAATTTTGGTAATGTCATGGAACACTTCCACGACAGCACAGGTATGACTATCTTGATTCTGTCATAAATTTGTCATGGATGTACATGCATGACAAAAACGCGACCTAATGTGACAAACACGTATCATCATGAAAGTGTATTTTTTTGTAGTGCTAGCCATGATTTGTGTCCCAGTGTGATGATTCTGGCCTTTATTCTACTCCTTGGGTTTTGAACACGAGATGCACCCTACTTACTTTACGTTTATAGTGTTTGCTAGTTCCTTGGGTTTATAGTGTTATTAGTAACCTTTGCGTTAGTCCTCGAGGTTCGTTGTAACGCCCCGGACACACCCGCCGGTGGTCGTTACTCCTGGCGGGATCTAGACTGGCCCCACAGATCAATACTAGTCTTTTCGCGACTTTGTCCTCACTCGTGCGCACAGGGAGCAACTTCGGTCGGTCACCCATCTGAAACTACTCCAAGCTGAGCACGCTTAACTTTGGAGTTACGTCCGAATGGGATCCGGAAAGAAGGAATTCCTTATTGATATGAGTAGTCTATCATCCCTAATAAGCCGAGGCTATTACATCGCCCCCACTCGGAGGAACCGGCGTCCTCGTCGGGCCACAAACGTTCCCTCTTGGCACAACCGTCATGCATCGATCCGGTACATGTGCCATGCCGTGTGCCACGGCGGGTCACAAACGTCATGAACAACATGACCGCGCACCTGTCGCAACCATCCGTGTAACCGCGGTCGGCTCGATACCAACTTGTAACGCCCGGACACACCCGCGGTGGTCGCATTACTCTGGCGCGATCTAGGCGGCCCCACAGATCAATACTATTCTTTTCTGCGCATTTTGTCCTCACTCATGCGCACCGGGAGCAACTTCGGTCGGTCACCCATCTGAAACTACTCCAAGCTGAGCACGCTTAACTTTGGAGTTACGTCGAATGGGATCCGGAAAAGAAGAATTCCTTATTGATATGAGTAGTCTATCATCCCTAATAAGCGAGGCTATTACATACACCCCCACTCGGAGGAACCGGCGTCCTCGTCGGGCCACGAAACGTTCCCTCTTGGCACAACCGTCGTGCATCGATCCGGTACATGTGCCATGTCGTGTGCCACGACGGGTCACAAGCGTCATGAACAACATGACCAAGCACCTGTCGCAACCATCCGTGTAACCACGGTCGGCTCGATACCAACTTGTAACGCCCGGACACACCGCGGTGGTCGTTACTCTGGCGAGATCTAGGCGGCCCCACAGATCAATACTAGTCTTTTCTGCGCACTTTGTCCTCACTCGTGCGCGCCCGGAACAACTTCGGTCGGTCACCCATCCTGAAACTACTCCAAGCTGAGCACGCTTAACTTTGGAGTTACGTCCGAATGGGATCCGGAAAGAAGAATTCCTTATTGATATGAGTAGTCTATCATCCCTAATAAGCCGGGCTATTACATACGCCCCCCACTCGGAGGAACCGGCGTCCTCGTCGGGCCACAAACGTTCCCTCTTGGCACAACCGTCATGCATCGGTCCGGTACATGTGCCATGCCGTGTGCCACGACGGGTCACAAACGTCATGAACAACATGACCGCGCTTTTGTCGCAACCATCCGTGTAACCGCGAGGGTCGGCTCGATACCAACTTAACGCCCGGACACACCCGCCGGTGGTCGTTACTCCTGGCGCGATCTAGACTGGCCCCACAGATCAATACTATTCTTTTCTGCGCATTTTGTCCTCACTCATGCGCACCCGGGAGCAACTTCCCGGTCGGTCACCCATCCTGAAACTACTCCAAGCTGAGCACGCTTAACTTTGGAGTTCTGTCCGAATGGGATCCCGGAAAAGAAGGAATTCCTTATTGATATGAGTAGTCTATCATCCCTAATAAGCCAGGCTATTACATTCGTGGTATTCCCTTCTTCCAAATACCATGAACTGCTTATGGCAGAAGATCTTAAACAAAAGATCACAACAAGATTGCTCTCAATGAGTTTCCTATCCTATGTTGTGAATCTGTCAGTGCTACCTTTCCGCATGGGTTATCCGGAAGAAATATGTTGAACTCGTTTGACATGCTAATCCATGCATCCAGAACTTAGTAAATCGTATGTTCTTTTGAGTTGTCCCTCTTTAGTTGTCTTCTGAACTTCATCTATCAATTGATAGTCAAGAGAATGCGTGCATTCGTTCATCGCTGCCTATTAGTCTTGTGGTCCGTCAAGTCACTCTACTATGGAATGACTAGGAGAAACAAACTCTAGTACCTCATCCATATCCAGGATTGGGTCAAAGCAGTTGTATTCCGCAGATCAAATTGCAATCAAGCTTTTGGTCCGTTCTACCCTGAAGTGTTACCCTCTCTACGTCAGGATCGTCATGAGAATTGCCTATCTCTTATGAATTCTTGACGCGGTGATACTTCTTGCCATCATTGTTCATTCCTCGGTTTCCGTGTTATTGTAACAAGAATGCCGACAAGTGAATCGTGGTGTGTGAAATCAATACTCCTAGCAACTCTGTTGCTTGGTAGTTAAATGGACAATAACCTCATTCTTAGCGAGTTGATTATTGAATCATCACCCTAAGGTTGATCGTGCTACCTAGTCCTTATTCTCGGTGCACTTTTCAAGGATAGTGCCAATCCTCACTCTTTTGATCATACTATCTTGCCCTGAAAAGCAAGATTGTTCTCGAGCCTAGTAACATATCGGTGGTTCGTGATTTTCTTAATATCCTCTCGGAAGTATCACCAGGTTGTCACCTGACCGCTATGTTGAGTTCGTGATCAAGTTGGTTTCTTGTAACCACCCCTTCTCCAAGGGTCTGTGTAGGGTACCCCTGAGCTAGTTGGTTAAGCTGAACAACAACTTGGAGAGTTTGAATATGGAAGCTTGTCCGACATAGCTCATTTCAAGGATTATATTCGTGTGCATTGAAGAAACATGATATCTTCATCGATGGATCCCTGTGATCAGCTAATGGACCTATCATCTTATCCAATCTTTGATTTGAGTGTAGGCTATCCTCAAATCATATCAGATCCAACGATATTCATAATGTTGTCTTACTCGTGGTTTTCCTCGAGCATACTCCATTATATCCTTTGGTTTGACCAATACTATCACCTTGTTCACATAGTTATGGAATACCATCTCCATGGGAATCTAGATGAATTGTTGATGAGCCCATCGACAACATCCTTATCTCCTCCATGATTTTGTTGAACATTAAGCTAGTGTTGGAAACTTCTATAAGCATTATCTTCATGTCCCGTTCATGAAGCATGTGTTGGATGAAAGAAGTGGCTTCCTCAGATTCACGTGCATTTGATGTAAGTTGCCGCCGTGAATTTGATAGAGTCAATGTTGCTTCCTTGGAATCATCCCAAGTTAGTCACACATGTGCAAAGTATACTATGGTTTGTTAGATTAATTACCTCCACCCCATATGTATTCTGTAACACACCAAGCCACAAATTGATTTGTTCAAGGAGAAGAAGTTCCTTCTTAAGAGCAAGACTTATGCAAGGACTTCGATATCCTCGATGATGGTTCCCCTCTTGAACTCGGTAGTGTTTTATTATAAGACTAATGTGTGGTCATGCTTGTCTCGGACAATGTGTTCACATGTTTTAGCAGAACCAGCTCATGTTTTGGAGCTTGCTATCATAGTTCATTTCCCGAGAATCTCGCAACGTCATCTCGTCGCTTTGTGTTGCAAACTTTCATTTTTCCTTCTAGACTTGATGAGTCTGGAATATTCGTATACCAACTAGATTTGAATCTCAGGCAGATATGATGGTTGGAACATCTCCCAAGAACTATAATATTGGTCTCTCTATAACCCGGTAAAGAGAATGTCGTGGCCAACACACCCAACCGGAAGACCTGTTATTGTAGTATCTTGATTGAGAAAGTTGTCCACCTCCCCATGAGGATTTCGTAGGATTTACTCCATAGTTATTCCTTATGGATTCTTGTGCTCCCGAAGTCCGACCTTTTACTTGATGTTCTGGGTATCAAACCATTTTAATTAATGGGTTGCACTAGCACATCAAGGAGAACATTAGAAGCGGAGTGCTAAATATCTCTTGGTCAATCATCCAGATTTTGTCCCCTTGGCCCCGCTAAGGTGAAATCTGAGAAAGTGTTGTCTTCCTTTGTATCTGCATCCTCCACTGGTATTCGTCATGGTAGTATGTTGTGTTGCCAGGATCCCTGACACGGATATTGGTAAAGCCTTGATGAATATGCAAATGCTCAAGTTCTTGAGAGCACGCGCAAGCTCTAGGTGTTATCATCGGCACCAACTGGGATTGCTTCCAGTTTCCTCGGTTATGCTATAACTTTTCTAATAGTGGACCCACTCTCTACTGTTGAGTTTCTCCCCAGTTACTAGAATCATTCCCAGCATTTGCATCTTGTTCCTAGCTTGCACCGCCATTGTGCCATCCTACTATGGACTACCCTTCTTAGTAATTACTGATCAGGGTCATTTCCATGTGGTCCTACCATGGCACTACTAGGGAAAACCTTATACACAGAAATTTAGCAACAATGCGGGTCAAAAAAGCGCGCTAGTGCTATATAGCAGTAGTGATTGAAGACAAACCGCGCTATAGACACAACCTTAGCAGTAGCGCGTGTAGTTGCAAAAGCGCTACTACTAATATTCCCATTGGCAGAATGATAGGCTACGCATAGCAGTAGCAGGCTTCGAAGAAACGCGCTACTGCTAGGGCTAAAATAAGATGAAAATGAAAGAAATAGAAAAAGGAGAAAGGAAAAAAATAAAATGTAAAGCAAAATAAATGAAAAAGCGAAAAAACGGAGGAAGGCATAGCAGCAGCATTTGTTTGTAAGAGGCGCTATAGCTAACGTAGCTGCAGCACGTGTCCTAGACCCCCGCTATAGAAACAGAAAAGGAAACTAAGAAAAGAAGAAATTTACATAGCTATGGCAGCAGCGTGTTTTGCAAAAACCGCTATAGCTATCTTAGCAATAGTGCGTTTTGCAAAACGCACTACCGCTAAGTTTGACGTAACCAAAAAACCGTTTCCCCCCAGCCACCACTTCTCCCCCAAATCCCACAACCCACCCCGCGCGCCGCCGTCTCCCCGATTCACCGTCACCCCACTTCGCCGCCGACGTCGACGCCACCAGAGCCGTGTGCCGTCAACGACACCGGAGCCACCTCCAACGCCACGGAGCCGCACGGCCTCGTCAACGCCACCGGAGCCGCCGTCGACGCCACCGGATCCTTCGTCACCACAACAGCCTTCCTCAGCATCACCGGAGACGCCCCTGCCTCCCTCGCCGTCACCGGAGACGCCCCTGCCTCCCTCGCCACCACTGCCTCCGTCGCCACCACCGGAGCCATCATCTGTAAGCCCCACCCTCCTCTCTCTCTCATCGTGGGTTAGCCAGTTTAATTAGGTTAATTATCTAGGTTAGGGCAAAAATTTAGTTAGGGATTTGACAGAGAAGTAGTTAGGTTAACTAGTTTAATTAGGTTAATTATCTAGGTTAGTGCAAAAACTTAGTTAGGGCTTTGACAGAGAACTATTCAGGTTAACTAGTTTAATCAGGTTAATTATCCAGGTTAATTAGTGCAAAAATTTATTTTAGGCTTTGACAAAGAACTAGCTGCGTTAACTAGTTTAATTAGGGTTAATTATCTAGGTAAACTAGATTAACAAACTAGGTTAAATAGGTAGGTTAATTAGGTTCGTTGGATAAACAAGCTAGGTCAAGTAGATTGGCTAGGTTAGAGGAAAATTTTATTTTAGAGCATTAGGTCAGAAGGGTTAGAGAAATGAGGTTCCTTTGCAATTTAATTGAGTTCTATGTTTAGTGAGGTCATTTTGCAAAGGTTTTTGATTTTTGAAAAGACCACTATTTTTCAAGGAAAAGAATTTAGGCAAATTTTATTTTTCATTGAACTGGTCATGTTATATCTTTTCATTGAAGTTGTTCGATTGTGCCCAAGTGGCTTTGTTGTTTCCAGGGAATGATGCTGAGTGGCCTATGTTTTGCGAATGTTGATTCATTTACATTAAGCAAATTTCAGGTTCTCGATTTGTCCACTTTTTAGCAAAGGTCATGCGAAATTTCCGTGAATTTCGGCATGACTTGTGCTACTAAACTTGGACATATCGAGTGCCCGGATTTGCCGCACCGGAAGGAGTCAACATTCCTGCAAAACAATTGTCCTTTTTTATGTCATTATTAATTTTATTAGGTCTAGAATAATTGACTAGATTTAATCATAGGAAACATGGCTAGCAACGATGAAGGACAGGGTTCTGGTGATTGCGACAACGTCTACGGGCGGCAGACGAATTTTTTAGCCTTACCGACGATCAACAGATGTTGTTGCTGGGCCCACCGGTGGCATCGGGGGTAATCTTGACACGAGACCGGTCTTTGAGACCGACCACGCAGACCGGTCTTTGAGGCGAGATCGGCGCTGAGATTGAGACGGAATCGAGACCGGCGCTGATACGGTGCTGCCTCGGGGAGCGGAGCCGGTGTAGAACCGAAAGCAAAGAGGCAACGGGTTCCTAACAAACTCAGGACTACTAGACTGGTGGTCATGGAGGTGAACGACGGTAATTTTGAGCCAAAGGCGCCCGAGGAAGCGCGCGCGTGCTACGACAATCAAATAGGCTGCATCATACGGACAACCGCCACCATCAACGATGAGATTCTAAAGAAGATAGAAAATATGAGGAGCTCCTCCTAAAGAAGTTTCACGGATATTCTTGTTCCGGGCGGAATGAGAAGGATTATGAAGATCCGGACAAGGACCCGACAGCGAAGAAGATAAACAAACACACCATGACCAAGTTTAGCAACGCGTTGGCGGCCTGGAAAAATCGAGTGAAAGCAAAGATCAACGACGGGGAACCCTACTCCGAGATTGTAAAGGATAGTTCGACAATCATGGAAGAGCAGTTTCAAATATTCAAGGAGGCTTGCGAGGCCAAAGCTGCCAAAAAAAAGTCTAAGTACATGAAGGGGCTTCAAAAGAGGAACATTGGGACCCACCACCTCAGAAGCCATGGTTACGGCCGAAAGAGGTCCAAATGGGCCAAGGTGGATGCGGAAGCCGCGAGTCTGGGCATCCCAGACACCTTGGCGGATTTCACCGTCCCGCGGGAGCGTGACGTCCTGAGGGCCCGGCACCGTTTGGATCCAGTGAAGAAGGTTTACGAGACAACACCGGTAATTACGGAGTTCATGAGACTGCTGGTTATTTTAATTTCTGAGCAATTCGACTGCACACGTTAGTCATATTTGTAAACGATCCTTGTGCCTTTTGCAGAGAGAGCAGCACCGGATTGCGGCCGAAAGCGACGCGCCCTCTGAGGCATTGGCGAGGCCCAAGTGGGACACTCCATTCAACCGGGTGTTGAACATATTGAAACAACAACCGGTGGATACTCGATCGTCGTATGGACGCGTGAACGGTGTCGGAGACGGCGCCACGTGGAAGAAGTACTACCGTGAGACCACGGAGGAGAAAAAGGAAAGACGGAGGTTAACTGAAGAAAGCATCGACAAGAAGGTTGAGATTGCGGTTGAGAAGAAATCATCTCGAACGATCGCAGCGGTAGCTGCCGCCAAAAGCGATTTGCAGATTTATCTACTTCCTTGGTGACGGCGTTTACACTTGGACAAGGCAAAATCCAGAAAAAATGCAGAGGACTTTCCCCTTGCTGAAGTCTTGGGAGCACCTGCTCCCTTTGCTCCGTGCTGCTCCGCACCGGCTCCGGCTTTGCTCCGCACGGCTCCCTTTTGCTCCCGCACGGCTCCGTACTGCTCCCGCTCCGGACGTGCTCGGTGGTGCCTCCTCTTTGGCTAAGCTCGACGCCCTCACGGTATCTCCCACACCGACCCCCTTCAATATAAATGTATAATCTCCCGTTTTCGTTGCCTTTCGGATGTCTCACATCGCAGACTTTTTTTTGCAGGCCAATGAAACCCCGTGCACCATATTGTACACCATCGGTGAAAAGAAGGTGGACGTGGGGAAGGGGACGATAATGGAGCCAAAGGAACTATTGTTCCACAGCCGGTCGATCCCCAACGTCTTCAAGGTTTCCGTGGCCAGTGTCAAACCGGGCCACGAGAATTTGCCTCCTCTAATACTAGTGGGGGATGACGATGAGACCCCGCGGCGGCTTGGTTATTGTTGCAATGGGTGGGTCCTGTTGTGGCCAAAAGTGCCTTACGTGCGAGGCGGCGGGAGCACACCCACGAGCACGCAGCCTCAACAAGGTATGAACATCAACACCCCACCTACCCAATTAGTGTCGGGTGTCGGGTTGGGTGATAGCGGACGGGGTAAGCAGGTGGCTCCATTAGTCGCTGATGACGTCGCCATGGATGAGGATGAGGATGACGATGGCGCTGAACAGTATGTCTATACTGGTGCCTCCTTAGGGTTTGAGCATCATGAGTCGGTGCCTGAATTACCGTCTCAATGTATTATTGATGACTATCCGGTGGTAAAGAAGTCTAGGAAGAGAGCGAGGAAAGGCAAAAAAGCTGATTCTATGATCCAGCCGCCTCAGCAGCCTCGGCTTCAAGACCGTGTAGATATCCCCGATGCGGATAAATGGCATATCCCCGGTCGACCAATCCTACCTAAAACAGCGCTACGGGCCAGATTCGGCGATCTAAGGAGACTTCATGACGATGTGCTGCGGGTAGAGAAAGGCCTCATCGCCTCGAAAGATCCGGATACCCACTCTCGTGGTTAACATTCCGCTGGCAAATCTAAATGCGTCGGCGGCTTCCCGCGGATAAGTTCTTCCTCCGATTCGATTACATATTCGACATGTTTCACGTGAAGAAGCTGGATTTTACGTTTGTCCGCCTTTATGCCTTACACATGAACTACATCATTGGGGTTGAGCAGATACGTTTTATCTGTGTCGCTGACCTGTACTACATGCACGAGGGCTTCTTGGGAGTTTGTGCATAGCATCGTGAATACGCGAGGGATTACATCGCCAGTTTCATGCTCGCCAATAAGGACAAGGAGGCGATTCTCGTGCCTTATCATCCCGTGTAAGTCATCCGCGCTACTATCCTTCCTTTGATTTCAATAATTAATTTGAGGTGTACTTATTTTGCACAGCGGTGGACGCGCCGTCCTCATCATCCTCTACCCCCGATTCTCCCACGTTCTTTACTTGGACTCGTCGAAGAACATTTACAAAAAGGATTACACCCACATCAAAGATCTTCTCGACAGTGCTATGTTTTACTACCAAGCAAGGGGTGGAGGGGTTAGGGACAAGAAGAGAAGGGGCGGCAGGGCCGCCATCAGCCATAAGACCGACTTCTGCTGCATACAGCAACCAAACGATTCTCTTAATGATGGATTCTATGTCCTACACCACATCTTTGGAGTCTGACGGGATCACGGAACCTTCACATGGCACCTAGATCTGGCGATGCCCATATTCTGCAATGGGCAAAGGACATAGGAGATATCGAGGATCATCGACTTCGAGCTGAGTTCTATAACATCCAGCGCGAACTTGCCCAAGTCATCATGAATGAGGTCGTCGGAAAAACAGGGATGTTCCATGCAGACGGACAAATGTCGTGGGAAGACGTCCGAACATGGATAGCCTCTCAGCGTCCCGACATGAAGCCTTTCACTAAGCTCGATGACTATCTCCCTGACATGGATGGATGACACGACATGATGGAGTGATTGTCGATATATGACAATGTATCCATTTAGTCCATACTTTATTTTATGACAAAACTTTGAGTTATCCACGGTGAAACTTTATTTGTGATGTAATTAAACGGTCCTCCTCCTCGACTAGCGAAAATCACTCTAGTTAGGTCATTTTGGGTACGATGAACTTTGTTATTTATGCTTATGATATGTTGTTTCTATTTTTGCCAAGTCTGTCTCTTTACATTGCTCAACTATATATGTTGCATATCATCGACTCATGTGACGATGCAGTGCATAGATCATAGATGGCGAAGAAGTGCTACGCCAGAGTATATATATCGACAAGTGGCGAAGTGTCGAGCCTAGGTGTACGGTTTTCGGTTTCCGAGCGACACGCGGTACTTAGTTTAGGTTCACGCTAATTCGAGAGAGGGATACGAACTCATGTACTCAAAGTGATAGCTATTCTCGCGTATATCATTGTTTAGATGGATGCGATGTATTTGCAAGTAAGCGAGACTTGTATCGCTATTTTCGAGATTGATGACGAGAGACCACTTTGTGTTGGATGATGATTATAATGATGACATGATTTGATGAGACTAATTGTATGTATATGCTATGATTACATTTGTATGTTGATGATATGCTAAAGATTATTGTATAAAGTCTATTGAAATACAAAACAAATAAAAACAAATATGCAGGAAAAAAATTAATAAAACTAGTAGTAGCGAGGGGGGAAATTTAGCAGTAGCGCAGACTTACCAGTAGCGCTTCCTGCTAAACAGCGCTACAGATAATATCAGCAGCGCCCTTTTCCAAAGAGCGCTACAGCTATTCATCTGTAGCAGTAGCACGGGTCAACAGGTGCTACTGCTATTAGTAGCGCCGTTACCCGTGCTACTAAGAGGGCCAAAACCCGCGCTGCTGCTAGGCTTTTCCCTAGTAGTGTGGGTTTCCATCCTTCCCCAATGATAGGCAAAATCATCCATTGTGTTTTCCTCAACAAGGTAATCCACAACATCCATACTAGTCCAGGTATGTCATTCATCCGGACTCCTTCAAATGATCAATTATGATTTGCCTTAGGCTGGAATAGAGAGTCTCAATGATCTCTATCTCAGCAGTAATTCTTTTTGCCACTTAGGGTATTAATTCTACAAGTCACCTCCTCCAAGATGTCTCATTATGGTATCATGGCAACTCAACTGCTCGCTATGTTGACAACCGTTCACCACCCTCTTAAGTGTGGAATTGTTGTCTACCTAGCAAACCTCCGTTAGTCGTTCCACACCATTCCTCTAGATGTATGCTTCGTGTCTCAGCTCGAGAGATGTTGCTATGACTCACCCCGTGAGTTGATCCTAAGTTGTTTGATCTTCGAGAAGATCGATCCTTTTAGTGTTTTTACTTTCCTCTCGTCATCATGTTAGTTGGAGTTCTCAGAGCAAGACTTCGAGGCAAATATGGTGATCGAATCAACGTTCTTATGAAGTGCAACCTGGATCGTGAAGATTGTGTTAGTTTGTGTTTCCCCTTCCATCTTACCCTATGCTTGAATCTCGGGACAAGATTCTTGTTTAGTGGGGGTGAGTTGTAACATCCCTAGCCTTACCTTGCACTAGGCTAGCACTTGTCTGTTGCATCATGTTTAAATTCTTTTGAAACTTGAAATAGGGATTGCCTAAACCCTAGCAACAATGGAATTTACTAGGTTCAACTAAAATATTTTCAGTGAATCCAAATGGCTTTCAAAAATGTTCATCATTTCTGGAAAATGCTAGAAACAGTAACTAGAGGTGTTGCACATTTTTCCATGACATATTTGGGCTCTGAATTAAGTCATATAGTATTTTCTTTTGGGCATTTAAATGCTATTAAATATTTTAAATGCTCAATTAATCATAAACTAAAATGTTTACAGTTGGATATATTCTAAACAGTAGCCATGATTAGTTTCATGATTTTTGGAAATGCCCTGGCATTTTTAACGAAGCCCAGAACAAAAGAAAAAATGAAAACAGGAAATAAAAGAGAGAGAGAGAATTACCTGGCTAACTTACCTGTTCGGCCCAGCACTGCAGCTGGCTGGCCCAGCCGACGGCCCAGCCCACGAAGCCACCCCCTCCTGTCGTCTTCCTCCCCCTCGCCCCAAAGCAGCTCGGTGGCGAGCGCTATTGTCGCCTTGGCCTCCTCCCTGCCTGCTTCCCCCTTCCCCGACCCTTCTAGCGATGCCACAGGGACGCCCCGTGACCTCTCTCTCCTCTCCCTCGCTCCCTGGCCTCTCTGCTCCTCTCTAGTCCCTCCCCGCAGCACCACTGAGTGCAGCCGACGCCAGCGACGCCGTTTGCCCTGGCCAGAGCCACTGCCCCGTCTCTCCATCGTGTCCAGAACAACCGCCCCGTTGCCTACTTCTCCTTGTCGAGCCACACGATGCTAGAAGCCCCGTATCGTCGTCCTCGCCGTCGTCTTCATCGTCGGCCGCCCGAGATTGCCGTCATTGTTCCAGCCACACCAGACCTCCCCCGAGCCCTCTGACAATGCCCTCAAGATCGCTGTGAGCCTCTGATTCGTTTCCCCTACTCCTGTGCTCAAATTCGATCTCTAGCTGTCGCTTTCATTTAGACCGAGAACCACAGCTGCCCGAGCTTGTCGCCGGCGTAGCTCCGGCGACCTTTTGGTCGTGCGAGTGCATCCAAACGCTTCACCACACCACCTAGAGCCTCGCTCGATCTTTGTTTCGTCCGTTGGCACACCGTAGCCTCGACCACGAGCTCACTCGATCTCCGGCCGCCGCTGCGGTCGTCGCTGGCATTGGCTCCGGTCACCCCGTTGATACGTCTCCGTCGTATCTACTTTTCCAAACACTTTTGCCCTTGTTTTGAACTCTAACTTGTATGATTGAATGGAACTAACCCGGACTGATGCTGTTTTCAGCAGAATTGCTATGGTCATGTTTTTTGTGCAGAAAGTAAAAGTTCTGGAATGTCCTGAAACTCCATGGAATACCTTAGAAAAAATAAAGAAAAATCCACGCAAAAGATGAAGACCAGGGGGCCCTCACCCTGCTCACGAAGGCGCGCCCCCTACCTCGTGGGCCCCCTGGTGGCCCTCCGACGCCAACTCCAACTCCATATATTGGCTTTTGGAGAGAAAAAAAATCAGAGAGAAGAAATCATCGCGTTTTACGATACGGAGCCGCCGCCAAGCCCAATCTCTCTCGGGAGGGCTGATCTGGAGTCTGTTCGGGGCTCCGGAGAGGGGGATTCATTACCGTCGTCATCATCAACCATCCTCCATCACCAATTTCATGATGCTCACCGCCGTGCGTGAGTAATTGCATCGTAGGCTTGCTGGGCGGTGATGGGTTGGATCCCTACTATCCATTATGTTCAGAGATTGATGTTTCTATGAGTTTGCTATGCTTAATACTTGTCACTAGGGCCCGAGTGCCATGATTTCAGATCTGAACCTATTATGTTTTCGTGAATATATGCGTGTTCTAGATCCTATCTTGCAAGTCTATAGTCACCTACTATGTGTTATGATCCGGCAACCCCAAAGTGACAATAATCGGGACCACTCCCGGTGATGACCGTAGTTTGAGGAGTTCATGTGTTCACTATGTGCTAATGCTTTGTTCCGGTTCTCTATTAAAAGGAGGCCTTAATATCCCTTAGTTTCCAATAGGACCCCTCTGCCACGGGAGGGTTGGACAAAAGATGTCATGCAAGTTCTTTTCCATAAGCACATATGACTATATATGGAATACATGCCTACATTACATTGATGAACTGGAGCTAGTTCTATGTCACCCTATGTTATGACTGCTACATGATGAACCACATCTGGCATAATTATCCATCACTAATCCGGTGCCTATGAGTTTTCCATATACTGGTTTACACTTACTTACTTTTCCGTTGCTACTGTTACAATCTCTAAAAAATACCAAAAACATTACTTTTACTGTCTTTAGTTTTGTTACCGTTACCACCACTATCATATTACTTTGCTACTAAACACTTTGCTGCAGATACTAAGTTTCCAGGTGTGGTTGAATTGACAACTCAGCTGCTAATACTTGAGAATCTTCTTTGGCTCCCCTTGTGTTGAATCAATAAATTTGGGTTGAATACTCTACCCTCGAAAACTGTTGCGATCCCCTATACTTGTGGGTTATCAAGACTATTTTCAGTCGCCGTTGCTGGGGAGCATAGCTCTATTCTTTGAGTCACTTGGGATTTATATCTGCTAGACGCTATGAAGAACTTGAAAGATGATCGAACTACTATTTTGCCCTCAACTACGAGGGAAGGTAAGGGATTGCCGTCTAGCCTTGCACTAGATTCTCCTTCTGTTATGAGTAAGTTTGCGACACCTAAACCTACTACTGCTATTGATTCTGATATGTCGCATGTTATTGATGATGCCACTTCTGCTATGCATGATACTTATGATGAAACTACTTCTATGCTTGATACTATTGTGCCCCTAGGTGAATTTCTTGATGAGCAAATTGCTAGGTCTAGAGAAAGAGAAATTATTGAACCTGAACAAGATGATGTTAGTGATGATGAACCTATGCCTTCTATTCCTGAGGGTTATCTTTTTGATGTTGAATCTTCTGCAGCTATTCTTGATTGCCAGGATAGACATGAACGTAAGAAGTTGTTAATTAAATGGAGTAAAGAATCTTTTAGAGGTAGGATGAGACCCGACCCTGCTTTTGCTACTTCACCTATCTGTGTTCCCGATCAGGACAATTATGATTTTTCTGTTGAACCAGATATAATTACTTTTGTTGAATCTGATCCTTTTTATGGCTATGAATCTGAAACTGTTGTGGCACATCTTACTAAGTTAAATGATATGGCTGCCCTGTTTACTAATAATGAGAGATCGCGCTACCTTTATTTACTTATGATATTTCCGTTCTCATTAAAGGGTGATGCGAAGATTTTGTATAATTCTCTTGATCCTGGTTGTGTGCAAAGTCCCCAGGATATGATTTATTACTTCTCTGCTAAATATTTCCCTGCTCATAAGAAACAAGCTGTTTTGAGGGAAATATACAATTTTGTGCAAATTGAAGAAGAGAGTCTCCCACAAGCTTGGGGGAGGCTTCTCAAGTTACTTAATGCATTGCCTGATCATCCTCTTAAGAAACTTGAAATATTTGATATCTTTTATAATGGACTAACTGATGCTTCCAGAGATTACCTGGATAGTTGTGCTGGTTCTTTTTTCAGGGAAAAGAACACCGGATGACGCTGAACTTCTGTTGAATAATATGTTGGCAAATGAAAATAATTGGGCACCTCCTGAGTCAGTTCCAGAGCCCATTACTGAGCCTATTCCTAAACCAACTCCGAAGAAGAGAGGTGTTCTATTTCTCAGTCCTGAAGATATGCAAGAGGCAAAGAAATCTATGAAAGAAAAAGGTATTAAACCTGAAGATGTTAGGAATTTACCTCCTATTGAAGAAATACATGGTCTTAATTTACCGCCTATTGAAGAAGAATATGAACTCAATTACTTATTTAATGAAGAACCTCCCGATATCCCGACACAGGTAGTAAAGGTAAATTCTCTCTATAGATATGATAAAGCTGAAGTCCCTCCTACTAAAATTGCTAGCCAGTGCTTGGATGAGTTTGATAACTTTATGTTTAAGCAAGATGACTTTAATGCTTATTTTGGTAGACAATTAAAACAGAATACCTTTATGATTAAACGCTTGGGTGATTATATGGCTGATATTAGAGGTGAACATAAACTTGTTAGCAAGCATGCTTCTATGGTTACCACTCAAGTAGAATAAGTACTTAAAGCTCAAAAAGAAGTGCTTGATGAAATGAATAGTAAGAAAAATGGTTATGCTGTTAGAGTGGCTACTAGAACTGGTAGAATGACTCAGGAACCTTTGTATCCTGAAGGCCACCCTAAGAGAATCGAGTAAGATTATCAGAGAAACAATATCGATATACCTAGTTCTTCTAAGAGGAAGAAAAATAAAAATGATAGGACTTTGCAAACTTCTAGTGAACCTATCGCTGAATGATATCTCTGTTTCTGATGCTGAAACACAATCAGGTGATGAACAGGAACGTAGTGATAATGTTAATGATAACGTTCATGTTGATGCTCAACCTAGTAATGATAATGATGTAGAAGTTGAACCTGTTGTTGATCCTGATAACCCACAATCAAAGAATCAATGTTATGATAAAAGAGATTTTGTTGCCAGGAAACATGGTAAAGAAAGAGAACCATGAGTTCAGAAACCCATGCCTTTTCCTCCGAAACGATCTAAGAAAAAGGATGATGAGGATTTTGAGCGCTTTGCTGAAATGATTAGACCCATCTTTTTGCGTATGCGATTAACCGATGTGCTCAAAACAAATCCTTATGCTATGTATGTGAAGGATATTATTACTAATAAAAGAAAGATACCTGAAGCTGAAATTTCCACCATGCTTGCTAATTACACTTTTAAAGGTGGAATACCAAAGAAACTTGGAGATCTCGGAGTGCCTGCTATACCATGCTCCATTAAAAGAAGTTATGTTAAAACTGCTTTATGTGATCTTGGAGCCGGTGTTAGTGTTATGCCTCTCTCGTTATATCGTAGACTTGACTTGAATAAGTTGAAACCTACTGAAATATCTTTGCAAATGGCTGATAAATCAACTGCTATACCTGTCGGTATTTGTGAGGATGTGCCTGTTGTAGTTGCAAACGTTACTATTTTAATGGACTTTGTTATTCTTGATATTCCCGAGGATGATAGTATGTCTATTATTCTTGGAAGACCTTTCCTTAATACTACAGGGGCTGTTATTGATTGCACCAAAGGCAATGTCACTTTTCATGTTAATGGCAATGAGCACAGTATGCATTTTCCGAGGAAACAACCTCAAGTTTATAGTATCAACTCTATTGGAAAAGTTCCATCGATTATATTTGGAGGTTTCGAATTTCCTCTCCCTTCTGTCGAGAAAAAGTATGATATTCTTATTGTTGGGGATTTTCACATCCCCGTTGAGTTAACTTAGTGTCATTCAAAATTTCTCCGGTTCCAGGATTATTCGGAATGAGTTTGTTAACAAGACTTGATCAACCTTGTTAGTGTGTTCATTTTGATGATCACGAGATGGATGAAACTAGAAGCACAACCTTCTGTACCCTCTCTATATTTCCTGTTATTTAGTAGAAATAAAGTAAAATAATAACTTTCAGTCTGTTTCCCGACTTATCCGTGCAATATAAAAATATCCCGAAAATAAAAGTCCTTAGAATGCCATGCCAATTTAATATGAATTTTTCAGGAATATTTGAGAATTTACTGTGCAAAAATTACCACGGGGGGATCTGCCACCTGGCCACGAGGGTGGAGGGCGCGCCCTACCCCCTGGGCATGCCCCCTGCCTCGTGGGCCCACGGTGGCCCTCCTCCACTTATTCCTGCACCCATCATCTTCCTCTGCCTCACACAAACATGAAAAACCAACTCAAGCACGAGTTCCAGCCCCGTTGCTGTGATTTTTGATCTCCTTGCTCAAAGCACCTCTCGCAAAACTGCTTGGGGAGATTGTTCCTTGGTATGTGACTCCTCCATTGGTCCAATTAGTTTTTGTTCTAGTGCTTTATTCTTTGCAAATTTGTGCTGCATAGGTGACCATGTTCTTGAGCTTGCATGACAAATTTATATGGTTCCAAGTAGTTCCAATGCTTTATATAGGCCCTAGGCACTTGTGGGAGTTGTTGCTATCAATTTTATTAAAGTTGGTTCACTTTTATTTGAAGTTACTAAAAATTTCAGAAATTTTTCAGAGGAAACTATATGCTTAGGAGGATGTTCCAAGGTGGTCCTTCAAGGAAGCAAGGTCCCAGGCTTGCAATACGTGATGCTGACGAGGAACCACCAAGAGACGCTCCTATGAGGCCTTGCGAATGGCCAGCGGAAAATTTTATGAATCAAGTGGGAATCAAAGAAGAATTTAGTGCATATTTGAGTAACGCCGGTCTTGAGGACTTTGAAGCTGACAAATGCCCCCAGTATCATGATCTCACAAGTTCATTTGTGAGGAGGTTTGAGTTTTCAACTTCGCGAAATTCTCCTTCAGTCATGTTTGACCTTTATGACAAATCTTATACCATGTACTTAGAGGATTTTACTTCTTCTTGCAAGCTTCCATCTTGGGGTAACATCAGGGATCCCCCTCAACCTGAATATAGAGACTTTCTTGCTAGAATAACTGTAGGGGAATCTAGAGATATAACACAAGCTACTATAGGGAGCGTTCACTTTCCTGCTATACATTTTTTTGCTCTCTTCATAGGAAGATGTATAAATGCTAAGGATGAAGCATGTCACATGTGTGTCCTTGATCTCAGTATTCTTAGGAGTGCTGTGTTAGGAGACCAATCTTATCATTTGGGAGCCATTGTAGCTCCCAGGTTGCATCAGAATAGACATAGCGGAGATTTCTTTGGAGGAATTTATGCAACCCGCTTAGCTAATTTTCTTGAGGTAGACATTCGTGAGGGTGACATGGAGTTACCCCCTTCTTATTTAGATTTTGATTCTATGGTTTCCCACCAGTTTGTTGAGAGGACTGAACCACCTCTCCAGTATCGACTAATCTTTGACAGACGTCATGTAGTCCATATTGCTCTTCCTGCTCCTGCTTTCTTCGATTCACAGGAAAAAAGAAGATATATTATTACCAGAGAGGAGGCAGATGTGTACGAAAGTAGAGTGGAGGCTGCTCGGCTCCATGCTACAGCTCAGGCGGCGATAGCCACTGCGTCACGGTACGACCCCAGCTACACCTACGGATATCTGCCAGGCCATCCCTGGCAATAGACCAACTTAGGCCAAAAGCCTAAGCTTGGGGGAGTACGTATTTCCCACCGACATTACATTCATGTTCACACACACTCATTGCTAGATGTCGGTGCTCATACTCTTTCACTGTAATATCCATGCTAGTTTAAATTTCTTTTTCTTGCTTTCTTCTTGTGTGTTTGATAAACCTTAAGAAAAACCAAAAAAATTAGTTAGTTTACTTTTCATGCTTGTAGTAGAATTAAAAAGAAAACCCAAAAATATTTCACGTTCTTCTTTTTACTTGTTGGGAGCTTTCCCATGTAAATAGTTTTTATTTCTTTTCCTTTCTTTGGGGGTCGAGAAGACTATATTGAAAATGCTTAGCAGCTCTTATATGCATGATTGATTATTTAAACCTAGAGCCCATATTACTTGTCTTCTTTCTTGAGTTGAATGCTTGCAGATTACAGCTTAGTCCAATGCACGTGCACTCTTATTATTATACACACCGTTCGGTCGTGCAAGTGAAATGCAATAATGATGATACATGACGGACTTATTGAGAAGAGAAAAGCTGGTATGAACTCGACCTCTCTTGTTTTTGTAAATATGATGATTCATCGTTCCTAATTCAGCTATTATGAAGTAAACATATTTGCAATGACATTTAGAGATTATAGTTGCTTGTGCCATGCTTGATTAGCTATGAGTTATAATGGTTTACCTTACGTGCAAACATGCTATTAGAATGATTATGATGTGGTATGATGGGGTGGTATCCTCCTTTAAATGCATTGAGTGACTCGACTTGGCACATGTTCACGCATGTAGTTGAATCCAATCAACATAGCCTTCATGATATTTATGTTCATGGTGGATTATATATCCTACTCATGCTTGTACTCACTGTGAATTAATTTTAATGCATGTTTACGACTGTTGTCACTCTCTCAGTTGGTCGCTTCCCAGTCTTTTGCTAGCCTTCACCTGTACTAAGCGGGAATACTGCTTGTGCATCCAAACTTCTTAAACCCAAAGTTATTCCATATGAGTCCAGTATACCTACCTATATGCGGTATTTACCTGCCGTTCCAAGTAAATTTGTATGTGCCAAACTCTAAACCTTCAAATAAACATTCTGTTTTGTATGCTCGAATAGCTCATATGTCAACTAGATTTGCCCTTATCTTCCGTGTTAGGCGGGTTATTCTCAAGAGGAGTGGACTCCGCTCCTCATTCACGAGAAAATGGTTGGTATCCGGGATGCCCAGTCCCATGCTTTGTGCAAACTAAATCAAAATAACTGCAAACAAAACTCCCCTTGGGACCCGTTGAATGTTTGAGGCACTTGTTGTTTCGAGCAAGCCATGGATTGATACTTTTGGAGGAAGGGGAGTATAAACTTTACCATTATGTTTGGGAACCGCCTATAATCTGTTTAGCATGGAAGATATCGTCGTCTTTTAGTTGTTATGTTGACAATGAAACTATGCCGCTCAAAATATAATTTATCTCTATTTCAAAATCGAGCTCTGGCATCACTACAAATCCCTGCTTCCCTCTGCGAAGGGCCTATCTATTTACTTTTATGTTGAGTCATCACCCTTCTTATTAAAAAGCACCCGCTGGAGAGCACACTGTCGTTTGCATTCATTATTATTGGTTTATATTAGGTATGACTTGACTGGATCTCTTTTACCATGAATTACAATGTTTAGTCAGTCCTTGATCTTTAAAGGTTTCTACATTTATGTTTTGCGGTCTCAGAAAGGGCTAGCGAGATACCATTTTGTTATATCATGTTATGATTATTTTGAGAAAGTGTTGTCACCTGAGTATTATTATTATGGCTCGCTAGCTGATTATGCAATTGATATGAGTAATTGTGAGACCTACGTGTCATTGTGAGTATGGTTAGTTCGTAATAATTGCTGAGACTTGAATGCTAGCTTTTCATGTTTACAACAACAAGAGCAAACAGAGTTTGTAAAAGTTTTTCTTTTTCTCTTTCAGTTTGTCAACTGAATTGCTTGAGGACAAGCAAGGGTTTAAGCTTGGGGGAGTTGATACGTCTCCGTCGTATCTACTTTTCCAAACACTTTTGCCCTTGTTTTGGATTCTAACTTGTATGATTTGAATGGAACTAACCTAGACTGACGTTGTTTTAAGCAGAATTGCCATGGTGTTGTTTTTTGTGCAGAAAATAAAAGATCTCAGAATGTCCTGAAACTCCACAGAACACCTTAGAGAAAATAAAGAAAAATCCTCGCAAAAGATGAAGACCAGGGGGCCCACACCCTGCTCACGAGGGTGGGGGGCGCCCCCCCTGGGCGCACCCCCTACCTCGTGGGCCCCCTGGTGGCCCTCCAACGCCAACTCCAACTCCATATATTGGCTTTCGGGGAGAAAAATAATCAGAGAGAAGAAATCATCGCGTTTTACGATACGGAGCCACCGTCAAGCCCTAATCTCTCTCGGGAGGGCTGATCTAGAGTCTGTTCGGGGCTCCGGAGAGGGGGATTCGTTGCCGTCGTCATCATCAACCATCCTCCATCACCAATTTCATGATGCTCACCGCCGTGCGTGAGTAATTGCATCGTAGGCTTGCTGGACGGTGATGGGTTGGATGACATTTATCGTGTAATCGAGTTAGTTTTGTTAGGGTTTGATCCCTAGTATCAATTATGTTCTGAGATTGATGTTGCTATGACTTTGCTATGCTTAATGCTTGTCACTAGGACCCGAGTGCTATGATTTCAGATCTGAACCTATTATGTTTTCATGGATATATGCGTGTTCTAGATCCTATCTTGCAAGTCTATAGTCACCTACTATGTGTTATGATCTGGCAACCCCGAAGTGACAGTAATTGGGACCACTCCCGGTGATGACCGTAGTTTGAGGAGTTCATGTATTCACTTTGTGTGAATGCTTTGTTCAGGTTCTCTATTAAAAAGAGGCCTTAATATCCCTTAGTTTCCAATAGGACCCCGCTGCCACGGGAGGGTAGGACAAAAGATGTCATGCAAGTTCTTTTCCATAAGCACGTATGACTATATACGGAATACATGCCTACATTACATTGATGAACTGGAGCTAGTTCTGTGTCACCCTATGTTATGACTCCTACATGATGAACCACATCCAACATAATTATCCATCGCTAATCCGGTGCCTACAAGTTTTCCATATACTGGTTTACACTTATTTACTTTTCCGTTGCTACTGTTACAATCTCTACAAAATACCAAAAACATTACTTTTACTGTCTTTACTTTTGTTACCGTTACCACCACTATCATATTACTTTGCTACTAAACACTTTGCTGCAGATACTAAGTTTCCAGGTGTGGTTAAATTGACAACTCAGCTGCTAATACTTGAGAATATTCTTTGGCTCCCCTTGTGTCGAATCAATAAATTTGGGTTGAATACTCTACCCTCAAAAACTGTTGCGATCACCTATACTTGTGGGTTATCACCAGTGGCATCCCATCTGCTCCCCTGGACGCGGGCGAGCACGGGCTACGCCCTGGTAGTCTCAGCGCGCCCAGCCGCTACCCCTAGCGCCTCTCCGGCGAGCCGCCGCCGCACTATGTGGTCGCCGTCGTTAAGCCGCCGGCTAACCATGCCATTAGGGCCTAACCACACTGCTAATTACACACCGCATTCACTGACACCGGGCCCCTGCGGCTGGTCAAATCCTGGTCAATGCAGGGTTCAAAACCCGCTTAGCTACTGTAACGCTGACATGTGGGACCCAAAAGTCAGATTTGACTTCGTTGACTGCTGACGCAGTGCTGACCTAAGGCTGACGTCATAATTGCTTTTCTGGGATTTTAAATAAATCAGAAATGATTTATTTATTGTAGAAAACAGTATAAACTTCTAAAGATCATAAAAGATTATCTGTAACTCCAAATAAGTTAAATTATATATTAAAAATGATCAGAAAAATCCAATCTATCCATCTGTACCTTTTTCATGCATGTTAGAACAACTTATGACTACTGTTTAGTACAAATGAAATGAATGACATTTTAATATCCACATATGGAGTTTGAATTTGAATCATGCATTGAAACCAACTCCATTTAACCTACTGCTAGATGCATTAGCTCAAACCAAAGCATATTGCCATGTCATGATCATGCATCATATTCTGCATTGCATTGATTGTGTATCTTCTTTATTTGTCGGTGCTTGTCCCCTCTTAGTAGACTGTACCGACGATGTGATCGATGACACCGATGAAGAACTATACTATCTTCAGAAGTGCCAGGCAAGCAAAACCCCCTTGTTCATTCCGATACAATCCTACTCTCTCGCTCCTACTTTCTTTTACTGCATTACGACAACAACGATTCATCTGTTACTTGCTGCGGTAGCTGAACCCCTTTATCCTCTGCTTGACCTGTCATTGCCACAGTAAATAGATGAAACCCACTAGCATGAGCAGGAGTTGTTTGAGCCCTGTCGTGCCTACTCATTCATGCTTCTTTGTCATGCCTGTTACTGCTTAGAGTTGATACAGGGGATGAATCAGAGGTGTGTGAACATGTCCTACTGTGTGTGAGCTAAGTGTGTGAACACGATTTGGTAAAGGTAGCGGTGAGAGGCCATGTAGGAGTACATGGTGGGTTGTCTCATTGAAGCCATCCTCGAGGCTGAGTTACGTGTTTGTGATCCATGAAACAACTACTACCATGCATTGGGCCTGAAATATGACCCGCTCGACTTCTTAATCACCCTTGTCCTCTGTCCGGGAGTTGCAAGTAGTTTACGTGTTTGTAGTATCTTTGGAGGCCGTGCTTGCAGTTGGCCGGAGGGTGGGCTGTGATGCGGTAGGCACGTGGCACGGTGTACCGGGCACCCGTTTGGTGTCTCGGGAACCCAGCACACATCATTCGGGTCCGTATGTGGAAACTTCGGCCGGACTCCCTGCGGATGGAACCTGAATAGGTGATAAACCTGGACTAGAGACTTGAGTGTTTAGGTAGGTCATGGTCTACACCCACATCGGCTTTCGCTTGAAGTCTGCCGAGCACATGTCGTGTGCAGACCCTAAGTGGTGGAAACATGTATGAAGAAGTACACCCCTGCAGGGTTATAAATGATCTATTCGAATAGCCGCTTCCGCGGTAAAGGACTTCTGGGTTGCCTATATAGATCATAGACAAGTGAAAGTGGATACCCTAAAATGCGCAAGATAAGCGTGAGTTCTATGGATGGCGTCCCCGTAGGGAGATGGGAGCAGATCCATAGTGGTGTATTGATATGGTGAATATGTGGACTCGTGTGCGCCACCTCAAAAGAGTTACTTGTAGTCGTAGTTCAGGATAGACATCAAGTCAAAGGTGGCTTGTTGCAGTTAAACCCCATAATCCCTTTGTTGATAATGGTGCATATGTAGATAGTTCTGATGTAAGTCTTGTTGGGTACATTTGTACTCACGTTTGCTTAATTTATGTTTTTGCAGAGAGACTTCAGTCTCACTAGTAGTTCCACGTGGACTTCGATGTTTAGCTTGTTACCTCAACTACGATCTTGTGCCCTCGGCAGGATCTGGTAGTTAGTCAGGCTTCTCAGCCTTTTTCATTTGTATTTGTCTGTACTCAGACATGTTAAGCTTCCGCATGTGCTTTCACTTGTATGCTCTGAATGCTAGGTCGAGAGACCGATGTTGTAATATCTCGCTCCTCGGAGCCTATTGAATAAATACTTGAGTTGTAGAGTCATGTTGTGATGCCATGGTGTATTTGCACATAACGAGCATATTGTGTGTATGTTATTGAAATGCTTGGTATGTGTGGGATCTGACTATCTAGTTGTTTATCCTTGGTAGCCTCTCTTACCGGGATATGTCTCCTAGTGCTTCCACTGAGCCTTGGTAGCTTCCAACTGCTCCGAAACACTTAGGCATGCCGGCATGTGTCCTTCTTTGTTCCTGTGTCTGTCCCTTCGGGGAAATGTCACGTGGTGTCTACCGAGTCTGTTAGCACACTCTTGCCAAGTTTACGGAGTCCTGCTAGCCCGATTATTACAGCCGGATTCACTCGCTGATGACCGACACGTTCGTTGCTGGGTCATGTATGCCTGTCCCTATAAGTTAGTGCCACTTTGGGTTCACGACTAGCCATGTCAGCCCGGGCTCCCTGTCATAATTATGCTAGCGACACTATCATATATGTGTGCCAAAAGGCGCAAACGGTCCCGATCCTGGTAAGGCGACACCCGTGGGAATACCGTGCGTGAGGCCGCAAAGTGATATGAGGTGTTACATGCTAGATGAACCTGTCTCCTAATCGTGGAAGGCGCCTCTGGTTGCTGCTCCCTAGTACTTCTCTGCGCTCCCCCAACACATATTTGGTCCAGTCTTGCACTATTAAGCATCCATCGCTAATCTTGAATGCACTAAAGTAAGTTGTAGGATATCTTGGCCGTAAGTTGATAATACTCATGATACCTTTAGTCTCGATCCCATAAGGCACAACATTCATCGGGAGTCCCTGTTGAAGAACATCGTATGGTAACATACTTAGCAATGAAGTTTAGCTTCAAAAATAATGTACGGAAAAGATGCAATGAGGATAAAAAGTAAAAATCTTACCATCCTTCCTAAATGGATGTGACCGTAGTTCATTACGAACACTATTGGTCGCACATTTTCGATACTAAGATTTCTAAATGCAGGAAGAAAATTTGTCTTGACAGTATCAAGATCCTCAAGCCATGAAACATAATGGTGAGCTCCTCACAGTTGAGTTCAGCCCAGGAGACGATATCGGTCTTGTCTACCAAGCTGGACATGTTTGCTTGCACGGAAATAAGTGACAATACAAATTAGTTGTCAACTATTTTGAATAAACAATATCAAAGACATAAATATGGTTGAGAAACTTACATAATGGTATAATGGAGCATTTGCACATTGACCCGGATGTCGGTATTACCTTCAATATCATCTTCCGACGAATATCAAAGGTGATAACCATATCGGGCTCAAATGCATAAGTCTTGCATAGTGCTCGCCATGTTTTGAATCCAAAATAGGTGTAGTCGTCTGAATTGTATAACTTCGCATGGAAAATATAACCATGCTCGGTCTTCAAGTAAACTTTCTTTTCCTCCATACTATGACTGAAACATATCTTATCCAATACAAAAACTCTTGCATGGCAGGGGATATGCTAGTAGAATAGTAGAAAAAATATAAGTTGAAGCAAATGAAGCAGATGTCATGCTTAATTATGAAAAAAGACTTGTTGCTATGACTTACTGTATCCACTTCGAAGTTCTCGTCCAGCTTGATGATGAAGCGCCTATCATCATCTAGGAAGATTCGTCGCCGCAGGCAGCGCTTCGTCTTCGCGATATTTGCAAATACCGAAATCCTTCTCGTCGTCAGACATTTCCTATGTTCATAGTTAAAACATTAATTGAAAATCGATCGAAGACAACTACCAAGATACTCAACACACAAATCCGAGGCACTCGATATTTCCTACATATTCTAGCAGAAGTCATGCCAAAATTCACGAAAAAATCCGGCATGACCTTTGCTAAAATAGGACATATCAAGTGCCTGAAATTTGCCGGAACGGAAATGAATCAACACTCCGGCAAAACATAGGCCACTCGTAGGTATAACCTGCAAACATGACCGGCCACTTGGATATTGAGCAACACAAGATATACATTTCAAAATATCTTATAGGACTCAAATTAGCATGCATTCAATAAGCAAAAGTAGATCATCTCATGCGTCAGTACATCGTCGAATATTATCACTAATACATCATGAATAGTGTCATACATATAACATCACTAATACAACTAAAACTCTAGCACACGATGGGTATCGGCGCGGGCGGTGGACACCCACAGAGAAGGCACCATCACGGGATCATAGCTCGGTGAGATCCCGGAGAACCTGCCGAATTGGAGAAGCGGCACGTGCTCGAGCGCAAACAAGTAGCGGCGGACGTCGCATCCTCCTCACTGACACGGTGACGCACCACCTCCGCGGAGTCCTCGAGCCTCTGGATCATCACTGGTCCACGCGACCGCCACCAAAGAAGGTTCAGGTTAACGACAGGCTGGCTCCTCACCAACTGCGCCCCGGTGAGTAGCGCCTCCAGTACCACCCGGCGGAGCCAGGTCCGGACATGGCCGATCTGGTCAGCGGTGTAGTCCTCCGCCGACTTCGGCAGCGAGGATGCGGGATAGGCATCGTCCACGTCGGCGGGAAAAATTGCTTTAACTAAAAATCACCTAATTAGTACCTAGTTCTTACTAACTAGTTCTTACTAACTAAATAGAAGAAAGTCAAATTTTACTCGTTTTATTATGCATTACACTAGTGTTTATTCATCATCTAAGAAAACGTCACCTAGAAAAAATCCCAGCTGCATCATGTCAATTCCTTTCCACCCATAGATGAACCCTAACTATTTGATGCAACTAAAATTTGAAGAACTCTATCTAGGCGAGAGGTAGGGAGGGAGGAGCAGGCGTGCTCACCTCGTCGGTTACTCTGGCGAGAGAGGGAAAGCGGCGTCGAGTCGGGCTTGGGGCGGCGTCCGAGCGGTGTTGAGGTCGGGGCGTCGGGGCGGCGTTGAGGTCGAGGCGGGCGTTGAATCCGAGGCGGGGCGGCATAGAGGTGTCTGGAGCCTTGGCCAGCGAGCTGACGGCGGCGGCGAGCGGAGTTGAGATTTGGGGAAAAGTGGCCGTGGGGAGAAGGACGAGCGGTGGTTAAGTCGAAATAGCGATGGCGCGTTCCCGAAGCTCTGCTGCTGCTACATTAGCTACTGCGCGTTCTGCAATGGCGCTACTGCTACAACTTTCTCCTTTTTCCCTCTTCCACTTATTTTTCTTCACATTTTATTTTTTTCCTTTCACCTTCTTTGATTTCTTTCATTCTCAATTACCTTTCTATTTGCTTTTCATTTAATTTTATATCATTTAGTGGTAGCGAGTTTAGAGCAAACGCGCTGCTACAAAGAAAGTAGCATAGCGCTGTTCCATGTAGATCGCTAGTACTATGTGTACCATATCGGCTAAGCCGTGAGAATTTTAGTAATGCGAGTTTTTGCGAGGCAGCTTCTTTACTGAAACTATCTGCAAAGTCACGGTTTTGGCAGGCTCATCTTTGACACACGCTACTGCTAAAGTTCTATGTATAAGGTTTTCCCTAGTAGTGATATTGCGGCCGAGTTGCGGCAGCAAGCATTTCTGCATGCAGCGCTAGAAGGTGGCGACGGCGTTCTTCAAGCCGAACGACATGGTGATGTAGCAATACGCCCCGAAGGGTGTGATGAAGCATGTATTCAGGGCGTCGGCCGGGTCGAGTTTGATCTGGTGGTAGCGAATAGCGTCTGAGAAGGACGAGGAGCTCGCACCCGGTGTTCGAGTCGATGACTTGGTCGATCCGCGCGAGGGCGAACGGATCCTTGGGACAGGCAACATTAAGGCTGGTGTAGTTGATACACATGCGCCAGGTCTTATTCTTCTTCAGGACGAGGACTGGGTTGGCCAGCCACTCGGGGGGAAACACTTCCATGATGAAGCCGGCCGCCAGAAGCTTGGCGACATATTCACCAATGGTTCTTCTCTTCTCTTCGGAGAAACATTGCAGGGGTTGTCGAACAGGTTTGGCGTCCTTGCGGACGTGGAGTTTTTGCTTGGCGTACTTCCTCGGGATACCCGACATGTCCTTGGGGGTCCATGCAAAGATATCCCGATTCGCACGGAGGAAGTAAACGAGCTCGCCTTCCTATTTGCTGCCGAGGCGGGTGCCCACGACAACGTATTTGCTGCAGCTATGGTCTTCCGGGTTCTGCTTCACTTTCTTGGTCTCCTTCGAGGGCTTGAAGGCGGCTTCATCGACCGGCTCCTCGGTCGGGATCGACGTGGCCGAGGCCTCGCCCGCCATGGCTACGATCAGGTCGAGTTGGCGCCGCTCCTCGGCAATGACCAGTGACTCGGCCAGCTTGGCGCCGTCTCAGGCGCACTCCAGGTACTTGCGGTAGTCGCTGGTGATGGTGATGAGGCCCTTCGGACCTGGCATCTTCATCTTCAGATACGCGTAGTGGGGGACCGCCATAAATTTGGCGAGCGCGGGTTTGCCCAGCAGTGCATGGTCCGCGCTGCACAGGTCCACCACCTCGAACCATATCGGCTCGCGCCGGAAATGGTTGCTGTCAACGAACAGGGCGTCTAGTCGGACCCGGCCAATGGGAGAGCAGGAGTGGACGCGAACGATGCAATGGAAGATCGTCCGGGTCGGCTGCAGGTCCTTGGCCTCGAGGCCGAGCTTGGTCATCATGTCGCGGTACAGGATGTTGATGCTGCTGCCGTCGTTGATGAGGACTCAGGAAACCTTGCATGTCGGCCGTGCAACAATGGTGGGGTTGAGAACGAGGGTCTAGCTACCCGGATTCCGCATGACGGACAGGTGGTCTTTCCGGGTCCAGGTGACCGGGCGGTCCGACCAGTGCATGAACTCTAGTTTGGCCGGGACGACGGTGTTCACCTCCTACCAAAGGAGGCGCTCGCTTTGCTTGTCGTCGTCGAGGCTGGTGAAGACGATGTAGGTGTAACACCCCGGATGTAACTTTCCATAATTGTAAATCCAACTCTTGCCATTTTCGGCTATGTGATATGTTATTTCCCCTATGGTTGGGTTTTTGTCTTTCGTTTTGCTTTTTGTTCATGTCATGCATCTCATCTCATAGCATCATGCACATTGCATCCGCATTGTTTTCTTAAACTTGCATCCGCTCGTAGTTGGCGCTCCTCGCTTCTCTCCGTTGCGTTCGTTGACCGTTCCGGGACAAACCGTGTTTTCGTTTCCCTCTTGTCAAACCACCTAACCTCTCTGCAGAACCACTGACCCCCTCTTGCCCGCGTCCAAAAACCGCTCCGAACCCGAACTGGGTTGTCGTGGCCGATGAGTTCGGATCATCCCCAAACATCCCAAAAATATCTTCGGTTTCTTGTTGGACTCCCCTAAGCTATTTATCTGGGACCGTCCGATTAAAAATCGGAGGGAACAAATGCCCCTATCAAAAATCCACTTGCTATATATAAGTCCACCACCTACCAAATTAGTCCAACCCTAGACCAATCCCTAAAACCTAGGCTTCTTGTCCCATCGCGCCGCCACCCGCTCAATCCCCATCGGGATCATCCACAGCCAACCACCATCCTCCCGTGACTCCCTCATTTTCCTCGGCGCCGCTACCACCCCAATCCTTTTCCTTGGGATCCATCACCAACCAACCACCAGGCACCATCGCACCTCTCTGTCCCCGTGCCTCCTCTTGGCCGCCTCAACCCCGTCGTCCTTCGGCCCTGCAACCGCGATCACCTGAGTCCTGAGACCCTGTCCGCCGAGCACCGGCTCGATCCACCAGCTATAGCACGCCCGAGACCACATCCACCTCCTCGCCCTCCTCGGGATCCCTCCTGATCCAGCCATTCCACCAACCAGAGACTTCCTTGCTTGATTCCTAGGGGATCACAAGCAGCTCATCCCCACCGTCGCCCAACCACAGCAAAGCCGCGCCTCCTCGCAATCTGCCGGCGACCGGACCACACCGGAGATGAGTTTCCCGCCGTGCCCTGCTCCCTTCCTTCCCCATCTACTCTATATTTTTCTCTCCCTCTCACGCTGCTCTCTCTATTGTCTTTGCAGCGCTGCTATGGATAGGAGCCCCGCCATGGATCTCCAAGTCTGCGGCTGCGTTGTCCCAGTCGCCCCCTCGTCGTTGTCCCCGCAGCCCAAGTCCCGTGCTCCCCTGCATCCAGCAACGATGAGTCAGCCGCAGGACTCGTTGCTGCATCCCTAGCCTCGCGCTTGGAGCCCCGCACCTCTGCTTGTGCGCTCGCCCCGACTCTGCCCACCGAAGCGACCAGGATCCCGCCGCCGGAGCAAGCAGCTACTCCTCGCCGCCCCATGCGTTCTGGTGAGCCGTGCCGCCACTACCCTCTCCTTTCGACTCGTGCTCTTTCTCCTTCTCTCACCTCTCTATCGCTCGTGTCTCTTTGTTCGAGTAGGACCACCACCGGTGCCATGGATGGCTGTGCCCCGTGCCTGAGCTCCGTCAACCGCCGCTGTTGCCCGGAACCGATGCCGGACGACTCAAACCGTCCCATTCCGGCCAGCTCCCGCCGACCCCGTCGCTAGAACCTCTCCTGGCACCTTCTTTTGCATCGCCATGAACCTCCTGCTGCTTCTGTTCTTCTTTCTTCAGTAACAAGCAGAGCAGCTCGCCTGCCCTCTCGCCCGTTGACCGATCCGGCTGCTCGTGGGCTGCGCCAGGCCCAGCGCACACTCCTCAGCCGGCCTACTACCTCTCCCACTGACTGGGCCGAGCCCTTGGTGAGTAGCCCAGCCACCCCAGTGCACCTTTTAGTTTCGGCCCAACGCATGTTTTTTTCTGGTGGACGATTTTAGCTAATTATCCCGATTTGCTAGTTTTACAGAAAAACCCTCATGCTCATGCATCTAATAACTAATTAACCATGCATCATATGTAAATAATTTATACATGTAAAATGCTTAGAATTTTGTCTACTTTCATAATATCCAACTTTCATCCATGTTAAAAAAGTTTACCTTGTGTCGGTGTACTAAGGTAGGGGTACCTCGGTACCCCAACTTGTGCATCGGCGATCCAGACTCCAGCGGCTGGATTTACCACATGCTTGCGGAGACCATTCTGCTCCATATCAAGTCATTCAAGAACAAGGTATACAAGGCAGAAGATCGAGACCCGGCAAGAGGAGCTTGCCGGGAAGGCCGTCGAGGCTCAAGAGTTACATCACTCACGCAAGGCCTGGCGAGAGGAGCTCGCCGGGAGACTAGAAGACTACATCGGAGAAGACACGCCTCGGCTTATCTGGCGTCGGCGAGGGCCGAGGAGCGACAAGTTACAAAGCCCGACAAGCTTCCGGGTCGGCAAGATCAAGACCCGGCAAGGTACTTGCCGGGAGAGCTGCTTGTGTGCCCGCACTCCAGCTCATCCGCCCACGCGTCGCCTTGAGCCCTCTCGAGGCGCGTGGCGGATGGCTGTGCAGCCTAGGGGTGCGGTGGCACTCCACGGTGGTGGATCCATCGCCGTGGCGAGCGGAGACGCAAGGGCGGGAGCTTTTGGGGTCGACGGCGACGGGCATTAATGCTCTTGTCCCCCTCACAAAGTAGGTAGAAACCACTTTGTTCAAGCCTTTGTAGTGCCTTTGTTCGCACTATTCCAACTACCACCTCTTTTACATTTTACCCCTTTCTCCTCGTTGACACTGTTGGTGACCCCTTTGCTCTATAAAAGGAGGCCCATGCACAACGTAGAGGGGGTTGGAATCCTTTGCAACTCCCACGCTCGGTGTAGCTGCTACTGTAGCTCTTCAAGCTCCCGAGCACAATACAACACAAAGCAGCGATAGGGTTTCTGGCGTCCGCCAGCGGCCAGCTGGGTAAAAATCCGCCCGCGTGCATCGTCTCGATCTGCTCTCTGTGCCTCCTCCGCCCTCGTACCGCACTCACGAAGGGGCCCCGGCCCCATAGGTGCTTGCGGCGGGCGGGCCTCCCATCCTCCGTCCGCCCCGACATCTTTGGCGTGCCAGGTAGGGGAAAAAGATGGTGCAGCGCCCAGTGTATTTTGTAAGCTCCCTTCTCCAGGGGGCTAGATCAAGATACTCTGGTGTGCAAAAGCTTCTTCCGGCCTCCTCATGGCCTCGAAAGCTGCGCCATTACTTCGAGCACACGAGATAACGGTGGTCACTCGCTTCCCGAAGAGGATATTGCACAACCCGAAGCAGGCGGGATCGTCGAGTGGCACCTTTGGAGCTGTCGAGCTTTGGACTCAAGTTTGAAAGTACTTCAACCATACAGAGCCGGGCTTTGGCAGAATTCATAGCAGAATGGACCCCAACACCTGATGAAGAAGTCCAAGAAACGAGTACACCCGTACAAGAAGCGACGAGCGAATGGGTGATGTACTTTGATGGTGCCTTCTCGCTACAAGGCGCCGGTGCCGGCGTGGTACTCATCGCGCCCACCGGAGAGCACCTCAAGTATGTCATCCAGATGCACTTTGAAGGTTTGCAGATGGAGCATGTCCCGAGAGCTCAGAATGAAATCGCAGATGGCCTTTCAAAGTGTGCTTCGATGAAGTTACCTGTGGAACCAGGGACCTTCTTGCTCAAGCTGACTCAACCCTCCGTGACACCATCAATTGGGCAGTCCAAGAAGAGAAAATTGGTCTCCGGCGACTACTTGCCGGCGGATCTCCCCGAGACCGCCGCCAAAGTCCCCAAGATCAGCGGCGAGAACGCCGAGGAACAGTTTGCTCCTCAGATCCTCGGATCTGTGCGGTTGAAACAAGTGTTCCCGACAAGCCTTGCCCGGCAAGCTTGCGAGGACCTTCAGCGCCCGCAGAGCAGAGATCCTTGCCGTGGAAGCTGAGGTTCCTTGGCGGCCCTCATGCCTTTAGTCCTTGCCGTTGAGCCCCGAGCTCCGGCATGGGCGCAGCAGATCGTCCGTTTCTTGCAAACCGGAGAACTTCTCGACGACCCAGAAGAAATAGAAAGGGTAACCAGACAGTCAAGTATGTACCAGTTCGTGGACAACGAGCTGTACAGAAGAAGGCTCAATGGTGTCAGACTGAAGTGCATCTCCAGGGAAGATGGACAGAAGCTGTTGGCAGAGATACACGGAGGCATCTGCGGCCACCACATTGGCGCAAGGGCACTTGCCGGGAAAGCTTTCCGGCAAGGGTTCTTTTGGCAAGAAGCCCTCCAAGATGCAACTGCACTAGTAACCAAGTGTGAAGCGTGCCAGTTCCATGCAAAGCAGATCCATCAGCCAGCTCAAGCTCTCCAAACAATCCCTTTATCCTGGCCCTTCTCGGTCTGGGGGCTCGATATCCTCGGCCCCTTCCCCCGTGCTGTCGGGGGCTTTGAGTACTTGTACGTAGCAATCGACAAGTTCACAAAGTGGCCAGAAGTGGAGCGATGAGAAGGTGACAGACCGCGATCGATGGTCAAGTTCTTGGTCGATTGTGTGCGTTTGGGATCCCTAACGGATTATCACCGACAACGGTACACAATTCACTAATCGCACCTTCATGCGATCGTCCAAGACCTTGGCGCCAAGGTCTGTTTCACTTCATTGCTCACCCGAGGAGCAGCGGTCAAGCGAAGAGGCCAATGCTAAAGTGCTGCGCGGACTCAAGACAAGAACTTTTCGACATCTGCGCTTGATCACGGAAGGAATTGGATAGAGGAGCTGCGGCGGCTCTTTGGTCAATCGAGCGACACCAAATCGAGCCACCGGACAGACACCCTTTGCTCTAGTCTATGGAGCGAAGCAGTTCTCCCCACGGAACTTCGTATCACGGATCTCCTCGAGTGCTCGCTTATGATGAGCTTGAGCAAGAGCAAGCTGCGACAAGATGGCGCATTGCTCCTTGAGGAAGGGCGTCTCCGAACTCTTTATGCGAGCTGCTCGATACCAGCAAGCCTTGCGCCGCTACCATAGCCGCAAGGTCAAAGCCAGAGTCTCGAGGAAGGCGACCTTGTTCTTGGCGTGTTCAGTCCGCCAAGAATTCCAACAAGTTGACGCCGAAGTGGGAAGGCCCTTATCGGGTGAGACAAGTCACGAGGCCAGGCGCTGTCCGCCTCGAGACCGAAGAAGGCTTACCAGTGAGTAACTCCTGGAACATAGAGCATCTTCGCAAGTTTTACCCATAAGGCGCGGTTGCCGTGATCCGCTCCGGCAACCACTTTTTGTACAAAAGCTTTGCCGTCGTTGCATGTAACCCTTTGTACAAAGCCGGGCGCAGACCCCGTGCAGCAATAAAGTTTCCGTGTTTTGCGATATTTGCCTTTTCACATGCTCTTCTTTGCTATTTGCATGAGTTATTTGGCATCTTTAAATGCGACACGCATATCCGACAAGCAATATGCGCCCGAAAGGCCATATCTTTTTCCTTCTTCTCTTTCCTTGTCTCTTAAGCAAAAGCGTTCCTCGTGCACAAGTTTGCGGGGAAGGAGATGGAGGATGAACCAAGTGCTGTTCAAGAAAGAGAAGCTTGCGGAGAGTGCATAGATCACAGCTAAGTTATCGGATTTGAGCAGCTCAAAATTTTAAATTTTAAGTTGCCTTCCTTGAACAACCACACCATTATGGAAAACTTGTGCTCGGAGGAACCTACCCGTGGATAGCCGCACCCTTATCTTGTTTCGAGCACGCTCAACGATTTAAGTGAGCTGCGACGAAGTGTTGCGCCCTTATTTCGTTTTCGAGTCCGCTCAGCAAGCTAGGCGCGTTGCAACAAGCCACGGCAAGGTTGCTTGCGGTAAGACCTTATTGCCCAGCGGGCTGCCGAGTTCGACACTCGGCACTTTCAGCGGCAAGGGCTCCTTGCCGCAAAACTCCTAGAAGCATAAAGTTGAAGCATGCGAAGTTGAGGATCAAAACAAGGGAGATAACGGTGCATCTGGCTGATCAAAATAAAGGTAATATCTTACAAGGAATAACTTGTCGCGATAAGCGATGAGTCCATAACACCCTATGCAGCAACTAAAAGAGATAAAGATAAGGGAGGCCTAGTCTCGCGTGCGCCTCCATCCTGAGATCTTGTTCACTTTGGCGATGATGTGGGCGACCTGCTCCTTGAGCCTCCATGTTCGCGTCGGCGGCAAGCTGCGAAGAACGTTGGTGAGGTTCTGCCGGGGTTGCGGTATCGATCTTCGTCGACCGCAGCGCTCCATGGTTCCGCGCTGGCCGGCGCGTCTCCTCGGCGAGCTGCGCGGGGATCTTCTTCCGCAGATTTGCAAGAGCTGGCGCGATCCCCCTGAAGAAGAGGCTGAGCTTGGCGCTGTGAGCAAGGTTTGGATCCGGGGAGTAGATGAGATGCTCCAGCTTGGCCCGGCAACTCTGATCGATGGCGGACCTTGAAGATACCAAGTCCTCGGTCCATATCTCGGCGATCTGGCGGAAGTCCTCGGCTGCTTTGTTGGCGCTGGCCACCAGAGATCGCTCTCGCGGAGTTCCTCCTTCACTTGGTTTCCGGTCCGGGCAGCGTCAGCGAGTCCTTCAACGCAGAGACTTGTAGCTCAAGACCCTCGATGGAGTCCTTGGCGGCCTTCAATTCGTCGCCCTTCTTAGAAAGGCACTCTGAGTTACGAGTTGGTGTGGGCATCCTTCTCGCGCTCCGTGGCGGCGCGGCGACCTTCTCTCGCTGGCCTTCAGCAACTCCTCCAGCTGCGCGACTTTGGCGGCAAGCTCCTCCTTGGCGGTTTCGCGGCAGCATGGCGTCTTCGCCTCCTTGATTCCCCGCCAAGGGCCTGTTCCCGGCGGCAAGGTCTTCCTCATGAACGCCGAGGTTGACCTTCCGCTGGATGAGTTCTCCTTCTCGCGGGACAGCTCCACCCGGCGAGCCGTTGCTGCTCTTGGCCTTGGCCTTCTCCAGCAACCACTCTTCATACTCTCCGGCGAGTCGCTCGCTTCTCCGCCACCTCGCGGAGAACAGCGATTAAGCGGCGCTGAGCTCCGCCCAGCGCTTCTCCATCTCCTCGGCGGCCTTGGCGGCGAGGCCTCCCGAAGCGAGCCGCTGTCTGGCCCGGTAAAGGGCGAGGCTGGTGGCAGCTTCTCCTCATCGGGCCCGCCCGTTTCCGCCGGGCCTCGGCGACTTTCTTCAAACCCGGGGCGAGGATCTCCCCATCGAAGGCCTCGCCCTCCGCGGGAGCTCGCGACGAGAACCCCGGCACACTGGATATAGACACCGTTGGGGCTTCGGGTAATGGACCGCTCCTCTCCGGCGGAGGGCGGTGACCGCAGCGCTTGATGCTCCCGCCGCCTCCGGGCGGTGGTGCGGTCGCCATTCCCTCCCCGGCCGCTGCGTCTGCGGCGGGCGGTCTCAGCATATGTGGCGGCGGCTCCGCGCGTCCTCGGCAACAGGGGCGTCGCCGCCGCCACCTGCGCGTCCTCCTCCTCCTCAATGACAACTTCCGTCTCCATCTGCTCGGGGAGGAGGAGGATCTAGAAAGAAGAAGAAAAGCAAAAAAGTTCAAGCAAATATCCAAAAGAACAACGCCAAGAAGACAAAGTTGCGTAACTTACCTTGGCGGGCGTCGTCGGCGAGCTCTCTTGCGGGAACTATCCCTTGGCGGAGTGGCCGCCCTCACGGGCTGCTTTCGCCCTTGGCGAGTACTCGCCCTTGGCGAGTACCGCCCTTGGCGGACGCTCTCCCTTGCCGGGAGTCCAACCTTGGCGGGATGGAGGGACTGCCGGCTCCTCGAGGGTGACCTCCGGATGCTCCTGCCGCTGCGGCTCCATCTCTGCACAAGTCAAGACAAACACGTCAAGATATTGGAACAAGACGAAATCTCCAAGCGCGCCCGACAGCGAAGGTGCGGGACCAGGACTTTCTGTTGGGGGCTGCGCTGAGGCTGCTCCTCGGGACAGCGTTGGTCCGGCAAGCTTGGCTCGGCCGTCCCAGTCGCCCGGCGAGGCGAGTCGTCCGCGACCGACCACGGGCACCTTGGCTTTCTTCGCCGCCCGCTCGGTCAAGGTCCTGAAATCAGCATAAAAACAAGATTAGCCTCAACAATAATCAAAGCGAGATTTAAGAAGATGAAGATCTCGGTGCCTCCTGTTCCTCCTCGTCGTCTTCGCTCAAGGCGGAGAAATCATACTCCACAGGTCGCGTCGGCACGAGGAGCGGAGGCGAGGGCCTCTCGAGGCGCTTAGGCGGTCCTCGGGGCTGGGGCTGCGAGACCAGCCTGTGGCGGGGACCCGAGAAGAGGGCGGAGCCGCCGCTCCGCTCGAGAAGACCCTTGTCCGCTGGCGCCGACCTGCGGCGCCTTCTGCGTAACTCTTGCGAGTCGCTCCGCGCGTCTGGTGCACGGTCGCCCTCGGCAGCTTGACTCCCGGGAAGCTTGCGCTGCCTGGCGAGCTGGTAGTTGCCGGGGCCTGAGTACTCGCTTCGTCGCCGCCTTGCGGGCGCCAGTGGAGCGCTTGGGCTCGCCGGGAGGTCTCCGACGACGAGGAGAGGTCGTCGGCGTAAAGGTCCGCAGACCCGCCGGCATCCTCGGCGGCCGCGACATCCTCTTCCTCCTCCCCGCCGGCTGGCTCGCCAGACCCAGCGCCCTGCACTGCGACCCCTTTTCCTCTGGCGCCTCTGCTCCCTCCGACAGCACCGCCTCTTGCCGCGGCCTCGGCCGCGATTCCGGGGATCCCGGAGTGCCTCGAAGAGGACCCGGCGGCGCGGGAGGAAGTTGCAGCAGTCTGCAGATCTCCGCCGCCTCCGTTTGGTAGGACTCCTCCGCAGCCTCTGCCTCCTCGGGCGTACAGCCGAACTTTCCTGCCGCTGCGGCTGCAGCGGCCTCTTCGGCCCGAGAAGCTATGTACGCGAGCTCCTGGTCCGTGGTGTCCCGTGTCAGCCCCCGGGTCTCGTCCTTGTTCTTCGCCACCTCTTCAAGGGTGTCGAAGAAGTTGAGGACGTCTATTGGCTCAGGCGGAATCCATATGCGCTCCACGCCGTGCGAGTCGCCTGCGAGCATCATGGCGAGGCGATCGAGCTGTCTTTGTTGGAGGGCACCACTCCCGGGAAGGCTGAACCACTCTGGATGGTCGGGTCGTGCTTGAAGAGTTCCCGGACCATCCCCTCGGCTCGGCGTCGTGAAGTTGAAGTTCAGCCGGGCGCAGCCTCATTATATCCCTGCGCGCCCGTACTCCCAGCCGGCCTTTTCCTATCTTGGAGAGGCGTCTGGCGGCGGAGAAATCTGCGCCTACCTGCAGCAGTTAGATTTGCTGCTCGAAGACGATGAATCCGGACGAGGGCAGCGTCGAGCTTGATATCGTCCGAGTCCAGCTCGCTCCGATCTCTGCCCGCGCCGATAGGCGTTGTCTTGGCCGTGAAGAAACTGCGGCTCGTCTTCAACGACCAGCACGATCGGCCGCCACTCCTCCCACTTGCGCGGAGCTCCCGGCAAGTCGACTCCTTCAAGTTCAGACGAAAAACCCAGGAAATCCCTCCGGAAAGGGGGGAGCCGGGCTCTGCTCTAGGAGTAAAGAAGTGCCTGAACAGCGCTACGTTTGGGTGTATCCCTATGAAGTTTTCGCACATATGTGCGAAAACCGCCATTGTGAGGATGGCATTGGGGGTGAAGTCAAGAAGGTGGAAGCCGTATGTGTGCATAATGTCGCAGAAGAAATCAGAAAAAGGGGGGCAAAGACCGCAGTGGAAGAAGGCTGCGAAGAAATAGTACCCGCCAGGATAGTTGTCCATGGTGGCGGCCGGATGGGCCCTGGTCCGGGGATGCGCCGTGGTCTTCTTCGCCCAGAACAGGAAATATTTGCCCCAGAGTTCCTGCACGCCGAGCCGCGGCGGAAGGCGGCGTTCTGCTTCCGCGAGATGGGCAAGCTTTGCCGCCTGCTCGGTTTCTCCTTCTTGGTCTTCTCCGCCTCCCCTTCCCTTCCGGTCTTGGGCCATGGCGGAGGTGGCAAGGGAAGGAGAACGAAAAGTCGGCGGCGCCAGCAGACGCAAGAGAGGCGGAGGAGGTACGGAGGCGGAGCGCAATGAGGATTTCTGGAGGAGGAAAAGCAATGAAAGCGAAGGAGGGAACGCGCTGCTTCCTCTGTTTTATGGGGAAGTGGGGCGTTCGCTCTTCCCATTAAACGTGGTGCACGTCCCATCCCACGACACCGCAATCGGCGCGTCTTTGTTGCGGGGGCGGCAGAGGCGGAGGCGGATTCGACGCGTCGTGAGCGCGTGTGCCCGTGCCTTTATCTTGGGCTGGCCCAACAGCTGGCACCGTGTGTGCCCAGCCGGGGCTCTGTCGGTGTACTAAGGTAGGGGTACCTCGGTACCCCAACGTGTGCAGGCGATCGCAGACTCCCAGCGGCTGGATTTACCACATGCTTGCGGAGACCATTCTGCTCCATATCAAGTCATTCAAGAACAAGGTATACAAGGCGGAAGATCGAGACCCGGCAAGAGGAGCTTGCCGGAAGGCCGTCGAGGCTCAAGAGTTACATCACTCACGCAAGGCCTGGCGAGAGGAGCTCGCCGGGGAGACTAGAAGACTACATCGAGAAGACCGCCTCGGCGCTATCGGCGTCGGCGAGGGCCCGGGGCGACAAGTTACAAAGCCCGACAAGCTTCCGGGTCCGGCAAGATCAAGACCCGGCAAGGTACTTGCCGGGAGAGCTGCTTGTGTGCCGCCTCCAGCTCATCGCCCACGCGTCGCCTGAGCCCTCTCCAGAGACGGCGTGGCGGATGGCTGTGCAGCCTAGGGGTGCGGTGGCACTCCACGGTGGTGGATCCATCGCCGTGGCGCACGGAGACGCATAAGGCGGGAGCTTTGGGGTCGGCGGCGGCATTAAATGCTCTTGTCCCCCTTGTCACAAAGTAGGTAGAAACCCTTTGTTCAAGCCCTTTGTGCTGCACTTGTTCCGCACTATTCCAACTACCACCTCTTTTACATTTTACCCCTTTCTCCTCGTTGACACCTGTTGGTGACCCTTTGCTCTATAAAGGAGGCCCATGCACAGCGTGGGGGTTGGAATCCTTTGCAACTCCCACGCTCGGTGTAGCTGCTCTTGTAGCTCTTCAAGCTCCCGAGCACAATACAACACAAAGCAGCAGGTGGGGTTTCTGGCGTCCATCACGGCCCGAAGCTGGGTAAAAATCCGCCCGCGTGCATCGTCTCGATCTGCTCTCTGTGCCTCCTCCGCCCTCGTACCGCACTCACGAAGGGGCCCCGGCCCCATAGGTGCTCGCGGCGGGCGGGCCTCCCATCCTCCGTCCGCCCCGACACCTTGCTATTTGCATTAATTTGCATCAATGCCATGCTAAAATGCTTTATTTTCATAACTAAATAACTGTAACTCTGTTTTAAATTAACTTTATATGTAAATGGGGTAGAAAAATGCATAGATTAACTTGATGCACTTATTTTGCATGTTTAACAACTTTAAAATTGTGTATAGGGCAGAACAGTAGCAATTCGAAATAGGAACATGGGGATTTTTTCGGAACTGTTGTTTGTTGTTTCCGGCCTCATTTAAAATTGCCTAGATAGGTAGTTTTGTTATGCTTCACCTCTCGCCATGTTAACAACATTTAACCTTTTCATGCATCTTACTTGCTTGAGCATCATGTCATGTGTATGTGTTGTGTGTTTACCATGTTGTTTGCTTCTTTCCGGTTGTGCTTCTTCTCAATTGTTCCTGTTTTGCTGCAATCGTGAGGATTCGCTTGACTATGCTTGGTTGGTCTTCTCCCATTCCTCTTCTTCATGGACTCGTTGTTCTTCCTTGCGTGATTTCAGGCAAGATGACCGTTACCCTGGATCTCACTACTATCATTGCTATGCTAGTTGCTTCGTTCTATCGCTATGCTGCGCTACCTATCACTTGTTGATCAAGCCTCCCAAATTGCCATGTCAGCCTCTAACATTTTCACCCTTCCTAGCAAACCGTTGTTTGGCTATGTTACCGCTTTTGCTCAGCCCCTCTTATAGCGTTGTTAGTTGGAGGTGAAGTTGAAGATTGCTCCATGTTGGACATGTTTATGCTGGGATATCACATTATCTCTTATCTAATTAATGCATCTATATAATTGGTAAAGGGGGGAAGGCTCGGCCTTATGCCTAGTGTTTTATTACACTCTTGCCGCCCTAGTTTCCGACATACCGGTGTTATGTTCCATGATTTTGCGTCCATAACACGGTGTGGGTTTATGGGCCCCTCTAGAGTTTGCTTTGAATAAAACTCTTCTAGCAAGGCCCAATATTGGTTTTAACATTTGCCATAATAATATTTAACTAAATAATTAATTGGCATAGGGCGTCATGAACCCGAGGATTTTTTCTACATACAGGGCGGGGCCAGCGTTGATGGTGTTAGTCCTAAACGGGCAGACTGCGGGGCCACCACAGGGCAACCCGAGGATCTGGTTTTACTCGTAGGCTTTCCCATCCAGACGTGTCCTGAGACTAGATACGCCTGGCTACTATCAAGGTGTCGGCACGCCGGGAGGCTTTGCTGGATTAGTTTTACCATTGTCGAAATGTCTTGTGCACCGGGATCCCGTGTCTGATCGGATGTTCGGCGATGGATGATTATCTTCGTGGATCGTGAGCTTATAATGGGCTAAGTTGGGACACCCCTGCAGGGTTTAAACTTTCGAAAGCCGTGCCCGCGGTTATGTGGCAGATGGGTATTTTTAATGTCCGGTTGTAGAGAATTTGACACCAGATTCGAATTAAAATACACCAACCACGTGCATAATCATGGTGGTCTCTTTTCGAGAGGGTCGAGAAGAGAATACGGTGGGGTTATGTTTGAACGTAAGTAGTTCAGGATCACTTCTTGATCATTACTAGTTTGGGACCGCTTGCGTAGCTTCTCATCTTATTCTTGTACTCGTAAGTTAGCCACCATACATTGCTTAGTCGCTTGCTGCAGCCTCACCACTTATCCATTCCATACCCATTTAGCTTTGCTAGTCTTGATACCCATGGTAATGGGATTGCAGAGTCCTTGTGGGTCACAGATTACTACAACAGGTGCAGGTACAGGTAATGCGATGATCATGACGTGAGAGCAATGCTTGCTTGTTTTGAGTTCTTCTTCTGCTTCGTCGTTCAGGGGATAGGTTCCTGGTCGGCAGCCGTGGCTAGCAGGGTGGATGTCGTCGAGTTTCTTTTTCTATTTCATCCGTAGTTGGATGTTTCTCTTATGTATGATAATGTTGTATTCATGTGGCATTGTATGCCTCTTGTATGTATCCCTAAATATTATGTAATGGTATGATGTAATGATATCCACCTTGCAAAAGCGTCTCCAATATGCGCTTCTATCCTTGGTGGGACCTTCGAGTTACTTTAGGATAGGGTGGCATATTGGGCGTGAAAAGTTGGTATCAGAGCCTCGACCGACCATAGGAGCCCCCTTGAGTGATCGTAGTTGGCCGTTGACGAGTCTAGAAGAAAACTGTTTTTCGGAATCTAGTTATATCGGAGAGTAGGAATTCTTTTTAGTCCTCAGCCCCTTCGTCAATCTGGTGAGGAATCTTGATGTAAGTGTGTTGACTTACTCTTCTTCCCCTACAAAATTTTCTTTAGGATCACGTGGTTTAGTTTTTTGTTCATTTATTCTCAGCTCTTTTCATCTGGTGCATTTCTCATCAAGTTGACTTGAGCCTCTTCATCTTTGCCAAGTTTAATCCTCAGTTGTTTTTCTTTTTCCCACCCGCCCATCGTTTTCTCTTCTTAGAGCCGGAGTCCGTAGTCGAGTATCCATTCTACTCGTGTGAAGCATTTGCATTCTTTCAACCGCTGCTTTTCGATTCAAGCTATTCATCGGTTCTCCCTTCCAAGTTGCCTTTGTTTTCCCTGCCCGCCCACCCTTTCTTCTTCCCGGAGCCTGAGTCTGTTTCGAGCATCAATTTCATTCGTGCGGAGCCTCTTCAGTCTTCCTTCATTTATTTCAACTGGTGAATTTTCATCATGTTCATCATTGATTCGCCTTGTTTTCTTTTCGGTGGATTCAATTCAAGTTTTTCAGGTTGATCATATTCTTTTCCTTGGATCAAATGTTTCCTCTTGCTCATTCTCCTCTCGCCAGTTTATCCTTCCGGAGTGCTCAAGACATCTCAGGAGATTCATCTGTGCTCGAATAAATTCGAGGTTGTCACCTCATTCAAGTATTGCAATTGTTCCGGTGCACCATCTATCTCTTCCGCATTCCTTTTCAACGGTGTTTCTTTTTAGTGGGCCTTAACCCACAGGTCTTTTCCCAAGATCTTACCTGACTCTTCTAATTAGTCCGGAGGCCATCATTCCAGAAGAATTCTTCGTCCTCACATTCCATCTATCATTATCCAATTACCCCGGCGCATCTGTCAAGTATTCTTTAATCAGCTCGTTATCTCTTCGTTCTTTTGCATCTAAATCCCCTCAAGCATATTTGTTCTTCTAATTCTTCCCGGTAATTCATTCTCTTTCATGAATCATTTTCGAATTCTTACGGTGGTTCGTTCAAGATTCCTATTCCTTTGTTATCATACCAATTCAATCGTTCTTTCAAATCCTACCAGTGATTTCCCAAGTTCGTGCTATATCTCTCTCTTTAATCCTTTTCAACGAGAATAAGTAGTATGCTAAATCCGTTGCTCGTCATCAATTTAAGTTGATGAAGGGTAAGCATGACATAAATCTTATTCTTATTTCAAGGTGATCAATTTCTTCTTTCCGGAGTTGTTCATTATGCCACATTCTCGGTTCGAGTTGCTTCATTTTTTTCTTTACCGAAGTTCTTCATGAATGCTCATCATGGTGATTCATCAAGGATTCCTTTCATTCTTCAATTCCTCCTCAAGATTTCTCTCAAAGTTAAGATCCCCCTAGCTATGCTCTAAAATAAACATGGTGCCCAACACATGTTTTATTTTGAGCAGTTAAAGCATTCTTTATCTTACATCCGAAGTGCAATTCTATCTACCTTATCTTTTGAGGTGGTGTTATGTCAATCTTGATAATTTCCCTCTGTGTTTCATGCTTCACAAGTTTTCAAGAGCGATATATTTAAATCCATCATTTTATCTTCGTTCAAGAGATCTTTTCAACCAATCAATCTTTTTGTTGGAGTTGTATTGGGTTATATTTCACCTAAAGCCTTCCCTCAGGAATGTTGCTAATTGTGGTGCGTATAATCCAGGTTCCCTCCTATTCTCTCGGTAAAAGGAGTTTTCATCTCCTTGTTGATCTCAATCCTATTAATTGTTTTCCTTTAGTTCCCAGTGGTCACCTCATAATTTTGAGATGTGTTCCATAAGCCCACAACAATTTTGTTCTTTTCGTTCTTGATTTTCCAACAACTCCATTAAACCCTTCTTCGTAAGGATACTCTTTCAGTTTTAATTGGGAGAGTTTTCTTGTTCGTCTCCATTCATTTTAGTCCATTCTTTCATTTCTTTTGGACGGGTTGTGTTGATCCTTTTGTCAAGGATGGCCTAATCTTGTGAAATGCATGTTGATTCCTTCCATTTAACCGGAGTGACGTCATAATTGATCTCTATCATTCCTTGTACATCTCGTTTCAACCAGAGTGCTTGCATGTACTTCTTGTCCATTATAACCCTTTTCTTTTGTCTTTCAGCCCCCAAGGTTCACATGCTGTTCCTTGTTTCTATTTTCTACCGCAGTGCTCTCAATTGTGTTCAACTCTGTTGTATTCTTTCTTTAGACTTTTCAACCTCTCAAGGTTCTTTGGTTTCACTCATTAGTCGAAGAAGCAACTTAGTTTTTATCTCTTCTCTTCCTCTTTCGTTTCTCTCTGGTGCCATCCTAGATCTCTGGACGAGATCCTCTAGTAGTGGTGGAGTGTTGCAACACCCCAGATGTAACTTTCCATAATTGTAAATCCAACTCTTGCCATTTCCGGCTATGGGATATGTTATTTCCTCCGTGGTTGGGTTTTTGTCTTTCGTTTTGCTTTTTGTTCATGTCATGCATCTCATCTCAAAGCATCATGTGCATTGCATCGGCATTGTTTTCTTAAACTTGCATCCGCTCGTAGTTGCCGCTCCTCGCTTCTCTCCATTGCGTTCGTTGATCGTTCCGGGACAAACCATGTTTTCGTTTCCCTCTTGTCAAACCACCTAACCTCTCTGCACAACCACCGACCTCCTCTTGCCCGCGTACGAAAACCGCTCCGAACTCGAACCGGGCTGTCGTGACCGATGAGTCCGGATCATCCCCAAACATCCCAAAAATCTCTTTGGTTTCTTGTTGGACTCCCCTAAGCTATTTATTTGGGACCATCCAATTAAAAATCGGAGGGACCAAATGCCCCTATCAAAAATCCACTTGATATATATAAGACCACCACCTACCAAATTAGTCCAACCCTAGACCAATCCCTACAACCTAGGCTTCTTGTCCCATCGTGCCGCCACCCGCTCAATCCCCATCGTGATCACCCACAGCCAATCACCATCCTCTCGTGCCTCCCTCGTTTTCCTCGGTGCCGCCGCCACCCCGATCCTCTTCCTTGGGATCCATCCCCAACAAACCACCAGGCGCTGTCGCAACCTCTCCGTCCCCGTGCCTCCTCTTGGCCGCCTCAACCCCATTGTCCTTCGGCCCTGCAACCGCGAGCACCTGAGTCCTGAGACCCTGTCTGCCGAGCACCGGCTCGATCCACCTGCTACAGGACGCTCGAGACCACATCCACCTCCTCGCCCTCTTCGGGATCCCTCCCGATCTACCCATTCCACCAACCAGAGACTTCCCTGCTCGATTCCAAGGGGATCACGAGCAGCTCATCCCCGTTGTCGCCCAACCACAGGAAAGCCACGCCTTGCAACCCGCCAGCGACCGGACCTTGCAGGAGATGAGTTTTCCGCCGTGGCCTGCTCCCTTCCTTCCGCATCTACTCTCTCTTTTTCTCTCCCTCTCACGCTGCTCTCTCTATTGTCTTTGCATCGCTGCCATGGAAAGGATCCCCGCCATGGATCTCCAAGTCTGCGGCTGCGTTGTCTCACCCCCCCCTCGTCGTCGACCCCGCGGCCCAAGTCCCGTGCTCCCCTGCATCTAGCAACGATAAGTCAGCCGCAGGACTCGTCACTGCATCCCTAGCCTCTCGCATGGAGCCCTACACCTCTGCCTGTGCGCTCGCCCCGACTCTGCCCACCGAAGCCACCAGGATCTCGCCACCAGAGGAAGCAGCCACTCCTCGCCGCCCGATGCGTTCCGGTGAGCCGTGCCGCCGCTTCTCTCTCCTTTGGCCTTGCACTCTTTCTCCTTCTCTCACCTCTCTATCGCTCGTGTCTTTCTGTTCGAGCAGGACCACCGCCGCCGCCATGGATGGTTGTGCCACGCGCCCGAGCTCCGTCGGCCGCCGCTGTTGCTTGGAACCAATGTTGGACGACTCGAACCGTCCCATTCCGGCCAGTTCCCGCCGACCCCGTCACCAGAACCTCCCCTGGTGCCGTCTTCTGCATTGCCATGAACCTCCTGCTGCTTTTGTTCTTCTTTCTTCAGTAACGAGCAGAGCAGCTCGCCCGCCCCCTCGCCCGTTGACCGATCCGGCTACTCGTGGGTTGCGCCAGGCCCAGCGCACACTCCTCAGCCGGCCTGCTACCTCTCCCACCGACTGGGGTGAGCCCATGGTGAGCAGCCCAGCCTCCCCAGTGCACCTTTCAGTTTCGGCCCAACGCATGTTTTTTTTTCGCTGGACGATTTTAGCTAATTATCCCGATTTGCCAGTTTTACAGAAAAACCCTCATGCTCATGCATCTAATAACTAATTAACCGTGCATCATATGTAAATTATTTATTCATGTAAAATGCTTAGAATTTTGTCTAGTTTCATAATATCCAACTTTCATCCATGTTAAAAATGTTTACCTTGCTGTTTGCATTAATTTGCATAAATGCCATGCTAAAATACTTTATTTTCATAACTAAATAATCGTAACTCTGTTTTAAATAAACTTTATATGTAAATGGGGTAGAAAAATGTATAGATTAACTTGATGCACTTATTTTGCATGTTTAACAACTTTAAAATTGTGTATAGGGAAGAACAGTAGCAATTCAAAATGGGCACATGGGGATTTTTTCGGAATTGTTGTTTGTTGTTTCCGGCCTCATTTAAAATTGCGCAGATAGGTAGTTTTCTTATGCTTCACCTCTTGCCATGTTAACAATATTTAACCTTGTCATGCATCTTGGTTGAGCATCATGTCAAGTGTATGTGTTGTGTGTTAACCATGTTGTTTGCTTCATTCCGTTGTGCTTCTTCTCGATAGTTCCTGTTTTGGTGCGATCGTGAGGATTCGCTCGACTATGCTTGGTTTGTCTTCGCCCGTTTATCTTCATGGACTCATTCTTCTTCCTTGCGTGATTTCAGGCAAGATGACTGAGGGAGTCCTGGACTAGGGGGTGTCCGAACAGCCAGACTATCATCGTCCGCCGGACTCCAAGACTACGAAGATACAAGATTGAAGACTCCGTCCCGTGTCCGGATGGGACTTTCCTTGGCGTGGAAGGCAAGCTTGGTGATACGGATATGTAGATATCCTACCATTGTAACCGACTCTGTGTAACCCTAGCTTCCTCCGGTGTCTATATAAACTGGAGGGCTTTAGTCCGTAGGACAACATACATTACAACAATCATACCATAGGCTAGCTTTAGGGTTTAGCCTCCTTGATCGCGTGGTAGATCCACTCTTGTACTACCCATATCATCAATATTAATCAAGCGGGGCGTGGGTTTTACCTCCATCGAGAGGGCCCAACACAGGTAAAACATCGTGTCCCTCGTCTCTGTTACCATCCGCCTAGACGCACAGTTCGGGACCCCCTACCCGAGATCCGCCGGTTTTGACACCGACATTGGTGCTTTCATTGAGAGTTCCTCTGTGTCGTCACCGATAGGATGTGACGCCCGGATAATTAAGCTACAGTGATCCCCGCTAATGATGCCACGTCACCTCGGTTACTATGGATAAACTCGCGTTAGTTCGAAACCTAGTTCGGATTTCAAATTTAAAACCGAGGCAAACAATAAAAGTTTTCAAACATTAAAACTAAAATGTTCGGAGTGTGCCAATTAATGCTTAGGTATTTATGGTGAAGAAACCACGCTTTTACAAAATGCCTAAATACTTTAAAATAAATTAAAAGCGAAAAGAAAATACAAAGAAAAAAGAAAATAGAAAACAAAACTAAAAAAGACAAAAGAAAAGGACCCCCCCTCATTTGGGCGGATGGCCCGGTAGCCCTTCCCATGGGCAAAAGGCCCAACCGCCACCCCAACTCCCTATAACCCCCCAACCACGGTCAAACCCTAACCCAACTGCACATATCCCCCACTCCGCACGTCGTTCTCCCTCTCTCTCGATCCGATCTGGATCGCGTTCTCGAGCCCCCTTCGACACCAATCGCCTTGAGGTCCACTCGCCCGAACCCGTTCTGCTTCCTCATCCCGCCCGAGCTCCATCGGCGGATCGGCCGGTCGACCCGATGCCATAACTCCCGAGCAGGCGCCGCTCCCCCCCATCGCCGGCGACACTGCCACCTCGACCCCCTCCTCGTCGGACTTCCCCGACCTCCGTCGAGCCCGCTGCCTAGACCCCACGGCCCCGTGGTGAGGCCCCGACAACTCTTCCGCCTCCCCCTTGCGTTCGACCTCGCGGCAGCGTCCGTGCTTTCGCCAGCGCCGCTGCCATGACCGGCGTCGCTGTGCCCGAGCGCCGCGCCAGCGCCTCCTAGCTAGCCCAGCTTTGCGTGCCGTCCCTTCGAGCCATGGCCTCTCCTCCAGCGTTGCGCTTGCGCCGCACACTGGCGTGCCGGCGTTTTTGGCTGCTCCCGCTTCGTCGCCGCCGACGGCCGCTTGCCCGCACGCACGCGCCGTCCACATCTTTGTCTCCTGCGCGACCCCCCTTCTCCTCTGCTCACCCGCGCGTGGCCTCTCCTCCCCCCGCCTCTGCTGCTGCTCTCTGGCCGCGCGGCGGCCGTCTTCTCTCCCGCTCGGCGCCCTGAGCCTCCGCTTCATGACCCATTGCTCTGCTGCTGCCCGTGACAGCACTGGCTCCATCTCCGCCCGTCGCCTCGTCTTGCGGCCTCGGCCAGGCGCTAACCAGAACCCATTCACCCCCACCCGTTTGGCCCCTGGCCTATGACAGTGGGCCCCACGCCCAGAACGTTTTTATTAAAAAAAAGGGATTAAAAAAATAATAATAAAAATAAATTTAATTAATTAATTAATTAATTAAATAATTAACTTAATTAAACATGTTTAGTTGAACTAATTAAACTTGATTAATCTAAATATCTAATTAACCTAACTAATCTGTTAGTTAGGGTGATGTGTCAATGACAGACGGGACCCACTGGTCAGGTTGACCAGTCAACCCCTGTTGACTGCTGACGTCAACATGACATCATGCTGATGTCATAATTCCATTTTCAAAATTAAATTAAATAATTAATTAAATTCTAGAAATTAATAAAATCTTTAGAAAATCATATCTTTTAATCCGTAACTCGGATTAAATTATTTTCAACATGAAAGTTGCTCGAGCAGCGAGACGAATCCGGATCGCAGCCCGTTAAATCCGCCACGCATCCTAGCATAGAAAACACGCAACTTTCCCCCTCAGGTTAATCTGTCTCAAAAGCGAAACACGGGAATACTTTCCGGATGTTTCCCCCTTCGTCGGTATCACCTACTACCGCGTTAGGGCACACCTAGCACCGCGTATTGCCATGTTACGCTTTGTGATGCTTTGATTGCTTTGTTATTTATTGTGTTCCCCCTCGTTACTTCTTTCGGTGAGACCCGAGAGGCTATGGCGACCTCGATTCGACTACGGAGTTGACGACCCCTCCTTGCGGAGCAATCGAGGCAAGCCCCCTTGATCACCGGATATCGCCTATTCTTCTCTATCTTGCTTGCATTAGAGTAGTGTAGCATATTCTTGTTTGATTACTCCTATTACATTGCATAGCTTTGTCATTGTTGCTATAATCATTGATACCTTACCCTGATCCTAAATGCTTAGTATAGGATGCTAGTTTATCATCATTGGCCCTACACTCTTGTCGATGCGCCTTGCTATACTATCGGGCCGTGATCACTTGGGAGGTGATCACGGGTATATACTACGACATACATACTATATAGATGGTGACTAAAGTCGGGTCCGCTCAAGAGTACCCGCAAGTGATTCGATGAGGGGCTTGAAAGGACGGTGGCTCCATCCGGTAGAGGTGGGCACAGGTTCCCGACGGCCCCATTGTTACTTTGTGGCGGAGGCGGCAGGCAGGTTGAGACCACCTAGGAGGCAGGTGGGCTGGCCTGTTCGGCGTTCGCGGATACTTAACTGCAGCAACGAGATCTTGGTATTTGATCCGAGTGCGGCCATTTGGTCTATACGCACTAACCATCTACGTGGGAGTAGTTATGGGTATCCGGCGTCGTGGTATCGGCCGAAGCCTTCTTGGCGTCGGCCAGAGCGGCGCGCCGGATTGGGCTGAACGCCACTAGGCTAGGAGTGCGCTTCCGGCCGCCCTCGCAACGTCTTGGTGTGCAATGGGCGATGGGCCGGACCCTGCGGCGCATAGGATTTAGACCGGCGTGTTTGACCTCTCTGTGTGCCTAGGTGGGGCTGCGGCGTGTTGATCTTCCGAGGCGGGCATGACCCAGAAAGTGTGTCCGCCAAATGGGATCGGCGTGTTGGGTTATGTGGTGCACCCTGCGGAAGTTTATCTATTGAATAGCCGTGTCCCTCGGTAAAGGGCGACCGGAGTTGTACCTTGACCTTATGACAACTAGAACGGGATACTTAATAAAACACACCCTTCCAAGTGCGGATACAACCCGGTGATCGCTCTCTAACAAAGCGACGAGGAGAGGATTGCGGGTAGGATTATGATATCGATGCTCTTGGAGATGCTACTTGGAGATGCTACTTGAAGATGCTACTTGGCGATGCTACTTGGAGGACTTCAAACTACTCTCTTCTACCTGCGCAAGGCGGAGGCTGCGAGCGTAGTCTTCGATAGGATTAGCTATCCCCTCTTATTACGGCATTCTGCGATTCGGTCCACTCATATGGCCTCCTTACACATATACCCATGCATATGTAGTGTAGTTCCTTGCTTGCAGTACTTTGGATGAGTACTCACGGTTGCTTTCTCCCCTTTTCCCCCTTTTCTTTCTTTACGGTTGTCACAACCAGATCTTGGAAACCAGGCAGACGCCACCATCGAGCGACTACTACTACTGGAGGTGCCTACTACTACGTGCGGTGCTGCGGCGACGACCAGAGTAGTTTAGGAGGATCGAGGCAGGAGGCCTGCGCCTCTTCGTCTGTATCGGTTTGTGCTAGCCTTCTTAAGGCAAACTTGTTTAACTTATATGCGTACTCGAGATATTGTTGCTTCGGCTGACTTCGTCTATGATCGAGCACTTGTATTCGAGCCCTCGAGGCCCCTCGGCTTGTATTATGATGCTTGTATGACTTATTTATGTTTTAGAGTTGTGTTGTGATATCTTCCGTGAGTCCACGATCTTGATCATTACGTTTGCGTGCATGATTAGTGTACGATTGAATCGGAGGCGTCACAAGTTGGTATCAGAGCCGACTGCCTGTAGGAATCCCCCTTCCACACTCCTTGGCCGAAGTCGAGTCTAGTCACTACAAAACTTTTACTAACTTGGCTGTGTGCCTTACGGGCCCACGTCGCCATTGGGTGATATTAGGATCTTTTACTCCTTGTCTATACTCTGGGACTCTGATCTCTCTTCTATTCGAGTTAAATGAACTTTACTAAATCTAACATTAGGATCTCGTTATCACTTTCACCCGGAGAGCCTCTTATTACTGATGATCGTCTGCTGCACGTGAAGACCCTGAAGATACTCTCCGCTGTTAACCCGAGAACTGGTGTTCATCGCGTTTGCAATTCCCTTCCACCGTTAACCCTTTGGATAACTACTTGCAGTTGTTATTCTTACATTCATCCCCAGTTTGTCTTGTTATTACAAGATACCTCAAACACTAAATCGTTGTTTCGATAATCCTTTGAGCTTCTTGCCTTGCTGTTCTTTGCCACTGAATACCCCTCTGAGATATTTACTCGCTTGCCGAGTATCCGTTAAATCAAAGTTGTTCATGTGTTTCACAAAAATACATTCAGATACTATTCAATCCTCCGAAAATCCTTAGCAGCTTTATTGCTCTGCAAATACTTGTCTACTAGCATTATGGATGCTTCCCATATATCTGGCAATATTCACTTGTATCTTTTGACACCGTCATTTTGATCCTATTGATTCAACATGTGTGCGAATGCACACAATCATCTATCAACCCTTTTAAATTATCTTTCCGGCTCAGACGTCATTTTAAACATGAGCTGGTTATCGACCAATCAAATTGCCGTCGATTGTACCCCTAAGTCTATTCAACTTATCCATCCTTGATCAGAGGATTTGCTCCTGATCCCTTGATTTGAAAATCATAATTCCTTTGCTATTTAAACGTTGAATTACTCAGATGTTCTATAAACCGATGCATTTGCATTCTTTCTTCCTCTGATTGAGTATCGATACTCACATCAGCTCCATTGTGGGTCGCCATATCCACTGTTGGATTATTATCCGACAGTGTCCTTCACATTTGATCACTTTGTGAGTTCTTCCCCTGATACATAATGCCTTTGTTAAGTTGTATCCTCTGCTTGGCCAACCATGCTCTGCTTTCGGGCTTGTGTTATTTACTCTTGAAACTTGTGGTATATGTTTCTAAGAAGGCCCTATGGGTTGAATATATGCCTTCTCTAAACCGTGTGAACCCGAAAGTTTTCACGAATCATACTCTTCTGGTGCTTCGCCGGATAAAATTTCAACACTGCAACTTCACCGAACGTGAGAAGTGAATGAAATGATATGCATTAAAGAAGTGGGAGTCGACCTTGAACTTTGTGTTCATGCCCATGAAAATGATGTAGACCGTCTCGGAAGCTTCTTGCAAATTCCGACCATGCTGTCCTGATCTGATATATCTGATGGGAATCCATTCCAGTACCACGTCTAAATTTGGCAAGGTTGAAGTACCTACTGTCATAGATCAATGACCCGGTTCTACTTCTATCATGTTCTACCTTCGAGTATTACCCCCGGTATCTCGGAGATGTCTCGCCTTTGCACCACATCTTACTAACTTTGTTGAAGTAATGTCTTTCCTTGTCGTAATCACTCTACGTGTTCTGGGTTGACACCGACTAGTGAAATTATTCCGCACTATAAATCAAATACCCTAGTATTTTTTGGGAAATTCTGAACCCAATCTGGTCATTCCTAGACTATCGGTGCATCTGGTCTTGCTATCTTTAAGCTGTGCTACCGCATCCTTCTACAGTGCATGAATTTTTTGATTGTGTGAGCACGACTTACGTCGAGCTTTCAACATCATGTTGCCTGTTTTGAAAGGCAACTTTGGTTCCGAGCTTGCATCTTATATATTGATCCTATAACTTGCCACTTCGTCATTTCCTTGCTTCATGCCATTGTGTTTGATTGCATCATCTTGAAACATCCCGACAAATGTGTCGGATCACCTTCAACACTTTGACTTCTTCCGAGATGTAAACCGTGTTCATGATGAGAAATACCCTCCTTGCCCTCGATGATTTTTATTATCATCGACAACACCCATGACTTCCTTTCATCGCGAACTTGTCCACATTACGAATACAACTTGCTCTCTAGCTAGTGATGTGTTCTGCCTTGAAGTATTACTCTCTTTTCTGTCAAGAATGTTGTGGGGATTGCTCCACCTCTTAGAAATTCACGATAAGATGATACTTCTCACCATCACCATTCTTCCTTGGTCCTCGTGTTTTTTTAACCGGGATACCATTATGTTAACGATGCTGCTTGAGTTCTATACTTCTAGCAACCCTATTACTTTGAAGTTAACAATCGACAGTTCGTTCTTAGACTGTTGGTTACTGAATCGTCGCTTTAACATTGATCTTGCTGCCCAAGGTCATATTCCGGGCACACATTTCAACTAAAGATGGATGGTGTATGTTTTCCTCGAGGATACAACATTACATCATTTGAATTGACAATTGTCATCTTCTTGTTCACCTTATTGTGGAAATCCATCTGTTTGGAATTCTCGATGAATTGTTGCTGAGTCCATCAGCCACCCCCTCATCCTCTCCTTGGTTTACTAATGAACTCTAGTTTCGAAACTCGCTTCCATCGTTCATTTCCCGAGAATCTTGCAATGTCATTTCGTCGATTTGTGTTGCACCTTTTCCTCTCGGACACCCTTAGTCTGAGGTATCATGACACCAATCGGATCTGAATCTCGGTCAGATATGATGGTTGGGACAACTTTCCAAGAGTTATGATGTTGGTCCTTTGATGACCCGATAACGTGATGTCATGCTTAGCACACCCCCCGGCAGGAGGATCTATTATTATAATTTCCTTTTTAGCAAGGCTATCCATTCTTCCATGAGGAAAATTGAAAGACTTATTCTATAAGTTGTTCCTGATGAGTCCATTGAGTATCCAAAGTCCGACCTTTGCTTGAAGACTATGTCAATGCTATCTCGAAGCATGTCTATGGTACTCCGATTTTCAACAAGAACATTTGAAGCCCAATGCTAAATGTTTCCTGCTAAATTATCCAAACACCGTTGTATGGGTAACGTCATGAAATTTCTCTCCCCTCACCTAGAGGATTTTCTACATAATATCCTGTCATGGATATCATGCTCCGCTTGTCCTTGGGAAGGATATACCCCTGAAATATGTGTTTAAACGCATTTTCCTTTCCATTGTTTTGTTTAACCTCTCTTGTATGCTGACTTAACTAAGCAGAGATAATTCCCTGCTTAGGTAAACACCTCGATGTACCACCTTATCAGTCAGACCCTGTTACTCTTGTTGATGACATTTCGGTAACCACCGATGGGTGAGAACTTTGCCAATTGGTTCGACTCATTCAACGAGCAGGAAAATTGTTTCTCTTTGTTCCTCGTCCTTGGTACCGACATTGTTGCCGACATAGCTGACAAGCTATCCATTGACATGCCTCCCTGTCGCGGCTATGCAAGATGTCACCACCTTTCCTACTTTCAACCCACATGGTGGGCCCATAACCCACAGATCCACTGGATCGAAACCTGACTCTTCTTCATAACCCGGATTCTAATGTATCCTTTGCACCTGGCTTCGTGTGAGATTCACGAGCTAAATACTATACCATTATTCATCCTGGGATCAAACACCATGTTATTCCCGTTGTTCAAACCCCCATTCTAGCTCCTGTCTAGTCATCGAATGATTGCCTACCCATTTGAAACTTTGGTACCAGCGTATATTGCACTCAACGAATTCACTAAAATACAACTCGTGGGGTACCTTGTGTATTTCCCATTGAGTTCACCGTCAGATGCCCAGCTTTGTGGAGATGCGTTCTTCCGAAGTTTTTTTTCCCCCCTTGGTCGCGTTCGTAGGATGACGGAGATCCCGAAGAAAGGATGGCAACTTGGTCATGGTGACTTGAAGTAGGGAAATGAAGACATCAATGTAATGAATCGACCTCTTCGAGAAGAGCAACCAAGACCGAGAAGATCCATTAGAATACCGTAACCAGAACTTTCCCCCTTACTCCACTCTTAAATGTCGGGACGAGATTTCTTGTAGTGGAGGAGAATTGTGACGCCCGGATAATTAAGCTACAGTGATCCCCGCTAATGATGCCACGTCACCTCGGTTACTATGGATAAACTCGCGTTAATTCGAAACCTAGTTCGGATTTCAAATTTAAAACCGAGGCAAACAATTAAAGTTTTCAAACATTAAAACTAAAATGTTCGGAGTGTGCCAATTAATGCTTAGGTATTTATGGTGAAGAAACCACGCTTTTACAAAATGCCTAAATACTTTAAAATAAATTAAAACAGAAAAGAAAATACAAAGAAAAAAAAGAAAATAGAAAACAAAACTAAAAAAAAGACAAAAGAAAGGACCCCCCCCTCGCTGGGCCAGATGGCCCAGCTGGCCGGCCCTACTGGGCAAAGGCCCAACCGGCCACCCCAACTCCCCTATAACCCCCCAACCACGGTCAAACCCTAACCCGACTGCACACATCCCCCACTCCGCATGTCGTTCTCCCTCTCTCTCGATCCGATCTGGATCGCGTTCTCGAGCCCCCTTCGACACCAACTGCCGCCGCCTGGAGGTCCACTCGCCGGAGCTGCGTTGCTGCTTCCTCATCCCCGCCGACGAGCTCCATCGGCGGATCGACCGGTCGACCCGATGCCCAACTCCCCGAGCGGCGCCGCTCCCCATCGCCGCGACACGCCACCTGACCCCCTCCTCGTCGGACTTCCCCTCCTCCGTCGAAACTGCTTAGACCCCCGGCCCGTGGTGAGGCCCCGACAACTCTTCCGCCTCCCCTTGCGTTCGACCTCGCAGCACGTCCGTGCTTCGCCCGCGCCCACCAGCCCGGCGCCGACGTCACATGCCCGAACCGCGACCCGTGCCTCCTGCTAGCCAGCAGCGCCCGCGCGCCCCGCTCGAGCCATGGCCTCTCCTCCCATACGTTTGCTTGCCGCCTTTCTGCCGTGCGGCGTTGCTCGCTGCTCCCGCTCGTCGCCGCAGCGATCGCCTTCCCTGCACTTGCCTGCGCGCCCGTCCACATCTTTGTCTCTCGCGACCCCCTTCTCCTCTGCTCACCCCGCGTGGCCTCTCCTCCCCGCCTCTGCTGCTCTCTGGCAGCAGCGGCAGCGCTGCCGCTCGGCGCCCAGCCGCTCCGCTCGCCGGCCCATTGCTCTGCTGCTTTGCCGCCGACCATGGCTTTCGGCTCCATCTCCCGCCCCGTCGCCTCGGGCCAGCCTCGACGGGCGCTTCGCCCGTAACCCATTCACCCCCGCCCGTTTGGCCCCTGGCCTATGACAGTGGGCCCCACGCCCAGAACGTTTTTATTAAAAAAAAGGGATTAAAAGAATAATATTAATTAAACATGTTTAGTTTAACTAATTAAACTTGATTAATCTAAATATCTAATTAACCTAACTAATCTGTTAGTTAGGGTGATGTGTCAATGATGAGCGGACCCATCAAGTCAGGTTGACGGTCAACCTGATGACTGGCTGCGTCGGCATGACATCATGCTGATGTCATAATTCCATTTTCGAAATTAAATTAAATAACTAATTAAATTCTAGAAATTAATAAAATCTTTAGAAAATCATATCTTTTAATCCGTAACTCGGATTAAATTATTTTCAACATGAAAGTTGCTCAGAACGACGAGACGAATCCGGACACGCAGCCCGTTCGTCCGCCACGCATCCCTAGCATAGTAAACACGCAACTTTCCCCCTCCGGTTAATCTGTCCGAAAACGCGAAACACCGGGAATACTTTCCCGGATGTTTCCCCCCTTCGTCGGTATCACCTACTACCGCGTTAGGGCACACCTAGCACCGCGTATTGCCATGTTACGCTTTGTGATGCTTTGATTGCTTTGTTATTTATTGTGTTCCCCTCCGTTACTTCTTTCGGTGAACCCGAGAGGCTGGCGACCTCGATTCGACTACGGAGTTGGCGACCCCTCCTTGCGAGCAATCGGGCAAGCCCCCTTGATCACCGGATATCTCCTATTCTTCTCTATCTTGCTTGCATTAGAGTAGTGTAGCATATTCTTGTTTGATTACTCCTATTCTGTTGCATAGCTTGTCATTGTTGCTACATCATTGATACCTTACCCGCAGTCCTAAATGCTTAGTATAGGATGCTAGTTTATCATCATTGGCCCTACACTCTTGTCAGTCTGCCTTGCTATACTATCGGGCCGTGATCACTTGGGAGGTGATCACGGGTATATACTATACATACATACTATACAGATGGTGACTAAAGTCGGGTCCGCTCGAAGAGTACCATAAGTGATTCTCGATGAGGGGCTGAAAGGACGGTGGCTCCATCCGGTAGAGGTGGGCACAGGTTCCCGACGGCCCCGATTACTTTGGCGGGCGGCAGGGGCAGGTTGAGACCACCTAGGAGGCAGTGGGCTGGCCCTATTCGGCGTTCGCGGATACCTAACATGCTTAACGAGATCTTGGTATTTGATCTGAGTCTGGCCATTTGGTCTATACGCACTAACCATCTACGTGGGAGTAGTTATGGGTATCCCGGCGTCGTGGTATCAGCCGAAGCCTTCTTGGCGTCGTCGGGAGGCGGTGCCTACGGATTGGATGGAACGCCACTAGGCTGGAAGTGCGCTTCCGCCGCCCTACGCAATGTGCAGGTGTGCAATGGGCGATGGGCCCGGACCCTGGCGCATAGGATTTAGACCGGCGTGTTTGACCTCTCTGTTGTGCCTAGGTGGGGCTGCGGCGTGTTGATCTTCGAGGCGGGCATGACCCAGAAAGTGTGTCCGCCAAATGGGATCGGCGTGTTGGGTTATGTGGTGCACCCTGCGTAAGTTTATCTATTGAATAGCCGTGTCCCTCGGTAAAGGATGACCGGAGTTGTACCTTGACCTTATGACAACTAGAACCGGATACTTAATAAAACACACCCTTCCAAGTGCCAGATACAACCCGGTGATCGCTCTCTAACAGGGCGACGAGGAGAGGATTGCCGGGTAGGATTATGCTATGCGATGCTACTGGAGATGCTACTTGGAGATGCTACTTGAAGATGCTACTTGGCGATGCTACTTGGAGGACTTCAAACTACTCTCTTCTACCTGCTGCAAGACGGAGGCTACCAGAAGCGTAGTCTTCGATAGGATTAGCTATCCCCCTCTTATTCTGGCATTCTGCAGTTCAGTCCACTCATATGGCCTCCTTACACATATACCCATGCATAGGTCGTGTAATTCCTTGCTTGCGAGTACTTTGGATGAGTACTCACGGTTGCTTTCTCCCCCCTTTTCCCCCTTTTCTTTCTTTCTGGTTGTCACAACCAGATCTTTGGAAACCCAGAGGCGACGCCACCGTCGACGACGACTACTACACTGGAGGTGCCTACTACTATGTGCAGGCTGCTGACGACGACCAGGAGTAGATTAGGAGGATCCCAGGCAGGAGGCCTGCGCCTCTTTCGATCTGTATCGGTTTGTGCTAGCCTTCTTAAGTTTAACTTATGCAAACTTGTTTAACTTATGTCGTACTCGAGATATTGTTGCTTCCAATGACTTCGTCTATGATCGAGCACTTGTATTGAGCCCTCGAGGCCCCCCGGCAGATCTTCAGATTCGGCGACCATAAGACTCCATCACAAGGCTTGTATTATGATGCTTGTATGACTTATTTATGTTTTTAGAGTTGTGTTGTGATATCTTCCGTGAGTCCGACTAGATCTTGATGGTTACCGTTTGCATGCATGATTAGTGGGGTCGATTGAATCGACGGTGCTATTGCCGTGGAGAGTTTCGGCACTTCCGAGCCGAAGGATCACAAGATGGAAGAGCTTATTGGTCTTCAATTCCATAGTCCGAACGCCACTTCCGCTGACCGACCGTTAGCTTTAATGGGCCGAAGCAAATAGATTATCCGGACTTGCCATGATCGACATCGTGGCTCGTGTCCGTCCCTTCAGAGGCTCAAGGCGACGAAGCTACTTCGCCATCGCAGAGTAATTTCCTTAGCGGTGCCGCATATCAAGGAGATGAAGTCGTGGTGCCGGTATCGGCGGCTGGCTGATGGTTTCTTGGTCGCAGAAGGCGCTGTTGATAGAGATGGATGCCACCGCTTTGCTGCTGCCCAGGTTCGGATGAAAGCCGTTTCCCCGCCGAGCACTATTTCGGGAAGTTATGCGGTGCTCGTAATAGAGTTGCAGTGCTCAAAAATGTCACGTTTCAAAATGAACGCTTTTAGCTTGTAAAACTATGATTGCTTATAATCCGCTTTTTATACATGTGCGGCCCCAAGTAGTAAAACTTCCCGAGTGGCCGCTACGTATACATTTGTATAACCCGAAGATTGTAGTCTTTATTTCAGCCCCCACGCACAAGTGCGCGGGTGTTCGCAAAATAGCCGTGGTTCACACTTAACTGGACGCCTCGGTCCCGTTTAGGAGGTGGTAGCATAGCAAACGAGGCAATCCGGACTATAATGTTTTATCACTTTCTTACTTTCAGCTGGAGTTCGAGGGTGGGGGGCTACAATATAGCCCCCGAGGGCACCGCATCTCCGACGGGCGTGGTGTGCCTGAACGAAACGGGCTTCCGCCAAGCGGGAATTCTAAACATTCCGTGGTCGATCGAGTGGTCGACCAGCTCTCGCTATATCATGACAGCTGGCTGCTTTCATCGAGGTGCTCGCCCAAATTAACTGGGCACAATCGCAAGAGTTCTCCCGGTGCCGCTGCTAGCCGATGATACGGAACGTAAGGCAGAAAACACGTGGAGCCGCAAACCCAACATTTGACCAAAGACATGATTCGAGTCGATGCATATAATGCCTAATCTCAAGACGCCGAACACTCCTAAGGTGTTCGGCCTTATGATAATGGTAGATTAATGCCCTAAGCCCCTAGTGTCCGTGCACGGCATGGTCTTCTTCGACGCGCCGATGCTAAAACGTCAGTGCTCCGCTTTTGCTATAGGAAGAAACCAAGGGAGAATAACAACAAGAGACAAGAAAAAGGTTTACGCAGGGTCTTAATCAAAAGAATCCTCGCAATCGGGTCCCTACTGCACGCTCAGGCCGGTCTCAAGCAGTCGTTATCCTGATGGGTATGCACGTTGTTCATCTCAGAAAAGAGAGGAACGCTTAGTTTGAAAAAACACCAGGCGAAAAAGGAGAATAAAAAAGGTATGTATGAAAGAAGAAACATAAATAAGTAAAGCGGGTTCGTGAGTGAACTCTGGCGATTCTTTTAGCGCAGCTCCCCTGTCAAGGGTCAGTGCGGTTAGGGAGCCCCTAGCCAACCAATGCCGGACTCAGCCTATCTCCGGGCTCTTATGAGGACCAAGATGAAATGATGCCTCGAGGACCGGCATCTTGAGTGTAAGAGACGCTGTAATGCAAGATGTATGCTGAAATGGATAAAGTCTTCGCCCCAAGAGTGCTTGATATCCACTTTTAAATGGGACGATGATGAAAATTAGTTTTTCGCTGGCTTAAAATTGTTCTGTGATCCCAACATGACTTCTAGTAATATGGGAGCCTCGGCACTTGGCATAAGGGTCAAGGCTACTCCTTTAAAGGAAGTGCGGCTGTGTCAAATTTTAGTAGGGTATATCCTCATCTTATGGATTGTGTTTGAATATAGCAGGTTTGTTGCTGCCTCCGCCCATTAGGACTTTAGTAAATTGTAACCGCTCGATGGTGGGATTCAATATCAGGCAGTCCATCCTGCTGCTTCAACGCTTCTCGAATAGTCCAGTGGTCGAAAAGTGATTGGTTTTGAGATCCAATTCTATGGTCTGCTGGTTGACCGCAGCAGGCTCTTTTTAGGAAGTGCCGTGACTATTTTTCCGTGACATCACGCGGAAGTGAGTTTACTGCTTTCACCTCTTGTGGGAAAGTCTTTTGTTTTCCGTGCTCACCGTGTGGGTTTATCTTCGCTGACGCTGCCGAGCCCCTTGTGTTCGTATTTAGTCGGGCCGGATCGTTTGAATACCCAACAATCCTCGTGGGTGTGGTTTGCGCCTTCCGGGGTACCGTGGATTTGACATATCCGACTCAAAATCTTGTTTAAGTTGGACAACTCATCGCTGTCATCCTTAAGAGGCGGTGTTTTGTTGTTTGGCGCCGATCTTTGAATCCGGCGCTGACTGCCGCGGGTTTTTGGCTTTTTCTCTTATTCTCGCTCCGCTTCTTTTTCGCTACCGTGATTTTCCATTTCCATCTCTTTTCTTGATGTACTTTGTGCTGGTCGTTGCATCTTGCTAGCCAGCCTATCCTCTCCCGCTGCAGGGGTCATGAGGTTTGTCACATGACATTGTCCCTGCTTTCTTGGCCGAGGTGTCTGGCGAGCCATTCTGCCTCTTGGACGTTGTGTTTAAAAGCTGCTAAGGCTTGCAAGTCCTCGACAGTGACTATTTGGTTCTTTTTAGTGAGGAAACTGCTCCAAAATTTATGCTACGACCGGTTGTTGGGTTATGTGACTTAGGTCATCTCAGATCCGGAGGGTGGACATAAGTCCCTTGAAAATTTGCTCTAAACGCCCCTCGAGCTCTTCCTAACTTCCGACGGTGTTTTCTCGGGAGGCTTTAAGCCAATGACGAAGTTGGCCTTTTGAGCTTGAGGGGCAGGTATTTTATGGCGTGAGATCATCTCCTCCGCCATGTGTATGTAGTATATAATCTTCTATCCTGCACCTGTGGTCTGTTGTTCCATCGTAGGCCTCTATGTTTATGGGTTTAAATCCTGCTGGAATTCATGGTCCAAAGACTCATCCGTGGAAACATAGTGGGTGTGCGGCTACTCAGATTTGGGTGTGCCGCCATCATTCGACACTCTGACGGTCAGCTTGCTTCCCGGGCCTCTTCTTTGGCTGTCAGATGGACCTGGCTGGGCCATCTCGTCCTTCCAAGTTCATTGGCTGGTTTATGTGTTGTGCCGCTTGCAAATTTGGCCTGCCATCCCGCCGCCTATCCAACCAGCAGCCTTTTATTTTTTGACCTGTGGGGGCTCTATGGCCTCGCTTGTCGACTCGTCGTAGCCATGCGCTCGGTAGCTCTTGGTTGGTGGCCATTGTCAGATTTATCCGCAGTTTTGAGCACTTTGCCCCACCTCATTCCGGTGTGCCGTGACGCTGTTCTCGAGCCTCCACTTTTCCTTCTTCAAGCTTCTGCAGTGTCGACGTAGTCTTTTTCCAAGGTTTTACTCCCTGCTGTGTGTCCGCGTGAGATCGTCCGGGACTGTCATTTTCGCTGGCCCGGACTTATTATCCTCGACTCTGGCCCTGTTCGACGGTTGCTTATTTGCGTGTTCATCGTCCACTTGTGTGCCCTGCTGTACAAGGGGTCCATAGGAGTGTTGTTGTTGTCGAGGATGGGACTTAGCGGCTTCAGCGTCACCGCTTTTGTTGTTTATCGGCCGGGCTATCTTCGCCATAGCCCGCTGGTCCTCGCGATCGCTTCTTTGGGGTATCCACCATGTATATGTCATATGCCGAGGTGGTCCTCCTGCGTCTCTATAGGCGCGGTTCCTCGCTTGCCTCGCATCGCCGCCCATAGCGCCGATGTTCGGAGTCGTAGTTCAGCATGTCGCTTAGATCGCCGGCTGGGCTACAAAGTGGGTGGTGGTGGGCTCTAAATTTCTTCGTCTCAGATCTCTCAACCATCCCGGCCATAGTCCGCCAGACTCTCCCGATAACGCAGAGATGCTTTAGTGAATTTAATGAATGTCGCCAAAAGGCGTAATGTTGGAAGATGTCCGCGCGGTGAATTTATGACCAGCGCCTAATCCGAATCGATCGTAGGGCGGGAGGTTCAAGTCCGCAAGGAGTCCCGCACCTCGAATCACAAGTTTTATGGCGAGCGACAAGATCAGTGTTCGCCCATCGTCAGGAAGCTGAAGCCCCCGAGCGGTGTCTCATCCATCGATCCTCTATCCGCAATCGGCTCCGACTAATGGCCGGAGCGATTCTGCAGCGCCACCAAGGCACTGCTCGCGGCAGAAGCTAGATCATGCCCATCGCAATGCAAGGCAGCGCTATCGTGGCTCGGGTCCGTCAAGATCAAGTCTCCATGGACATCGCCGTGGAAGTTTAGGCTTCCGATCTGACTCGACGGCCGTGTGCATAGCCGATCCATGATTCGGATGGTCAGCCATATAAGATCTGTCCAGGAGAAAAGTTCTCACCCGATGAGCGCCGTTGGTTGAAGATGCCATCGGGCCTATCGATGACGCATACGCAGGAACTCTCAATGAAAGCACCAATGTCGGGTGTCAAACCGCGGATCTCGGTAGGGGGTCCCGAATCAAGCGCTTCAGGCGGATGGTGGTAAGAGACGAGGGACACGTATGTTTTACCGAGGTTCGGCCCTCTCGATGGAGGTAAAACCCCACGCCCCGCTTTGATTAATATTGATGATATGGGTAGTACAAGAGTGGATCTACCACGAGATCAAGGAGGCTAAAACCCAAAGCTAGCCTATGGTATGATTGTTGTTAATGTGTTGTCTCATTTCATGATAAAAGCCTCCGGTTTATATAGACACCCGAGGAGGCTAGGATTACACAGTAGTCGGGTTACAATGGTAGGAGATCTACATATCCAGACGCTAAGCTTGCCTTCCACGCCAAGGAAAGTCCCATCCCGGACACAGACGGAGTCTTCAATCTTGTATCTTCAGTAGTCTTGGAGTCCGGCGACGATGATAGTCCAGCTGTCCTGACACCCCCTAGTCCAGGACTCCTCAAATACCTTATGTGTATCAAACATCGCAAGGTAACTAGGTGACTATAAGCAGTTGTCGGCAGATCTCGGGAACGGGGGTACCCAGACTTGTTTCTTAAGTGCCGCGGGCGTGGTTTCAAGGAGTGGCCCAAGACGCCCATCTTCATCAACACATGCTCAAGACCCGCGAGGGGCTGAGATCGGCAAGGCGGACGACAGAGGCTTCGGGTCATAGCCTCATCAGTTGGCTCACGAGGAGGTGTGAGAGATCAAGGCAGGGTACCTCATGAGGTGCCCATGACGCAGCCATGACGCACCAAGCTGCCAGCGAGCGCCAGTGCTGGCCAAGCTCAAGCAGCAGTCCTTGTTTCTCTCTTGGTGCAAAGGGGCAAGCGCAGCAAGAGTATCAAGCAAAGGCAACCATTTTGGTGCAACAAGACCAAGACCAAAGCAGACGGCAGAATGGAGGTCATCGTGGAGCCCAAGCCAAGGCCATCGCTGTGGCCTTTAAGTGGTAGGACCAACTTTAGTCGATAAGTGTACTAGATGTTCTCTTCAAAATGGTCAATCATACTGCTGCTTCTTCCCTCAATATTTGGGAAGAGGCCCTGTGGCCTCCGCCACAATAGGGACTAGCCACCCACAGGTAGAGCATCGAGAGAACAAGGATAGAAAGACATAGAGAGAGAGAGAAGCGATCAACTCCCCCTAGCAGCTCATCGCACCAGCCAAGAATAGACACTCATGAGGCTCGTTCTTCCTTGTACTGCCCATCATCATCCCCAGAGGCAATCCACACACACCATTACACCTGAGTAGGGTGTTACACCACAATGGTGGGTCCGAACTGCATAAACCTTGTGTCCTCTTTGTTGTTCTTCGTGTAGTTTAGATCCTTAAGTAGTCGACGAGACACGGTAGGGGCAGAGGTGTGATCTCCACGCCAAGACCCCAGTAGTTCGAACTCTTGAGGGTCTCCGCCAAACCAAATCCAACATTTGGCGCACTCAGTAGGTGTGCCTGAATCTGCCTCCGTCAGTCGTGGTTTCCCTCACGCCGTCAGTGATCATCGCCATCATGTCCCGCGACCTAACCTGCAATCCTCGATCCCTAGGCGGCCTGGCCCGCCCACGCAGAGCCAGCTTGCCTGTGGCGACCTCAACCTCGGCCCCTGTGCAGCCGCGGGTCCGCAGGGGCAGGGCCGCGGTCAGAAAGTTCCCCCCGGAAAAGGGGGAGCGAGGGGCTTGAGACCCACCCAGGGGCCCCCGGGGAAAGGAAAAGGGGCCCCCAGAATTAAACCATCCAGGCCGGGGGGGGTTTAGTTTAACTAATTAAACTTGATTAATCTAAATATCTAATTAACCTAACTAATCTGTTAGTTAGGGGTGATGTGTCGATAACGAGCAGGACCCACTGGTCAGGTTGACCAATCAACCCCTGATATTGGCTGGCGTCGACATGACATCATCGCGATGTCATAATTCCATTTCGAAATTAAATTAAATAACTAATTAAATTCTAGAAATTAATAAAATCTTTAGAAAATCATATCTTTTAATCCGTAACTTTCGGATTAAATTATTTTCAACATGAAAGTTGCTCGGAAGCAGCAGGCGAATCCGGACCGCATAGCCCGTTAAATCGCCACGCATCCTAGCATAGTAAACCGCAACTTTCCCCTCAGGTTAATCAATAAAAGCGAAACAGGAATACTTTCCGGATGTTTCCCCGTCGGTATCACCTACTACGCGTTAGGGCACACCTAGCACGCGTATTGCCATATTCGCTTTGTGATGCTTTGATTGCTTTGTTATTTATTGTGTTTCCCCTCGTTTACTTCTTTCGGTGAACCAGGCTATGGCGACCTCGAGATTCGACTACGGAGTTGGCGACCCCTCCTTGCGAGCAATCGGGCAAGCCCCCTGATCACGGATATCTCCTATTCTTCTCTATCTGCTTGCATTAGAGTAGTGTAGCATATTCTTGTTTGATTACTCCTATTACATTGCATAACTTTGTCATTGTTGCTACAATCATTGATACCTTACCTTGATCCTAAATGCTTAGTATAGGATGCTAGTTTATCATCATTGGCCCTACACTCTTGTCGATCTGCCTTGCTATACTATCGGGCGTGATCACTTGGGAGGTGATCACGGGTATATACTCGATACATACATACTATCTGAGATGGTGACTAAAAGTCGGGTCCGCTCGAAGAGTACCCATAAGTGATTCGATGAGGGGTTTGAAAGACGGTGGCTCCATCCGGTGAGAGTGGGCTGGGTTCCAGCGGACCCATTTGTTACTTTGTGGCGGGGCGGCAGGCGAGTTGAGACCACCTAGGAGGCAGGTGGGCACTGGCCCTGTTCGGCGTTCAGCGGATACTTAACTGCAACAACGAGATCTTGGTATTTGATCTGAGTCGGCCATTTGGTCTATCTTGCACTAACCATCTACGTGGGAGTAGTTATGGGTATCGGCGTCGTGGTATCGGCGAAGCCTTCTTGGCGTCGGCCGAGGCGGCTTGTGGCCGGATTGGGCTGGGCGCCACTAGGCTGGAGTGCGCTTCGGCCGCCCTCGCAATGTCTTGGTGTCAATGGGCGATGGGCGGACCCTGCGCGCATAGGATTTAGACGGCGTGTTTGACCTCTCTGTTGTGCCTAGGTGGGGCTGCGGCGTGTTGATCTTCGGGCGGGCATGACCGAGGAAAGTGTGTCGGCCAAATGGGATCGGCGTGTTGGGTTATGTGGTGCACCTAGGTGAAGTTTATCTATTGAATAGCGTGTCCCTCGGTAAAGGATGACCGGAGTTGTACCTTGACCTTATGACAACTAGAACCGGATACTTAATAAAACACACCCTTCAAGTGCGGATACAACCGGTGATCGCTCTCTAACAGAGCGGACGAGGAGAGGATTGCCGGGTAGGATTATGCTATCGCGATGCTCTTGGAGATGCTACTTGGAGATGCTACTTGAAGATGCTACTTGGCGATGCTACTTGGAGGACTTCAAACTACTCTCTTCTACTGCTTGCAAGGCGGAGGCTACGAGCGTAGTCTTGATAGGATTAGCTATCCCCTCTTATTACGGCATTCTGCAGTTCGGTCCACTCATATGGCCTCCTTACATATACCCATGCATAGGTGGTGTAATTCCTTGCTTGCAGTACTTTGGATGAGTACTCACGGTTGCTTTCTCCCCCTTTTCCCCTTTTCTTTCTTTACGGTTGTCACAACCGGATCTTTGGAAACCAGGGCAGGCATACACCGTCGGCGACTACTACTACTGGAGGTGCCTACTACTATGTGCGGGCTTTGGCGGCGACGAGTAGATTAGGAGGATCGGCGGGAGGCCTGCGCCTCTTCGTCTGTATCCCGGTTTGTGCTAGCCTTCTTAAAGGCAAACTTGTTTTAACTTATATGCGTACTCGGATATTGTTGCTTCCATGACTTCGTCTATGATCGAGCACTTGTATTCGAGCCCTCGAGGCCCTGGCTTGTATTATGATGCTTGTGCATGACTTATTTATGTTTTAGAGTTGTGTTGTGATATCTTCCGTGAGTCCACTGATCTTGATCGTACACCGTTTGCATGCATGATTAGTGTATGCGATTGAATCGAGGCGTCACATAAACCCGATGGCATCTTTAACCAGGCGGCTGTCTAGGGTGAGACTTTTCTCCCGGGCAGATCTTAAATATTCGGTAACCGCTGCGGGCTAATTAAGCTTGGCCATCTGGAGCAGATCGAAGCTTCGCCCCTGCGTCGGTCAGTTCCGGAAGCCCTAAACTTCACGGCCGATGTCACGGAGACTTGATCTTGACGGACTGAGCCCGACCAAGCGCCCGCCTTTATTGCGATGGGCATGATCTAGCTCTGCCGCGAAGCTTGATGCCTTGGTGGCGCTTTGCAGAATCCGCTCGGCCATTAGTCGGGCGATTGCGGATAGGATCGGTGGATGAACACGCCTCGGGGCTTCAACTCCCGGTGATGGGCGAACACTGATCTTGTCCCTCGCAAAACTTCGTGATTCCGAGTGCGGGACTCCTTCTTGGACTTGAACCTCCGCCCCTGTCGATTCGGATTGGGCACGGTCATGGAATTCACCGCGCGGACATCTTCCAACATTACGCCTTTGGCGACATTCTAAATTCACTAAAGCATCTCTACGCTATCGGGAGAGTCTGGCGAACTATGGCGGGATGGTTGAGATCTGAGACGACAAAGAAATTGAGCCCACCACCACCCACTTTGTAGCCAGCATCCGGCGATCTAACCGACATGCTAGACTCGACTCCGAAGACATCGGCGCTATGGGCGGCGATGCGGAGGCGAACGAGAACCAACGCCTATAGGGACGCAGGAGGACCACCTCGGCATATGACATATACATGGTGGATAACACAAAAGAGGCGATACTTGAGGACCAGCGGGCGTGTGGGAAAGATAACCCAGCCGATAAACAACCAAAGCGGTGGCGCGAGCGCCGCCCTAAGTCCGCCTCGACAACAACAACGCTCCTATGGACCCCTTGAATACAGCAGGGCACACAAGTGGACGGCGAACACGCCAAATAAGCAACCGTCGAGCAGGGCCGAGTCGGATAATAAGTCTAGGCCGGCGAAAATGGCAGTCCGACGATCTCACGCGGACACACCGCGGAGTAAAACCGGAAAAGACTTCGTCAACAAGAAGCTTGAAGAAGGAAAAGCGAAGGCTCGAGAATAGCGGAAGACACACTCGAGAATGAGGTGGGGCAAAGTGCTCAAAACATGGATAAATCTGACAATGGCCACCAACCAAGAGACTACCGGCGCAAAGTACTACGAGAATTAACAAGCGAGGCCATAGAGCCCCCACGGTCAAAAATAAAAAGGCTGCTGGTTGGATAGGCGGTAGGATGACATGCCAAATTCTGACGGCGCCACATAAACCAACCAATGAACTTGGAAGGACAGATGGCCCAGCCAGTCCATCTACAGACCAAAGAAAGATGGCCCCGGGGAAGCAAGGCAACATGTCAAGTGTCCAGAAGATAGCGGCACACCCAAATCTGAGGCGCGCACCCCACTATGTTTCACGATGAGGTGCTTTGGACCATGAATTCCCAGCAGGATTTAAACCCATAAACATGGGCGTATGATGGAACAACAGACCACAGAGTGCGGATAGAAGATTATATACTACATATACACATGGCGGAGGAGATGATATCCACGCCATAAAATACCTGCCCTCAAGCTCAAAGGGCTGGCCGTCATTGGCTTAAAGCCTCCCGAGAAACTTGTGGGAAGTTGGGAAGAGCTCGGGGGCAGCGTTTAGAGCAAATTTTCAAGGTTCTTATGTCCACCCTCCGGATCTGAGATGACCTAAGTCACATAACCCAACAGCCGAAGTCGGTAGCGCAAATGCAGGAACAGGTTCCTCACTAAAAGGAACCAAATAGTCATTGTCCGGACGCAAAGCCTTAGCAGCTTTTAAACACAGCGTCCAGGGAGCGAATGGCTCGCCCGAGACACCTCGGCCAAGAAGCGGGGACAATGTCGCTTGACAAAGCCTCATGACCGGCTTAGCGGGGAGAGGATAGGCTAGCTAGCAAGATCAGACACCAGTGACCCAAGTACATCGAGATAAGAGATGGAAAGGAAAATCACGGTAGAAAAAAGCGGCGCGGAATAAAGAAAAAAAGCCAAAAGAGCATGGCGATCAACGCGGATTCAAAAGCTTCGCGGCCAAACAACAAAACACCGCCTCTTAAGGATGACAGCGATGAGTTGTCCAACTTAAACAAGATTTTGGGTCGGATATGTCAAATCCACGGTACCGGAAGGCACGCAAACCACCGCCTACGAGGATTGTTGGGTTTTCAAACAGTTCGACCGACTAAGCGCCCGAACACAAAGGGGCTCGGCAGCGTCAGCGAAGAAGATAACCCCACCGGCGAGCAGGAAAACAAAGACTTTCCCACAAGAGGTCAAGCGGTAAACTCACTTCATGTGATAATCACGGAAAAATAGTGCGACACTTCCTAAAAAGAGCCTCGCATGGTCCAACCCAGAGACCATAGAGATTGGATCTCAAAACCAATCACTTCGACCACGGACTATTCGAAGCGTTGAAGCAGGGGACGGACTACCACGATATTGAATCCCATAATCGACGGATTACAATTTACTAAAGTCCTAGTGGGCGGAGGCGCAACAAACTTCTTTGTATTCAAACACAATCCATAAGATGGGGATAGACCCTACTAAAATTCGACACAGCCGCACTTCCTTTAAAGGAGTGGCCTTGAGGCCCTTATGCCAAGTGCACAAGCTCCATATTACTAGAAGTGGTGTTGGGATCACGAACAATTTTAGTGTGAAAAACTAATTTTCATATCGTCCCATTTAAAAGTGGATATCAAGCACTCTTGGGGCGAAAGACTTTGTCGTTTCAACGCCATACCGCATTCAGCGTCTCTTACACTCAAGATGCCGGTCCTCGAGGCATCATTTCAATCTTGGTCACTTGAAGACACCGGACACGGATAGGCGAGTCCGGCATTGGTTGGCTAGGGGCTCCCTAGAACGCACAACCCTTGACAAGAGGCTGCGCGCACAAAGAATCGCGAGTTCATATGAACCCCGCTTTACTTATTTATGTTTCTTCTTTCATACATACCTTTTTTATTCTCCTTTTTTTCGCATGAATTGTTTTCAAACTAAGCGTTCCTCTCTTTTCTGAGATGAACAACGTGCATACCGTCGGAGATAACGGCTGCGCGGAACCACGGCCTTGAGGCGTGCGATGGGGACCCGTTCACGGATTCTTTTGATTAAGACCTGCGTAATCCTTTTTCTTGTCTCTTGTTGTTATTCTCCTTGGTTTCTTCCTATAACCAAAGCGAACTGGCGTTTTGGCATCGACGTCGAGGAAGACCATGCCGTGCACAGACACTAGGGGCTTAGGGCATTAATCGCCCATTATCATAAAGACCGAACACCTTAAAGGTGTTGGCGTCTCGAGATTAGGCATTATATGCATCAGCTCCGAATCATGTCTTTGGTCAAATGTTGGGTTTGCGGCTCTGTGTTTTCTGCCTTCGTTCGTATCATCGGCTAGCGCGGCACCGGAGAACTCTGCGATTGTGCCCAGTTGGTGGCGAGCACCTCGATGAAAGCGGCCCGGCTGTCATGATATAGCGAGACCTTTAGTCGACCACTCGATCGACAACCGGAATGTTTAGAATTCCCGCTTTGTGAAGGACCGTTTCGGTCAGGCACACCGCGCCCGAAATCGAGTCACGGTGCCCTCGGGGCTATCGTAGCCCACCCTCGAACTCCAGGCTAAGTGAAAGTGATAAAGCATTATAGTCCGGATTGCCTCGTTTGCTCGCTACCACCTCAACAGGACCGAGGCGTCGGATTAAGTATGAACCGCGCTATTTTGCGAACACCCCGCACCTTGTGCGTGGGGCTGAAGCCGAAGGCTGCAATCTTCGAGGTTATACAAATGTATCGTGGCGGCCGCTCGGGAAGTTTTACTACTTGGGGCGCACAAGTATAAAAAGCGAGTTATAAGCAATCATTGTTTTACAAGCTAAAGCGTTCATTTGAATGTGACATTTTTGAGCATTGCGACTCTATTATCTGAGCACCCGCATAACTTCCCCAAAATAGTGCTCGGCGAGGCGGCTTTCATCGAACCACTGGCGACAGCGGCGGTGGCATCCATCTCATCCGCCCAGCGCCTTCCGCGGGCGAAGAGCCATCGCGCACCTTCGATGCGAGGCCGACCGCTTCATCTCCTTGATATCGGCACCGCCCCAAGGTGCTGCGATGGCGAAATATTTCGTCGCCTTGGGCCTCTGGCGGAACGAGCCCGCGATGTCGATCATAGCAAGTCGAGATAATCTATTTAGCTCGGCCCATTCGGCTAACGGTCGGTCAGCGGAAGTGGCGTTCGGACTATGGAATTGAGACCAAAATAGCTCTTACATCTTGTGATCATACGGCTCGGAAGTGCTCAGCGGCATCGGCCGCACTTGCCACTAAGTCCATATCTGGATCCTCCGAACTCCTGACCGATCAAATTGAGCATACTTTTGATCCACAAACGGCGGCGCAGCGAGAAAGGGCTTGCCGACCCACGATATCTCGACTGGCGCAGCTCCTCCTTCATAGCCCGCATTGCGAGGCGGGCATCCTTAACCTCGGTGGTGGCCTTCTCGAGTCTTCCCGCTCGATAAGCGCTCCTTTTCAAAGAGCCTCAATGCGGTCGGCAGCATCTTTTACTTTTACGGCCAATTCGGCCACCTCTTCCTAGCAAGCGGTGTGCAGCCCTTCGGCTTTCAACTCCTCGGCCGCCCTCGAATAAGCCGTATCCTCCGCCGGGCATGCTCCTTAGCTTGAGCAAGTTGGCCGAAGGCTCTCCTGACAGCCGCCTTAAATCGTGTAACATCATTTAATTTATCGGAGGAGCTTTGACCCCTTAATAAGCGGCGTGGAGAACTCATTTACCTTGCGACTCGTCAAGTGGCGGTTGACAAGTCGCGATATGCGCATCCGCGCGTCAAGTTGCCGTATTAACTTCGGCAGCCCCACTAATCCGGCTAGCCCTCGGACTATCCGCCACTGCATAGGAGCAATGACATTCATTAATGAGGCGAGGTTAATGCAAGTAATGAATATACGCCATTCCTATGCGGTGTGAATAGTCGAGGAACTAACGGACTTAATGAAATGCAGTTATTCTTAATAGAGGCGAACATGAGAGCTAAGGCAAGAGTGAACACCAATCGACAGGGCAGCCGAGCGAAGTATTGAAAAGGAAGCCATGAAGCCAGGAGACCAGGATGAAAGCCATGAAAAAATTGAAGGGCCCAAATGAGTTAAAAAGATCGAAGATGAGTGGGAAGGAGCATCTTGCTTAAAAAAAAAAGATGGGACTGATTATGATGATTACCGTGGCGTCGGTCGAAGCAAGAGCCTGAAAGATGCGTGACAACTCTTGGTGAAATGTCTTAAATGGAAAAAACTTTTTCGTCAGGTGCAAAAAAAAACTTTTAAAAGAAATGAGCGGTGGGAATGACCGGTGGTCTTAAAAAAAGAAGGCAATCGAATCGCGACGAAATCGGAGGAACTCTCAATGAAAGCACCAATGTCGGTGTCAAAACCGGCGGATCTCGGGTAGGGGTCCCGAACTGTGCGTCTAGGCGGATGGTAACGAGGCGAGGACACGATGTTTTACCGAGGTTCGGGCCCTCTCGATGGAGGTAAAACCCTCGTCTGCTTGATTAATATTGATGATATGGGTAGTACAAGAGTGGATCTACCACGAGATCAAGGAGGCTAAACCCTAAAGCTAGCCTATGGTATGATTGTTGTAATGTATGTTGTCCCTACGGACAAAAGCCCTCCGGTTTATATAGACACCGGAGGAGGCTAGGATTACAGTCGGTTACAATGGTAGGAGATCTACATATCCGTATCGCCAAGCTTGCCTTCCACGCCAAGGAAAGTCCCATCCAGGACACGGGGCGGAGTCTTCAATCTTGTATCTTCAGTAGTCTTGGAGTCCGCGACGATGATAGTCCAACTGTCCGGACACCCCTAGTCCAGGACTCCCTCAAATACCTTATGTGTATCAAACATCGCAAGGTAACTAGGTGACTATAAAGGTGCTGTCGGCATTCTGGGAACGGGGGTACCCAGACTTGCCTTCTTGCGGCCTGCGGCGTGGCTCAAGGAGTGGCCCAGTACGGCCCATCTTCATCAACACATGCTCAAGACCCTCGCGAGGGGCCAAGCCTCGCGGGGCGGACGACAGGAGGCTTCCTCGGTCATAGCCTCATCAGGCTGGCTCACGAGGAGGTGGAGAGATCAAGGCAGGGTACCTCATGAGGTGCCCATGACGCAAGCCATGACGACCAAGGCAGGCGGCGCCGAGGCGGTCGCCCGGCCTCTGTGAGTCCTTGTTTCCTCTTTGGTGCAAAGGGGGCAAGCGCAGGCAAGAGTATCAAGCAAAGGCAACCATTTTGGTGCAACAAGACCAAGACCAGCAGGACGGCAGAATGGAGGTCATCGTGGAGCCCAAGCCGGCGTCATCGTCAGGGCCTTTGGCAGGTAGGACCAACTTTAGTCAGGATAAGTGTACTAGATGTTCCCCTTCAAAATGGTCAACTGTTGGCGCCCTTCCCGCTCAATATTTGGGAAGAGGCCCAGGGCCTCCGCCTACAAATAGGACTAGCCACCCACAGGGTAGAGCATCGAGAGAACAAGGATAGAAAGACATAGAGAGAGAGAGAAGCGACTGAACTCCCCCTAGCAGTTCATCGCACCAGCCAAGAATAGACACTCGCGAGGCTGTTCTTCCTTGTACTGTCCATCATCATCCCCAGAGGCAATCCACACACCACACACTGGAGTAGGGTGTTACACCACAATGGTGGCCCGAACCGGTATAAACCTTGTGTCCTCTTTGTTGTTCTTCGTGTAGTTTAGATCCTTGCGAGTCGACGAGACACGGGTAGGCAGTAGGTGTGATCTCCACGCGCACCCCAGAGTTCGAACCTTGAGGGTCTGCCAGAACCCGAAATCCAACATTTGGCGCACCAGGTAGGGGTGTGCCGGAATCTGCCTTCCGTCGCCTCGTGTTTCGCCGCCCGTCGCATCATCGTCATCATGTCCGGCGACCCAACGGGCAATCCTGATCCCTAGGCGGCCTGGCCCGCCCACGCAGAGCCGCTTGCCCAGGGCGACCTCAACCCCGTGCCCCAGGCAGCCGCGGTCCGCAGGGCGCTATGGGCCGCGGGCGACGCGGTCAGACGACACCAGCTCTCACACCACGGCAGGTGCGATCGGCAGCGAGGGGCTTGAGCCACGCCACGGCCACGGCGCTGTACTCACGGCGAGAGCAGATGAACTCAAGGGCCGCGCTCACGGTAACTTGAGAACTACTGCAATGCAAGCTGCTAGAGGGCGGCCGCAACGTGCTACTTGAGCGGGTGGCAGAGCTCCTGGGCTCCGGCGCCTCGGGGGCTCACCCTTTCTGCACCCAGCTACCGCCTCAGGCCCAAGGCGGATCACACGGAGGCCCCACACGTGCCCGCACAGTTCCAAGCAGATTCCAGGGCCACTCCAACACCAACCTGGCCGTCAGCGCCTGGCCACCGACGGTGCCGCCTCCGCCTCCGACCAGCGAAGGGGGATCCACTACAGCCCACGATCCCAGTGAGCTGCCGCGCTACCACTCCCAGGTTGGCACCATGAGCAGAAACGCATGGCACATGGGGCACTACGGCGAGGCATTCTGGGCGGCGGCCCCGGAGGTGTATGTGCCCCATATGATGGATCAAGGACACGCGCAGGAGGAAGACCATGGCCAGTTCCTCGGCCCAGGCTGGGGAGAAGAAACACCCGAGTCTGAGCTCTTTTAGGAGACCAGGGAAGGCCCCGTCGACCACGCCGGAAGCAGCAACTATCGGGTACCACTAATCCTCAGGAACAGGCATACACTAACCATGGATCGCAGGAGGTACAGGTCCTCGCAGCGGGTGGCTGCCCCAATCAAGCGGCTCCCCACCCCTCAGGAGGAGGGCACCGGGGGCTGCAGGAGAGGGGTCAAGATCTGGCCTCGCCCCCGTGGCGCTCGGAGCAAGGCGTCCTCAGGAGGTAGGCCCTGTGCCGGGGAGGTGGCCTAGGGCCTACCCCCGGCAGAGGACCCGTGGTCGTCGGGGGAACTGCTGGCGACCGCTCTATCCCATCGGCGGTGTCATCGGTCTCCGGCCGTCGTTGATGGCAATAGAGTATGGCACAAGGCGGGGCCCTCGTCTGGCGATATGAAGCAAGGCCGGTACCTGTGAAGCTCGCCGCCCCGTGACACTCTCACATAATAATGAGTGGGGCTATACACGCCCCGGAGTCTCCGGAGAGCCGCCCTCGGGCCTCGGGGGCTCCCGCCCACGCCTAGTTGCAGCACTTAGCTCCGCGCTGGTGAGAAGACGCCGAAGACTAGATTAGGTGCCGGACGCGGCTTTTTCTGCTTTTCTTGCTTTTCCCCTTGGTTGTCGCTTTTCCCTATTTGGATTTAAGTTGGATTTGAGCTTGAAACTTGCGTGTGTCCGGGGAAGGGGTGTTTAGTCTCGTTCGAGCAATCTCTTGCGTTCTGGTAACCGCTTTGCGTCCATCCAAGCTTCATCTGCCTCCTCTCGCGAGCCCCTCGCGAGCCGGGCCAGGCCCAGCATGTACGCAGCCCAGACTGCCGTCGGCACACCCTCTCAGGAGGTTCTCATTACAGGTACAATGTGTTCATCCAGGAGGCACTTGGGCCACCACGGCCCCCGCAGGCTCGCTCAGGACCAACACGGGTCAAAGATAAGCAAGCCAGTTGAGTCATCACAAAACTAGTCGCTCGGTATCGGCATGCGGGCAACTTCCTGTCTACAAATACGCTAACTGCAAGTTTCCACACGAGGGGCTCCCCCTCCCAAAATGCTCTTACAACCCTCAGGGCCAAGCCCGAACTCTCTCTCCGCAGGGTAAGAAGCAGGAACAGGGCGCGGTCAATCGGATAAATCCCCCAATGCATCCTCGGGGGCACCTCCGGAGTCTCCACTAGCGTCGCTGGCCTCACTGTCGCCTTCTACGCCGCCGCCATCGGCACCTGGGCCATTCACTACTCCACCCTAATCAGCAGCTACGACCACGCCGTCGTCATCAGCGGTGAAGGCCCTAACAAGGGTGTCCATGTTGTCTTCCACCCAACGCGCCAGGTTGCCCCGGATTGCCAGGGGTACCTGAGCGATGGCGGCATCGAAGTCGAAATGGGGGTCGATGTTCTGAAGGTGACTGAAGACACGAGAAAAAGCATGGCCAAGTAGGGCACGGCTCCTCTCCTCCACCAACCTGTCGGCTCTGCCTGAACAAGCCTCCAGCTACTTCACCACACCGGTGAAGAACTGAAGGTTACCAGCATAGTTAACCACACGAGGCTCCCCAACGGCTGCCTTGCAGATGATGCCCAAGGCAGTGTTAGCTCTTTCCCGGAGCTCGCGGAGCATGGGGCTGTGCACGTGCTCAAGGGTCTGCCGCTGGCGTATCTCGTCCTCGTTCCGCCGCGCAACGGCCTCAGCCGCGTCCACCCTTTGGTGGAGAAGAAGCACCTCGGCACGGGAGGAAGCCAGTTCCGCCTGTGTCGCGCCAAGGGCGGCCCCGGCAGCGTCCGCACCCTGCATCACTTCATCCAGCTTGGCCTTCAGGGCGGCGGTCCTGCCCTCTGCTTCGACCTTGATCAACTCCAGCATTTCCTCGAACTCGCGCTCGAGGTTCGAGCAGTCCGCCGCCACCCGGCGATCAACCTCTTCTGAGGCTCGGGCTTCCCTGGCGGCAACATCATCATTCGCCTGCGCCACCAGGCGCTCCCTCGTCTCCAATCGCTCGAGTTCCAGGGTGCGCTCGGTGGCCTCCAGCGTCAGTGCCTCCTCACGTTTCTGAAGCTCTGCCCGATCGACCGAGCCCCCCTTCATTGACGCAAGGGCCGCCTCACGCAACTCCACCTGTTGCTCCAGGGAGCTACTCCAGGCCCGGAGCTCCCACGCCCGCTCTTCTGCGGCCCTGCGCCGCTGGTTGGCCTCCTGAGCCTCCTCGGCTGCCCGGGAGCAGGCCTCCTGAGAAGCTGCCAGCGACACCTCGGCCTTCTCATTGTTGAGGTCACACTGGTGGCGCGCAAGGGCAACGGCCACCTTCAGCTTGCGCCTCGCATGCCCTTGGCCTCAAGGTCCGCGTCCTCATCAGCGAGCTCTACACCAAGCTGGCTCACCGCGTTAGCTGCCGTCCGGAGCAACCCTTGGCGGAGGGTGCGGCATTCCCGGGCGCGCTCGAGCATGTCTTCTGCGTCATCCTCTGCCCCAGGCGCGCGCGGAGGACCACGGACCAGCACTCCCCCCTGGGCAGGGGGCTGGGGGCTGGCACCCTTGCAATGACCGGACGCGCCTTGCCAGAAGCCTGGCCCAGAGCCAGCTCGTCCTCCAAGGAGGAACGCAAGGCGACCTCAGCCAGTCGCCGTCCACAACCAATCGAGGAGCCCAGGGCAGGCTGGCTATGCCCCGGGAGGGCTCGCGAAGGATGGTCGCGAGGTGTGCAGAATCAGGACGCATCACAGGACGGCCCACCTCTCCAACCGGCCTCACCACAAGGGCAGTGCTGGAGCTCGGGGTGCTTGGGGAAGGTGGAGAGGGCGAGGCCAGGAGGGATGGATCCTCAGCCATCTCCATGAACTCGGCAGGAAGGGCCCTGCAGGGCAATGATCAGCTGAAGCAGCAGGAAAGTAAGGAACTGAGAAAGGGAAAGGCTTACTCATCGGTGGCGAAGTACTTCCTGCGCTTCAACAGGTGGCAAGGGTAATCATCACCCAAGGCCTCCCTTCTCTTTCGGAGAGCCTCAAAGTCCACACGGAAGCGACCCAGGAGCTCGGCGCAGGGGTCAGCCTGCGACGAGGAAGAAGCGCCAAAGTGACCGGCGTCGGGGACATCATCCTGACGCATTCCTCCAGACGCCGCGCCAAGAAGGGTGGCTGGGCCTCATGGGCCTCTGCCGCGGGAGCCGCGGGCCGCAGCTCGACACCTTCAGCCACCGCAGGGCAGGCCTCAGGAGCTGCCGCCTCAGGAGTGCCGCATGGAGTCGTCATCCCGGCGATGGCCCTCTCAGCCCCCGGTGGCCCTTGCCTCCCAGCTCCACCACTCGAGGAAGGGCCGTCATGGGCAACCGGAAGGGCAACCACCACAACTGGGTTCTCACGAGGTCCCATGAGGCCTGCGGGGCGCAGCCCCCATTCGTCGAAGCTAGGCATCTGCTTCACAAAATCACCCCTGTTTGAGAAAAGGTACAGCAGGGCGCCCCCATGCCGGATGCTTCCAAGGGAAGGGTCCCCAGTTAGGATCATGGGAACCTTCCTCAGCACTTCAGGCGTCAGATCTTCCTCCTGGAGCCTCATGCAGTCTTCATGCCCCCCGAAGGACCACATCCGGCGGGAATGGCGCTGGAGAGGGGCAATGCAGCATAGGAGGAACTCCTTCACCACCTTGGGTGCCGTCACATCGAGCGCCCTCAAGTTCGCGAAGTGATGCCAAAAGAAGACGAGCCGGGGGCTCGTGAGCGTCTCCTGGCCCCAGCCCAAATTGGGGATAGTGGGCACGGTTGGCTCCGAAAGCAGGGGGCTGGGCACCCCGGCATCCACGTACAGCCACCGCTCACGGAACCCGGTCGCAGGCGGAGGAAAGCTGAAATCGATTCCCGAAGCCGCTGTTTCTGGTGCGGCAAGGAAGCTCACGCACCCCGAGCATTGGGTGGGATCACTGAGACGCAAAGAGAAGAAGTGGAGCAGCGAGGCAACAGAAGGAGGAATACCCATCATCACCTCGTAGACAAAAGCGAAAACGGCAAGAAGAGTAATGGATTATGGACCCAAATGCATCATATGGATCTGGTAATGAGAAACCACAGCGTTGAAGAAATCGGAAAAGGGGGGAACCAGTCTCGCCCACAGAGCGTCGGTAAAGTACCGGACCTCGGTGACTGTTCTGTCAATGGAGAAGTGAGACGCGGGCCAGACCGTCGTCCTCCCGCACTCGTTGAAAATGGTGGCGATGGCAGAACTGACCTTGTCCGAGCCTTCCCGGTTGAGTATGATCGATCGGTCGACAGCAGGAGCCGCTAACGGCGACGGACGGGGTGAGGGCACAGGCTTTTGCCCTTTCCCTTTCTTCGTTGGAGCCATGGCGCAGGAAGGTGAGGATTCAAGATTGGATTGGAAGCGGAGACTAGAGCTCGAGAGAAGGAAGAGCAGGAGGCGCGCGCGCGGCGAGAAGAGGGGCGACTGTGTGCAACCGCGGGTCCACCTAGCTGGGCGCAAAATAAGGAAGCGTGGGGGAACAGGGACACCCACGTCCAAACGACCGCCACGCGGCACCCAAGGCTGCAGGCTAGTGGGACCCGCGGCGCCTCGTACTTGCCCCTTCGCTTCACTACTAAGCAAAGTACGGGCGCGCCTTGGGCCCGGGGGCTACTGTCGGTGTTCTGGGAACGGGGGTACCCAGACTTGCCTGCCTGCGGCGTGGCTCAAGGAGTGGCCCAGTATGGCCCATCTTCATCAACACATGCTCAAGACCCTCGCGAGGGGCCAAGCCTCACGGGGCGGACGACAGGAGGCTTCCTCGGGCACAGCCTCGTCAGGCTGGCTCGTGTGGAGGCAGAGAGATCAAGGCAGGGTACCTCATGAGGTGCCCATGACGCAAGCCATGACGACCAAGGCCAGGCGGGCGCCAGGCGGGCGCCGGCCTGTGCAGAGTCCTTATTTCCTCTTTGGTGCAAAGGGCAAGCGCAGGCAAGAGTATCAAGCAGAGGCAACCATTTTGGTGCAACAAGACCAAGACCAGCAGGACGGCAGAACGGAGGTCATCGTGGAGCCCAAGCCGGCGTCATCGTCAGGGCCTTTGGTAGGCGAGGACCAACTTTAGTCAGGATAAGTGTACTAGATGTTCCCCTTCAAAATGGTCTACTGTTGGCACCCTTCCCGCTCAATATTTGGGAAGAGGCCCAGGGCCTCCGCCTATAAATAGGACTAGCCACCCACAGGGTAGAGCATCGAGAGAACAAGGATAGAAAGACATAGAGAGAGAGAAGCGACTGAACTCCCCCTAGCAGTTCATCGCACCAGCCAAGAACAGACCGTCGCGAGGCTGTTCTTCCTTGTACTGTCCATCATCAGCCCCAGAGGCAATGCACACACCACACACTGAGTAGCGTGTTACACCACAATGGTGGCCCGAACCAGTATAAACCTTGTGTCCTCTGTGTTGTTCTTCGTGTAGTTTAGATCCTTGCGACTCGACGAGATACGTGTAGGCAGTAGGTGTGATCTCCGCGCGCACCCCAGAGTTCGGACCTTGATGGTCTGCCGGAACCAGAAATCCGACAGGTGCTCTATAGGTATCTTCAAGGGTGTCCGTTGAGTTGGCATGGATCAAGACTGGGATTTGTCACCCCGTATGATGGGGAGTTATCTCTGGGCCCTCCTGGTAATAGAACATCACAAGAAGCTTGCAAGCGATGTGACTAATGATTTAGCCACGGGATCTTGTATTATGGAACGAGTAAACAGATTTACCGACAATCGAATCCCGGGCAAGTAACACTGCGTACGGAATTAGCTGAATCCTTGGCATCGAGGTTTGATAACCCGCAAGTATACAGGACAGTTGTTGCCTCTTTCGATAAGTAAGAGTGTCGAACCCAACGAGTATCTAAAGGTAGCAAATACTCTCTCAAGTCCTATCGGCCACTGATACGACTCTACGCACGCTTGACGTTTGCTTTACATAGAACAAGTATGAAACTAGAAGTACATTGTAGGTGTGATAGGATATGTTTGCAAGATAATAAAGAACACGTAAATAAAAAGTAGGGGCTGTTTAGATAAAGATACAATAAAGTAAATAAAGCGAGTGTGGAAAGGTGGCGGTAGAACTTGTGAAATTTTCCCTAACCAATTGACTACTTTACTAGACCGATAGCAAGTTTTATGTGGGAGAGGCCACTGCTAGCATGTCATCCCTGACTTGGAATTCTATGCACTTATGATTGGAACTATTAGCAAGAATCCGCAACTACTAACGTTCATTTAGGCAAAACCCGACCATAGCATTAAGATATATTGGTCCCCCTTCAATCCCGCATGCATCAATTTCTATGCTAGGTTGAACCTTCTATCACTCTAGCCCTCCAATGCATAGTCCTATCAACATACAACTAACCCTATGGTGTGATCCACGCCCGTGCTCATATGATGGGCACCAAAGGACAGCAACATAACCACAAGAAAATTAAATCAATCATAGCAATTCATCAACCACCAATAGGACAACGAAAATCTACTCAGACATCATAGGATGGCAACACATCACTGGAAAATAATATGAAGCATAAAGCACCATGTTCAAGTAGAGGGTACAGCGGGTTGCGGGAGAGTGGACCGCTGTAGATAGAGGGGGAAGGTGATGGAGATGTTGGTGAAGATGACGAAGGTGTTGGTGACGTTCGCGGTGATGATGATGGCCCCCAGCGGCATTCCGGCACCACCGGAAGCAAAGGGGAGAGAGCCCCCTTCTTCTTTTTCTTCCTTGACCCCTAGATGGGAGAAGGGTTTCCCCTCTGGTCCGTGGCTCCCATGGCTTGGGTGGGGAGAGAGCACCTCTGAGATTGGATGTATCTCTCTGTTTCTGCGTTCTCAGATTCTGCCCCTTCACCATTTCTTTTATATCCGGAGATCCGTAACTCCGATTGGGATGAATCTTTCACCCAGATTTTTCCCGTAAAATTAGCTTTCTTGCCGCAAAAGAAGAGCGTCAACCGCCTTACGGGTGGCCCAGGAGAGTGCCAGGCGTGCCCAGGGGGGTGGGCGTGCCCCCTATCTCCTGGCCACCTTGGCACCGTTTCGCGTTGATTCTTCCTCCGGAAAATCGCAAATATTCCAAAATAATTCTCCGTCCGTTTTTATCCCATTTGGATTCCGTTTGATATTCGGTTTCTGCGAAACATGAAACATGCAACAAACAGGAACTGACACTGGGCACTGGATCAATATGTTAGTCCCAAAAATAGTATAAAAAGTTGCCAAAAGTATATGAAAGTTGAATAATATTGGCATGGAACAATAAAAAATTATAGATACGACAGAGACGTATCAGCATCCCCAAGCTTAATTCCTACTCGTCCTCCAGTAGGTAAATGATAAAAAAGATAATTTGTGATGTGGGATGCTACCTAGCATAATCTTGATCATATGTCTAATCATGGCATGAATATTAAGACACGAGTGATTCAAAGAAATAGTCTATTGTTTGACATAAAAACAATAATACTTCGAGCGTACCAATAAAGCAATCATATCTTTTCAAAACAACAAGGCCAAAGCAAGCTTATCCCTACAAAATCATATAGTTTGGCTATGCTTCATTTTCGTCACACAAAATGCCCCCATCATGCACAACCCCGATGACAAGCCGAGCAATTGGTTCATACTTTTTAACGCGGTTCAGCTTTTTCAACCCTCACACAATACATGAGCGCAAGCCATGGATATAGCACTATAGGTGGAATAGAATATGATGGTGGAGGTTTATATGGAGAAGACAAAAAGGGAGAAAGTCTCACATCGACGCGGCTAATCAACGGGCTATGGAGATGCCCATCAATTGATGTCAATGCGAGGAGTAGGGATTGCCATGCAACGGATGCAGTAAGTGCTATAAGTATATGAAAGCTCAAACTGAAAAATAAGTGGGTGTGCATCCAACTTGCTTGCTCATGAAGACCTAGGGCATTTGAGGAAGCCCATCGTTGGAATATACAAGCCAAGTTCTATAATGAAAAATTCCCACTAGTATGTGAAAGTGACAACATAAGAGACTCTCTATATGAAGAACATGGTGCTACTTTGAAGCACAAGTGTGGAAAAAGGATAGTAACATTGCCCCTTTTCTTTTTCTTTTTTTCTTTTTTTCTTTTTTTTGGGTGGGCTTCTTTGGCCCTGTTTTTTATTTAGGCTTCTTTGTCCTTTCCCCTTTTTTTCGTATTTTTCTTTTTTTTCCTTTTTTATGGGGAAATGCTCTATAATGATGATCATCACACTTTTATTTACTTACAACTCAATATTACAACTCGATACTGGAACAAAGATATGACTCTATATGAATGCTTCCGGCGGTGTACCGGGATGTGCAATGATCTAGCGTAGCAATGACATCAAAAAAACGGACAAGACATGAAAACATCATGCTAACTATCTTACGATCATGTAAAGTAATATGACAATGAATGCTCAAGTCATGTATATGATGATGATGGAAGTTGCATGGAAATATATCTCGGAATGGCTATGGAGATGCCATGATAGGTAGGTATGGTGGCTGTTTTGAGGAAGATATAAGAAGGCTTATGTGTGATAGAGTGTATCATATCACGGGGTTTGGATGCACCGGCGAAGTTTGCACCAACTCTCGAGGTGAGAAAGGGCAATCCACGGTACCGAAGAGGCTAGCAATGATGGAAAGGTAAAAGTGCGTATAATCCATGGACTCACATTAGTCATAAAGACCTCATATACTTATTGCAAAAGTTCATTAGCCCTCGAAGCAAAGTACTACTATGCATGCCCCTAGGGGGATAGATTGGTAGGAAAAGACCATCGCTCGTCCCCGACCGCCACTCATAAGGAAGACAATCAAAGAAACACCCCATGCTTCAAATTTGTCACACAAGGTTACCATGCGTGCATGCTACAGGACTTGCAAACCTCAACACAAGTGTCTCTACAATCCACAACCACCCACTAGCATGACTCTAATATCACCATCTTTATATCGCAAAACTATTGCAAGGAATCAAACATATCATATTCAGCAATCTACAATTTTATGCAGGATTTCATGACTAACCATGTGATTGACCAATTCCTGTCATCTCTCTAAATAGATATAAGTGAAGCAAGAGAGTTTAATTTTTTTTACAAAAGATATGTCCATCCTCTAACAAATATAAGTGAAGCAAAAGAGCATTCTACAAATGGCGGTTTCCTATGTGAAGAAAAAGAGGTAATCCAAACTTGAAATGATATAAGTGAAGCACGTGAAGCATTCTATAAAGCTGTGACGCCTGGATAATTAAGCTACAGTAACCCTCTACTAATGATGCCACGTCACTTTGATTACTGTTGTTACTCTCGTGTTAGTTCAAAAATGATTCTAATTCGAATTCAAAATCAATTTAAACAACAAAAGTTTCAAACATTAAAACTAAAATGTGCAAAGTGAACCAAATAATGCAAAGGTAATTGTGGTGCAGAAACCCCGCTTACTACTCTAAAAATGATTAAAATAGTAGTTAAACAGATTAAATAAGTGCCTTTGATATTTTAAGAAATGCTAACCTATTTTCATTTTGAGGTAAAACATTCTAGAATAGTGGATTATTTTGAAACACTATTTTTGGAGCTATTGTCATATTTTACTAAACTAAAAGTAAAGTGTAACTAAAGTAGAACAGAAAAGAATAAAAAAAGCAACAAAAGAAAATAAAAGCCCCCCCTCGCTGGGCCTCGGCCCAGCCGGCGCCCCACTCCCCTCATTATCCCCACTTCGGGGGAAACCCTAACCCGTAACCCCCCACTCGCCCCCCACTACTCTCCCCTTCCCCCTGATCCGATCTGGATCGGGCACCCCTCGCTCCGCTCGTCATCCCCGCCGCCACCTCGCCGACTCCCACCCCGGTGTCGCCCCACCACCGACGCCCTTCCGCCTCCTCGAGCCCATTGCCACTCCCCTGCATCGCAAGTGAGGCACGGCCTCCCTCTCTCCCTCTCTCTACTCGTTGTAGCCTCGTGCCCTCGTAGCCCGATGCCGCTCGTCGCGCCCTTGCCTTCCTCTGCTGTGCTGCCGCGCCTTTGCCTTGCTTGGCCTTGCGTATGCGAGGTCCGTGCCCGAACGAGCCTTCCGCACCGCATGCCCATGTCGCTGCCGCCTGCCGCTGGCCCCGCCCGTGATGGCTCCAGCCGCCGCTGCTCTCGTAGTTCCCGGAGCCCCTCCGCCGTGGTTCCCCGGAGCGGCTCCGCCGTGGCCGGAGACCATGTTCACCAACCCCGGGCTCCTCGCCTCAGGGTGTGCTCATGCCTGAGCACAGCCACACAGTGGCTGGCACGTGCCACCGACATGCGGGCCTGATGTCTACTACACAACCTTCTTCTTGTAGACGTTGTTGGGCCAGCAAGTGCGTAGGTTTGTAGGACAGTAGCAAATTTCCCTCAAGTGGATGACCTAAGGTTTATCAATCCGTAGGAGGCGTAGGATGAAGATGGTCTCTCTCAAACAACCCTGCAACCAAATAACAAAAAGTCTCTTGTGTCCCCAACACACACAATACAATGGCAAATTGTATAGGTGCACTAGTTCGGCGAATAGATGGTGATACAAGTGCAAAATATATAGTAGATATAGGTTTTTGTAATCTGAAAATTTAAAAACAGCAATGTAACTAATGATAAAAGTGAGCGTAAGCGGAATTGCAATGATACGAAACAAGGCCTAGGGTTCATACTTTCACTAGTGCAAGTTCTCTCAACAATAATAACATAGAAAGATCATATAACAAGCCCTCAACATGCAACAAAGAGTCACTCCGAAGCCACTAATAGCGGAGAACAAACGTAGAGATTATGGTAGGGTACGAAACCACCTCAAAGTTATTCTTTCAGATCAATCTATAAAAGAGTTCGTACTAGAATAACACCTTAAGACACAAATCAACCAAAACCCTAATGTCACCTAGATACTCCATTGTCACCTCAAGTATCCGCGGGCATGATTATACGATATGCATCACACAATCTCAGATTCATCCAACCAACATAAAAGTACTTCAAACAGTGCCCCAAAGTTTCTACCGGAGAGTCAAGAACGTGTGCCAACCCCTATGCATAGGTTCCCAAGTGTCACAAAACCCGCAAGTTGATCACCAAAACATACATCAAGTGGATCAATAGAATAACCCATTGTCACCACGGTTATCCCACGCAAGACATACATCAAGTGTTCATAAAAGACTAAATCCAATAAGATAATTTCAAAAGGGGAAACTCAATTCATCACAAGAGAGTAGAGGGGGAGAAACATCATAAGATCCAACTACAATAGCAAAGCCCAGGATACATCAAGATCGTGCCATAAATGGCACACGAGAGAGAACACGAGAGAGAGAGAGAGAGAGAGATCAAATACATTGCTACTGGTACATACCCTCAGCCCCAAGGGTGAACTACTCCCTCCTCGTCATGGATAGTGCCGGGATGATGAATATGGCCACCGGTGAAGGGATCCCCCTCTGGCAGGGTGCTGGAACAGGGTCCCGATTGGTTTTTGGTGGCTACAGAGGCTTGCGGCGGCGGAACTCCCGATCTATCTTTTGTTCTGGAAGTTTTAGGGTACGTAGGTATATATGGGTGAAAGAAGTACGTCGGTGGACCGAAGGGGGGGCCATGAGGTAGGGGGCTCGCATGGGGGGGGCGCCCCCCACCCTCGTGAGCACCTCCCTTCTTTCCTGACGTGCACTTCAAGTCCATCGGGTGGCTTTCCTTCCAAAAATAACTTCTCCAGTTGATTTTGTTCCGTTTTGACTCCGTCTGATATTCCTTCTCCTCGAAACACTGAAATAGGCATAAAGCAGCAAATCTGGGTTGGGCCTCCGGTTAATAGTTTAGTCCCAAAAATAATACAAAAGTGGATAATAAAGCCCAATATTGCCTAAAACAGTAGATAAAGTAGCATGGAGCAATAAAAAATTATAGATACATTGGAGACGTATCAAGCATCCCCAAGCTTAATTCCTGCTCGTCCTCGAGTAGGTAAATGATAAAAAAAATTGATGCGGAGTGATACTTTGGCATAATTTCAATGTAAATCTTCTTAATTGTGATATGAATATTCAGATCTGAAAGATTCAAGACAAAAGTTCATATTGACACAAAAATAATAATACTTCAAGCATACTAATCAAAGCAATCATGTCTTCTCAAAATAACATGGCAAAAGAAAATTCACCCCTACAAAATCATATAGTTAGGCTATGCTTCATTTTTGTCACACAAAGATGTTCCCAACTTCTATACTCCCGATGACAAACCAAGCAATTGTTTCATACTTAAATAATCTCAAACTTTTTCAACCTTCAAGCAATACATGAGCATGAGCCATGGATATAGCACTATGGGTGGAATAGAATATGATGATGGGGATTGTGTGGAGAAGACAAAAAAGGAGAAATTCTCACATCAACTAGGCGTATCAACGGGCTATCGAGATGCCCATCAATAGATATCGATGTGAGTGAGTAGGGATTGCCATGCAACGGATGCACTAGAGCTATGAATGCTCAACAAAAGAAAACTAGTGGATGTGCATCCAACTCGCTTGCTCATGAAGACCTAGGGCATTTGAGGAAGCCCGTCGTAGGAATATACAAGCCAAGTTCTATAATGAAAAATTCCCACTAGTATGAAAAGACAACTTATGAGACTCACCATGAAGAACAAGGTGCTACTTTGAAGCACAATATATGAGACTCACTACATGAAGAACAAGTTGCTACTTTGAAGCACAATATATGAGACTACATGAAGAGCAAGGTGCTAGTTTGAAGCACAAGTGTGGAAAAAGAGATAGTAGCATTGCCCTTTCTTTTCCTTTTTTTGGGACTTTCTTTTTTTGGGTCTTTCTCTTTTTTTGGGCAATGCTCTAATAATGATGATCATCACACTTCTATAAATTACAACACAAGGATTACAACTCGAAACTTAGAACAAGATATGACTCTATATAAATGCCTCCGGTGATGTACCGGGATGGTGCAACGAATCAAGAGTGACATGTATGAAACATAATGCATGGTGGCTTTGCCACAAATACGATGTCAACTACATGATCATGCAATGGCAATATGCCAAAAGTAATGTATGTCATGATGATGATGATGGAAGTTGCATGGCAATATATCTCGGAATGGCTATGGAAATGCCATAATAGGTAGGTATGGTGGCTGTTTTGAGGAAGATATAGGGAGGTTTATGTGTGAAAGAGCGTATCATATCACGGGTTTTGGATGCACAAGCGAAGTTTGCACCAACTCTCGATGTGAAAAAGGGCAATGCACGGTACCGAAGAGGCTAGCAAAGGCGGAAAGGTGAGAGTGCGTATAATCCATGGACTCATGAGTCAAAAGAACTCATATACTTATTCCAAAAATTTAGAAGTCATCAAAAATCAAGTACTACGTGCATGCTCCTAGGGGGATAGATTGGTAGGAAAAGACCATCGCTCGTCCCCGACCGCCACTCGTAAGGATGCACAAGCCAGGTACACTTCATGTTTCAAATTTGTTACACAACTTTAACCGTACGTGCATGCTACGGGATTTGCTAACTTCAACACAAGCATTCTTTGAATTCATAATTACCCAACTAGCACGACTTTGATATTATCACCTCCATATCTCAAAACAATTATCAATCATTAAACTTATCTTAGTATTCAATTCACTCAAAAGAAAGCTTCATATATCTTGAACACCAAGTATATTAACATTAAGCAAATTACCATGCTATTAACGACTCTCAAAATAATCTAAGTGAAGCATGAGAGATCAATAGTTTCTTTAAAACAAATCTACCACCGTGCTCTAAAAGATATAAGTGAAGCACTAGAGCAAAAACTATCAAGCTCAAAAGATATAAGTGAAGCACATAGAGTATTCTAACAAATTCCAATTCATGTAAGGCTCTCTCTCATTAAAGAATTTCAGATCTCGATACTTTATTCAAACAGCAAGCAAAGCTAAAGAAAACTACATTGCAAGGATAGCACAACTCATGTGAAGAAGCAAAAACTTAGGCTCAACCGATACTAACCGATAGTTGTCGAAGAAGAAAGGTGGGATGCCTACCGGGGCATCCCCAAGCTTAGATGCTTGAGACTTCTTGAAATATAATCTTGGGGTTCCTTGGGCATCCCCAAGCTTGAGCTTTTGTGTCTCCTTAATTCCTCTCATATCATGGTTTCTCATTTTATCAAAAGCTTCATTCACAACAAACTCAACAAGAACTCGTGATATAGGTTAGTATAAACCAATGCAAAACCTTATCATATTATACTGCAGAAAATCACTTAGATTATTATTCAACATTGCATACTAAATGCCTCTGCATATTTAATACTCCTATCTTCAAATAGAATCATTAAACAAGCAAACATATGCAAACAATGCAAACATAACAGCAATCTGCCAAAACAGTACAGTCTGTGAAGAATGCAAGAGTATCAATACTTCCCTGACTCCAAAAATTATGAACTAAAATTCCCACTGTAATAAATTTATCAGATCTCAATATGCAAAAATATTCAACGTTAGACCATGCTCTGACTAGCAAAATAGCGGTAAACTTTCTGTTTTCAGACAGCAACATGCAAACTAGCAAAATAAGCATGGCAAAGGCTTTCCTTGACTTTTTTATTGAAACTAAAGAGGCAAAACACAATTCTAACTAACAGCAAGCAAAAAATAACAACAGAAATTGACGCTCCAAGCAAAACACATATCATGTGGTGAATAAAAATATAGCTCCAGGTAAAGTTACCGATGAACGAAGACGAAAGAGGGGATGCCTTCCGGGGCATCCCCAAGCTTAGTTTCTTGGTTGTCCTTGAATATTACCTTGGGGTGCCTTGGGCATCCCCAAGCTTAGGCTCTTTCCACTCCTTATTCCATTGTCCATCGAATCGTTACCCAAAACTTGAAAACTTCAACCACACAAAACTCAAAACAAAACTCGTAAGCTCCGTTAGTATAAGAAAATAAAACCACCACATAGGTACTGTAATGAACTCATTCTAAATTCATATTGGTGTAATATCTACTGTAATCCAACTTATCTATGGTTCATACCCTCCGATACTACTCATAGATTCATCAAAATAAGCAAACAACACATAGAAAACAGAATCTGTCGAAAACAGAACAGTCTGTAGTAATCTATATAAAACGTGTACTTATTCCACCCCAAAAATTATGAAATAAATTGCTGGACCTGGTAAATTTGTCTATTAATCATCTGCAAAAAGAATCGACCTAAAAGCACTCTCCAGTAAAAAATGGCAGCTAATCTCGTGAGCTCTAAAGTTTCTGTTTTTCACAGCAAGGTCACATAAACTTCACCCAAGTCTTCCCAAAGGTTCTACTTGGCACTTTATTGAAACAAAAGATATAAAACATGATTACCACAGTAGCATAATCATGTGGACACACAAAAACAGTAAGGATAAATATTGGGTTGTCTCCCAACAAGTGCTTTTCTTTAATGCCTTTTAGCTAGGCATGATGATGACAATGATGCTCACATAAAAGATAAGAATTGAAACATAACGGGAGCATCATGAAGCATATGACTAGCACATTTAAGTGTAACCCACTTCCTATGCATAGGGATTTTGTGAGCAAACAACTTACGGGAACAATAATCTACTAGCATAGGATGGCACAACATGCATAGCTTCAAGAATTTAAGCACATAGAAAGGAAACATGACATTATTGCAATTCCTACAAGCATATGTTCCTCCCTCATAATAATTTTCAGTAGCATCATGAATGAGTTCAACAATATAACCAGCACCTAAAGCTTCCTTTTCATGATCTACAAGCATAGAAAATTTTCTACTCTCCACATAAGCAAACTTCTTCTTTATAGCATATGTATCATCACAATAATCATCATAGATAGGGGGCATGCTTTCATCATAGTAAATTTGCTCATCAAAGCTTGGGGGACAAAATATATCATATTCATCAAACATAGCTTCCCCAAGCTTGTGGCTTTGCATATCATTAGCATCATGGATATTCAAGGAATTCATACTAACAACATTGCAATCATGCTCATCATTCAAAGATTTAGTACCAAACATTCTATAGATTTCTTCCTCTAGCACTTGAGCACAATTATCCTTTCCATCATACTCACGAAAGATATTAAAAAGGTGAAGCATATGAGACAAACTCAACTCCATTTTTTTTAGTTTTATTTTATAAAATAAACTAGTGCTAAAACAAGAAACAAAAATATTCAATTGCAAGATCTAAAGATATACCTTCACTGACCTAGCCACCTCGTGAGCACCTCCCTTCTTTCCTGACGTGCACTCCAAGTCCATCGGGTGGCTTTCCTTCCAAAAATAACTTCTCTAGTTGATTTCGTTCCGTTTTGACTCCGTCTGATATTCCTTTTCCCCGAAACACTGAAATAGGCATAAAACAGCAAATCTGGGCTGGGCCTCCGATTAATAGGTTTCCCAAAAATAATATAAAAGTGGATAATAAAGCCCAATATTGCCTAAAACAGTCGATAAAGTAGCATGGAGCAATAAAAAATTATAGATACGTTGGAGACATATCAGGGCCCAAGCAGATTAGATTAGGAAGTAATCTAATTAGTCAAACTAGCTAACCTCTAATAGACACTAATAGCAGGGCCCCACCTACTAATTAGGATATATTAAATTAAAACAAAACCCTGTTGAAAAGTAAGCGTCAATGACATGTGGGCCTCGTTGACCCTGTTGACCAGTCAACATTGACTGGTCAACTGCTGACTGTACATGCTGACTCAGCCACTGGACCCCACCTGTCATCCACAGTGACTAGCCCACAATGGGTACACATAGCATTTCATGTAATTTTTGAATTAATTATAATCTGGAAATTCTAGAAATAAATTAAATCTTTATAAATTAATATAAAATAAACCTTAGCTCAGATGAAAATACTTTATACATGAAAGTTGCTCAGAATGACGAGACGAATCCGGATACGCAGCCTGTTCATCCGCCACACATCCCTAACATATCGAACACGCAACTTTCCTCCTCCGGATCACCTGTCCGAAAAACACGAAACACCGGGGATACTTTCCCGGATGTTTCCCCCTTTCGCCGGTATCACCTACTACTGCGCTAGGGCACACCGGACACCGCGTATTGCCTTGTTATGCTTTGTGATGCTTTGATTTCTCTGTTATTTATTGTGTTCCCTGTCCATTACTTCTTTTCGATAGACCTCGAGACTGCCGGCGACCCCCCGTTCGACTACGGTGTTGACGACTCGTCCTTCTTGCCAGAGCAACCAGGCAAGCCCCCCTTTGATCACCAGATATCGCCTATTCTACTCTCTACTGCTTGCATTAGAGTGGTGTAACATGTTACTGTTTTGATTAATCCTATTCTGATGCATAGCCTGTCATTGTTGCTACATCTGTTGATACCTTACCCGCAATCCTAAATGCTTAGTATAGGATGCTAGTTTATCATCATTGGCCCTACATTCTTGTCAATCTGCCTTGCTATACTATTGGTCCGTGATCACTCGGGAGGTGATCACGGGTATATACTATACATATCTACATACTATACAGATGGTGACTAAAGTCGGGTTGGCTCGTTGAGTACCCACAAGTGATTCCGAGGTGGGGGCTGAAAGGATAGGTGGCTCCATCCCGGTAGAGGTGGGCCTGGGTTCCCCACGGCCCCCGACTCTTACTATGTGGTGGAACGACAGGGCAGGTTGAGACCACCTAGGCGAGAGGTGGGCCTGGCCCTGGTCGGCGTCCGCGGTTACTTCATAATAACATGCTTAACGAGATCTTGGTATTTGATCTAAGTCTGGCCACTGGCGTATACGCACTAACCAACTACGCGGGAACTATTATAGGCACTCGACGTCGTGGTATCAGTCGAAGCCCTCTTGACGTCAGCGATGGAGCGGCGCGCGCCGGATTGACTGGAACGCCTGCTCTTGTATTAGGGAGGCTAGGTTTGCTTTCAGCCGCCCTCGCAACGTCCAGGTGTGCAATGGGCGATGGGCCCAGACCCCTGCGCGCATAGGATTTAGACCAGCGTGCTGAGCTCTCTGTTGTGCCTAGGTGGGGCTGCGACGTGTTGATCTTCCGAGGCTGGGCATGACCCAGGAAAGTTTGTCCGGCCAAATGGTATCGAGCATGTTGGGTTATGTGGTGCACCCCTGCAGGGAAGTTTATCTATTCGAATAGCCGTGTACCTCGATAAAAGGACGACCTGGAGTTGTACCTTGACCTTATGACAACTAGAACTGGATACTTAATAAAACACACCCAGACAAGTTCCACAGACAACCCGGTGATCGTAATTCCACAGGGCAACGAGGGGAGGATCGCCGGGTAGGATTATGCTATGCGTTGCTACTTGGAGGACTTCAATCTACTCTCTTCTACATGCTGCAAGACGGAGGCTGCCAGAAGCATAGTCTTCGATAGGACTATCTATCCCCTCTTATTCTGGCATTCTGCAGTTCAGTCCACTGATATGACCTCCTTACACATATACCCATGCATATGTAGTGTAGCTCCTTTCTTGCGAGTACTTTGGATGAGTACTCACCGTTGCTTTGCTCCCTCTTTTCCCCCGTTTTCCTCTTCTTCTCGGATGCCGCAACCAGACGTTGGAGCCCAGGAGCCAGACGCCACTGTCGACCACGACTCCTACTGCACCGGAGGTGCCTACTACTACGTGCAGGCCGTTAACGACGACCAGGAGTAATTTAGGAGGATCCCAGGCAGGAGGCATGTACCTCTTTCGATCTGTATTCTAGTTTGTGCTAGCCTTCTTAAGGCAAACTTGTTTAACTTATGTCTGTACTCAGATATTGTTGCTTCCGCTGACTCGTCTATGATCGAGCACTTGTATTCGAGCCCTCGAAGCCCCTGGCTTGTAATATGATGCTTGTATGACTTATGTTTTTAGAGTTGTGTTGTGATATCTTCCCGTGAGTTCCTAATCTTGATTGTACACGTTTGCGTGCATGATTAGTGTATGATTGAATCGAGGGCGTCACAAAAGCCATACTCAAAATATTTAAGTGAGGTGCAATAAGCATTCTATAAATCAACCAAGGACTATCTCATACCAGCATGGTGCATAAAATAAAAACAAAAACTAAATGCAAAGACGCTCCAAGATTCGCACATATCGCATGAACGAAACAAATCCGAAAACATACCGATACTTATTGAAGAAAGAGGGGATGCCTTCCGGGGCATGACCAAGCTTAGACGCTTGAGTCTCCTTGAATATTTACTTTGAGTGCCTCGGCATCCCCAAGCTTGAGCTCTTGCCTCTCTTTCTTTTCCTCATATCGAGACATCCTCGATTAGACAATTCATCCACACAAAACTTCAACAGAAAACTCGATAAGATCCGTTAGTATAATAAAGCAAATCACTACTCTAAGTACTGTTGCAAACCAATTCATATTTTGTTTTTGCATTGTGTCTACTGTAATATAACTTTTCCATGGCTTAATCCACTGATACAAATTGATAGATTCATCAAAACAAGCAAACTATGCATCAAAAACAAAATCTGTCAAAAACAGAAAAGTCTGTAGCAATGTGAACATCCACCATACTTCTGTTACCCCAAAAACTCTACCAAAATTAGGAACAATAAAGAAGTTGTACAGCAAGACATTGCAAAAGAAATCAGAACCGTTTGACGTTGAAGATAAAAATGTAAAATCGCGCACTACAGCCAAAGGTTCTGTCCTGCACCGTACAAACCAACAAGCATTGTAAACATCCTAAAGGCAAACCTTGGCACATTATTTTTATAATACAATGGAATTGTACAAGGGGATAATTATTTTTGATGAATAGTTTCTATAATTAAGATTCACAAAGTTTCCGTGAGCATGAACAAAGTTCAAGGAGCTCTCCCACTTCAACAATGCTTGTCTCTCTCACTTTCACTTTCCTTTTTGAAAAGTTTTTAGGTTCCCCTCTTTATTTTTATTTTTTTAAACTATATAAAAGCATTTACCAGAAATAGATGACTCTCTAAAACTTCCGGGTTGTCTCCCTGGCAGCGCTTTCTTTAAATCCATTAAGCTAGGCATTTAGTGCTCAAGTAATGGATCCACCCGGATCCCAAGGTATATCAAAGCCAATTTTAATTAACAATGATCTGTGATTTAGTAGTGAGCACAAAGTAACATATATCATGCAACAACGAAGTCTAACTATCTTCCTATGCATCGGCATGTCATAAAAGAACAATTCATGCACACAAAGTAAAGGCCAATGCATAGTATAAGGAGTTTCTTGCAATTCTATTATATTGGAAACATAAAGAGGCGGAGATATAGTTCCTCTCTCATAATAATTGCAAGTAGGAGCAGCAAGCACATGCATATTATATCTATCAAAATCATCATGTGCCATGGTAAAAGGCAACCCATCAATATAATCCTTACTAAGCGCAAACTTCTCCGATATAGTGTAGTCGGGAGAATTCAAAAAGATAATAGGACTATCATGCATGGGTGCAATAGCAACAATTTCATGTTTAACATAAGGAACTATAGCAAGTTCATATCCATAAGAATAATTCATATTGGCATCTTGGCCACAAGCATAGCAAGCATCATCAAACAGGGATATTTCAAGAGAATCAACGGGATCATAGCAATCTTAGCGATCATCCTTCGATAAGCACGAAGGGGAATTAAACAATGTATGAGTTGAAGAGTTACTCTCATTAGAAGGTGGGCATGGGTGATCAATCTGCTCTTCCTCATTTTGTTCTTCATTCTCCTCATTATATTTTTCATCCAATGAGCTCATAGTTTCATCAATTTCTTCTTCCATAGCTTCCTGCAAAATATAAGTCTCTTCTTGGACAGCGGAGACTTTCTCAATAAATGCATTAATATTGTAATTGTATTCATAATTTTCATAGCAATATCTAAGTATAGCAAGATTTTCAGGCCTATAAACATCATCATCAAAAGCTTCATACTTTTCAAACAAAGATTCAATTTCATAAGCAGCCTTAAAAGCAATAAATTCTTCAAGTTGTTCTACATCATAGTAATCATATATAGCATTAGCATAAGAAGGTAAGGTTTCATTATCATTAAATTTGCATGAAAAGGGAAGGTGTGGAGCCTTCATCCTAGAGCAACAAGTAATATCATATCTCAAGCATAGACCCCAAGCATACCAACGCAACATATTAATTTGTTCCCATAATAGTTTCCCTTTTTGTGTAAAGCGATAATCCATAAAGTATTCACGTTGATACAACGTGTCTCCCATTATAAAGTTGAATGGGGTTTCTCAGGATTATCAAAGTAGTACATAATATCTTTCACATAATGAGAATCGAGGGTTTTAGGAGTTACCCCATCTCCATGAGTAGCAAGTACACCTATTTTTTTGGTATTTCGTGTTCCATATCCATAACTAAAGATAGAGAACAACTTAGAACAGCAAATAAAAATTACTTAGTGATAAAGCAAACAAGCACACACGACAATATTCACCCCACGCTATGATTCCCCGGAAACGGCGCCAGAAAAAGGTCTTGATAACCTGCAAGTATACGGGATAGTTGTAGCCTCTTTCGATAAGTAATAGTGTCAAACCCAACGAGGAGCTAAAGGTAGAACAAATACTCTCTCAAGTCCTATCGGCCACTGATACGACTCTACGCACGCTTGACGTTCGCTTTACCTAGAACAAGTATGAAACTAGAAGTACTTTTTAGGTGTGATAGGATAGGTTTGCAAGATAATAAAGAACACGCAAATAAAAAGTAGGGGCTTTTTAGATGAAGATGCAATAAAGTAAATATAGCGAGTGTGGAAAGTTGGTGGTAGGAGTTGTGAAATTGTCCCTAAGCAATTGACAACTTTACTAGACCGATAGCAAGTTTTATGTGGGAGAGGCCACTGCTAGCATGTCATCCCTGACTTGGAATTCTATGCACTTATGATTGGAACTATTAGCAAGCATCCGCAACTACTAACGCTCATTAAGGTAAAACCCAACCATAGCATTAAGATATATTGGTCCCCCTTCAATCCCGTATGCATCAATTTCTATGCTAGGTTGAAGCTTCTGTCACTCTAGCCCTCCAATACATAGTCCTATCAACATACAACTAACCCTATGGTGTGATCCACGCGCACGCACATATGATGGGCACCAAAGGACAGCAACATAACCACAAGCAAATTAAATCAATCATAGCAATTCATCAACCACCAATAGGACAACAAAAAATCTACTCAGACATCATAGGATGGCAACACATCATTGGAAAATAATATGAAGCATAAAGCACCATGTTCAAGTAGAGGGTACAGCGGGTAGCGGGAGAGTGGACCTCTGTAGATAAAGGAGGGAAGGTGATGGAGATCTTGGTGAAGATGATGGAGGTGTTGGTGAAGATTGTGGTGATGATGATGGCCCCCGGCGGCGTTCCGGCGCCAACAGAAGCAAAGGGGAGAGAGCCCCCCTTCTTCTTCTTCTTCCTTGACTTTCTCCCTAGATGGGAGAATGGTTTCCCCTCTGGTCCTTGGCTCCCATGGCTTGGGAGGGGCGAGAGCCCCTCTGAGATTGGATCTATCTCTCTGTTTCTGCATTCTCAAATTCTGCCCCTTCACCGTTTCTTTTATATCCGGAGATCGATAACTCCGATTGGGGTGAATCTTTCGCCCAGATTTTTCACGTAAAATTAGCTTTCTTGCGGCAAAAGAAGAGTGTCAACCGCCTTACGGGTGGCCCAGGAGAGTGCCAAGCGTGCCCAGGGGGGTGGGCGCACCCCCTATCTCCTGGCCACCTCGGGCACCGTTTCGTGTTGATTCTTCCTCCGGAAAATGCCAAATATTCCAAAATAATTCTCTGTCCGTTTTTACCCTGTTTGGATTCCGTTTGATATTGGGTTTCTGCGAAACATAAAACATGCAACAAACAGGAACTGGCACTAGGCATTGGATCAATATTTTAGTCCCAAAAATAGTATAAAAAGTTGCCGAAAGTATATGAAAGTTGAATAATATTGGCATGGAACAATCAAAAATTATAGATACGACGGAGACGTATCAAGGTTCCACTGATAAGTTCTTCATAGAATATTTAGGAACCATTGTGGGCATATGGGTCCCACTATTTTTATTGACCATAGAGGTCTCTCGGTCATGTCTGCATAGTTCTTGAACTCGCAGGGTCTACACAGTTAATGTGTGGTGATGATATAAGTGTAGTTGAGTCATTATGGTGGTTACCGAAGGTTGTTTGGAGTCCCGGATGAGATCTCGTACATGACGAGGAACTCCGGAATGGTATGGAGGTGAAGATCGATATATTGGACGAAGTGTATTCGAGTCCGACATTGTTCCGGGGGTACTTGGTGGTCACCAGCATAACCGAAAGGGGGTTCGGGGGACCCCGACAAGTGTTGGGGGGGGGCATCGGCCAAGAGGAGGTTGCAAACCAGCCCACTAAGGGGCTGAGAGCCCCCCTCACCCCATCTCACGTAACTATTGGGTTCCACGGTAGGGTGCGTCGACTGCAAATTTAATATTTTCCTACGCGCCGAACAACCAGGAACATGCTATGGGAATGGATCACAGATCATTACCACTAGACGCACAACGCCGTGCAACGGAAGAAGAGTTGGGGCGGCGCGTCTGCATGGTTCGTCTCCTCCACGTCTCATCTCCCTTGAACAACCGATCGTCGGATCCGTTGTACAGGTTCGCCAGAGCGGCGCAAGTGCACCGCCTCTAACGGTATCCACGCGTGCAGGAGGAACTTCATGCGGTGGACTGCTAGGTCCGATCACGCAACCGGCAGTGAGTGGAGGTGTCTATCCGCAACACATGCAAACCCTAGTGACAGCACCGAAGTGGTAAACTGAATAAGTGTGCCGCACCTCGACTATTTATAGGCATTCGTCGCGGGCTCAACACTTGGGCCCTGCATGGATCCTAAAGCCCAAAGTCTACTCAGTCGCGTACCAACTCTAGCTCAGATCACATCCGACCAGTGTCCTCCAAACCGACCTCACAGGTTCCTTTCTTAAGCGCGCGACCCCTTAGGTTCAAGTCGGCTGGGTCACAGCTCGGATCACCTCCGACCTGCATGGTTGGTAGCAGCCTCTAGCAAGGTGTGTCGACCACCAAGCAGACTATGAAGCTGGTTAGGCGAACTTGTACAATGTGTCACATTTCTGTTCCCTTTGCCTCACGATATATGTGGTCGGGCTCAAGGAGAGACTGCCATCCTTGTGTTAGCCCAACCTCTTTCTCGTTCCAGTGATATCGACCAAGAATTGGATTATCTCATAATCCTTGTCGCATGGTGCTACGTCTTGAGCTTGTGTTGGTTTTCCTTGAAGAGGTAAGGGTGATGCAGCAATAGTAGCATAAATATTTCTCTAAATTTTTGAGAACCAAGGTATCAACCAGTAGGAGGCTCCTCAAAAGTCCCACGCATCTACACAAACAAACAAAGAACTCGCAACCAACGCAATAAAGGGGTTGTCAATCCCTTCACGGCCACTTGCGAAAGTGAGATCTGATAGAGATAATATGATAAGATAATTTTTATTTTATTTTATAATATAGATGCAAAAAGTAAAGATGCAAATAAAAGTAGATTGAAGGATTATATGATAAAAAATAGATCCGGGGGCCATAGGTTTCACTAGAGGCTTCTCTCAAGATAGCATAAGTATTACGGTGGGTGAAAAAATTACTGTCGAGAAATTGATAGAAAAGTGAATAATTATGAGATTATCCAGGCATGATCATGTATATAGGCATCACGTCCGACTCCTTCCTGCATCTACTACTATTACTCCACACATCGACCAACTCCTGCCTGCATCTAGAGTATTAAGTTCACATTAAGAAAGATGACATGATGTAGAGGGATAAACTCAAGCAATATGGTATAAACCCCATCTTTTTATACTCGATGGCAACAATACAATACGTGCCTTGCTGCCCCTGCTGTCACTGGGTAAGGACACCGCAAGATTGAACCCAAAGCTAAGCACTTCTCCCATGGCAAGAAAGATCAATCTAGTAGGCCAAACCAAACTGATAATTCGAAGACTTGCAAAGATAACTCAATCATACATAAAAGAATTATTCATAGATAAACTTGATCATAAACCCACAATTCATTGGATCTCGACAAACACACCGCAAAAAGAGTTTACATCGAATAGATCTCCACAAGAGAGGGGGAGAACATTGTATTGATATCCAAAAAGAGAGAAGAAGCCATCTAGCTAATAACTATGGACCCGAAGGTCTGTAGTAAACTACTCACAACTCATCGGCGGGTCTATGGTGTTGATGTAGAAGCCCTGCATGGTCGATTCCCCCTCCGGCGGAGCGCCAACGAAGGCTGCAAGATGGGATCTCGCGGGTACAGAAGGTTATGGTGGTGGCAATTGTGTTTCGTTGGCTCCACGGATGATTTCGGGGTATGTAGGTATATATAGGAGGAAGAAGTACATCGGTGGCCGCCCGAGGGGCCCGCAAGACAGGGGGCGCGCCCGGAGGGGGTGGGTGCACCCTCCTATCTTGTGGCCACCTGGGATGCTTCTTGGCTTGCACTCCAAGTCCTCTGGATCACGTTCGTTCCAAAAATCACGCTCCCGAAGGTTTCATTCCGTTTGGACTCCGTTTGGACTCCGTTTGATATTCCTTTTCTTCAAAATTCTGAAATAGGCAAAAAAAACAGCAATACAGTCTGGGCCTCCGGTTAGTAGGTTAGTCCCAAAAATGATATAAATGTGTAAAATAAAGCCCATAAACATCCAAAAGGGGTAATATAATAGCATGGAACAATCAAAAATTATAGATACGTTGGATACGTATCACATGGCCATGCTTATCCTTGTCGGATCACACGAAGGGCCCAGAGTATATCTCTCCTGATCGGAGGGGCAAATCCCATCTTTCTCGACCATGTCTCGCAGCATGGGACTGGACAAACCCGAAAACTACCTTTGTACCTACCCAGTCACGGAGTAGAGTTTGGTCCACCCAAAGCAAGTCTGTCACCATCCCGAGTACATGCGTCAGCTCAGGTCTTAGGACATAGATCATATGTTGTACTAGAGACTCACAGATGACATATCGCTTCGTCTCATAGTTGGGTCTGTGCGACTCGGACCTTATCTCGATTTGGATTCGACTACGTCGAATCTGACCAGATCCTTTCGAGTCCATATTATCCAGTTAGCATCCAATGCTCCATGGCTAGTGAGACCAAGCCATCCACCGTGTCATATGCTAGTCTAGTTCGACGTGTGCCCACATGTCACTTCCGACTAGGGACAGTTTAGGATGTATCATACATCACAAGATCTCACACACGAGTCACGTACTTGCCAACAAGTATCATTGATTATATCCAAGAACTATCTTTATTCATAAACACATAGGAAATATAATCATACATGATTGCCTCCAGGGCATATCTCCAACAGTCTCCCACTTGCACTAGAGTCAATCAAATAGACATCGAATGCCCATAGCTCTAACGTGCCCCTCATGCTTGCATTGCGGAAGCCGCTTAGTCGATGGGTCTGCAACATTTGCATCCATGTGAATTTTGCATAACTCTACATGACCATTCTTTACGATCTTTTGTATCAGGTGATATTTCCGATCTATGTGTCTGACCATGTGGTGATTCCTTGGCTCCTTGGCTTGTGCGATGGCACCAGCATTATCACAATAAAGGTCCAACGGTTTTACCGAGGCTTGGAAAATACAAAGATCATCCAGAAAGTTACAGATCCAAACACCTTCCTTTGCAGCTTCACAAGCCGCAATGTATTCGGCTTCTGTGGTAGATCAGCCACCGTATCTCGCTTGGAACTCATCCAGCTCACTGCTCTTCCATTCAAGATGTACACGAATCCAGACTATGATCGACAATCATCTCTGTCACTTTGAAAACTAGCATCAGCGTAACCCCTTATGATGAGCTCTTCCACACCTACATAAACTATGAACATCTCTTTAGTCCTTTTCAGGTACTTAAAAATAGTCTTTACCGCGGCCCAGTGACTCTCACCTGGGTTGGCCTGGTATCTACTTGTTATGCTTATTTCAAAAGCAACATCAGGCCTTGTACATATCATGGCATACATGATGGATCCGATTGCCGAGGCATGCAGAATCCTACTCATCCTGCTTCTCTCCTCAGATGTCGAAGGACTCTGAGTCTCGCTTAGCCTTATACCATGTGAGAGTGGCAAGAACCCTTTCTTCGCCTTACTCATGTTGAAATGCTTCAACACTTTATCCTTGTACATGCTCTGGCTTAAGCCGAGCAGCCTACTCAATCTATCTATATAGACCTTAATGCCTAAAATATGGACTGCCACACCAAGGTCCTTCATCAAAAATTTGCCATTCAATGATTCCTTGACCGAGTTTAGCATCGAAACATCATTCCTGATCAACAATATGTCATCCACATACAAGATCAAAAACACTATCGGGCTCCCACTTAACTTCTTGTATAAACAAGCGTCCTCTTCGCTTTCGATGAAAGCGAGACGAGTGACAACCTTATCAAAACGAATATTACAGCTCCGAGATGCTTGCCTCAACCCATAAATGGATCTCTTGAGCTTGCGTACCTTACTAGCGCTAGTCAGATCGACAAAACCCTTGGTCTGTATCATATACACATCCTCGGTTAAATTTGCGTGATGGAAAGCCGTCTTGACATCCATCTGCCATATCTCGTAATCGAAATATGCAGCTATAGCTAGTACGATCCTCACCGACTTCAGCATCGCTACCGGTGAGTAAGTCTCATCGTAGTCAATTCCTTGAAGTTGTCCATAACACTTAGCGACAAGAAGAGCTTTGTGGATCTGAACATTTCCATCCACATCGGTTTTGTTCTTAAAGACCCATTTGCAACCAATGGCTGTTACGCCAGGCGGCGGATCAACCAAGTGACAGACTTGATTCTCATCCATGGACTTTAACTCAGATCTCATGGCCTCCTGCCATGCCTCAGAATCTAGGCTCACCATTGCTTCCGCATATGTGGCAAGCTCGTCGCGTTCTAGCAACAATACATCATGCATTCTGCGCAGTCTTTCCGACCTTCGTGGTTCCGGTGCCGCTTACACTACGGGCTCCCTGACTGACTCCGGTATGATCTCATCACTAGCTGAGCCATCACCAAGTTGTCCTCTAATTTCTTCAAGTCGGGCCGTCATCCCACTAGCCTCCCGATTGAGAAACTCTTTCTCAAGGAAAACCCCGTTCCGAGCAACAAACACTTTGTTCTCTTCACGGTTGTAGAAGCTATATCCCAAGGTTTCCCTCAGATATCCCACAAATATGCATTTATCCGACTTGGGTGTAAGCTTGTCTGACATAAATCGCTTGACAAATGCTTCACAACACCAAATCTTTAGAAAAGACAAACTGGGACTCTTCCCGGTCCACATCTCATGTGGTGTCTTGTCTACGGATTTTGATGGTACCCTGTTAAGTGTGAAAGCTGCAATTTCTAGAGCGTATCCCCAGAATGACAAGGGTAAATCCGATTATCTCATCATAGACCGAACCATGTCCAACAAGGTCCTATTCCTCCGTTCTGACACGCCGTTTCTCTGTGTCGTACCCGGAGGTGTGAGTGAGTTACTATACCTCAGCTTTTCAGATGATCGTCACACTCTTGGCTCATGTACTCACCTCCACGATCTGATCGTAGAAGTTTTATAGTCTTGACGAGCTGATTCTCAACCTCATTCTGAAACTCTTTGAACTTTTCAAAAGTTTCCGACTTGTGCCTCATCAAATAGATATATCCATATCTCCTCAGGTCGTCGGCAAAAGTCACAAAGTACTGATAGCCACCTCTAGTAGTTGAGCTCAATGGACCACACACATGACTATGTATAAGTTCCAACAGCTCGGACGCCCTCTCGCAACTCTTTTCGAAAAAAGACTTAGTCATCTTTCTGAGCAAGCATGATTCACGTGTCTCGAACAACTCAAAGTCGGACGAAGTTAGGAGCCCATCATCATGGAGCTTCTTCATGCGTTTGAGACAAATGTGTCCAAGCATGCAATGGCAGAAGTATGTCGGATTAATCTCATTAGGCTTATGCCTCTTTAAATTCATGTTATAGACCGGTTCCTATTCTAGATTCAATCTAAAAAGCCCATCAACAATGGGTGCATAGCCGTATAACATAACATTCAAATAAAATGAACAACTATTGTCCTTTAAATTGAATTCATAACCCAGACTCATCAAGCATGAGGCAGAAATAATGTTCCGACTAAGTGCAGGGATGTAATAAAAATTGTTCAATTCCAAAATAAATCCAGAAGGAAGCTGGAGCTGCATCGTGCCAACCTCCAACGCAGCAACTCTTGCTTTGTTGCCAACCCTGATGTCAATCTCCCCCTGTGCCACACGCCTAGTTCTTACCAGCCCCTGCATCAAGTTGCGAATGTGAACAACTGATCCCGTATCAAATATCCAAGAGCTACTAGGTATGTCAGCAAGGTAAATGTCTATAACATATGCAACAAGTGTACCTTTGCCCGAAGAAGCATTTCCGGCCTTCTTGCCATGCTAAGCAAGCCACTTGCTATAGTTCCTCTTCCAGTGACCGGTCTCCTTGCAGTGATAGCAAACGGTGTTCGAGTCCTGTCCAGACTTTGGCGCAGCGTCCGAGGTTGCCGTCTTCGTGCCCTTTGCCTTAGCCTTATTCTTGGACCAACTCTTCTTGAACTTGGACGATTTCTGCACCATCAACACTTGATGTGTGGCTTTCTCAATATCCTACTCTACTGATTTGAGCATCCCATGCAATTATGTGAGCTTCTTATCCATATCATGCATATGATAGTTCGAGATGAACGTCCCATAGCTGGGTGGAAGAGAACCCAAAACTGCATCAGTAGCCAGCTCATCCAAGAGCGGGAAGCCCAACCGATCGAAAGCTTGTACATATCCGATCATCTTGATCACATGCGGGCTCAGTGGATCACCTTCCTTCAGCTTACAATCCATCAAGGATCGCCATACGTTGAACCTCTCGGTCCTAGCCTGTACTTGAAACATGCTCTTAAGACTCTCGATCATATAGAAATCCCCAACATCTTCGAAATGCTATTGCAAATCGGGCTCCATACAAGCCAGCATGAGGCAACTGATCTCGTTTGATTCATCAACGAGTTTCTGGTAGGCATTCTTGGTTGTGGCATTAGCATTATCGGCAGGTTCCTATGGAAGTGGATCCTCTAGAACATGTTCCTTTTAATCATGCTTGAGAACAATTTTCAAATTTCTATACCAGGTGGTAAAGTTTGTTCCATTCAGTTTATCCTTTTCCAGAATTGATTTCAATGCAAAGTTGGGCTGAGCAGGTGGTGCCATTGATCTACAATGAAAATATGCAATCACTAAGCAATGTGTTTATGTAGAGTAATTCAAGCCTAAAAAATTACTCCCACTGAAGTCAGCATCCCTCCACAAACTCTCAGTGATTTAGGATCCGACTAGCCCATGCGACTAGTGAGCTTTAGCATCACTGCTAACCAACATACCTATCCGGTAAGCAACTCATTGCTAATCGTATCTCTATACGACTCCTCTTGGTCGGGAAGTTATCTCATACCCCGGCTCCCAAACTTCTTCAACACAAGGCCCAAAACTGTTTTGATAGCCTTGCCAAGTTAACATGATGCAGTGCATGTCCGTGTCCGACACGAATCCTTCAGTTCAAGGACACCCAACAACACCACAATTTTATGAGCCCACTACTAGACGTACTTGACGTGCGAAGGTGCAACATCGGGGATGGAAATTCGCTTGATATTCATGAGGGATCGTTCTACCATTCTAACATGCATAGAAAGAGAGAAGCATAACAATCACAAATAAACACATATTGTGAAATAGTATCGCTCCTTCATGGATGTTCTTCCAGGTCGGCTCCGACTCCGATGACCATCTAGGAACGCCATCTTGTTTGTCACGCCGGGACGCCAAGCCACCAACCTGATCTCTATTATCCAACTACTACAACTGGAAATGAATTTTACATAGAGTGAGAAGTCGACACGCAGGTCATTATACATTATAATGACAACACTTTGGCTCCTATGGGCTGACAAACATGACACGCAGGCCATGTATAATTTACACACATGCATCACATACACATGAGCCATACTATTCACATCAAACCCTGCAAAATAATGTTATGCATAGAATCGCATTCTACTGGTTTGTGTGATCGTGTACGAAATACAAGGCGCTACGCACACGACAGCCCCGCTAGCCGGTTAGCGGGCGGGGTTCGTAGGGGCAGCACCCGACGTTTTCGGAAATTAAAGATCACATCTGAACCCCGACCACGCCGAATTTTCTAATCTGACCGGTCTTATCGATCCTCACAAGTCCGATTCGGATTTACGTTTCACTGTAAACCCCGTTGGCATATACCAACCGGTAGGGGTAGGTTGTATCACGACCTTATCGACTCCGATCATCAGAAAACATAGCCACATCAATCCCCATGTGCAGTTGATCTCATCAACCGTGCACACAGCCGATCTCATGAACGACAATAGATCTCATCTACCGCCTCCACATATCTAATATGCATACAATCTAAATCAAATCCTATAGCAGAGGCTCTGATACCACTATTGGTTTCCATGGTAGGGTGCGTCGACTCCAAATTTAAATTTTTCCTATGCGCAGAACAACCAGGAAAATGCTACAGGAATGGATCATAGATTGTCATCACTAGACGCGCAGTGTCGTGCAGCGGTAGAAGAGTTGCGGCAGCGCGTCCGCGTGGTTTGTCTCCTCCTCGTCCGATCTCCCTCGAATAGCCGGTTTTCTGATCCCTAATACAGGTTCGCCGGAGTGGCTCAAGTGCACCGCCTCTAACAGTATCCGCGCGTGCAAGAGGAACGTCGTGCAGCGGACTGCTCGGTCCAATCACACAACCGACAGTGAGTGGAGGTGTCTATTCACAACACATGCAAACCCTAGTGACAATGCTGAAGCGATCAACTTAATAAGTGTGCCGCACCTCCACTATCTATAGGCAACCGTCGCGGGCTCAACACTTGGGCCTTGCACGGATCCTAAAGCCCAAAGTCTACTCGGTCGCGTTCCAAGTCCAGCTCGGATCACATCCGACCAGTGTCCTCCGAACCGACCTCATAGGTTCCTTCCCTTAAGCGCGCGACCCCTTAGGTTCAAGTCGGCTTGGTCATAGTTCGGATCACCTCCGACCTGCACGGTTGGTAGCGGCCTCTAGCACGGCATGCCGATCACCGAGCAGACTATGAAGCTGGTTAGGCGAACCTGTACAGCGTGTCACATTTCTATTCCCTTCGCCTCATGATATATGTTGTTGGGCTCAAGGCGAGACTGTGATCCTTGTTCAAGTGATACCGAGCAAAAGCTGGATTATCTCATAATCCTTGTCACATGGCCATGTTTATCCTCGTCGGATCACACGAGGGGCCCAGAGTATATCTCTCCTGACCGGAGGGGCAAATCCCATCTTGCTCGACCATGTCTCGTAGCATGGGACTGGTCAAACCCGAAACCCACCTTTGTAACTACCTAGTCATGGAGTAGCATTTGGTTGGCCCAAAGCAAGTCTATCCCCATCCCGAGTAGATGTGTCAGCTCAGGTCTTAGGACATAGAACGTATGTCGTACTCTAGACTCACAGATGACATATCGCTGCGTCTCATAGTTGGGTCTGTCCGACTCGGACCTTACCTCGACTCTGATTCGACTATGTCAAATCTTACCAGATCCTTCCGTGTCCATATTATTTCGTTAGCATCCAATGCTCCATGGCTAGTGACACCGAGCCATGCACTGTGTCATATGCTAGTCTAGTCCGACGTGTGCCCACACGTCACTTGCGACTTGGGACAATGTAGGATGTATCATATGACACAAGATCTCACAGACAAGTCACGTACTTGCCAACAAGTATCATTGATTATATCCAAGGACTATCTTTATTCATAAACACAAAGGAAATATCATCATACATGATTGCCTCTAGGGCATATCTCTAACAGTAACCCGGATTGGGGGGCAAGTCACCCTAGGGGAGATCACATCTGCCCTAGCCGCCCCCTAGGGGAAACCCAAGGGGCGCCACCCCCTCCTCCCTTCCCCTATATATAGAGAGGTAGAGAGAGGGCAACCGCACCCTTGAGCACATCTCCATTCCATGGTGCTGTCCTTCCCCTCCCTCGTAGCACTCTTCCTCTCCGTAGTGCTTGGCGAAGCTCTGCTGAGATTCCACCACCACCACCGCCACCATGTCGTCGTGCTGTCAAAGGACTCGAGCTAATACTTCACCATCGCATCAAGCCATACATGTTTTTAACGTGGATGTGCCATCCGTTTGGCACTTGGATCGGAGTTTGCAGGATGGATCATGATTGGATCGCGAAGACGTTCGACTACATCAACCACATTTATTAACGCTTTCGCTTACCGATCTACAAGGGTATGTAGATCCAATCTTTCCTCTCGTAGATGGTAATCTCCTAGATTGGATCTTGCTCACGAAGACCTAGGGCAATTTGAGGGAGCCCATCATTGGAATATACAAGCCAAGTTCTATAATGAAAAATTCCCACTAGTATATGAGAGTGAGAACATAGGAGACTCTCTATCATGAAGATCATGTTGCTACTTTGAAGCGTAAGTGTGGTAAAAGGATAGTAGCATTGCCCCTTCTCTCTTTTCTCTCATTTTTCTCTTTTTCTTATTTGTCTTTGGCCTCTTTTATTTTTTTGTAAAGTCCGGAGACTCATCCCAACTTGTGAGGGAATCATAGCTTCCATCATCCTTTCCTCACATGGGACAATGCTCTAATAATGATGATCATCACACTTTTGTTTACTTGCAACGCAAGAATTACAACTCGATACTTAGAACAAAAATACGACTCTATATGAATGACTTCGATGGTGTATCGGGATGTGCAATGATCTAGCATAGCAATGGCATCAAAAAACGGACAAGCCATGAAAACATGATGCTAGGTATCTTACATCATGCTAAGCAATATGACAACGATGGAGCGTTTCATAGTAAAACGGAACGGTGGAAGTTGCATTGAAATATATCTCGGAACGGCTATGGCAATGCCATAACACTATAGGAAACAGTTAATTTTCTGTCAGGGCAGTACAGATGGCAAAGGACGAATTACAGATGACAAAGAGTTTGCCATCAGCCTGCTGATGGCAAACTCAGACGACAAAGATAAGTTGGCTAATAAAACTTTGCCGTCAGGTTTTCGTCGGGCAGACGGCAAAGATTTTGCCGTCAGCCAACTAAAGGATTACCGTCTGACAAAAAAAAGTATGTCAAAGTGCGGTCTTTGCCGTGAGTCAAAACATCTTTTTTGCCGTCATCTCGACTAAACTACAGACGGCAAAGTTTTTTTTTAAATGGCATCAAAGTCAAAGCTTTCTTAGGGCGGCTGCTGCTTCGGTGGTCACCGGAGTTGCCATCTCCGGCAACTATTGCCACTTCCGGAGGAGCTCTGGCGCTTTGTAGAGAGGAGGAGGCCGGAGAGGCTCAGGCACGGCGGGGTCTGGCGATGGGCGACCATGGCAGGTCCGGTCAGGGGCGGCCACGGCAGGTCCGGTGAGTGGAGGCCATGATGGGATCCAGTGAGGGATGGCCGCGGTGTATTCCGGCGAGGGCGGAGAGAAGGTGGGTGGAGAGGCTCGAGTGAAGTGTGTCCGGCGAGGGGCTGCCGTGGCCGGCGCGACGCACGGAGTAGCACGCGGTGCGCGGAGCTGGAGGCCTGCGGGGGCGACAGGGGACAGGCTCGGTAGTGGGCGAAGGCCTGCGGGGGGTGAGGTGTCAGGTCCGGCGACTGGCGATATGGCCAGAGGCGTGCAACTTCTCCGGGGAGGCGTGAGGCAGGCCAGCGACGGGCGACGTGGAGGGCCGCTTGCGGCTCCTCCGGGGAGATGCGGGGAATGGGCTGGCGACGGGAGACGGGGCCGTCAGCGTGCGGCTGCACCGGGGGCGAGGAAGACGGGGCCATCATCGCGCGGCTGCTCGTGAGCGACGCCGATGGGGCTGGGACTAGGCGTAGTAGGCTGCTCAACGGGGGATTAGGTGAGAAGAGGGAGTTCTCGGGGAAGGAGAGATAGAGCAGACGTGCGCGTGGGTGGGGCGTGTCGTGCACGTGGCTGGGACCCGTACTGGTGGGTGGGGGCACATGCTCGTGGGTGGGTGTGCGGGTAGGTCCGACGGGTTGAATTGGGCCTGCGTTTTAGATCTTGCCACGTCATTGATCCGCGTGATCAATCCGTGTGGTGTGTTTTCTCTTTGTTGTCTGCCAAAAAATAACAGACGGCAAACCACTCACTTTGCCGTCTGCCTTCAAAATAAGAGAAGGCATATTTTGTAGGTAGAGGGCAAAGTGATCGGTTTGCCGTCTGTTATTTTTTTGGTAGACGGCAAAGTCTATTTTGTCGTTAGTCTTTCTTTGCCGTCTGCAGCTAATGACAAAATTGGTCTTTGCCGTCTGGCCTGACGAAAAGTTGATGGCAAAGCCTCCCCAGATAACAAATTACCTATTTCCCGTAGTGTAATATGTAGGTACGATGCCTATTTTGAGGAAGGGTATATAGTGGGTGTAGTGCACCGGCGAAAGTTGCGCGGTACTAGAGAGGCTAGCAATGGTGGAAGGGTGAGAGTTCGTTTAATCCATGGACTCAACATTAGACATAAAGAACTCACATACTAATTGCAAAATTCTATTAGCTATCGAAAAAAGTACTACACACATGCTCCTAGGGGGATAGATTGGTAGGAAAATACCATCACCCGTCCCCGACCGCAACTCATAAGGAAGACAATCAATAAATAAATCATGCTCCAAATTCATCACATAACGGTTCATCATACGTGCATGCTACGGGAATCACAAACTTTAACACAATTATTTATACAAATTCAAAATGACTCACTAGCATGACTCTAATATCACCATCTTTATATCTTAAAACAATCATAAGAAATCAAATTTCTCATAGTATTCAATGCTCTTTATATGAAAGTTTTTAGTATATCCTTCTTGGATGCCCATCATATTAGGACTAAATTCATAACCTATGAAAGTTACCATGTCGTTTAGAGAGACTCACAAAATAATATAAATTAAGCAAGCGAGTTCAACAATTTCTATAAAATAAAGCCAACGCCGTTCCCTAAAAAGATATAAGTGAAGCACTACAGCAAAATTGCCTAGCTCAAAAGATATAAGTGAAGCACAAAGAGTATTCTAATAAATTCATGATTCATGCGTGTCCCTCTCAAAAGGTGTGTACATCAAGGATGATTGTGGCATACTAAAAAGAAAAGACTCTTATCATACAAGACGCTCCAAGCAAAACACATATCATGTGGTGAATAAAAATATAGCCTCAAGTAAATTTACCGATAGACGAAGACAAAAGAGGGGATGCCATCTAGGGAATCCCCAAGCTTAGATGCTTGGTTTTCCTAGAATATTACTGTGGGGACCCCGACTCGCAAGTCGTGATCACCGAATGCACGTGTACAGTGATCCCAGAGATCAATGCTCACTGAACACACAGAAGCTGAATAACAAGAGTCTTACATCCATACATACCGTCTTACACAAATAGTGACCAACATGGTCAACTCTTACATCGATAAGGCCTTAAGGGCTGAACATCAAATGAAACATAGCAGCGAAATCGCCGCTTGATAAGTAGAACCCATGCCATCTGCCTTAACCCTACAGCATTCTCGACCGAAACGCCCTAGTTCGCATGATCGTCTCCAAAGAACTCTTCTTGAACTCCGGTTCTTCCATGCCTGTCAATTAAATAACCAAGGGCAAGCCAATGAGTACTTTGAATGTACTCGCAAGCAACCCATGATTTGGTTCAAGGTACAGTAATGCATGACATAGGTAAAGTTTTGCATAAAGCTAGTTTTGAGTGCAGGACATGTTCAACATCCTATAAAGCATGCATCAAAGAATTCAAGTAACCATAAGAACTGGTCACAGATATCAACATAAATAGAATGGGCACCAACCCATTTATCATAAACAGGGTGGGCACCAACCCATCTCAATCGTGTCAAGTCCTTTGACTTGACCCAAGACAACACCATCACCTCACACACACCGGGTTTGAAAACAAGTGGACGTAGCCCAAGAGCGGTTACCCAACTGTCCATGACCGTGGACACGGCTATTCGAATAGTTTTACACTCTGCAGAGGTTGCACACTTTACCCACTAGATCCGGGGAACTTCCGTGTCAATCCACGACCCGCGGTACCTCAAGTACCCGGGGTAAGCACCGATCACTACCTTTCCTAGACGACACTAACATGGAGTCCACTGATTAGCGAGAACCCCGTGCCCAACATCTCACATAACAATTTCGTGGAGCCTTGCTCCCATATCCATTACATATCATCGCACGGGTACCAACGGTGTGTCCGGTGCCCCATAAAGATGGTCATGGCCGCCCTACCGCACGACCCGTCCCCAAGAGAGAGCACCAACTCTCCCCCGCCACTAGTAATGCGGGCTCCAAGCTAGTATCCGACTAGGTACCCAATAATGCCCTTTCCCATATAAGGGTAGAGTGGTCGCGCATGTAAGGTTGGAATAACGGTCGCAACTCCGACCAATCCGTTTTGAAAACAACACACACCTTCCTTGGCACACCACTTCGTCATCAAGTGGTCACCCATCTCTTCATCTCCCTCGGGCATAAGTGGCACCCGACGGGGTTTTTGAAAATACTTTTGAAATCACTTTGCCTTCTCCACCATGCACAAACCCATCCCATTTGCGTAGCATCTACATTTGCATTCTATCTACTCCCACCGGCATAACCCTCATAAGAAGGTAGGGCCATGCACAATGCAAGTATCAACGAGGAATGTAATCGTGGCAACCACCCACGTGGTTCACCATCTCGTCATGACTCCGATGCATCATCAATAAAGAACTAAAAATGACATGCATATAAAGGGGTATCATAGTCATGGTCAAAGGGCTGCTTGCCTTGATTGGCTTGATCTTCAAAGTCTTCAGGCCCTGCTCCTCCTTCTTCCTCAGCTACCTCGTCAAACACGGGATCTAACGTCGCAAGAAAACAACGGGAAAATAAGACAATAATAAAAACAGAAAAATCAAAGTGCTCACAAAAATGTCAACTTATTTTTGTAAAATACTAGAAGGAAAGCTAGGAAGGGGGCAACTTTTGGTTTTGGTTCTGGAGCAGCAAAATAGGAGTTGTGGGTTTTCAAAGGCTTATTTAAATGCCAAAAACCACATTTAAATATTTACAGAGAAGAAAAGGTGATTGGATTTGAGTGAAAGTTGCACCATTAAATAGGTTACAATATTCTAGGAATTTAGAAATTGGAATCAATGTATTTGGATTAATATTCTGCCCTGTAGAATATTTGGAAATAATACAGAAAAGGAAAAAGGGAAACGGCGCTGTGCCACTGGGCCAGAGAGGCCACAGCAGCAGCAGGCCCAGGGGGAAAACCCAGCCCACGCGGCCGCCACGTCAAGGCGAAAGGCTGAATACGCCGCCGACGGCGGATCGGTCTTGCCCAAGACGTTTTAAACTCGACGGTGGAGCCCACCCGTCGAGTGTGGGCGACTGGCCGCCCCACGGCGGTCGCTCTACCTCCGCCAGAGGCGACGCGAAGCTTCCGGGCGGCGACACAGGGCACGGGAAGAGGCGCGGAGGCTACCGTTGGACTCAGGAGCGAGTCGCGGTTCTGGTGGTGGTGGAGACGGTCGCCGGGGTGGCCTGCTTCGCCGGCGACGAGGTCCCGCGGCGGAGGTGCTTCGGGCGCCGGTGGCTCCGGCCGTTTCCGGCTGCAAAACGAGGGGGAAAGAGAGGGGAAAGCATCAGTGAGGCGAGGGGAGTCCAGTTTGAGGGAGAATAGGGGCGGAGGTGGCCTGTACCCGCAGATCGACGGTGACCCGAGGCGGCGGAGCTCGAGCTCGATCTCGAGCTCGGGCGGTTCTGGAGAGAAGTGGGTGGCTCCGGGGGTGGATTGGGTGTGTGGAGGAGCGACAGGGAGGAAGAGAGAGGCTCGGGAGCGCCTTATATAGGCTGGCCGCGGTTCACCGTGGGCGTGGCCTACGGGCGCCCGCGGGATCAGCTCTGGAGGCCGTGGGAGAGGAGTTGGAGCTGTCCACGGCGCTTGTGGGGATGGAGTAGGGCGCCAGGAGAAGGAGAGAGCGGGGAGGGTTCTGGCGCCCCACAGTGTGGCCGGCCATTGGCCGAGCTGGGCGGCGGGCACGCTGCTGCAGAGGGGAGAGAGAGGGGAGACAACGGGACTGCACGGCGGCGTAGCAGACGCCGAGGCACATCATCCGGCGCGATGGGAAGGCACGAGGCGGTCGGGAGGCGCGGTGTCAACGGTCGGCGCTCTGGCAGCGCCCAGAGCGCGACTTTGGCCGCATCCGCGGTTTTTCACAAGGCCCCTTTCTGTCTGGAAGCTACAAAGGGCGGGGACAAGGCCAGGGAAGGGCCTGGATGCCTGGGTGCATAAGGGAGAGAGAGGGCTGTGAGAGGGGAAGAAACTGTTGTCCGTGAGAGGACAACGTGATTCCCCTTCCTCCACATTGCTTCCTCGGGTAGAAAAGTGTCTAAGTGACGAGGGGAGTGAGGAGGGTTGTGGCAAAAGGTGAACTCAAGGAGATTAGTGAAAGTGGCAAAAATAGGCTTTTTAGTATTTTGCCAGAAGGTGTTTGATGGAGTTTTGATTAAGCTAATGATTCCCACTGGCCAAGATACTCCAAGGGGTGAAATGTCACATATATTTAGGGCCTTCCACCCATTTTGAGCTTAATAGGACAAAGTTGCCAATGCAACTCTTGCAAACCCTAGAAATGGGCAGAAATAGATTTGTGTAGATCCAGTGGAGTAAATCATTTCTCCTTGATGCACCACTTGGTGTGGTGGCCTCATTTGATCACATGATCAGGCTCACCAAAGTTGGGGTCTTGGAGAAAAAGTTGGTAGTGCAAAGTGATTCAAACTTGATTCTGGTCAGAGAGGGTTTTGAGGTACTTTGACCAAGATTTCCTCTTCTCCAACCTGTGCCATTTGGTCCAGATGCATCATTAGACCAATGAAGCATGTCCACCAAGTTTGAGCACATTTGGACATACTTGGCAATGTAGAGTTGATCAAACTTTAGAATGGACAGAAATAGTTTTGAGGGGTTTTGATGGTGTTATCTTGTTCTCCAAGTCATGGGACTTGGCAAGATCATCTAATATGTCATATGTGACATGATAGAATTGTCCTGGAATTTTTGGAGAATATTTCCTTTGTAAATATTTCAAAAGCTTGAAATATCCAGAAAGGGTTTTAGAGGGATTTGACCAATATTTTGAACATGACCAGGTGTTGAAACTCTTATATATGGACAATATATGTCCTATGAGTTTCCTAAATTTTGCCAAATATTTTTGAAACAGTAAAGTAATTTTTTCCTATTAAAGACCATTTCGCCTTAAGAAAAGCCTTTAAATAAAATAGAACAAGAACTTTTAAAATTATATTTTTGTGGTTCCTGGGCATCCTATATCTAATAGGAGTCAAATATATTTTTGAAAGATTTTTACTGCCCTTAATCAAGTACTTGCAGGCAAACCTCAATTCAGGGTTTTTGAAAACTAATTTTTAAAATACTTTCGGCCAAACTATTTTTGTAAGAAAATTCTATATAGCACTATTCACATGGCATGGTCATTGGTCAGGAGCTTGGGGTAAGGAGATGGAATAAAGAGGGTAGAGTAGTTGACTTCAAGAAGCACTTGAAAAGAAACACAGAGAGAAAACCAACTCCAAATAAAAGCCAAATAATGCAAAAAGTTTTTGTTGGTCCAAATTTTCATGCTTTATTGATGAAAATGAGATGTTACAAAATGCAGGGTGTGACAATTACCTATGGGTGCCTTGGGCATCCCCAAGCTTAGGCTCTTGCCATTCGTTATTTCATAGTCCATCAAATATTTACGCAAAACTTGAAAACATCATGACACAAAACTCAACAGAAAATTCATGAGATCCGTTAGTATAAGGAAATAAATCACCACTTTTTGGTACTGTTGTGAACTCATTCTGAATTTATATTGGTGTAATATCTATTGTATTCCAACTTCTACATGGTTCATACCCCCAATACTACCCATAGGTTCAATAAAATAAGAAAACAACATATAGATGCAATTTGTTGCAATCTATCCAAAACAGAACAGTCTGTAGGAATCTGTAAACTTCGTATACTTCTGTACCCCCGAAAATTCTGAAAAATTGGGACAACACATGAAATTTCTATATCAAACTTTTGTAGAAAAATCAGGATTTTATCGCGCTTCTGTGAATTATGAATATTATTTTACTAGGCGCAAAAGTTTCTATTTTTCAGCAAGATTAGATCAGCTATCACCGTAAGCCATCCCAAAGGTCTTACTTGGCCCAAACACTAATTCAAACACCAAAACAAAATTACTAGAGAGGTAATAATGTGCATTATCATAAAAATAGAAAATAGAAATACTGTGTTGTCACCCAACAAGCGCTTTTCTTTAAAGCCTTTTAGCTAGGCACTGATAATTTTAATGATGGTCACATGAAAGATGCCAATTGAAACGCGAAGAGAGCATCTTGTAGAATGTGAAAAACAATTTTAAGTCTAACATACTTCCTATGCATAAGCATTTTATAGGAAAACAAATTATCAAGACAAGTAAAAACTAGCATATGCAGGGAAGGAGGAAGAAACAATTGCAATCTCAACATAACGAGAGGCAATTTAGTAACATGAAAATTTCTACAGCCATATTTTCCTCTATCATAATAATTACATGTAGGATCATACTCAAATTCAACAATATAGCATAACATATTTTCTACATGATCCACATGCATGCAAAGTTGACACTCTTCAAAAATAGTGGGATTATCATCAAATAAAGTCATGACCTCTCCAAGCCCACTTTTATAAAACATTTCATAAGATTGATCATTATCCAAAGTAGTGGGATCATTATTACCTAGAGTTGACACTCTTCCAAATCCAGTTTAAATATTATTTTAAACATATTAACATGAGGCTTAAATAAATTTACAAAATCGTAAGAAACAATATCACCCCAATCATGATCATTGCAATAAGTAGTGGACATAGCAAAATTAGCATCTCCAAGCTTGGGGTTTTGCATATCATTAGCACAATTGACATTAATAGAATTTAGAATAACATAATTACAATCATGCTTTTCATTTAAGGAGCTATCGTGAATCCCTTCATAAATTTCTTCTTTTAGTACTTCATTACAATATTCAGATTCATGAATTTCAAGTAAACTTCTTAAGATAATCTAGTGCAATCATCTCACTAGCTATTGGTTCATCACAGTTGGATATTTAAAAAAGAATAGCACGTGGATGAGGATCCATAAACTTTTTGCTTTCTGATTTTGAATAAATACAAAATTATACCAAGCAAACAAGCAAACAAACCAAGCAAGACATAAAGGCAAAAGAATGCAAATAAAAAGGCAAGTATTTTTGCATTTATTGAAATCATTTTAGAAGTGGGGGAGAGGAAAACAAGAGGCAAATGGAAAATAATTTAATGCAAGAGATGTTAGTTTATGGTCGGTACATGGTAGGCTTGATGTAGATCTCCCCAGCAATGGCGCCAGAAATTCTTCTTGCTACTTCTTGAGCTTGCATTGATTTTTCCCTTGAAGAGGAAAGAGTGATGCAGCAAAGTAGAGGTGAACTATTTCTCACAGTTAAGAACCAAGGTATAAAATCCAATAGGAGATACAAGCAAGTCCCCAATCTATGCGCCTGCACAAACAATCACACTTGCACCCAATGCGATAAAGGGGTTGTCAATCCCTTCACGGTAACTTGCAAATATGAGATCTGATAGAGATAGATATAAAAGATTACTAAATCGTACAACAAGATAAAATTAAATAAAACACAACGAGGTATTTTTGGGTTTTGTTGTTTATAGATCTGAAAATATATAATGGAAAATAGACCCGGGGGCCATAGTTTTCACTAGAGGCCTCTCTCTGGAAGGCAAATAATATGGTGGGTGAACAAATTACTTCGAGCAATTGATAGAAAAGCGCAAAGTTATGACGATATCCAAGGCAATGATTATGCATATAGGCATCACGTCTATGACAAGCAGACCGAAACGATTCTGCATCTACTACTATTACACCACACATCGACCGCTATCCAGCATGCATCTAGAGTATTAAGTTCATAAATAATGGAGTAACGCCTTAAGTAAGATGACATGATGTAGAGGGATAAACTCAAACAATATGATGAAAACCCCATCTTTTTACCCTCGATGGCAACAATACAAACACATGCCTCGCTACCCCTACTTTGTGACTAGGTGAAGACACTACAAGGTTGAACCAAAAACTAAGCACCAATCCCATTGAAAGAAGAACCAATCTATTTGGCCAAACCAAACCGATAATTCCAAGAGAAATACAAAGATATCACATCATGGATACAAGAATTCAGAGAAGATTCAATTAATATTCATAGATAATCTGATCATAAATCCACAACTCATCGGATCTCGACAAACACACAGCAAAAGTATATTACATCGGATAGATCTCCAAGAACATCATGGAGAACATGGTATTGAGAATCAAAGGGGGAGAAGAAGCCATCTTCCTACTATCTATGGACCCGTAGGTCTATGGTAAACAACTCACACTTCATCAGAAGGGCAATAGAGTTGATGTAGAAGCCCTCCATGATCGAATGCCCCACCGGCAGGATGCCGGAAAAGGCCACAAGATGGGATCTCACTGGTACGGAAGGTTACAGCGGCGGAAAAGTATTTTGGTGGGCGCTTCTATTTGTTTGGGAATATTTATGAATTTATATGCCAAATATTAGGGTTAGAGGACTCCCGTAGGGCCCACAAGCCAGGGGCACGCCACCCTAGGGCGCGCCTTGAGGCATTGTGGAGCCCTCGAGACTCTTCTACCTTCCTCTGTAAGTCCTACGTGTGTATTTTGCTTCAAGAAAAATCAAATTAAAGTTTTATTCCATTTGGACTCCATTTGATGTTTCTTTTCTCTAAAACTCAAAAATAAGGAAAAAAGAGAAACTGGCACTGGGCTCCGGGTTAACAAGTTAGTCCAAAAAATAATATAAAATAGCATATTAATGCATATAAAACACCAAAACAGATAATATAACTGTTGCTTCAACCTCTAGACCCGACGGTGCGGAGTGCTCCCGAATACCCACTCGGTAATGTAGACCGAGGTATGCGTGGACACCAGGCATAGGGGTCATAGTTGCTTGAATAGACAAGTATCCGGTTAGTTATGTTATATTACATTTTGATCGTAAAAAACATCTTCCAGAGAGAATAGTTCCATTAAGGGTTTCTTTCCCTGGGTCGACATGCATTTAATGTGCACGTCCGGACTGTGATTGAGAAAACCACTGCATACATAACATCTGGGGGTTCATAATGTGACAAGTAAAAAGCATCTTTAGTCCGCCGACCGAATATGCCCGTAAGAAATCTAGCTTTCGGCTTCACCTAGTCTGAGGTACACTGTCACACCCTAGCTAGTTCCTGCATTAGAGTGTTGCATCATGTCTATTTCATTTAACAGAAACCTGAAATGGGAATGACAGAACTCCCAGCCCCCTCTGAATCCAACTAGGGTTTACTAAAAATATTTTCGATGAACCTGAAATGCCCTTCTAAAATGTCCATCATTTTTGTCTTGGTTCAGAACCTCTGCCAAAAGTGATGCACAATTTCCTAGGTCATCCTAAGGTCTTTGAATTAAATCATAAATATTTGAATTTGGGCATTTAAAATTTATAAAATATTTCAAATGCTCAAATATTCCCAAACTAAAATGTCCCATGTTGGAAATATTCCAACAATGGACCAGGAGTAGTTTGGTGAATTTTAGAACCTTTTAGGTATTTTTAATAATTCAACAAAGTTGCAGAGGAATAAAATAAAGAAAACAGAAAGGAAACACTTACCTGGCGCCACCACCGGCCCACCAGCCAGCCCACTGCCAGCCCAGCCCGCCACCATCGCCCAATGAAGCTGCTTATTTGCTGTGCAGGCAGCCAAGGTGCTCGGCGGCACACCGCAGCTCGCCACGCAGCTGCACGCTCTGCTTCACCCTCTCGCCGCCTCTGCTGCCTTGGGCGAGCTCCACGTCGCGTCCGGACCTCCCGGACATCTCCATTCGCCTCAGCTCCTCTCCCTCGCGCCCCACGCCATGGCCGATGCCACTGCCGCCGCACCGCCGCCAGAGCCATGCTCCCCGTCGTCTCCACGCCACGCCACCGTGTCCAGAGCTCCGCCGCCCTCTACTCCTTCGAGCTAGCCGAGCCCGAAGCGCCAAGCGTGCCCAAGCCGCCGCCGCACCAACCTCGCCCGAGTCCGCCGTCGCGGAGATCCCCTTCAACGCTGCCGCCGCCTCGGCTCGTCCCGACCCGCCGGTGGCCTCTACGAAGCGCTCCGTGAGCCTAGCTACCCTCCTACCTTTTCTCTCTCGCTCCCGAGCCGTAGCCACCGCACGAAGATCACCCTTACGCACCGCCGGATCTCGTCGCCGACGTGCTCCCGCCATCCTCCGCCAACCCACGGTGTCCAACGATTCACCACACTGCGTTGGGTCCAACCGCACACTCCCGCACCTCACCACCCACTCTACCTCGAGTTCGCCTCCACCCGAACTCCGGTGGCCGCCAAGGTCGTCGCCGGCGCCAACTCCGGCCACCCCGACCCCAACGGACTCCACCAAGAGCCGCGGCTCATCCTCGCCCACTCGATGGCCTCCATGACCCATTTGGCGGCGGAACGCCAAAACCACTTCCGCCACAAGCGTCGGGCTCGCCCGGCGCTAAACGCCGGCGGGTTTGACTCTAACTTTGACCACGGGTGGGCCCATGTTGACCCCCCTGGGTCTATGACATGTGGGCCCCCTCTGCTAACTAAACCAATTTAGTTAAAACTTAATTTAGTTAGTTTAATTACCCACTGACATGCGGGACCCACTGGTCAGTTTGACCTGAACCAGCCCGTTGACCACTGACGTCATCATGACATAGTGCTGACGCAGTAATTTAATTACTGGAATTATTTTTACACAGGAAATTCCAGAAAATGTTTCAAATTTCAAAAATTCATAGAAATTAATCTGTAGCTCCAAATGAAACAAATTATATATGAAAAATGATCAGAAAAATCCAATCTTTCCATATGTACTGGTTTCATGCATGTTTACAGAAGCTAACCTGCTGTTTTACATAGAACAAGATATAACACCTAAAATGGCAACTTATGAGTTTGAACTTTGAACCATTGGTTCAAATTAGCTCAAACCCATCTGTTCTTAGTTGCATTAGCCCAATGCACTCATTTTGCCATGTCTCATTGCATGCATCATATTGTTGCATCCTGTTTGGTAATGCTGTGTATCGGTGCTCTCTGCGGCAGGTTCTGCCCCCGAGGAGTACCATGATAACCCCGACGAAGAGCAATACCAGTGCACCGAACCATCAGGCAAGCAACCAACCATTTGATCATACCGATAAAATCCCATGTTCTTGCTCCTGCTCTCTTTTACTGCATTAAGACAACGCGATTCAAACTGCTGTGTGTGCTGCGGTAGTTGAACCCTTTTCCTCTGCATGACTGTCATTGCCACAAGAATTAGATGAAACCCACTAGCATGTGTAGGAGTTGATTGAGCCATATGATTGTGTTGTTCCTACCTTGCTATGCCTGCTATGCTTAGAGTCGTGTCGTCCTGGTTCATCCGGGTGATGGCTAGAGTGAAATGATCGAGTCGGTATGAGAGTAAGGTGTTGAACACAATTTGGTAAAGGTATCGATGAGAGGCCATGTAGGAGTACATGGTGGGTTGTTTCATTGAGGCCGCCCTTAAGCATCGAGATCTGTATGTGTGATTTAAGAATCAGCTACTACCATACATTGGGCCTGAAATATGACCCCGCCGACTTCTTATGCACCCTAGTCCTCTGTCCGGAGTTGCAAGTAGTTTCGTGTTTGTAGCCTCATCGAGGCCGTGGGACAGCGCCGACCGTAGGGGTGGGCTGTGATCTGTAGGTACATGGCAGGGTGTACGGATGCCCGCTTGGTATCTCGGGAACCCTGTTCACATTGTTTGGGGCTGTGAGCGAAACTTGGCCGAACTCCTCATAGATGGAACCCAAATAGGCGATAAACCCGGACTAGAGACTTGAGTGTGTAGGTAGGTCGTGGTCTACACCCACGCCGGCTTTAAGCTGAAGTCTGCCGAGCACATGTCGTGTGCGACGCTAAGTGGTGGAAACATGTATGAAGAAGTACACCCCTGCAGGTTAACATCATCTATTCGAATAGCCGCGTCCACGGTAAAGGACTACTTGGTTGCCTATACAGTTCATAGACAAGTAAATGGATACTACTAAAAGCCTCAAGATAAGCGTGAGTGCCGAGGATGGCTCTTCCGTAGGAAGATGGAGGTGGATCCTCGGTGGAGTATTGAAGTGATGAGTAGTGGACTCGAAAAGCAAAAACTATTTCAAGTTGGTGTCTCGTGAGGATAGCTTAGCCACGAGTCAAAGCTGGCTTGTCTGCAATAACCCCACCAACCCTTCTTGATAATATGCATGTATGTAGGGTCTGATGTAAGTCTTGCTTGAGTACCTTTGTACTCATGTTGCTTTAATTTACATTTTTCAAGATGCCACAAACCCTTCCGACGGGTTCTTCGTGAGACGCTGACATCGATGAGTAGACTAAGGCCCGTGGTGATCCCGAGGAAGTGAAGGACCATGTAGTATAGCTAGGCTTACCCAAGCCTCTTTTATTTTACTAGTTGTGCGTACTCGGACAAAACACTTCATTGTTGTCTTGTATGCTTGTATGACTTGTATGTGGGTCGTGTGACCCGTATTTGTGTGTATGCTATGTATGGCTCTCTCGAGACTTTAAATAAAGTACTTGTGTCGTAGAGTCATGTTGTGATGCCTTGTTGTATTTGCACATATCGAGCATATTGTGTGTATGATTGAAATGCTTGGTATGTGTGGGATCCGACTATCTAGTTGTTTATCTTTAGTAGCCTCTCTTCTCGAAATGTCTCCTAGTGTCTCCATCGAGCCATGGTAGCTTGCTACCGCTCTGAACACTTAGGCTGGCCGGCATGTGTCCTTCTTCGTTCTGTATCTGTCCTTCGGGAAATGTCACGCATTGAGTACCGGAGTCCCGTTAGCCCGCCACAGCCGGTTTATCGAGTCCTGCTAGCCCAAAGCTACAGCCCGAACTTACTTGCTGATGACCGACACGCTCGATGCTTTGGGTCATGGATGCCTGTCCTCGTAAGTCTGTGCCACTTTGGGTTTACGACTAGCCATGTCAGCCGGGCTCCTTTTCATATGGATGCTAGCGACACTATCATATACGTGTGCCAAAAGGCATAAACGGTCCCGGCCAAGGTAAGGCGACACCGTGGGGATACCGTGCGTGAGGCCGCAAAGTGATATGATGTGTTACTGAGCTAGATCGATGTGACATTGAGTCGGGTCCCGACAGCGTTGGCATCGAGCCGGACTGCTGTAGGTTCTCCAAGCCAAACCGGTCGATGTTGAGTCTAGAAATGCTTTAGTTATATGTAGGGAATTGATTGTGGGATGGTACGTAAGGCTCTTTTTTACTTTTTATCTCATGGCATTCTCGATCTGAGTCACCATTCTTCCACCGGGGGTTAAGGATTAGGATCTCTCCTCTCTATTAGGTTCACGTGTTACTAATCAGTAGTACCTTGTAGGTTTGATGGTTACAAGCCTGGTTCAGTTTTACTATCCTGTTATGTTACTAATTGGACCCAGAACCTTGATATGATATTGTTGAGTGGCTATGCAATTCTTAGTAAAATGTCTCAAATCCTTTGAGCATTTACAGTCGTTATGCTGTCCAAGTTCTGCTGGAAATTCTAATGTCTTTGCATTGTGGTTATGCTTCCAGATGGCCACTCGTGACCAAAATCAAGTGGTTCGTCTGACCAGATGCATTGGTGTGACCGGCCATACAGCTATGCTAGTTCGGGTTATGATCGAAGCGGGATATCGTTGGTATCCCGAATACACAGTTGAAGAGCAGTATCGAGACTTTAATCAAAGCCAGTATCTCTGCACTGTCAGGATATTTCCCTCTTATCCTGGTTCCACCGAGGCCCTTCACAGCTCCTATGGGCTTGGTGTTACTATTCACATGGCGGTGCAAGATGCTGCTTATTCTATGATGACCATTATGCGAGTCAGGACTGGCCTGCTTCGCAACACCGACTTTCGGTATATGCCGGGTTCACTTCCTGGAGCGTTTGGTTATCTCCGGGCTATCTATGTTGATTCCAGTCAGGAGGACTCACTAACCCGCACCACTGCCGAGTTGCTCGAGGACAAGGACCGAGAGAGTCGGGCCTTGAGGATGGAGTTTTCAACGCCCGTCTTGATCACCGGGCCACTTTGACTCGTTTTGCACCGGCCGTGCAAGCTGGATATATGGATATGAGAGACCAGATCCTGTTAGATCTGCTCTGCGGACATGATGGATTGGCGTGATGTGGGGGGCATCACCCCACCTCTTGGTCCTCGCAGGCCACCGTTTGTTGGTCCAAGACCTCACCCTTGCCCTTATGGTCCACAGGCTCCTCAGGACCGTCTGTTTCCGGACGATCACGTTGAGCTTCCAGGCTATGGAGGAGACTTCTATGAGAACTACTACGGAGACGTCTGAGTTAGTAGTAGTCTCACTAGTATTGTAATAGTTGTATCTCCACCGTCCTGCGTGACTCGTGGAATATGACTTAGTGTGTATCAATTCCGGAGGTGTAGGAAAAATAATGTATAGGAGCTTGGTATGCCTCCGACGAGATGTAATCTTCCTTTCACCATAGTAGTACTTTGTTTGGTCTGGTACTAAACCTTGTATGGTGTGTATGACAATGGAATAAAGAAGCAGTTTCTGTATCTACCATGTCATACGGATGATCATCTTGCATTCCAAGTTATCCATTACATTCTACATTTCTATGTCAGAATCTTGCCATCCTGGACTAAATCCTTGTCTTGTTTTCCTAGGATGGTTAACACCCGCAACAACCCTGCTCCGCCAGAGCAGGCCGAAGGCAGCGGAGTCGGAGAAGCGAACCTACCTCACCCTCCTTCTCTGGTCGAAGTTATGCTGGAAGCCGAGAGAAACAAACGGGAGACCAACCGTTTGTTGGAGCGCATCGAACAGAACACAGCACATCATCAGAGAAATAATTTGGTGTTGCTAAGTGACTTCATCAAGTTACACCCACCTACCTTTCACCACTCTGTCGAGCCTCTCGACGCTGATGACTGGCTTCGCAGCATTACTCACAAGCTGCGTTACTGCTTCGGTAGCTGAGGTCGACAAGGTCACCTTCACTGCATATCATCTTGAAGGCCCCGCCATCTCGGTGGGAGAACTATATGGCTATGCGCCCGATTGGCCATGTCACTACTTGGGCAGAATTCAGCGAGGCTTTCCGTGAACATCACATTCGGAGGGTCTCATGGATCGTAAACGTGAGGAGTTCTGCAGTTTCACCCAAGGCCGTCTCTCCGTGGACGCCACTGAGAGAGTTTGGTAACCTCGCACGCTATGCAATCAAGAGGTCTCCATCGACGCCAAGAAACAGCAAGGTTCCGCAAGGGACTTAGCCCGAACTTCGCCGAGATCTCCGCTCTACATGAGTGCACCTCTTTCCGAAGCTTGTTAACAAAGCCATCAAGATCAAACTGGTCGACCGATTTGAAGCAACACGCAAGCATGGTCGTGATATGGGTTCCTCATCCGGTGCCGGACCACGAAGCGCCGGTGTGGGTGCCTAATACCGCCACGCCACCCGATTCACACCGAGGCCATCCTATCAGCGCCTCGCCCGCTTCAGCGGATGCACCAGCTAAGCCCTATGGTGGGCCAACCAACAATACTCCTCTGCGCCAACCCCGTGGCGTGCTTCAAATGTGGGGAATCAGGCCACTACATGCGTGATTGTCCTCGCACCAACCCCAACCAGCCCGCAAAAGCTGTTGGCCGTGGCAAGCCAGCGGAAAGGTGTTCTATGCCAAGCCGCCACCACCGCACGGCCATGTTAATTGTGTCTCAAATGAAGAGGCCCAAGAGGATCCCAACGCCGTGCTCGACGCTTCTTGTTAATTGCCACCCGCATCTGTTCTTTTCGACATCGAGCATCTCATTCATTCATATCCGAAAACTATGCTCGTTTGCATAACACTGCATTCTGTGACATGCCTTCCACCATGGAAATTTCTACTCCGGGTTCTAGATGGCAAACCTCTAGAGTAAGCCATGGAAATGAAATTCAGGTCGAAAAACTTGTTTTCCTTGCATCATTGATAGCTCTCAAATCTTCGGATATAAATATCATTTTGGGTATGGACTGGATGTCAGCCCATCATGCCAAAATTGATTGTTTCTCTAGAACCGTCCAACTTACGCACCCCTCGGGAAAGATAGTCAATGTCTTGACCCGAATATCCAAGCGCCAACTATATTCTCTTAATGCCAGTCCATTGCCAGACCTCGAAGACGTCCCGGTAGTCCGTGATTTTCCGGATGTCTTTCCAGAAGAATTGCCAGGTGTTCCACCCGACAGAGATGTTGAGTTCGTGATAGACCTCATTCCAGGACTTGTCCCAATTTCTAGAAGACCCTATAAGATGGCACCCTAGAACTAGCCGAACTTAAGAAACAACTCGATGAGTCCTTGAAAAAGGGTTTCATCCGTCCTAGTTCATCTCCTTGGGCTTGCCCCGTCCTCTTCGTCAAGAAGAAGGATGGTACGGACCGGATGGTTGTAGATTATCGACCCGTCAACTTGGTCATAATTAAGAACAAGTATCCGCTCCCCAGGATCAACGATCTATATGATCAGCTCGCAGGATCCTCAATCTTCTCTAAGATGGATTTGAGGTTAGGCTACCATCAAATCAAAATCCGGAACGGGGACATTCCCAAAACGGCCTTTGTTACTCGTTACGGCCAATACGAGTACACCGTCATGTCCTTCGGTTTAACCAATGCTCCAGCCACTTTCTCCCGGTTAATGAACTCAATTTTCATGGAGTATTTGGATAAATTCGTCGTGGTTTACCTCGATGACATACTCATCTATTCCAAGAACGAGGAAGAACATGCCGAACATCTAAGGCTAGTGTTGATGAAACTTAGAGAGCATCGCCTTTATGCCAAGTTTTCTAAATGCGAATTTTGGCTGCCAGAAGTGACCTATCTAGGACATGTAATCTCTGGTAAAGGTATTGCTGTCAACCCCGAGCGAGTTCAAGCCGTCCTTAATTGGACTCCACCTGAATCGGTCAAGCAAGTCCGAAGTTTCCTTGGCTTAGCGAGCTATTGCCGCCGCTTTGTCGAGAACTTCTCCAAAGTTGCTAAACCTCTAACTGAACTCCTCAAGAAGGATAAAAAGTTCGAGTGGACTCCACAATGTGAGCACAGCTTCGAGAACCGAAAAGACGCTTAACTTCGCTCCCGTCTGGTACCACCAGATTTCTAAGGACTTTGTTATCTATTGCGACGCCGCGACAAGGACTAGGCTGTATTCTCATGCAAGATCGGCACGTAATTGCTTATGCTTCACGGCGATTGCACCCACATGAGGAAAACTATCCTACTCATGATCTAGAGCTTGCAGCTGTAGTCCGTGCACTCAAAACCTGGCGACATTACCTTCTTGGTAATCGCTATGAAATCTACACCGATCACCAAAGTCTGAAGTACATATTCACCCAACCAGATTTGAATCTCGTGCAAAGACGTTGGGTTGAGTTGATCACAGATTTCGACTTAGGAATAACTTATACCCCAGAAAAGCCAACGCCATGGCCGATGCGCTTAAGTCAGAATCTTATTGCAACAACCTAATGTTGCAACAAAATCAACCACTTCTCCACGAGGAATTTTGGAAGCTTAACCTTCACATTGTTCCTCAAGGATTCCTTTCCACCTTGGTGGCGAAACCTACTCTTATGGACCAAGTCATCGCTGCCCAAAAACGAGATAAAGGAATATCCCGGATTAAGGAGAACATTGCTAGCGGAGATGCTAAATGTTTCTCTACAAATGATCATGGTGTTGTATATTTTGAGAACCGTTTAGTGGTTCCCAAGAATCAGCACATACGGCAGCTGATCCTTAAGGAGGCTCATAACTCTCCTCTCACCATTCATCCCGGTAGCACTAAAATGTATCAGGACCTACGCCAGAGGTTCTGGTGGACTAGGATGAAGAGAGACATTGCTCAATTTGTTGCTAATTGCAACGTCTGTCGTCGTGTAAAAGCAGAGCATCAACGGCCTGCTGGCACCCTTCAACCCTTAGCTATTCCTGAATGGAAATGGGATAAAATTAGTATGGATTTCATCACCGGTTTTCCCAGGACCAAGAGAGGGAATAATGCTATCTTTGTCGTTATCGACCGCCTTTCCAAAGTAGCCCATTTCCTACCTGTTCGCGAGAGTATAACCGCTAGTCATCTAGCAGACTTGTACATCTCCCGAATAGTGTCTCTCCATGGTGTTCCATTGGAAATTAACTCGGATCGAGGAAGTCTCTTTACCTCTCGATTTTGGGAGAGTTTCCAAAACGCTATGGGAACCCATCTTTCCTTTAGTACTGCCTTTCACCCTCAATCAAGTGGTCAAGTAGAACGTGTCAACCAAGTCCTAGAAGACATGCTTCGAGCTTCTGTTATCTCGTTCGGAATGGATTGGGAGAAATGCCTTCCATTTGCCGAATTTGCTTATTACAACAGCTATCAATCTAGCTTGGGCAAAGCACCTTTTGAAGTTCTCTATGGACGAAGGTGTCGAACACCTCTTAACTGGTCAGAAACCGGGGAAAGACAATTTTTTGGCCCGGATATGATCCAGGAAGCAGAAGAGCAAGTTCGCATCGTTCATGAAAAGTTGAAAACAGCCCAATCCCGCCAAAAGAGTCAATATGACCGAAAACATAAGGCTATGACTTACGAGGTTGACGAGAAGGCTTACCTTCGGGTTACTCCTTTGAAGGGAACCCATCGCTTCGGTATCAAAGGCAAATTGGCTCCTCGCTACATTGGACCCTTCCGCATTCTTGCCAAACGAGGAGAAGTTGCCTACCAACTGGAACTACCTCCACATCTCTCTAAAGTCCACGATGTCTTCCACGTTTCTCAACTCAGGCGTTGCTTCTCGGATCCTATCCGTGGAGTGGACAACGAAACGCTTGATCTTCAAGATAATCTCACCTATCGAGAATACCCCGTTCGTATTCTCGATCAAGCCGAGCGTACCACTCGACGGCATAATATCAAGTTTCTCAAGGTTCAATGGTCGCACCATTCTGAGAAGGAAGCTACTTGGGAAAGGGAGGATCGTCTTCGACTTGAGTACCCCGCCTTCTTTCTGGAGGAATCTAAATCTCGGGACGAGATTCTTTTGAGTGGGGGTGAGTTGTCACACCCTAGCTAGTTCCTGCATTAGAGTGTTGCATCATGTCTATTTCATTTAACAGAAACCTGAAATGGGAATGACAGAACTCCCAGCCCCCTCTGAATCCAACTAGGGTTTACTAAAAATATTTTCGATGAACCTGAAATGCCCTTCTAAAATGTCCATCATTTTTGTCTTGGTTCAGAACCTCTGCCAAAAGTGATGCACAATTTCCTAGGTCATCCTAAGGTCTTTGAATTAAATCATAAATATTTGAATTTGGGCATTTAAAATTTATAAAATATTTCAAATGCTCAAATATTCCCAAACTAAATGTCCCATGTTGGAAATATTCCAACAATGGACCAGAGTAGTTTGGTGAATTTTAGAACCTTTAGGTATTTTTAATAATTCAACAAAGTTGCAGAGGAATAAAATAAAGAAAACAGAAAGGAAACACTTACAGGCGCCACCACCGCCCACCAGCCAGCCCACTGCCAGCCTAGCCTGCCACCGCGCCCGGAAGCTGCTTGGCTTGCCAGCAGCAGCCAAGGTGCTCGGCGGCAAAGACCGCAGCTCGCCACGCAGCCTGCACGCCGCTCTGCTTCACCCTCGCCGCCTCGCTGCCTTGGGCGAGCTCCACGTCGCGCCGGACCTCTGGACATCTCCATTCGCCCCAGCTCCTCTCCCTCGCTCCCACGCCATGGCCGACGCCACTGCCGCCGCCGCCGCCGTAGCCGTGCTCCCGTCATCTCCACGCCGCGCCACCGGTCCAGAGCTCCGCCGCCCTCTACTCCTTCGAGCTAGCCGAGCCTCGAGCGCCACGTGCCCCCCCGCCGCCGCACCAACCTCGCCGAGTCCGCCGTCGCCGAGATCCCTTCAACGCTGCGCCGCCTCAGCTCGTCCCGACCCGCGCGGTGGCCTCTACGAAGCGCTCCGTGAGCCTAGCTACCTCCTACCTTTTCTCTCTCGCCCCGAGCTGTAGCCACCGACGAAGATCACCAGACGCACCGCCATGGATCTCGCCGCCGACGTGCTCCCGCCATCCTCCGCCAACCCACGGTGTCCAACGATTCACCACACTGCGTTGGGTCCAACTGCACTCCCGCACCTCACCACCCACTCTACCTCGAAGTTCGCCTCCACCTGAACTCCGGTGGCTGCCAAGGTCGTCGCCGGCGCCAACTCCGGCCACCCCGACCCCAACGGATTCCACCAAGAGCCGCGGCTCGTCCTCAGCTCCACTCTGATGGCCTCCGCGACCCATTTGGTGGCCGGAACGGCCAAAACCACTTCCGCCACCGCGTCGGGCTCGCCGGCGGCTAAACGCCGGCGGGTTTGACTCTGACTTTGACCACGGGTGGGCCCAGGTTGACCCCCCTGGGTCTATGACATGTGGGCCCCCTCTGCTAACTAAACCAATTTAGTTAAAACTTAATTTAGTTAGTCTAATTACCCACTGACATGCGGGACCCACTGGTCAGTTTGACCTGGACCAGCCCATTGACCACTGACGTCATCATGACATAGTGTTGTGACGATAGAATTTAATTATCGGAATTATTTTTACACAGAAATTCCGTAAAATGTTTCAAATTTCAAAATTCATAGAAATTAATCAGTAGCTCCAAATGAAACAAATTATATATGAAAAATGATCAGAAAAATCCAATCTTTCCATCTGTACTGGTTTCATGCATGTTTACATAAGCTAACCTGCTGTTTTACACAGAACAAGATATAACACCTAAAATGGCAACTTATGAGTTTGAACTTTGAACCATTGGTTCAAATTAGCTCAAACCCATCTGTTCTTAGTTGCATTAGCCCAATGCACTCATTTTGCCATGTCTCATTGCATGCATCATATTGTTGCATCCTGTTTGGTAATGCTGTGTATCGGTGCTCTCTGCGGCGTTTACGCCTCGAGGAGTACCGTGATAACCCCGACGAAGAGCAATACCAAGTGCACCGAACCATCGTGCAAGCAACCAACCATTTGATCATACCGATAAAATCCCATGTTCTTGCTCCTGCTCTCTTTTCGCATTAAGACAACGCGATTCAAACTGCTGTGTGCTGCGGTAGTTGAACCCTTTTCCTCTGCATGACTGTCATTGCCACAAGAATTAGATGAAACCCACTAGCATGTGTAGGAGTTGATTGAGCCATATGATTGTGTTGTTCCTACCTTGCTATGCCTGCTATGCTTAGAGTCGTGTCGTCCGGTTCATCCGGTGATGGCTAGAGTGAAATGATCGAGTCGGTATGAGAGTAAGGTGTTGAACACGATTTGGTAAAGGTATCGATGAGAGGCCATGTAGGAGTACATGGTGGGTTGTTTCATTGAGGCCGCCCTTAAGCGAGATCTGTATGTGTGATTTAAGAATCAGCTACTACCATACATTGGGCCTCAAATATGACCCCGCCGACTTCTTATGCACCCTAGTCCTCTGTCCGTGAGTTGCAAGTAGTTTCGTGTTTGTAGCCTCATCGGAGGCCGTGGACAGCGCTGACCGTAGGGGTGGGCTGTGATGCGGTAGGTACGCGTGGCGGGTGTACCGGATGCCCGCTTGGTATCTCGGGAACCCTGCTCACATCGCTTGGGGCTGTGAGCGAAACTTCGCCGAACTCCTCATAGATGGAACCCAAATAGGCGATAAACCCGGACTAGAGACTTGAGTGTGTAGGTAGGTCGTGGTCTACACCCACGCGGCTTTAAGCTGAAGTCCGCCGAGCACATGTCGTGTGCGGGCGCTAAGTGGTGGAAACATGTATGAAGAAGTACACCCTGCAGGTTAACATCATCTATTCAATAGCCGCGCTCATGTAAAGGACTACTTGGTTGCCTATACAGGTTCATAGACAAGTAAATGGATACTACTAAAAGCCTCAAGATAAGCGTGAGTGCCGAGGATGGCTCTTCCGTAGGAAGACGGAGGTGGATCCTCGGTGGAGTATTGAAGTGATGAGTAGTGGACTCGAAAAGCAAAAACTATTTCAAGTTGGTGTCTCGTGAGGATAGCTTAGCCACGAGTCAAAGCTGGCTTGTTGCAATAACCCCACCAACCCTTCTTGATAATATGCATGTATGTAGGGTCTGATGTAAGTCTTGCCGAGTACCTTTGTACTCATGTTGCTTTAATTTACATTTTTCGAAGATGCCACAAACCCTTCCGATGGGTTCTTCGTGAGACGCTGACATCGATGAGTAGACTAAGGCCCGGTGGTGATCCCGAGCAAGTGAAGGACCATGTAGTATAGCTAGGCTTACCCAAGCCTCTTTTATTTTACTAGTTGTGCGTACTCGGACAAAACACTTCCGCTGTTGGCTTGTATGCTTGTATGACTTGTATGTGGGTCGTGTGACCCGTACTTGTGTGTATGCTATGTATGGCTCTCTCGAGCCTTTAAATAAAGTACTTGTGTCGAGAGTCATGTTGTGATGCCTTGTTGTATTTGCACATATCGAGCATATTGTGTGTATGATTGAAATGCTTGGTATGTGTGGGATCCGACTATCTAGTTGTTTATCTTTAGTAGCCTCTCTTCGAAATGTCTCCTAGTGTCTCCACCGAGCCATGGTAGCTTGCTACCGCTCCTAACACTTAGGCTGGCGGCATGTGTCCTTCTTCGTTCTCGGTCTGTCCTTCGGGAAATGTCACGCATTGAGTACCGAGTCCTGTTAGCCCGCCATGCCCGGTTTATCGAGTCCTGCTAGCCCAAATACAGCCCGAACTTACTTGCGATGACCGACACGCTCGATGTCGGGTCATGGATGCTCGTCCTCGTAAGTCTGTGCCACTTTGGGTTTACGACTAGCCATGTCAGCCCGGGCTCCTTTTCATATGGATGCTAGCGACACTATCATATACGTGTGCCAAAAGGCGCAAACGGTCCCGGGCCAAGGTAAGGCGACACCCGTGGGGATACCGTGCTTGAGGCCGCAAAGTGATATGATGTGTTACAGGCTAGATCGATGTGACATTGAGTCGGGGTCCTGACATACACATCCGAATGACCCGGCAGTAACAATCGCAGAGGCGCTCCCTTTATGCCGTAGCCGAACTAACGGGGACGTAGGGCATAAGCACATGAGCAAGGCAACCCAGTTTGGCCAAAACTTAAGTCATATCGATGCATATAATGGCGAAGAAAAGGTACATACGTGGAAAAGACACATATGTGGTAAGCTTGATGCTCTGAAAATAATAATAATAACAATAATAAGCTTCTGTACGAGAAGCCCCCAGGTATACTTGACGTACATATTTTAGAATGTGTGCATCGAAGGTGTACGGTTTAGCCGTACTAAAGCTTTAAGGCTTAAAAAGAAAGAAAAATGTGAAAATAGAGGAAAATAAATACTGGAAACAAAAAAAGGGGGGTAAAGGAGACGAACAAAGAGTCCGACACTAGGCATAGAATCTTCAGAGCCTGGCCGCATTCCATGGGTTCGGCTCTAGGAGATTGTCAGATGCGTCACGCAGACGGTACACTCCTACGGTGAGAACTTCATCAATGATGAAGGGACCCTCCCACTTGGGCTTGAGTTTGTCCTTTTTCTTCTTCGACAAGCGTAGAACGAGTTTGCCAGCACTATAAGTCTTGGCCCATACTTCTCTGCTTTGATATCTGCGGGCCTGTTGTTTACAGGATGCGGAACGGGCTTTTGCAACATCGCGCTCCTACTCCAGGGCATCCAAGCTGTCCTGCCGATCAAGCTCGGCTTATCTTTCTTCATACATGCGCACTCGAGGTGAGTCATGAATAATGTCGCAGGGTAACACAGCCTTAGTGCCGTACACCATGAAAAAAGGTGTGTATCTGGTAGAACGATTGGGCATGGTCCGCAGCCCCCAGAGTACGGAGTCAAGATCCTCCACCCAGTGCTTGTCTGATTCTTTCTGAGATCGCACTAATCTGGGTTTGATGCCGCTCATAATAATACTGTTGGCTCGTTCGACTTGGCTGTTGGTTTGTGGGTGATAGACGGAGGCGTAGTCGAGCTTGACGCCCAAATTAGCACACCCGGCTTTCACCTCATCGGCTGTGAAATTGGAGCCGTTGTAGGTGATGATGTTGTGCGGAAGACCATAACGGTGCACAACATCGGATATAAAGTCTATCACTGGCCCTCTTCGGCCGTTTTAACTAGTTTGGCCTCTATCCACTTAGTGAATTTGTCCACCATGAGCAACAGATATTTTTTTCTTATGGCTTCCTCCTTTAAGGGGTCTGACCATATCAAGCCCCCAGACCACAAAAGGCCACGTGGTGGGGATTGTTTGTAAAGCGGTGGGTGGCATATGGCATTGGTTGGCGAGAAGCTGGCATCCAACGCAATGTTGGACAAGGTCCTATGCGTCTGCTCGGGCTGTCGGCCAATAGAAACCAGTACGGAAGGCCTTTCTTACAACGTCCCGAGCCACGGCGTGGTGGCCGCCGAGACTGGCCTGAATTTCAGCCAAGAGCTTCCGCCCTTCTTTTTTGGAGATACATCTTTGAAGTACTCCGGTAGGCTTTACTTATAGAGTTCTCCCTCGTGAACTTTGTAGGCTTTAGAACGCCGCACAATGCAGCGTGCCTCATTCTGGTCCTCAGGGAGTTCTCGCCTATTAAGGTTTGCCATGATGAGAAAGGTCGACGGTGTAATTTCGGTGGCTGAGCCCCCGATGATGTCGGTGTGTTCGGAATCAGGGGTTGTATTCGGATCCGGATTGGTGTTGCTACTTTCCCCTTGCCACACCACGTATTTCTTGAATATCCTTTCCAAAGAGATGTTAGGTGGTATGGGGTCGCGCTTGGAGCCGATGCGTGCAAGGACATCCGCCGCTTGATTACTTTCTCGAGCCACATGGTGAAACTCGAGCCCCTCGAATAGAGCCGACATTTTGAGAACGGCATTACAGTAAGCCGCCATCTTTGGATCTTTGGCATCGAAATCTCCATTTATTTGAGCTATTGCAAGGTTTCAATCCCTGCGCACTTCCAGGCATTGTATGCCCATGAAGACGTCCATCCGAAGACCATGCAATGAGGCTTCATATCCGGCTGCATTGTTGGAGTCCGTGAATAATATTTGTAGGACGTACTGAAAAGAATCTCCTGTAGGGGATGTTAGGACAACGCCTGCCCCTAGGCGTGGCAGCATTTTGGAGCCGTCGAAGTGCATGACCCATTTGGAATATGTGTCGTACTCTTTAGGGAGTTCGGCCTCTGTGCATTCGAGAAGTCGGCCAATACTTGAGATTTAATGGCCTGCAGCGGTTTGTATGTAATGTTGAATGGGAGGAGCTCAATGGCCCACTTCGCAATCCGGCCCATGGCGTCGCGGTCATTTATTATATCGTTGAGTGGTACCTCGGAGGCCACCGTTATGGAGCATTCTTGAAAGTAGTGACATAGCTTCCGGGATGCCATGAAGATCGCGTATGCTATTTTAACGTGGGTACCGGGATTTGCATGGTGTGAGCATAGTGGATACGTAGTATACCTGCTTCTGAAGCGGGAACTTGTGTCCATCCTCCTCTCGTTTGACGACGAGCATCGCACTCATAACTTGGTGTGTGGCCGATATGTATAATAACATGGGTTCGCCGATGTTTGGAACGGCTAGGATTGGGTTGCACGCTAGAAGAGCCTTTATTTCTTCCAATCCAGCCATTTGCGCGTCTGTGCGCTCAAAGTGATCGGTGCGTTAGAGAACGCGATAGAGTGGCAACGCCTTTTCTCCTACTCTGGAGATAAAGCGGCTTAAGGCTGCCACACAGCTGGATAATTTTTGGACTTGTTTAAGGTCTGTTGGTGTAGCCAACCGTGACAAAGCTCGGATTTAGGCTTGGTTTGCCTCAATTCCTCTCTTGGAAATGATGAAGCCTAGAAGTTTTCCAGTGGGAACGCCAAAAACACACTTCTTCGAATTGAGCTTGATATCATATGTTCGCATGTTGTCGAATGTGAGACGCAGATCGTCTATTAGTGACTCGATGTGTCTGGTTTTGATGACTACGTCATCCACATATGCTTCAAAAGTCTTGCTGATTTGTTTCTCTAGGCATGTTTGAATCATGCGTTGATAGGTGGCACCGGCGTTTTTCAGCCTGAAAGGCATAGTGTTGAAGCAGAAAGGCCCGTATGGGGTGATAAATGTCGTTGCGGCTTGATCGGACTCCTTCATCTTGAGTTGATAGTATCCGGAGTATGCGTCGAAAAACATAGTGACTCGTGTCCTGAAGTAGCATCGATAATCTGATCAATGCGGGGGAGGGGAAAGGGATCCTTAGGGCAAGCCTTGTTGAGGTCATTAAAATCGACACATAGGCGCCAGGATTTATCCTTCTTTGGTACCATCACTAGGTTTGCTAGCCAGTCCGAGCGTTTTATTTCTCTCCCATGGCTTGTCGTTTGGGTTCGGAAAAGCGCCATTATGTTTGCTTGACCGGCTTGTATCCCTTCAATATGTTGAGGCTGTGTTCAGCCAGCCTGTGTGGGATCCCTCGCATATCAGAAGGGTTTCAGGCAAATATGTCCCAATTTTTGCGTAGGAACGCCCGCAGTGCAGCGTCGACCGTGGGGTCCAGCTGTGCCCCGATGGATGCTGTCTTTGTGGAGTCCGTTGGGTGGACCTGGAATTTGACTATTTCGTCTGCTTGTTTAAAGGAGGTGGATTTGGATCGCTTATCGAGTATCACGTCGTCCCTATCCACCGTGGAGCGCAATGCGGTTAATTCTTTGGCCGCGTGGGCTTCAAACAATGCTTCGAGGGCCAAGGCAGCGGTTTTGTTTTCGGTGCCAAGTGCTATCTCCGGATCACTGGCAAGAGTGATGATTCCATTGGCCCGGGCATCTTGAGCTTCATGTACCAGTAATGGGGTATAGCTTGGAAGGTTTTAAATGCATCTCGCCCTAACAGGGCGTGATATCCACTGTTGAAAGGAGCCACTTGAATGGTTATCTCTTCAGACCGATAATTCTCTGGCGTGCCGAATACCACATCGAGTGTGATTTTTCCCGCACATCACGCCTCCCGGCTCGGAATAATTCCTCGGAAGGTCGTGCTACTTTGCTTAATGCGGCTCCTGTCTATTTCCATTTTGTTCAGAGTTTCCTCATAAATGAGGTTTAGTCCGCTACCGCCATCCATGAGCACATTTAAGCCGAAAGCCGTCCACAGTTGGACTCAGGACCACCGCAGCTAGTGCCCGGACTGTTTTGAATTTTGGTTCATCACTGGCACTGAAAGTTATTGTCGTGTCATTCCAGGGGCTTATTGCTGCAACTTGGCAGACTTCAGCGAGGCCGCGGAGTGCCCTTTTGCGCCTATTGTTTGAGGCGAAAGTCTCGAAGACTGTCAATACTGTAGGGTTATTGTCTTCCGTGGGATGTTGCTCTGCGGTATTTTTGGTGAGGAGATCTTCACCGCTCTTGGCCAGTTGTCAGAGTATCCAACATGCTCTAAGGCTATGGGTTGGTATGGTATCTGGTGTTGTGTGTATTTTTCATGGACTGTCGAGCCATCCCTCCGGAACGGTTCCGCACCCCGTAATGGGCTTCGATTTTTTTGTTATTGGATCAGGAGACCTACGAGGGTGCATCCTTTTTGTCTGGATGAGGGGTTTAGTGGACAACGGTGGCTCCCAAGAGGTTGCCTGAGTTTTCCAGGCACTTTCCATTGCGCGGTACTTCTGTTCTATGGTTGCCAAGTCAGCAAAGTGTGATACGTGATGGCGATTGATTGCATTGAGGACTCCCTCGTCTGTGCAGTTTTTGCAGAATAACGAGATTGCATCTTCATCGTGGTAGTCTTTGATCCTTTATTTGACAAGGTGGAATCTGGCCCAAAAGTGATGGACCGTTTCCTGGGACTGCTGTCTGATGTGGATAAGATCGCTTGTATTTGGGTGGGTGGGTGGTTTTAAATCCAAACCTTGACCCAATCTGGGATCCGAAGTATGAGAAACTTTCGAGCTTAACAGTCCGGGCTCCGGAAAATCAACCAATTTTTCAGGCCCACGGTCCGATTCTAGGTTGGGAGTACATGACCCATCTTTCCATGGGCGGGTGTCCGCTCTGTGAGCTCGGAAACCCAAACATAGTTCGTCCTTAGTGTAGAGGATGAGTCATCGCATTGCTCCTCCACCGCTATCTGATGGGTGATCGGCTGAGATTCAATTTCTCTTTGATCGGCTTTAAGCCCAATACGATCATAGTCCATAGAGACTCCCAAGGCGGCGAAGCGATCCAGGAGTTTGTTTAAAGACGACAACTCTGTCGGATCCATCTGTTCGGAGTATTCTGAGCTGACGCGGAGGCGATTTTCGATGGCCCGAGAAGTCATCGTCGGCCCGATAGCCGAACGGGCGGTCATAGTGAAGCCGCCCAGCCGGAGGGTTTGGCCTGAGGCCAGGGCTCCCCCGGAGGTGATGTTGTCCTTGATAACAAGGCGAGCCATCAAGCCTATCTTCGACGTCACAACGGAACTCTCAATAAAAGAACCAATGTCGGTGTCAAAACTGGCGAATCTCGGGTAGGGAGTCCCAAACTATGCGTCTAAGGCTAGTTGTAATAGGAGGCGAGGGAAACAATGTTTACCCAGGTTTGGGCCCTCTCTATGGATGTCATACCCTACTTCATGCTTTATTGATCTTGATGAATATGATTATTACAAGAGTTGATCTACCAGGAGATCGTAATGGCTAAGCCCTAGAAGCCTAGCCTATGAGATTATGATTGTTGTCCTACGGACTAAACCCTCTAGTTTATATAGACACCGGAGGGGGCTAGGGTGACACCAAGTCGGTTACAGAGAAATGAATCTACATATACAAATCGCCAAGCTTGCCTTCCAAGCAAAGGAGAGTCCCATCCGGACGCGGCACAAAGTCTTCTATCTTGTATCTTCATAACCCAACAGTCCAGCCCACGTATATAGTCTGGCTGTCCGAGGACCCCTTAGTCCAGGACTCCCTCAGTTGTTTCCCAAGATCATGCCGAGAGGAAACAAGTACCAGTTGCTGAAGACAGAGCATCGGACGCCACCTTCACCATATGTGCCGGCCTCCCTCCCGATCAAGAAAAGGCGTTGGTCAGCTTCTTACGTGCCAATAGGGAAGTGTTTGCGTGGGAGCCCAAGGACCTGGTTGAGATCCCAAGGGGAGTAATCAAACATCACCTGAGGGTGTGCCCTAACATGCGCCAAGTGAAGCAGAAGGCACGAAGAGAGTCCACGGAGATGCAGGGGTTCATCGTCCAAGAGACTCGCAAGCTACAGGATGCTGGTATCATTCGGGAGGTGCGGTACCTGGAGTGGCTAGGGAACCCAATTATTGTCCCCATTAAGGGTGGGAAGGAGCGCATGTCTGTCGATTTCACCAACCTCAATAAGGCTTGCCCTTAAAACCCCTTACCGCTCCCATGCATCGATCAAATCGTCGACTCCACCACCGAGTGTGATCTGCTGTGCTTTTTGGACGCCTTCTCGGGCTATCACCATATCAAGATGGATGTGGAAGATGTGGAGAAGATGTCATTCCTGACCCCATGCAGGGTGAACTGCTACACCTGCATGCCGTTTGGGCTGCATAATGCTATAGAAACCATTCAGCGACTAATGCATATCACTCTGAGCCAACAGCTCGGGAGGAACACCGAGGCTTACATCGACGACATAGTGGTGAAGTCTCGGGAGGCAAATACCCTCATCGAGGACCTGCAAGAAACATTTGCCAGTCTACACAAGGTGGACCTACAACTTAACCCGGAGAAATGTGTGTTTGGCGTCCCCTCCGGCAAGCTGCAGGGTTTCTAGTGTCGCACAGGGGGGATCGAGGCCAACACGGAGAAAGTCAAGGCCATAGAAAAGATGTGCCCACCAAAAACCATCAAGGAGATGCAGAAGCTGGCAGGCTGTGTAACCTCACTAGCGTGCTTCATGTCCAAGTTGGGGGTGCGCACCCTCCCATTCGTCAAGCTGATGAAAAGGAAGGGACAGTTCGAGTGGACTCCTGAAGCAAAAGCAGCTTTCCAAGACCTCAAGAGATACCTCACCAGCCCGCCAGTGATGGTAGCACCATGTTCCCTCGAGCCTCTTGGGTTCTACCTGGCCGCCACGCTTCACTCCGCCAGCACGGTGTTGGTGGTGCTAAGGGAAGAGCGCCCGACCAAGGGCCCACGGCGAGACGCCTCATCGCCAAACATGGGGCTGCAGTCCTAGGATGGCGCTCCTGAGGCCTTGGCTGCCCCGCCAGTCTACATCGCTCCTGAGATCCCGGACGACCCCCATGCACTGGGCTCCTGAGTACGGTGCTCATGAGGACGGCAAGACCCCTGAAGGCTAGCAGACTCAAGGGGTACAAGACCTCACCAACGCCTCCTCCCTCGTCAAGCACCCAGTCTACTTTATCGGTACGGTGCTACATGAGGCGCGGGAGAAACGTCTTATCCTCATGGGTGACTCCCAGCTCCTCGTCAACTTCTGAAACAAAGAGTACACACTGAAGGACGAGAACATGGAAGCATACATGGAGGTGGTACGCAAAATGAAAAAACTATTCTTGGGCTTGGAATTGCAGCATGTGCCAGGAGGCACAAACAAGGAGGCAGATGACATCGCCAAGAGGGTGTCCCGACGGCTGCCTTAGGAGCAAGGCATCTTCGAGGAGCGGCTCTTCAAGCCGTCGGCCCCCCCACCGTGGAACCAAAGACTGCTGCAAGAAGACCTCACAGGCGCCCGAGCTTGTAGCCCAACCTCGGGGGCCCGTCTGCACCTCACGCTCTAGCCTAAGGAGGGATGCTGGACCGAGGAGTACAAGGTGTACTTGCTTTAGGGGACCCTACCGGAGAAGGAGGAAGATGCTGAGCGCGTGGCTCGCCAGGCCAATGCATACTGCATCCACAGCACAATGATGTCTTTTTGATCCATCTCAAAAGAGCAGGGGTGCGAGCTGCTGGCCGACATACATGGCGCGGACTGCGGGCATCACTCTTCATCGCGCACCCTCATGGGCAAGGCGTTCCGCAGTGGGGTCTACTGGCCCATGAAACTCACTGATGCCACCGAGCTAGTGAGATCCTGTGAAGCCTACCAATTCCATGCCAAGCAGATCCACCAGCCCGCTCATGGCCTCCAGACCATCCCGCTCTCATGGTCGTTCACAGTCTAGGGGTTGGGCATCTTGTGACCATTCCCTCGAGCGCCTGGGGGATACCGCTACCTCTACGTCGCCATCGAGAAGTTCACCAAGTGGTTGGAGGCAGAAGCCGTCTGCACCATCACGGACGGCTCGGTCGTCAATTTCATCAAGGGCCTCATGAGCCATTTCGGGGTTCCTAATCGCATCATCACCGACGGTGGCTCGCAGTTGACGAGCAACCTTTTCAAAACATAATGTGCTAACCTTGGAACGCTGATATTCTATGCTTCGGTGGCACACCCAAGAGCAATGGCCAGGCCGACCGCACCAATGCAGTGATCCTGAGAGGCCTCAGGGCAAGGACCTTCAATAAGAAGCTCGAAGCCAGCGGCAGGGGCTGGCTCGACGAGCTCCAGTCCGTGCTGTGGTCCATCTGCACCACCGAAACCAAGTCGATGGGCAAGACCCCGTTCTTCCTCATCTACGGAGCTGAAGCGGTTCTCCCTCACGAGGTAAAGCATCACTCCACGAAGGTCTTGGCATTTCATGAGGTACGCCTGGACGCCATGCGGGGGATGGATCTCGTGTTGCTGGAGGAATGTTGCCGTCAAGCCTCGCTCCGAGCGGCAAGGTACCAGTAGGTGCTGCGGCGGTACCACTGCTGCTTCGTCTTCCCTAGGACCCTCAAGGTGGGTGATCTCATCCTAAGGCAGGTTCTCTCCTGGGAATGGCTGCACAAGCTCTCACCCATTTGGGAGGGCCCGTGTAGGATCGCCCGTGTCTCTAGGCCTGGCGTCGCGCGCCTGGAGACACAGGACGGGATCTCCATCCAGAATGTCTGGAACATCCAGCACCTCTGGAAGTTCTACCCATGAAGCAAGGCCCCGTGCCTGTGAAGGTCTCTGCTCATGACACTCTCACGTATTAATGAGTTGGGAGATACATGCCCTGGAGTCTCCTGAGTGTCACCCACAGGCCTCACGGGGGCTCCCTCCCAAGTCCTAGTGGTAGCACTTAGCTCCGCGCTGGTGAGAAGACTAGACTAGGTGCTGGACGCGGTGTTCTTTTCCTTGCTTTCTGTAGTTGGTTCGCAACTTCTTAGTGGAATGTAGAGTTTTCGTATTTTATTCGCCGAACTTGGATTTTTTTTCTGCTCTTGCTTTCCTCATTTCTCAATCTTGGCCCGGGAAGAGCGGCAGTTGCCCGTCACTCCTCCTCGCGCGTCTCACGTGTGGGCACTAAACAGGTGTGCACATTTGTGTTCGCCCGCATGCAACCACACCTCGCCGAAACCCCGTTGCCCCAGTGCTTCGGCCTTCTTAATCCTCGCGAGATCCCTCGATTGAGCTCATGGGCATGCACACCCCCCCTTATGTCTGTGCCCCCCAGGCAGTGCGACGCGGTGCACTATGCTACAGCTGACCCATATCGTATGGGGTATCACGCAAGGAAGAACGAGGTGCCCCGTCAAGAATCCTAACTACTCCACAGCAGCTCTACAGTGTCTGCGGAGGCCGGCGGCTCCCGAGTTGTCAGTAAGGGGGGCTCCGCCCGGTACCGAAGGACGCGCCCTCGCGAGGTGGGAAGCTGCCGCAAGCATATCGAGCTAAGTTACCCTAACCGTGGCTACTCGGAACATAGATATCACAACATAACGTCTAGATAATAAGCATAGCATAGCGTCATAACTGCCATTGTTCATTACACACCCCAACGGGGCCCTCTACTTTTTCAAAATGTAGGAGAAAGAAAATATTAAAAAAAGGGGCCCACACGACTGTAGTAGCTCCTAAGGCCAAGCTCAGGCAGCCCCGGGCTCAGTCTGGGCCCTACTCCTGCTTATCCGGAGCATGGCGATGAGACAACCTGTTGCCTTCCCCGATGCGAGCTAGGCGGCGTGGTGGTTGGTCGTAGCCGCCGCTGCTGGTGCTCGCACCTGTAGAGGAGCCACTGCTGCTGAAGGAAGTGTGGCCGTCACCAAGGGCAAGCTCACCCTCGTCGCCATCGGCCGTCTTCAAGACAAGGCACATTGTCGCTGCTACCTTCTTCTGGGCAGCACCCCGCGCGGCGGCCGTCCTCCCTGAACACCCTCCTGTAGAGGGTCACGAGGTTGTCGTACTTGAAGTGGAGGGTGCACCTCCCGCTCAGGCCTCGTGCGCGGGCAAACGACTGCCAACCGCGGGTCAAGGCCACATTGCCTGCCGCGGTGACCTCGACCCTGACCGAGGAGGCCCTGCTGTAGCAGCCGTCAGCCTGCAGCCAGAGGCTGTCGAGCCCCGTGGCTGGCAGCTCGCTGGCGAAGAAGCGCGGAAGCTGGAGCTAGTTGCTGGCGGGCCTCTCCGACCACACGACAAACTCCGGGAGCACATCCGTGGAGGGGAAGCACGACCAAGGAGGCCGGGAGACCATGGAGTGCCTCCCCTCATCGTGGGGGCTGCCTTGTCCTCGACGACCCCCACCATGAGAAGAAGCGCCACCGCGGTTGCCAAAAGAGACACCAGCTCCTGGATAAGTGCACCCGTGCCCCCGAGGAGCTACTGCTATGGTCGCAGCATGCTTGCGGGGAAGGCCGCGGCCTCTCTTGGGTGGCGGCGAACCTGGCCCTTCCTTGGGGGCCTTCCCCTTGTTGGCGGTGTAGAACCTCCTCGTTGTTGGCATGGACTCTACAACTACGGAAGAAGGGAGAAGAAGCAAGAGCGGGCAGTGAGCAGATGGAGATGAGCGAGGGGGCTTTGCCTCTCCCCCTCATTTATAGCCGGAGGGAGGACAACCGCCGACCTCCATGATTCCACACAATGATGGTTTTTCCTGCATGCAACATGGACTCGTCAAGTTAAACGGTTACCGAGGCTGCGTGGGTAAGTGGAGGCGCCCACGTCCCATGAATCGCCACGCGTCAACCAAGGCCGAAGGTGGTTAGAGCCCACGGCACTCCGCACTTGGCCTTTGGCTTCGCCTTGAAGCCAAGATCGAGCATGCCTTGGGCCCGGGGCTACTGTCGGCGTTATGTGAACGGGGGTACTCGGACTTTCCTGCCTGTGGCCCATGGTGTGGCCCCATCAAGGACCTGGTACGGCCCAGCTTCGACATCGACAACTCAAGACCCTCGCGTGGGGCGATGCCTCGCGAGGCGGACGTCACCAAGACCTCCGAAAGGAGCAGCCTCCTCAGGGTGGCTCCCGAGGAGCATAGATTTCCATGCAGGCCTGACCTCATGAGATTAGGATGACGTGAGGCATGACGACCAAGGCCAGGCGGGTGCCAGTGGCTGCAGCGTGCCAGTTTCCTCTATGGTACTATGGAGGCAAGCGCGAGCGCGGAGTCCCGAGGAATCAGCCAAAGGTTTCCATTCCCGTGCAACAAGACCAAGACCACCAGGATGGAGTTCATCACCAATCCCACCGCGGCGTCATGACCAGTGGCTTTTGCAGGCGAAGATTACTTTTGTCAGGATAAAATGTAATAGTTTTCTCCCTTTGAATTTGGCAGTTGTGGGATCCCTTCCTGCCTTCATTTGGGAAGAGGACCAAGGACACTATAAAATAGGACCTAGCCACCACCATAGTAGTGGGAGGGGATGGAGTCGATCGGATCCATTCCACCCTCACCAGCTCACTTGAGCTCAAGAACACCCCTCCTGCGGTAGTTCACCACTGTACTAGTTCATCCACAGCCCCTCGAGGCCAATCCACCACAAAGCAGGAGTAGGGTTTACACCGCAAGGTGGACCAAACCTGGGTAAAGTATTGTGTCCCCTTTCCCTTGAGTTCGACGAGCTAGGCTGTGACATCAGCGAGTAGGTAGACTAGGGATGTTGAGTTCTTCGCACGCACCCCATATTTCGATCCTCTCAAGGGTTTACGGAACCCAAAATCCGACAATGCCTCTTTGCAGGGGCGAACTATGTCTGGTACTTCTTTGTCTAGAGTGGGCATCCAATCGTCAATGTACTCAACCAATGCCCTGCTCTGAATAGTTGAAGTGTTCTCATATTTCAAGCCAAAGCTTGACAGCTCTAGTGCCCACTCGACTATTTTGTGAGTGTGTTCGGGCTTCCTCAATATGCCCTGCAGTAGAAAATTGTCGTGGTTCAACATGATCAACTACGGGGCCAACAACCCCTTGTGGTTTGGCAAGGGGGAAGGGCACGCTGGACAAAGAGCGGGGACCCAGAGCACCGCGGAAACTATGACACGAGTTATTTTTACCTAGGTTCGGGCTGCTGCGAAGCATATAATCCTACTCCTGCTTTGGTGGACTAGATGGAGGACCGTGACGAACACGCAGTGCTCAAGCCCGGCAAGGTCACCTCAGGGAGAGCAGCTACGCGCGTAAGAGTGTACAATGGTCAGAATCCTATATTAGGTTGCCATGGACCTCGTTTTATTGGTAAAGGGGTTACCAGAGTGGCAAATCAGTCATTATACACTGATTAGATAGCCAACAGTGTTATCATACCTAAATTTGGCAGTTAGGACAAAGTGCATTAAATGCACTGCTAGGTGTCATGGTGAGGATGAAGCCCATCAAGCCTGCCTTGCAACTCAACCACCCTCTTGTCTACCTGCTTGACATGCCCCTGGACGGTGGTCAAGCAGGGTGAATCTTCTTTCCAAGTGGCTGCCAGGTGCCAAATGACAGCCACTTAATCACTTGGAGCCTCGACATTGCAGTGATAAGTGACTTGCGTCGCTGTGCGGTGGAGCAGTGGAGTATTGGCGGGGTATTTTGCCCCTGGCGGCCCCGGCAAGCCTGCCGGGAAAATCCTTGGGCTTGTCTCTGGTGAAGCCTCGACCTGACCAGGCTCGCCTGCCCCGCACGGGAGGTTTTCTCTTAATGATATCTTGTTCCTTCGGTTTGTCTTGGTCTTTGTGATCTGCCCTTTGATTTCTCAAAGAGCTATCTCTCCAGCTTGGTCTTGTCTTGTCGCTGTAACCTTGCCCTTGTGTCTGTGTATAGTCTGGGCCGCAGGGCCTGGCTCAAGTGTGCTGTCGAGCGTTGTTGGAGTAGGCTCTATCAGGTACATGGACAGAGGGCTTGCAATAGCTCATTCTTTGATATTCTCCTTGCATATTCATTAACGTGTGCTTGAGTCAGTTTCCAATATTTTTTTCCGTGCGTCATGTGGGACGCCGAATGCGGTGTGTCCATCTCTATTCTATCCCGTCAATGACTTTAATTCACGGGGAGATAACTGCCATCTCACTCTTCCCACTCCGCCCGTATTTTTCGCCATGTGCGCCACATGCATTGCATGGGGTAGGTGATGGATGGTGCAGGGAAGAGCGCCGTGGCAAAAACCCGATCGTTCTGGATTGGTGTAAGGGGGCGGTGAACGGGCCCGGTTGCTGCTAGTGCTAGGAGTGGGTCGGGTTCGAAGGAACACCCAGTTTCGGGCTTCTGCTTTTCTATAAAAGGGAGTGTGAGGGTGAACGGAGGCACCTATCCTAGCCTTCCCCACTTCTTCTTGTTCATCTTCTTCATGCCGAGGAAGAGAGGCTGGGGCTCGATTCTGCGCTTCCGTTTAGGGGTGATGATCTTGGATGCCCGTGTAGAAACTCGGGATGTGAGCATGGTCCGCGGCTGCAGGAGACGCGACGGCTGTCTTTGGAGCCACCTTAGTTTGTGGCAATGCACCCACGGCGGCTGTCGGTGTCAAAACCGGCGGATCTCGGGTAGGGGATCCCGAACTGTGCGTCTAGGCGGATGGTAACAGGAGACAAGGGACACGATGTTTTTACCCAGGTTCGGGCCTTCTCGATGGAGGTAAAACCCTACTCCTACTTGATTGATATTGATGATATGGGTAGTACAAGAGTAGATCTACCTCGAGAACAAGGAGGCTAAACCCTAGGATCTAGCCTATGGTATGATTGTTGTTCGTCCTATGTACTAAAACCCTCCGGTATATATAGACATCGGAGAGGGCTAGGGTTACACAGAGTCGGTTACAATGGTAGGAGATCTACATATCCGTATTGCCGGGCTTGCCTTCCACGCCAAGGAAAGTCCCATCCGGACATGGGACGAAGTCTTCAATCTTGTATCTTCATAGTCTTGGAGTCCGGCCAATGATGATAGTTCGGCTATCCAGACACCCCCTAGTCCAGGACTCCCTCAGTAGCCCCCGAACCAGGCTTCAATGACGATGAGTCCGGCGCATATATTGTCTTCGGCTTTGCAAGGCGGGTTCTCTTCCAAATTCCATGTGCTTACCGAATATTGTCCGGCTTCCTTATAAATGTTGCGCTCCTTGGCTTCCACGTCCAATAATGGCCCTCTTCCACGTGTCGTATGAATGCGAAAAGCCAGGGTACTTTTCTGTTTAACCCCCTAGCTGCGCGAATAAGCTGCCTATAAGAGGGGCAAGGATCTAGATCCGAATCACACCATCCTCCTTCCGCGAGTACTCATCGAAGTGCCTCTGACAAAAATCCATCCCATCATGGATAGTCGACGCGGCTCCTCCTCTCGCGTTCCCAGCCCTCAGCCAGGAGATTGTAGGAGATGTTCAGTCCCGCACAGCAAGCTAGTGACGCTCCAAGCGGAGGGATACCTTCCCCCAGCCTTCATGGTTTCGGTTCAAGCCAGACTGGCCACCTACAAGGGTGGAAAGCAGGCGGAGAGCGTCCCCAATCCCTCCAAAGGAGAGAGGGTGTGCTTCGTCCCTTATATAATAAGGGGGCTCGGATTTCCCATACATCCGTTTCTCCGGGGGCTCCTGGAGTTCTATGGGCTCTAGCTTCACCACCTTACACCTGCCTCCATCTTACACATCGCGGGCTTTGTCGCCCTTTGTGAGCTGTTCTTGGGCATCGAGGCCCATTTTGCGTTTGGAAGAGATTGTTCTGCCTCGTACCCCATTCTGACGAGGGGTCGATATATCAAGTGGGCGGAGCCAAAATATGGCGCATCGCCGGGACCGGATACCTATCCAGAACCCTGAAGAAGGCGTCTGAAGACTGGCCTTCGAAATGGTTTCACATGGAAGACGCCCCACTGCCGGACCCAGTTCAGATCGGCCTCCCAGAGTTCAGCAACGCTCCTCTGAAAAAACGCCTGAGTTGGCGCCCGTGGAGCCCTCAACGGGAGAATGATAGGGGCGTCCAATATCTGATGGGCCGGATAAGGTTACTGGCTCATTCCGGATTGACCATGATTGGAGTCATGGCCACGCATCATCGCGCGAGGGTGCAGCCGCCCAATATAGGGTCCACCCCATGTGGGATTTCACCAGGAGGATGACGCCACCGTCATGGCCGCAAGGGCCGGATCGTTCATGGATCTCGTGAAGATCCCGTCCGCTTGTACAAGGGGGAGAAAGAGGACTTCCTCCGCGCGAGTCCATTGAATGGATTCTCCATGAATAACCCTCGGAGCTGGGTAAGCGGACGTTTATCTATCCAATCCATATTTCCAAAGTTAAGTGTCTTACTTTGTGATTTCGACGAAGGAACTGCATCGGGACGTGGAGGGCATATACAGCCCGACTCCACAACCCGAGGATCCGGGACGATCCCTTGATCCGGCCTCCGAAGAGGATCCAGACATAGAGGTGGAGCTGGTCGATGGGGTGTTCCACCAACTTAGTGTGGACAATGCTTTGGTCGCCTTTACGGCCGACTACCCCGGTTTATCTCCGGCTTCCCAGGTAACTGTGACCGGCCTCCTGACATCATTACCTCATCCATGCTTATTTCTGACCACCGTATACCAACGGTGCCTCACAGGAGGCGCCTTTAAGGCGGGAAGCCGAACCCGCGGAGGCTGACCAAAAAGGGTTAGTACGGCCCAGCAGGCGGAAGAGGAGTGCGGCGCGAATCGAAATGTCGCCGCAACGGTATGGTGCACCACCGTATTTAAGGGAAAGATTCCTGGGAGGTATATTAACGCTCATTATTTTTCCAGGAGAAAGAGCGCTCGCCGGACTGTGCCCGGAGAGGTTGCCAATCAAGCCTCCGCCAGCCAGGCTCCAACGCCTGGTCCGGAGGGGGAGGCGAACACAAGGCGTGAGCCGGATGCTCCTCCAACGGAGGATGCCGACAGGCTGTCCGCCACCAGGTCCGAGGTGGAGAGTGCCATGAATCACACGCACCCCGGACAGTTCTTTGTGACGCGTGTTTCTCCCTGGAGGCGTTGAATGCCTTTAATGCGGGAGACGCGCACCTCCGTGCCGCTCGAGATGGTTTAACCAGAGCCACAGAGCAGTATGTGAAAGACATATGGGTGAGGAATTTTAATAGTTATATTTGCCAGTAGCCCCCGAGACTTAAAATAGTTAGAATAACTGATTTAAGGATCATTTATTATGCACGATCTTACGGAGAAGAATACCCACCTGTCCCAGGAGCTTCAAGAGTGCAAGGCCCAACTTGAGGCCGCATTAGCCGCCGCAGGGGGAGCCACAGAGACCCCCTCTCGTAATACATACTTCGAAAAGATAATTAGTTTATGAAGTGCAGCGTGTGCTTAAGTCTGACAATAATATTGCTGATGGCGCCGGACTAGATCCGGACAAGCAACATCTATTGCGCTAGCTGAAGGCCGGCGAGAAGGTGCTTATGAGAGTGCAGTATGAGAGGAACAAACTCCAAGATGCCAACACCCAGATGGGCGAAGAACTAAAAGATGTTCGGGTCCAGCTGTCTGACTCCGTAAAGGAGAATCGGCAGCTTCGTCACGACATTTACAGTAAGTGCTTGAGCAAACTCTTTTGAAAAGAAGAGTTTGGCGACGAAGTCGATTAGATGTAAATGTGTCTCGAGGTGTGCTCACAGTGTCGTCCGTGGAGGAAATGCCCGGTTCAACGGTCGACCTTCTTCCCGAAGCTGTTGCAATCGCACGAACGTGTTCGGCAGATGGCGAGCGGCGCCCCCAGGCCTTATGGCCGTCCCTCCCTACCCGAGGGTCATGGAGGGCTTGGCGACAAGCTTCGTGGAGCACGCGCAGCGCTTCCGTCTGTGGAAGATATCGCTCGCCGTCAAGGCGCCAGGAGGCTCGGGCCATGGTGAAGACGCCAGACACGAAGGCTGATCCAAACCACATGGCGACGTCGGACCTGTGGGGCCCGATGGTAAGGAGATCCCCATGAGTTTAATGTACGGCCAAGTAGAGTTGGCCGCAAAATATTCCTAACGGGATCGTAAACTAGACAGCCCGTTAGATGGGATTGAAGAGGAGTGTACATCGATCAATTTGACGATGTAATTTAAAATGACATGTAAAATGCCTTCTAGCTGGATTGTAGATCGTTTGTCTTTGCGGACCTTTTCGCTTCAACCTCGGGACCCAACAGTCCGAGTGTGTCCAATACCCTCATGGTTTATATAAAACCGGGCATGCATGGAGACCAAAGCGTAGGGTCATTAGTGCTTTATCGGACAAGTGCCCAACTAGTTATGTTATATTACATGGTTAGTAAGAAACATCTTCCAGGGAGAATAGTTCCGTTAGGGGTTCCTTTCCCTGGGAGGCATGCCCTAAAGTGCATGTCCGGACTGCGAAACGAGTAGAAAAGCATCTGGGGGCAGATAAATAAATGAGTAAGAAATCATCTTTCAAGTCACCGACCGAATATTTCCTTAAGAACGCTAGCTTTCGGCTTCACCCAGTCTGAGGTACACATCCGCCGACCCGCAAGAATAATCGCAGAGGTGCTCCTTTACCTCCTAGCCGAACAATCGGAACGTGGGGTAAGCACAGGAGCCAGGCAACCCATCTTAGCCAAAACTTAAGTCATATCGATGCATATAATGGTGAATAAAAGGTACATGCGGAAGTTTGACACATGTGTTGGGCGTGAAGCCCGTATAAATAAGCTTCTGTTAAGGAAGCCCCCAGGTATCATGAGTGCGAGTAGCACGTCAAGTGTGTGCGAACAATGCGCAGATCAGCCCTCAAAAGCTTTACCAAAAAGGGAGGGAAAAAGGAGAGAATCAAAAGACATCTAAAGTATAAAATGTGGACGGAGGAAGGAGACGAACTCTGAGTCCGGCGCTAGGCGTAGAATCTTCGGAGACGGGCTGCGTTCCATGGGTTCGGCTCAAGTCGGTTGTCGATGCGCTACGACAGCGGTATGCTCCGCGGTCGACTTGGTCGATGATGAAGGGACCTTCCCATTTGGGCTTGAGTTTGTCCTTTTTCTTGTCCGACAGGCGTAGAACTAGTTCACCAACATTGTAAGTTTTGGCCCGTACTTCTCTGCTTTGATATCTTCGAGCCTGCTGTTGATAGAATGTGGAGCGAGCTTTTTCCACATCGCGTTCCTCTTCTAAGGCGTCCAAACTGTCCTACCGATCCAACTTGGCCTCTCTTTCCTCGTACATGCGCACACGAGGTGAGTCATGAATTATATCGCAGGGCAAAACAGCCTCTGCGCCGTATACCATAAAAAATGTTGTGAATCCGGTAGTGCGGTTTGGCGTGGTCCGCAGAACCCAGAGTACGGAGTCGAGATCCTCCACCCAGTGCGTGTTAGATTCCCTGAGGGACCGCACTAACCTGGGTTTGATGCCGCTCATGATTAGACCATTTGCTCGTTCGACTTGACCGTTAGTCTGAGGGTGATAGACTGAAGCGTAGTTGAGCTTGATGCCCATATTTTTGCACCAGAGTTTAACCTCGTCGGCCGTGAAGTTCGTGCCATTATAAGTGATGATGTTATGGGGGACGCCATAACGGTGTACTACCCCAGATATGAAGTCTATCACAGGTCCGGATTCGGCCATTTTGACTGGCTTGGCCTCTATCCATTTGGTGAATTTATCCACCATGACCAATAGGTATTTTTGCTTGTGGGTTCCTCCTTTAAGGGGTCCAACCATGTCAAGCCCCGGACAAAGCGCCGTGTGATGGGTATAGTTTTGAGGGCGGTCTGTGGCATGTGGCTTTGATTAGCAAAGAGCTGGCAACCGACGCATCGTTGGACTAAGTCCTGAGCATCTGCCCGGGCCGTCGGCCAATAAAATCCTCTAAGGAAGGCCTTGCCTACAAGGGCCCGGGCTGCGGCGTGGTGCCCGCCGAGTCCGGCATGAATTTCAGCCAGAAGATTTCGCCCTTCCTCTTCGGAGATGCACCTTTGAAGGACTCCGGTTGTGCTTTTCTTATAAAGATCTCCCTCATGGACCTTGTAGGCTTTAGATCGCCGTACTATGCAGCAGGTCTCGTTTTGGTGTTCGGGAAGTTCCTGTCTAATTAAGTAGGCTAGGAATGGTTCCGTCCACGGGGCAATGACTGCCATTATTTCATGGGCTGAAGGTGTTATTTCATTGGCTGAGCCACCGATTGTGTCAGAATGTTCAGTGTTGGGCAGCGCGGCTGGTTCCGGTTGTTGTTTCCGGACTCCTCTTCCCATAATACGGATGGCTTAAAAAGCCGCTCCAGGAAGATGTTTGGAGGGACGGCGTCGCGCTTTCCGCCGATGCGTGCCAACACCTCGGCCGCCTGGTTATTATCCCGGGCTACATGGTGGAATTCGAATCCTTCGAACCGAGCTGACATTTTTAAGACGGCGTTACGGTAGGCTGCCATTTTCGGATCCTTGGCGTCAAAGTCTCCATTTACTTGGGATATTGCGAGGATTGAATCCCCGCGGACCTCTAGGCATTGAATGCCCATCGAGATTACCATCTGGAGACCATGTAGAAGGGCCTCGTATTCGGCTGGATTGTTGGAGTCCGTGTACATTATCTGAAGTACGTATTGGACTGTGTCTCCGGTTGGGGACGTCAAGACGATGCCAGCCCCCAAGCCGGCCAACATTTTGGAGCCGTCGAAATGCATGATCCAATTGGAGTGTGTCCGACTTTTAGGGAGTTCAACTTCACCCATTCAGCGATGAAGTCAGCCAAAACTTGCGACTTTATAGCTCGCCGTGGTTTGTAGGTTATGTCGAATGGTAGCTCAGTGGCCCATTTTGCAATCCTGCTCGTCGCATTGCGGTTGTTTATAATGTCGTTGAGGGGTACTTCGGATGCCACTGTTATCGAACACTCTTGCAAGTAGTGTCGCAGCTTCCGGGATGCCATGAACACCGCGTACGCTATCTTTTCATCATGTGGATACCGGGACTTGCATGGAGTTAAGACAGTGGATATATAGTACACTAGTTTTTGAAGAGGGAATTTGGGTCCTTCTGTTTCTCGTTCGACGATGAGCACCGCGCTTACAACTTGATGTGTTGCCGCGATATATAATAACACTGGTTCGCCCAAGTTGGGCACGGCCAGGACCGGATTTGTTGCCAATATGTGTCGGTGTACTAAAGTAGGGGTACCTTAGTACCCCGAACTTCGTCTGCAGGCGACAGAGCGCCAGCAGCAAAGCTTGCTGAGCGTCATAAAGACCTCCGCCATCCTTATTTTACTACCATTCAAGAACAAAGTGGTAGCTGAGAAGACAAAGCCCAAAGAAGAGAAGCTTGCCAGAAGGACAAGACCCGGCAAGAGGAGCTTGCCGGGAAGGCCAGCCGAGGCACTTGGGGAAGACTTGCCGGCGCATCAAGGCCCCGGCAAGACCCGACGAAGCGCAAGCTTATGGGTGCAACAAGACGAGATCAGCTGCAAGGCACTTGCCGCAGCGGCTACCACCACTGCGCTCCAGCTCACCCGACGGCATGTCGCTGCAGGATCACTCCTGGTGCACGTGGCGGGCGGCTAGGCAGCCTAGCGGTGTGAGGTGGCAAGCAAGGTGACTAGGAGGCCATCGTGGCGATCGGTGGCGCCCCTAACGGTCGCTTCCTGCACTGTTGGAGCGACCGGACGGGCATTAAATGCCCTTGTCCCCTGCCGTCAGAGTTAGGTAGGGGACAGTGTAGATAGTGGTTGTACCAACCCGCGTTTTTACCTTTCTACCCCTCTCTCTGTGTTGCCACCTGTCGGTGACCCCCTTTAGACTATAAAAGGGAGGCCCATGCGCATGTAGAAGGGGTTCTGGTTGAGGGGGTTGGTTCATTTGACCCATTCGACACCACAGATACCCACGCCTCAAGCAAGAACAAAATACAAACACAAAGCAGCAAGAGGAGTTTTATCTCTCGGAGAGCTCCGGTTGGGTAAAAATCCCCCGCGCGCTCGACCTCGATCTGCTCTTTGTGCGCCCTCCGCTCCCTTGCCGGACCAGAAGGGGCCCCCTGCCCCATAGGTGCTCGTGCTCCCACAAAAGCCCACGACAATATGGCTTTTATTTCTTCGAGTCCGTCCGTGGCAGCATCCGTCCATTCAAAGTGTTCGGTGCGCCGGAGGAGGCGATAAAGGGGCAATGCCTTTTCTCCCAAACAGGACATGAAGCGGCTTAGAGCCGCCACGCATCAAGTCAATTTTTGTGTTTGTTTGAGGTCTTTTGGAATATCCAACTATGACAGAGCTCAGATCTTGGCTGGGTTTGCTTCAATTCCTCTACCGGATGCAATGAAGCCCAAGAGCTTTCCTCATGGTGATACCGAAACGCATTTTTCCGGGTTGAGCTTAATATCATATGCTCGGAGGTTGTCGAATGTGAGCCTCAAATCGTCTACTAGAGTTTCGACGTGTTTGGTCTTGACGACCACATCATCTACATATGTCTCCACTATTTTGCCGATCTGGGTTGCGGACATGTACGAATCATCTTGCCGATATGTTCTTGGCGCGTTTTGAGACCGAAGGGCATTGTGTTGAAGCAGAATGGTCCGTATGGAGTAATGAATGCCGTTGCGGCTTAGTCTGTCTCCGACATCTTGATTTGATGGTAGCTGGAGTATGCGTCGAGGAAGTACAACGAGTCGTGCCCCGCGGTAGCATCGATGATTTGATCGATGCGGGGAAGGGGGAAAGGAACCTTTGGACAAGCCTTGTTAAGGCCTTTAAAATCGACACACAGGTGCCAGGATTTATCTTTTTGGTACCATTACCAGGTTTGCTAGCCAGTCCGGATGTTTTATGTCTCTGATGAATCCGGCTTCTAATAGTTTGGCTAGCTCCTCTCCCATTGCCTGTCTTTTTTGTTCGAAAAATCGCCGAAGAGCCTGTTTGACTGGCTTGAATCCTTTTAAGATATTTAGGTTGTGTTCTGCCAACCTGCGTGGGATTCCTGGCATATCTGAAGGGTGCCAGGCAAAGATGTCCCAATTTTCCTGAAGGAATTCTCGTAGTGCGGCGTCTACATCAGGGTTTAATTGTGCCCCAATGGAGGCCGTCTTTGTGGGGTCCGTTGGATGGACTTGGAATTTGACTATTTCAATCTACTGGTTTAAAGAGGTGGACTTGGATCTCTTATCGAGTATCACATCGCCCACATTCACCGTGGGCGTGTGCAGTGAGTTTCTCTCCGCTAGGGCTTTGGATAGTGCCTCTAGGGCTAGTGCGGCTGTCTTATTTTCAGCGGAGTGCTATGTCCGGATCATCGACAAGAGTGATGATTCCATTGGGCCCGGCATTTTAAGTTTCATGTACCCGTAATGGGGTATAGCTTGAAAAATTGTGAATGCCTCTCGCCCTAGTAAAGCGTGATATCCGCTGCTGAGCGGGACACTTGGGCGTGACCTCCTCGGACTGTAATTGTCCGTGAGCCGAACACCACATCTAGTGTAATTTTTCCTGTGCAGCGTACTTCCCGACTAGGGATTATTCCTCTGAAGGTTGTGCTACTTCGCTCAATGCAGCTCCACTCTATTTCCATTTTTCGAAGGGTTTCCTCGTATATGAGGTTTAATCCATTGCCGCCATCCATGAGTACCTTGGTAAGACGAAAGCCGTCCACTATTGGACTGAGGACCAATGCGGCTGGTGCTCGGGCTGTTTCGAATTTGGGTTCGTCGCTGGCGTTGAAGGTGATAGCCGTGTCGCTCCATGGATTTGTTATTGCTACTTGGTAGACTTCAGCGAGGCTGCGGATTGTTCGTTTCCGCATATTATTTGATGCCAAAGTCTCGAAGACTGTTAATAACATACTGGTACTGTTGGGCTGGTTCTCCGGGGCTAGAAGCTCTTCGCCACTTTTGGCCACCTATCATAGTATCCAACATGCTCGAAGGCTATGTGTTGGAGTGGCGCCCTCTGTACTATGGATTTTATAGTGTCCGCTGAGCCATTCCTCCAGTATGGTTCCGTGCCCTTTAGGGGTTTTTTGCTTTTTGATTTTTGTCCCAGGTGCCTGATCATGATGCACCCTTTTATTTCGGACTAGGGTTGTGTTCGGAGTCGGATTGTCCCAAAACTTAGCTTCGGTTTTCCAGGCACTCTCCATCGCACAGTACTTTCGTACTATGGATGCTAGGTCGGCAAATCGTGTAATTTCGTGATGACTTATGGCGTTCAAGATTCCTTTGTCCGTGCAATTGTTGCAGAAAATTGAGATTGCGCTTTCCTCACGGCCGTCCTTTATCCTGTCCATAACCAGGAGGAATCTGGCCCAGTAATGATGTACTGTTTCAGCGGGCTCTTGCCAGATTTGAGATAGATCGCTTGTGTTTGGGTGGGCGGGTGGAAATAAATTCGGAACCCCGCTCAATCTGAGGCTTCAGGGCCGAAAAGTTTCCGGATTTGGAAGCTTGGATTGCTGGATGTTGCCCAACGAATCTGGTCCGCTGCGTGACTTTAGGTTCAGTACTTGATTGGCATCCGTCCCTCCGCGGGGATCCGGCATGGAGGGATCAGGAATCCGGACATAACTGGTCTTTAATATGGAAGAAGAGTCACCGCGTTGTTCCTCTACCACAGCAATGTGGTGGGTAGCCTGGGGAGAGTTGATCTCTCTCAGATCGGTTTTAAGCCCAATCTGATTGTAGTCTGTAGCGACTCCCAGGGTGGCGATGCGATACAAGAGCTCGTTTACGGAGGGGAGCTCCATCGGATCTAGCTGCTCGGCGAATTCCGAGTTGACGTGAAGATCGCTTTTGATGACCCGAGAGGTCATTGTCGGAGCGGCGGCCGAACATGTGGTCATAAGAAAACCACCTAGCCGGATAGTTTGGCCGGCGGCCAAAGCTTCCTTGGCAACGGTACCGTCTTTAAAGACGGGAAGAGGCATCCTTCCTGATTACGACGACACAGAGGAACTCTCAATGAAAGCACCAATGTCGGTGTCAAAACCGACGGATCTCGGGTAGGGGGTCCCAAACTGTGCATCTAGGCGGATGGTAACAGGAGACAAGGGACACGTTGTTTTTACCCAGGTTCGGGCCCTCTCGATGGAGGTAAAACCCTACTCCTGCTTGATTGATATTGATGATATGGGTAGTACAAGAGTAGATCTACCACGAGATCAAGGAGGCTAAACCCTAGGAGCTAGCCTATGGTATGATTGTTGTTCGTCCTATGGACTAAAACCCTCTAGTTTATATAGACACCGGAGAGGGCTAGGGTTACACAGAGTCGGTTACAATGGTAGGAGATCTACATATCCGTATTGACAAGCTTGCCTTCCACGCCAAGGAAAGTCCCATCCGGACACGGGACGAAGTCTACAATCTTGTATCTTCGTAGTCTTGGAGTCCGGCCAATGATGATAGTTCGGCTATACGGACACCCCCTAGTCCAGGACTCCCTCAGCGGCCGCACCAGCCTCGGCGTGAGGGGCGCCGTGCCTCTCCTTGACGGCGGAATGCTCGTATGTTTCATACAAGCTATTCGTCCAAGGATGGGTGCCTCTGGATTAATTTGTTAGAGTCTGAGGAACCGCTGGTGAAGTCTTTGAGGCTTCTGGCGCCCGCCCACTGTATCACACCGGGGATCTTTGAAGACCCCTGCGCTGCTCTCTCTGGCGAGGTTAGGGGCGGCACCGAAGGTGTTGACCCCCTTCTGCCTGCAGAAGTAGGGGATGATGTTCTCAATGCGCTTTGGGTGCCACCACCACTATCAGCAGTCTCTCCGGTGGAGGCTCCGGTCCAGGGTCCCAACGCCTCCTCGGAGCGACAGTGACGAGGAGAAAACCGGTGAAGGTGAGTAAGGTGGGTGGCAGTACGTCAGGTCGGAGTACAACGGCACTGACGCCTTCGTCTTGTATTGTTGGCCTACTGCTACGTCCTTCGTCTCTTCCCCTGCCCCGGCACCATCATCACCAGCCTCTTCCGGATGGTTGCTGGGGGACGCTCTCTTGGTCCCTTATGTCGGGTGCACCCCGTGGCAATGTTGAGGATATCGCTTATCATTATCGTCTCGGTCAGCTAGGGATTAGAGATTAATCGGAAATCGTTCGATTAATCGATTTTATCGGTCGACTATTAATCAGATATTTTTGCAAATCTCAGGTTCCCAACACTAAAATACGCTATATTCAACACCAAAACAATATTTGATAGAAGTGTTACCTTGTTTCTAGCCTTTAAATCCTTGTATAATGACAAAAAATAGGACGCCAATACATATTTCGTAACAAGGTTCACAAAACATAAATAAACGTAGTTTTTGAAAATGTTGTGCTATGAATAGGTCTTATTTATCGGTAGATTCTCGATAAATCGCTTGTCGGAGCGATAAATCGGTCCAAAAGATAAATGGTGAAGATAAGGCATAATCTTATCGATCACCCCCCGCCCCCCGATTAGTGATAAATCAGAAGATTAATCACTGAATCGGAATATTTCTTGAACAGTGCCCCGTGGTCCCGATGGCGGCTAGGGCCTTGCCTGGCTGCTCTATTCGTTCGCCGCCTTCGCAGCCTCGCCACTCCCGATCTTGTTAGGCTGCTCCCTGTGGGTGTTGATGGGGTCAGACTGGGCTTCTGCCCAGACACTCCTTTTGCCCTCTTCACCTCCCACTATTGTTCCTAGGAGGAGAGGGACAAGAAAGGGATTACGGGACCCTTATATTTTTCAGTTTAAAATATGTAGGCACTTGCCAAACTTTAGTCTTAAATATGTAATATGTTTTATGCATGTTTGTGCTCTGTACCATTTGTACTTGCTTATCCACATATTAATGAAAAATAAAAGCCTTGCCCGGTACTTGTGCATGTATCCTATTCATGTAGAGGTCGAACACCTCTATACTTTCAAGTAAACAAGTTTCTTCGGCAAGTTGTCTTGCCGGTGCCTTCCATTGTTGCCATGGGGCCTGGCTTACCGGGCTTAAGAGTATGGACGGGAATTGGCCCTTTGCCAACCTTTTTTTCGAAATTGAACTTCAACCTTCCCGACCGAAGCAACGTTCGGGTCAAAGGATGGGAGCACAAATGCTTCGCAGGTGACAAGATTTCTCTGTTTGGCTTGTCAGGGATTGATGTAGGCTTGTTTACGTTTCTTTTTTTCGGAATCGAGTCCGTGGTAAGAGCCCTGCAGTTAGTGCAGGGATTGATGCATGCAGGTTTTTGGGGCCCCCAGTGGTTTGTTTATTTATCTATTGCTCAGGGTCTACGCCTGGATTTGTACAAAGGTTTACATGCAACATCGGGAAGGCTTGTACAAAAGGGTGGCTGCTGGGCAGGGCCGACAGCCGCGCCTTACGGGTAGAACTTACGAAGATGCTCAATGTTCTATGAGTTTTGCAATTAAATGCCATCTTCGGTCTCCAGACGGACTGCGCCGGGTCTGGAGACACATACTACCCCGTAAGGGCCTTCCCACTTCAGCGTCAACTTGTTTGCACCCTTGGCGGACTGAACGCGCCTAAGGATTAGGTCGCCTTCGTCATGACTCCGGTCATGAACCCTGCGGCTGTGGTAGCGACGCAGGGCTTGCTGATAGCATGCAACACGCATAGCATCCTGCAGACGGTTCTCCTCAAGGAACAGAGCATCGTCATGCCAGTGCTGCTCTGATTCTACTTCATCATAGGCAAATACTCAAGGTGACCCGTATCTGAGTTCGGTGGGGATCACTGCTTCTGTCCCATAGACTAGGGAGTAGGGAGTCTGGCCAGTAGCTCGATTTGATGTCATACGGAGGGACCAAAAAACCACCGACATCTCATCAATCTAGCGTCTGTCGCATTTCTGCAGCCTATCAAATGTTCTTGTCTTGAGTCCTCGCAGCACTTCAGTTTTCTCCCTCTCAGGTTGTCTGTTGCTTCTAGGATGGGAAACAAAGGCAAATGAGACCTTGCTTCCGAGGGCTTGAATGTATTGCATGATCACGCGATTTGTGAATTGGGTGTTGTTGTGAGTGATGACTCTAGCTGGTACTCCGAAACAGCAAACCAATCCCTTCAAGAACTTGATGGCTGATTATGCGGTCACCTTCCTCACGGGGCCCACTTTCGGCCACTTTGTAAACTTGTCGATTGCAATGTACAAAAATTCAATGCCCCCGGTAACATAGGGGAAGGGGCCCAGGATGTCGAGCCTCCAGACCAAAAATTTCCATGATAAAGGAATCGTCTAGAGAGCTTGAGCAGGTTGATGGATGTTCTTGGAGTGGAACTGGCAGGCTGTCACGCCCAATATGCGATCCTATCCAAGAGGAATTTGAAGGTCCCACCAAGGATAGAGCTGCATATTGAAACGCTTTTGGAAGGTGGATATCATTACATCATACCATTACATAATACATGGGGATACATAAAAAAGGCATACAATGCCGTATGAATACAACAACATCATACACAAGAGCAACATCCGACTACGGATGAAATACAAACAGAAACTCAAACTACATCCACCCTTCTAGCCCAGGCTGCCAACCAGGAACCTATCCCCTGAACGAATAAGAAGCAGAAGAAGAACCCCAAGACAAGCATACATCATTCTCACATCATGATCATCGCATTACCTGTACCTGCAACTGTTGTTTTAGTAAACTATGAGCCACGAGAACTCAGCAATCCCATTACCATGGGTATCAAAACTAGCAAAGCTTAAATGGGTATGTAATGGATAAGTGGTAAGGCTGCAGCAAGCGACTAAGCATGTATGGTGGCGAACTTAAGAATACAAGGATAAGATAAGAAGCTACGCAAACGATCGCAAAATAGAAATGATAGAGAAGTAATCCTGCACTACTTACGTTCAAACATAACCCCACAGGGTTCTCTTCTCGATCCACTCGAAAAGAAACTGTCATGGTTACACACGCGGTTGGGTATTTTAATTTGAAACTGGTGTCAAGTTCTCTACAACCGGATATGAAAAACTCTCATCTGCCACATAACCGTGGACACAGCTTTTGAAAGATCAAACCCTGCAGGGGTGTCCCAACTTAGCCCATTACAAGCTCATGATCTGCAGACACAATCCTCCATCACGGGACATCCAATCAGATTCGGGATCCTGGTGCAGAAGACATTTCAACAATGGTAAAACAAAACCAGCAAGACCGCCCGAATGTGCCGACAAATCCCGATAGGAGCTGCACATATCTCGTTCTCAGGGCACACCGGATGAGGCATCCTACGAGTAAAACCAACCCTCGAGTTTCCTCGAGGTGGCCCCGCAGTCTACTCGGTTCGGACCAACACTCAGAGGAGCACTGACCCGGGGGGGTTGATTAAGAAATACTAGGGGTCCAGAGAAAATCCCCTATTAAAGTTTTAGTTGTTATTAGGCAAATGGAAAAACCAATGTTGGCCCTTGCTGGAAGAGTTCTATTCAAAGCGAACTGTCAAGAGGGCCCCATACCCCTCAATGTGTTAGGGATGAAAAATCAAGGAACATAACACCGGTATGATGAAAACTAGGGAGGCAAGAGTGGACCAAAACACCAGGCAAAAGGCCGAGCCTTCCACCCTTTACCAAGTATATGGATGCATTAATTAAAATAAGAGATATGGGGATATCCCAAGATATCCATGTCCCAACATGGAACAACCTGCAACTAGCAACACTATAAGAAGGGCTGAGCAAAGTGGTAACATAGCCAAACAACGGTTTGCTGGGAAGGGTGAAAAGGTTAGAGGCTGTCATTGCAATTTGGGAGGCTCGAAAAAACAAGTGGTACGAAGCGCGACCTAGCGATAGCATCGAGACTACTAGCATATCAATGATAGTAGTGAGATCCAGGGTAATGGTCATCTTTCTTGAAATCCTGCTAGGAAGAAGAACGAGTCCATGAAAAACATGAACGGGCAAAGATGGACCAAGCGTAGTCGAACGAATCCTCACAATCGCAACAAGACCGGAACTATCGAGAAGAAGTGCCACCGGAAAGAAGCAAACAACAAGGTAAACACACAACACATAAATATGGCATGATGCTCAACCAAGGATGATGCATGACAAGGCTATATGATTCTACTCATGGCAAGGGATGATGCATATAAGAACATCACATCAAAGCAAGTTTAAATGAGGCCGGAAACAACATATAACGAATCCGGTAAGTCCCCATATGCAAATTTCGAAATTGGTCCATATCTGAATAACGCATTATGTTCAAGTTGTTATGCAGCAAGTTAAGATGCACCAAGATGATCTACATGACATTCTAGTCAAGTTACATATAAAGTTCCTTTAATTCGGAGCTACGACCTAGAAGTTATGAGCAAAACAAGTTAAACATGGCATTGATGCAAAATTCATTCAAATATCAAGCAAACACACTCAAAGCATGGATTCAACATGATAATATTAAACTGCATGCAATTCTAAGCAAGTTTCATATAAAGCATGCTCAAAACGGAGCAACGGTGCAACACATACGCTCCAAACAAGTTTGAAGGACAAGCTGTCCAAAACAGCAAGTAGGCACTTTGCAACCATCAAAACAATATGCTACAGGAAACATATGACCAGAAAGTTAACATGCACTTCATGTAAAGATAACATAATTAAAATATAATTAATGTGCAGGTTAATACGATTCAGGATTAATCCAAGATGATCAATGCAAAATGCAACTTTATAACACAGTGACATATACATGAGCAGAGTTAAAATGATGGCATGTTGGAGGCCTGAAACAAAGATGCTACAGTAACTATACATGTCAACCAAGGCCATGGCATAACATTAAATATAACAAAGAGCAAATAACATCAAATCATCATATACATATGGCTCATGGATTAGTGGGAACCAACATAACTAGATTGAATGTTAAAACAGTTTCGGCAAGTGTAAAACAGCAACATCAGCATAGCATGTGTGCAAGCTTGAAACAGAGATCATATGAAGTCCAAAATTAACAAACCTGGTATGAGAACAAAGTAATCGTAGCATAATTAAATTCATTTCAATGGAGCGTCTCCAAAAGAGGCACAGATTAATTAATATCAAGATCACAACATGGCGACATGAAGTTAACAGAAAACAGAAATATTATACAGGCATGTTCATGGCATTTAAACTCTATGCTACATGACATATATAAAGCATCAAATGGCACTTAATGATAAAGCATAACCCAAAAAAGAAATCATGTCAAGTAAGAATCTCCAGATTATGAAAGTATTTGATCGTAGCATCAAGCAAACGTGGCATCATGATATAACAGTTTCAGCTAGACAGAACATTAACAACGAGTAGCCCACTTCACAACCATCATTCGCTCATCACAGGGCATATCAACATACATGGTTTGCACGACTGTAAATATGTCATAATTATGCTCCCAGAACATGTAGACATGATGCTCAAAAATAAAATAACCCAAAAAGATATAAAAAGGACAAATAGGCAAGTTATAACAGTTTTCAGTAGTTAACAGCAACATGCACCTTTATAACAGGGTTTGATGTGCCAAGACGCACAAAAAATGAATGGAGAGCACATCAACATGATAAACATGAAGAGAAAAACATGTGCATGTCAAGATCATGACCATAGGATCAACAGGGACAAAGTTATAGCACTCACAAGTCACCTAAATGATGTCAACATGCAGCAGTTTTCAGCAGTTTATATCATTTAACAGTATTGCAACGATTATTAGGGCCTCAATAAGAACAGTAAAATCCATGCACACCACTCCATCATGAAGAGCACTCTGAGATGAACAATTTGAAATATCATACACGAAAATTAGAGCAAGATGCACAAAGTTACCCGATGATGAAGATGTCCACATGAGATAGAAATCTGGGGACTTGGCAGGAATTATACCCTCCGAAAAAGTCAATGCGGGAGAAGGAGTTCCGGGATGGAGGGATCCAGGCATGGGGCGGCCGTTTGGTTGGTAGGACGGGTGGATCTCGTCACACTTGTCTAGATCAAGCCGGAGGCGCGAACGAATGAGGCGAGGGGGCGGGAGCTGCACGGCGGCAATGGCGGAAGCGAGGCGGCTCGGCGGCGGATAAGCGGTGGCGGCGAGGAGTTGCGGTGGCGGCTAGATCTCGGCAAGGAGGAGCGGCCGACGGCGGCGGTGGCACGGCAGCGAGGTGGCGTCGGCGTTAAGCGGCGTGGAGCGGCGCAGCGCAGCCTGGGCTGGCGGCGACGAATGGGCGGCGGTGGTGCTCACGGGTGCGAGAGGCGGCGATGGATGGGCTGGGAGGGCCTGCCCTGGGCCGCGCGGGCCGGCGGTGGTGGGAGGCGGGGCGGGCGACTTGGCAGCGCGAGATTGGTCCGGGTGCGGTGGCAGACTCGTCCGATGGCGGCGCGGACATGTCCGGCGGTGGAAGGAGGAAGAAGCTTGGTTTTGATCCGGAATTTCGGGGGAGAGGGCCTATTTATAGGTAGAGGGAGCTAGGGGATTCCAAATGAGGTGTGGTTTTCTCGCACGTGATCGTGATCCAACGGCAAATAGCATGGAGGGGTTTAGCTGGGCTAGCGCGCTGTTGTGGAGGGGTGCTGGGCTACAAAGAGAAGGGCAGTTTCGCAGTTACACACTTCAACGTTGGGGCATTAAACGACCTCCAAATGGAACGAAATTTGACAGGCTGTCTACCGGTGATGTACCAAGACCACTCGTCCACTCTCGGCCCATTCCGAGAATGTTTTTCTGTGGCTCACAAAACAAGATCTGGGAGGTGCAACGGGCACGTGCGAGTGTGTCTTGGCTTAGAACGGACAACGGAGAGAACTGGGACGACCTGAACGGATGCAAGTTTTGATAAACATGAAGATGAGACGCAACATGATGACATGCCAAAGTGCAACACACAAGCAAATGACATGGCAACGACGGCGAATAACCTGAAGACACTTGGCGCATCGGACACGGGGCGTTACACAGGCTTCACATCAGGTGACTAGCTCGGTTGCATCTTGGATTGCCGTGGGCGAGTGAAACCTTGCCGGAGAGCCTTTGCAACCAAGGCTCTTGATCAAATATGAGAGCCGCACGCGCCTTTATGTATCTCTGCTAATAGTTCCTTTCCCTCTTGCCAGCAAATGCACTTCAATTTCACAATGTTGGGCTCCTTCTGTACAATGTGTCATGGACAATCTGATACATACTGGCACTCCGGGCTACTCTTTCAAATTCTTCTTGCTCTTCGGGATGTTCTCTAGTTTGGAGGTAGTGGACGATGTTTTCTGCCCTGGTTGGAGCTTGTGGGTCAACAACTAGGGCCAATGGCACCTCCTCACTCATGGGAGCACTTGCCTCGACCATAAAGACTAGTAGTCATGTGGAAGAGTGCGGCTCTCCAAGCGAGGTGGAGTTGTTCCTGGCAGCCCCCTTACCGGGGACGTCTAAAAGTTCTGCGGGTGGCGGCTTGCCGGGGTCCAGCTTCCTCCTCTTCCTTGCCATTGCTAACGGGGATATTGATGGTTGAGTCAGATGGAGATCCAAAGTCCCTGGTTCCACAGAAAGATTTTGACATATGCTCAGTAATGCTATTTTTTGCGCGTGGCACGTGCTTTGTTTGCAATCCGTGAAAATGCTCCTCCAGCTTTCTCACTTCTTCTACATATGCCGCCATCAATGGACTCTGGTAATCCTTGTTCGCTTGCCTCACCACGAGCTGTGAGTCTCCTCGAATGACCAGCTTCTTGATTCCCAATTCTGTCGTGATCCTGAGCCTGACAAGGAGTCCTTCATATTTCGAAGTGTTGTTGGTAGCCTTGTCCCGAGGGAAATAGATTTGGACCACATAATTGAGGTGCTCTCTAGTGGGTGCGACGAGGAGCACGCCAGCTCCTGCACCTTGAAGTGAGAAGGAACCATCAAAGTACATGATCCATTCTTGAGGCGCTTCCTTGCCAGGGATAACTATTTCCAGTGCCTCTTCGTCTAGGGCAGGCGTCCACTCTGCAACAAACTCCGCCAGTGCCCTGCTCTGAATGGTCGAGGTGCTTTCGTACTTCAGTCCAAAACTTGATAATTTCAAAGTCGATTCTACTATTCTGTCAGTGGCCTCCGGGTTCTTCAGTATACATTGCAAAGAGAATCGGGTGACAACTGTGATCTTGTGGGCCTGGAAGTAGTGGCGTAGTTTCCTCGAGGCCATGATGAGGCCAAAGATCAAATTTTGCATGCCAGAGTACCTCAATCTATCCCCCTGCAATAGGGAGGTGACAATGTAAACTGGTCGCTGCACCACCTTCTTCCTTGCCGCAGTCTTGGGATTGCCTTCACTTCTCCGCTCTTCTTTTTCTTCATCTGCGCTTAGCCCTGCCGTGACTAGTTCACTTCCTTCTCAGGGGAGGATAGTAACTGCAACTGCTCCTTCTTCCACTTCCCGTTGTGCCACTGGTGCTTCACTAACCACTTGATTGGTTGCCGCTAGATATAGCGGCAATGGGTCTTGTGGTTTTGGAGCGACCAGGGTGGGAACAGAGGAAAGGTAAGTTTTTGAGTCCTACAACGCTGCTTCTGCCTCTGGGATCGACTTCATGGCCCCTCCCTTCTTCAATATTTTGAAGAACAGTAGGGCGTGCTTGGTGGAGTTGGAAATGAACCTACCTAGCGCGGCTACACATCCAGTTAAACGCCTCACGTCCGTGACTGACTTGGGTGGTTGAATCTGCTTGATTGCTCTGATCTTGTCGGGGTTGGCCTCTATTCCCCGGTGAGACACAAAGAAGCGAAGTAGTTTGCTGGAGGGAACACCAAACACACACTTCTCTAGGTTCAGCTTCAAGTTAATCTTGCGCAGATTTGTAAAGGTTGGTGTTGATCTATCCTTGGTCTTGACCACTATTTCATCCATGTATGGCTCAATATTCCTGTGAACTGTAACTCAAACACTATATGTACTACTCTTGCAAAGGTGGAGCAAATGCTCTTTAACCCAAAGGGCATTTGTACAAAGCAGTACGTGCCACATGGGGTTATGAACATTGTCTTCTCTTCGTCTTCCTTGGACATGAATATCTGGTGGTACCCGGAGTAGGCATCCAAGAAAGAAAGCAGCTCAAACACGGAAGTGGAATCCACGATCTGATCGATGCGTGGCAAGGGGAATGGGTCCTTCGGGAATGCTTTACTTCGATCCGTGAAATCAATGAAATGCCTCCCCTTCCCATTCGCCTTGCACACTACCACTTGGTTTACCAACCATGTTGGGTGTAATACTCTGACCAAACCAGCTGCTTCAAGCTTCCAACCTCTTCGGCAATGAACTACTGCCGCTCCAAGGCTTGCTTCCCGATCTGCTGCTTGACAGGCCAGGCATAGGGGCAGACAGCAAGGTGGTGCTCGACTACCTCCCGCAGGAAGGTAATGAGCGTGCTTTCCTATTTGTCATGAAGAGTGGAGTTAATAGTGAGCGTACCATCATGCCAACCTACCCTGCCAGGACCTTCTTGACAGCATGTGCAGCAAACTTGGATCTCTTGCTAGTGGAACTCTCTGGCAAGTCATCGACAGGTGCAGCGCACTGTGGAGAGGCGCGCTTCCTGGATTCCTTGCCGATATCCTTGCTAGCTTCCCACCTTTGTTTGTTTTCCTTGGCGGGGAGTGAGGGTTCCGCGGCCTCGGCAGTGACCTCATCCTGGTACATCTTATCCACACATATAATTACGTCCTTCTTGTCTGATGGGATCGAAATGACACCCATTGGTGCTGGCATCTTCAGGGTGTTGTAGGCATACTGGGATGGCGCCATGAACTTCACCAGGGCAGGTTGTCCAAGTATCCCATTGTACGGCTACAGAAGCTCGACCACGCCGAACACAATCTTCTCTTTCTGGTAGTTCAATTCTCCTCCAAATGTCACCGGCAACGTGATCTTCCCCTTTGGATGACTCATGATGGGTTTGATCCCTTCAAATGTGCTAGTAACCTTGAGCTCTTCATCTGCTATCTGCAGCTTGTTGATTACCTTGGGAGAAATCAGATTCAAACAGGCCCCACCATCAGCCAACATCTTTGTGACCTTGAGGTTGAGGATTGTTGGCGATACCAACAATGCAAAACACCCTACCACGATGGTGCGGACAGGGTGATCCTATTCGTCATAGATGATGGGCGTGCGAGACCATTTGAGCGGTTTTCGGGAATCTGCCGCTGGCTCCACATCATTGCCCTCAAGTTCCCACTGTTCCAGCTGGCAGTGAGAGGAGTGCAAGGATGCACCTCCGTCAATGCACAGGGCGTCAGTGGCTTTCTGAAACTCTTGCTCGCTGGTTTCCTCTTCATCCCCTCGTCACTTTCGTCACCACATTCCTTCTTCTCATGGCCCTTAGTAGGTTTCCCTTCAAGTTGAGGGACCTTGCCGGGGCGGCATCCCTGGCCATCTCGACCCTTCTGGCCAACACCATTTTAGTCTCTATCCTTGTCACGCTTCTTGAACTCAGCTTTCTTCTTCTTGTCGAGTTTCTCAACTTGATGACACTCTTGGAGATCATGGCCCTTGGTCCGATGGATCTGGCAGTATGGCTTGTCAACCTTCCCAGCCTTCTCGGTTGCCGCAGCTTCCCAACAGTCAGTGCACGCGGCAACTTCTTTGCTGGGGGCTTTGGTCTTGACCTTCAAGCTGGTACTAGGAGTTCTTGATCCCTCTACTGCTAGCACTGCTTTCTCCTTGTGTTTCTTGTTGCATTTCTTGGTCTTCTTCTTCTAGTAGGTAGCATTATCGTCATCTTCCAAGTCAACATCGACGCCATCTTCTTCTCCAGGGAGCCTCCTCCCCTCCTCCGTACAGGCACACTTATATGCCATGGTGTAAACCTCATTCACAGTCTTGGGCAACCGGACGTTCATCTTGGAACATATCCTGCGCTTCCGTATGTTGGACTGGAACACGGCAATCACAGTTGCTGGGTGGATATCTGGAATATTCCTGTGCACCCGGCTGGAAGGAGTTGAAATTTACTAGGCCGTCTTGGTTCTTGATGGCCGCCTGTGAAGGCACAAAGAAACTTGTTGTACAGATCAGCCCAAGTCGAGATGGAGTTCTTCGGCAAGTGCATCAGCCACAACCTCACGTTTGGCTTGAGTGCCAAAGGGATGTAGTTGGTGAATACCTTATCATCTCTCCCTCGAGCAGCTTGAATGGTGATGATGTAGATGCTCAAGAACTGTGCCGGGTTCAGCTTTCCATCTTACTTTTCTGGTATCTCTAGATTAAATTTATGGGCAAATGGCCAACGGACTTGCCGCAACTCGCAAGTGAAGGCAGGACACCCAACCATGGAAGGCAGGTATCCGTCTCCACTAGGTGCAGGCTCGTCGATGTTGGGGCCATTGCACCTATAAAATTGGCAGCCGGTTTCGTTGCGCCGTACTATGGTGACGCGCGTGTCTTTGCTCTGCCTGTCTTCCAGGACCTACCGCTGATCTCGACGGGCTCGAGGATTATATGAAGCCATTGACACCTCTTTGGGTTCTTGGTCACGCCGCTCTGGCTGCAGCCTCTGCGCTAGATTCAATTGAGGGGATTGCACCATAAAAGCGGCCCCTTCAGCACGGCCAGCGCATTGGGCTGTTGTTGCTGCCTGCTTATGTCGCTGTGGGCCTGGCCATTGTGATCCCCTGCCTCAACTAAACCAATCAGATTTTGAATGGTGGTTCTCCACTCATCCATTTGATTGGCCACTGGCGGGAATCTCAACAGGAGCTGTGCTCGCACAATGGCTTCCGAAGAAGTGCTTGGCATGGACTATGACACAGATCGCGATGTTGCCCGACTTCTGATGGTACCGGTAGTAACTGTGTCATGTTCTTGTCGCCGCGAGCCAATTGCTAGGGTGGCATGACAACGAGAAGGATGTGGTTGGGGGTTGACGAACCCATTCGGTGCTTCATCTTGATTTCTTGCCCTGGGAAAGGCGCGTGCCCCGTAGCTGTGACCCTAGCAGGGGCAACTAGTGGGTTGCGATTCACGCCAGAGAAGGCGCCATAACTACAGCTGTGTCCTCTAGTGAGGTGGAGAGGCGGAGATTGAATATTCTCCCCGACCGCATCTTGTGGAGCATGGACGCTATATTGCTGTTGATACTGTCCTTCTTCGGCGCTTCCTGCTCCACTTCTCCCGTTGGGCGAACGGTGACGGTGCTGCCCCCGCCAGTTACTTCCCTGCGATGTCCGTGTCCCTCGACACCACCGCAGCTCCCACGGTATCAGTGGCTGCATGCGAGGTGGCCTTTGAGGAGGAAGGGTGAGCTGTTGCACCGGTCTTTTTCATGGGTGCCATGGATGATGAAGCCGTCGATGAAGAAGATGGTGATGAAGATTTGACACGCTGTTTACGACCTCAGGTTTGCGCAAGTGCTCCCCCCTACCCGGCGGACCAAAGGTTTCATGGTTCAACACGATCACCTATGGGGCTATCGGCCCCTTGTGATCTTGCAAGGGGGACAGGCACGTTGCCCATAGAGCGGAGAACGCCGAGCAACGCAACAACTGTGGCGCGGGTGATTTTTACCCACGTTCGGGCCGCTGCAAAACGTGAAACCCTACACCTGCTTTGGTGGATTAGATGGAGGACCATGACGAACACGCAGCGCTCAAGCTCGGAGAGGTCGCCTCACGGAGAGCAGCTACGCATGTAAGAGTGTACAAGTGTCCGAATCCTATATTAGGTCGCCACTGACCTTCTTTTATAGGTAAACGGGTTACCATAGTGTCAAATCATTCATTATACACTGATTAGATAGCCAACAATGCTTCATACCGAACTCTGACAGTTATGACAAAGTGCATTAAATACACTGCTAGGTGCCACGCTGAGGATGAAGCCCAGCAAGCCTGCCGCCCCGCTCAACCACCCACTTGTCTGCCTGCTCAACACACTGATGGATGGGTGTCAAGCAGGGCGAATCTTCTTCCCAAATGGCTGCCACGTGCCAAATGACAGCCACTTAATAACTTGGGGGCTCGATACCGCACTAGTAAGTGACTTGCACCGCTGTGCGGTGGAGCAGTGGAGTCTTGGAGGGGTACTTTGCGCCTAGCCGCCCCGACAAGCCTGCCAGGGAAATCTTGGGACTTATCTTTGGTGAAGCCTCGACCTGACCAGGCTGGCCTTCCCGGCAAGGGAGGTTTTCCCTTAATGATATCTTGTTCCTTTGGCTTCTCTTGGTCTTCTTGATCCACCCTTTGATTTTTCAAAGAGCTATCTCTCTAGCTTGGTCTTGTCTTGCCACCGCAACCTTGCCCTTATGCCTGTGTATATTCTAGGCAACATATGCCAAGGTTTGTTGCACTGAAAAAAGGGAGACAAATGTTATCTTTTGGGCTTGGAAGTAGTGGCGCAGCTTCCTCGATGCCATGATAAGGCCGAAGATCAGCTTTTGCACTCGAGAGTACCTCGAGCTGGCCCTTTGTAATAGGCAGATAACAAAGCACACTAGCCGCTGCACCACTTTCTTCCTTACCGCGGTCTTGGGATTGCATTCGTTGTCTTGCCCCGCCTCCCTCTCATTTGTGTCAAGTCCTGCCGCGGGCACTACGGCTCCATCTCCGGATTGGTCATTTGTCGCGGCTGATTCCTTATCCACTTCTCGTTGTGCCACCAGCGCTGCACTAACAACTTGATTCGTTGCAACTAAGTATAGCAACAATGACTCTTGCAGTTTAGGCATGACTAAGGTGGTAGAAGAGGAAAGGTAAGAGGAGAGAGCGGCCAAGGAACAAGCCGCCCAAGAAAAGCATGAGGCCAGGGTTAGTGAGGTCCAACAGGAGCTCCAGCACGCCGTGAAGAAATGCTGGTCCTTGGAGCGCAACCTTGCGGATCAAGAGTCCAAAGTTGCCAAGGCCCGCCAAAGCGCATACGATGCCCGGGTAGAAGCCTAGGGCGCCCTCCAGGAATTCCAGGAGGCCAGAAAAATCGTGGCGGGTAAGGCCTTTATTATGTAGAGCAAATATGTGAAGAAAAGGTTCCTCTTACTAACCCGGATTTGGAGTTCTCTAGGGGCGTTTGCGGATCTACCGCGCAGTATTTCAGACGCTGTGGAATTCTTCCGAGCCGAAGAGGGGAGCTCCACAGAAAAGTTGTTCGAACTTCATAGGGTGGCCTTTATCCCTGTCACGCTTCTCCTATTCAACCTTTTGTTTCTTAACAAGCTGCTCAACATGGTGTCACTCTTGGAGATCATGACCTTTTCTGTGGTAGATCAGGCAGTATGGCCCCATCGGATTTCCCGACTTTCTCTGCGACTGCGGTCTCCCAGCAATCAGCGCATGTGGCAGCTCCCTTGCCAGGACCTTGGTTTTGGCCTTCTTGCCGGCACTAAGATCACTAGAGCTCTCAACAGCCAATATTGTCTTCTCTTTGTGTTTCCTATTGCGCCTCCAGCTTCTCCTCTTTGCGTGGGCGGCATCATCATCATCATTTGAAGCAATCTCGACGCCAACCTCCTCTCTGGAGAGCTTCTTTCTTTAGCCCGCGCACACTTATCCGCCAAGGTGTACAACTCATTGACGATCTTGGGCAGCCGGTCATTCATTTTGGCCCACATCCTCCTGCTGCGCATGTTCGAATGGAACACGGCAATCATGGCTAGTAGGTGTATCTCTAGGATGTTATGTGTACTCGACAGAACCTCTGTATATATTTACACAAATCCTCCCCTCCTTCTGTGGGAGGACATGGAAGTCACTAGGTTGTCCAGCTCTTGGTGGCCACCTGTGAAGGCGCCAACAAACTCATTACACACGTTAGCCCATGAGGAAATAGAGTTTTCTGGCAGGTGCATCAGCCATGATCTCACATTTGGCTTGAGCGACAAATGGAAATAATTGACGAGAACCTTTTCATCTCTGCCCCTTGTGGATTGAACGATAATTGTGTAGATTCAAAAAAGCACTGTCGGGTTTAATTTTTTGTCTTATTTTTCCGGCAGTTCAGGCTGGGAGGCTCGAGCAGATGGCCAACAGACCTGCCCAGCTCAAGAGTGAAGGCAGGGCACCCAACCTCATAAGGCAAGTACTCATTGACACTGGGTGCGGGTTCATCAACATCTAGGCCATTGCGTCTGTTGGATTGACGGTGTGCCTCCCGGTGTCGCTCTATGGTGACGCGCGCGTCTTCTTTTGTCGGTCCTCCAGAACCCACTATTGATCCTGGCGGGTTTGTGGGCCTGACGAATCCATGAACGTCTCGTCGGGATTGTCGACACATTGAGTTCGTTGAGGCTCCCACTAGGAGTGTTTTCGCAGAGGAGATTGCACTGTTGGTGTAGCCCCCTCAACATGTCCATCAGCCAGGGCCCCCGTCGTAGTTCGCAAGAATCGCGACAGCTTCGCATGCTGTGATTTACCAGCTTCAGTAAAGCCAATCAAACATTGGATGGTGGCCCTCCATCATCCATCTTGTCAGTCACCGGTGGAAAATTCAATAGGAGTTGGGCCTGCACCATTGCTTCCACGGCTGTGCTTGGCATGGCTAACGAGGCAGACCGTGACCTCGCTCAACTCCTGGCAGAACCAGCATGAGAGTCATCGTGTTCTTACCTCCATGAACCGATTGCCAAGGCGGTCTGGCGCTGAGTAGGCTTCGGCCAAGCTCGTCAGGATGCTACTGATGATGCACAGCCCCGGAGTCTCCTGCTCCGGCTTCGGCCACTCGGGAGACAACGGCAGCTCCGCCTGCGCCGGTTGCATCACCCGCAGTACCCACCTCATACAATGCTGCCACGGTGCCTACGGCGTCCACTACTGCGTGCGAGGGGGCCTTCGAAGTGGAGAGGTGTGTGGTCGCGCCGGATTTGTTCTTGGGCGCCATGGGTCTAGAAGATGGGGATGATGAAGATCGACGCGATGTTCACAACTTTGGGTTCGCGCAACGATGTTGTGGGTGGACACGATCACTATGGGGCCATGGGCCCCTTTTGGTTCGGCAGGGGGGAGATAACGTTGCACAAAGGGCGGAGGCCATGAAGCAGCATGACGATGAGACTCTGGTGGTTTCACCTAGGTTCGGGCCGCTTAGAAGTGTATAACCCTATTCCTGCTTTGGTGGATTGGATAGAGGAACGACGACACACAGTGCCCAAACCCGGGAAGATGGCCTCGGGGAGAGCTCCTATGCGTGTACAAGTGTGAGAAGATCTGAATCCTTCTCTAGGTTGCCTTGGACCTTCTTTTATAGCTCAAGGGGTAACCACAGTGGTAAAACATACATTATCTTGTGATTAGATAGCTAACAGTGCTATCATACCTAACTCTGGCACTTAGGACAAAATGCATCCCCGGCAATCTTATATCCCTGCTTAGCAAGCTTCTACTTATCATCTTGACACGCCCCTGGACGGGTGTCAAACGGGTGTGATCTGTCTTCCAGCAAACCTCCACATGCTTAGTGAGAGCCACTTAGTCGCCTGGTGCTGGGGCGGGGGGCTCGACACCGCATCAATAAGTGCATGGCGTCGTGGTGCCGTGGAGCGGTGGTAACTAGCCTATGCCTGGCGGGCCTTCTTAGAGGGGTGCGCGCTTCGGTGTTTGGCTGTCCCGGAGACGTGGCTGGCATGACTTGATCCTGCTCTTATCTACTACATCGACCTTGCTGGACTCATCTGACTTGCAAAGGAAACTTCCCTTGGAATTTTGCCTTGCATTACACGTTGGTGCTGCATGTATGATCGTCCGCATGCCTGTGTATGAGTCCGGCCAACGACCGCAGATGTTCATTGCATCGAAACTATGTGTGGACCTCTTCTTCCAGTTCGGAACTAATTGAAGCACCAAACCTACCACGGAGCGGACCATCCTTATGTCGAGCACCATCAGGCATTTCTTCACTAGTGGCTGCCTGACTTCAGAGGTTTTCCATGACATTGAAGTAGCATATCATTATGGCTCATTTTTGTATCCCTCAACCGCATGCCTGCATGCCGCGTAGTTGGTCTAGACTACCTTTCCTTTCTGAACATGTAATTTTGGATTGTAATCGAACTTATGTATGGATTTATATGTCGTGTTTGACTACCTATGTTGTATCCATCGTATTTCTTACATTGTGCATGTTTGCCGGATTCAGGGCTCCATAGGCCCAAAAAGGTTCGAACTCTGGGTGTGTGTGAAGAACTCAACATATCTAATCTACCAGCTCGTCCCCCCACAACCTAGCCTAACTCGCATGCGCAAGGAAGAAGATGACCACGGCAGTTAACCCAGGTTCGGGCTACCCTACGGTATAAGACCCTACACCTACTTTGTGGTTGATTAGCCTCACAAGGGGATGAGGATGAACTAGTACAAGGGATGAACAACCTCGCGAGGTCCAGGGGCAAAGGAATGAGTCGACCCCTCTATGGTGGTGGCTAACCTATGTTTATAGTGGCCTCGGTCCTCTTCAACCAAAACATAGGCGGTAAGGGATCCCACAGTGGCCAATTTGAAAGGGGACAAGTAGTACATCTTATCCCAATGAAAGTGGTCTTTGCCTGCAAAGCTTCTGGTCATGACGCAACAGTAGGCTCGGTGATGACATCTCCTGTCGGGCTGGTGGTCTTGGTCTCGTTGCACCAGAATGGAAACCTTTGCCAAATTCCTTGGGAACTGAGGGAGTCCTGGACTAGGGGGTGTCCGGATAGCCGAACTATCATCATTGGCGGGACTCCAAGACTATGAAGATACAAGATTGAAGACTTCGTCCCGTGTCCGGTTGGGACTTTCCATGGCGTGGAAGGCAAGCTTGGCAATACGGATATGTAGATCTCCTACCATTGTAACCGACTCTGTGTAACCCTAGCCCTCTCCGGTGTCTATAAACCGGAGGGTTTTAGTCCGTAGGACGAACAACAATCATACCATAGGCTAGCTTCTAGGGTTTAGCCTCCTTGATCTCGTGGTAGATCTACTTTTGTACTACCCATATCATCAATATCAATCAAGCAGGAGCAGTGTTTTACCTCCATCGAGAAGGCCCGAACCTGGGTAAAAACATCGTGTCCCTTGTCTCCTGTTACCATCAGCCTAGACGCGCTGAGATTGGGACCCCCTACCGAGATCCGCGGTTTGACACGGCATTGGTGCTTTCATTGAGAGTTCCTATGTGTAAATCGCCCATAGGCTCGATGGCTCCTTCAATCATCAACAACGGCGGTCCGGTGAGACTTTTCTTCTCGGACAGATCTTACGTCTTGGCGGCTTTGCCTTTGCGGGTCAATTAAGCAGGCCATCTGGAGCAGATCAGCTTCGCCCCAGCCATCGGTCGATTTGGAAGTTTGAACTATCGGCCGACATCGCGGAGACTTGATCTTGACGGATTCGAGCCACACCAAAGTGCACCGCCTTTATCACGATGAGGCATGATTTAGCTCTGCTGCGGACGGTGCCACGAGGCCACACAAGAGTCCGCTCCGACCCTTGACTCGGAGCCGACTGCGCTGATCGAGGATGGGTGGCTAGACACCGCCTCGGGGGCTGCTACCACTACAGCGATGGAGCCGAATACCGACCCTGTCCCTTGTGAAGCTCGTGACTCCGAGGCGCCGGACTCCGAACCTCCCGCGCCCCTTCCAATCGAATCTGATTGGGCGCCGATCATGGAGTTCACCGCTGCGGACATCTTTCAGCACTCGCCTTTTGGCAACATCCTGAATTCGCTAAAGTATCTCTCTTTATCTGGAGAGCTCTGGCCGGATTACGGTCAGGACGGTTGGGATGCGGACAACGAAGAAATTCAAGGCCCACCCACCACCCATTTTGTAGTCACTGCGGATGACTTAACCGACATGCTAGACTTCGACTCCGAAGACATTGACCGTATGGACGACGATGGCGAAGACGACCAAGAACCAGCGCCTACGGGGCACTGGAAAGCCACCTCGTCATACGACATATACATGGTGGACATCCCAAAGGATGGGAATGGCGATGGAACTGCGGAGGAAGACCCCTCCAAGAAACGACATAAGCGCTGGCGTCAGCGGCGCCGCTCTAAATCCCGCCACAGCAAAACCCCGAAGACAATAAAACCCCGGACAGTGCCGAAGACAACCCCCTCCGGCAAGATTCAGCATAGGAGGATGGACAAGCCAGCCCTCGTGAGAGAGCAGCAGACAAAGAGGTAGAGGACGATAATTACATGCCTCCCTCCGGAGAGGAGGCAAGCCTCGACGACGACGAATTTGTCGTGCCTGAGGATCCCATCGAACAAGAGCGTTTCAAATGTAGGCTTATGGCCACGGCAAGCAGCCTCAAGAAAAAGCAGCAACAACTTAGAGCTGATCAAGATTTGCTAGCCAACAGATGGACTGAAGTCCTCGCAGCGAAAATCTGAACTCGAGCGCCCCTCAAAAGCTTCCCCAAACGCAAGTTGCTGCCCCGATTAGAGCAGGAAGCATATAAACCCACATCACCAGCGCACAATACGGCCGACCGGCCACCTCGTGGCCGCGACAGAGAGGCCTCTAGGCCCTCCACTAAAGCTGCACCCCGTCATCGCTCGAAAAGTACAAAGCCACGGGGGAATGCGCCGGACTTGCGAGAAATATTGGAGGATAAGGCAAGACAATCAAGATCGATCTACAGATCACGCGGGCGCCCCACAATACGCGACGACAACCGTCACGCCGGATACAGCAATTACGGCTGGGCGCTACGATGAACAAAGCTACGCTTGAGCTACGTCGTGATATATTATCTGAGGCGCCACACACCCACTATGCTTCACGGATGAAGTAATGGATCATCAAATCCCGAAGGGTTCAAACCCGTGAACATTGAATCCTCGATGGCTGCGAGACCCCACGGTTTGGATCGAAGACTATCTCCTTCATATCCACATGCCCCGCGATGATGATCTTCACGCCATCAAATACCTCCCACTCAAGCTTAAAGGACCAACTCGGCATTGGCTCAACAGCTTGCCAGCAGAATCAATTGGGTGTTGGGAGGACCTGGAAGCCACATTCCTTGATAACTTCCAGGGCACATATGTGCGACCACTAGACGCTGATGACCTAAGCCACATAATTCAGCACCCAGACGAGTCGGCCAGACAATTCTGGACACGGTTTTTAACCAAGAAAAATCAAATCGTCGACCGTCCGGATGCATAGGATCTTGCAGCCTTCAAACATAACATCCGCGACGAGTGGCTTGCCCGGCACCTAGGACAGGAAAAGCCGAAATCCATGGCAGCCCTCACATAACTCATGGCCCGCTTTTGTGCGGGAGAGGACAGCTGGCTAGCCCACAGTAACAACCTCACTAAAAATTCCGATAGTCCGGATACCAAGGACAGCAATGGCAGGTCGCGTCGCAATAAGCACAAACGCCGCAGTAACAGCGATAATACTGAAGAAACGGCAGTCAACGCCGGATTCAGAGGCTCTAAACCCGGTCAGCGGAAAAAGCCATTCAAAAGAACTACTCGGGCCCGTCCAATTTGGACGGGATACTTTCGATCGCTCGTGCGGATACACGGCACCCAAAAGCCAGCCTAATCACACCAACGAGGATTGCTGGGTATTCAAGCAAGCGAGCAAGTTAATCACGAAAACAATGACAAGGGCTACATACCTATGACGAGGAAGAGACCGGCCGCCCGAACAATAGAGGACGAAGGTTTCCCCCACAAGTGCGGACGGTGAACATGATATCACGCAACCCACATACCCAAAAGGGAGCGAGCGTCGCGCGAGGGGCGTATCTGCGATGGGCAGTCGCCCCAAAGTTCAACCCATGGTCCTCCTGCACGATCACTTTTGATTGAAGGGACCACCCCACCTGCATCCGCCATGGCGGATTCGCCGCATTGGTTCTAGACCCAATCGTCAGCGGATTTCACCTCCTTTGGAGTCACGATGGGCGGTGGCGGCAACTGAACCTGCTTTATTAGGATACGGTCGCCAAGATGGGCATAGACCCTCAAGGATTAAACCCACAAAGGCGACCTTCAAAGGCATCATACCAGGTGTAGAGGCCAACTATGCGAGCTCGATTACACTTGAAGTGGTCTTGGATCCCGGATAACTTCGAAGGAGGAGTTAATCTTCGACATAGTACCGTTCGCGGCGGCTATCATGCAATTGCTTTCGGACGAACCGTGTTTGCAAAGTTCAATGCGGTGCCGCGACTCGCATACCTCAAGCTCAAGATGCGGGCCCTCGAGGAGTCATCACGGTCAGCGGAAACACGAGCGCTCTCTCGAGCGGAGGAGCATCTGGCAACTCTCGGGCGGAAGTCGGAGTAGCCTCTTAAGGCAATTCTCGAGTCCGGCTGTTAGCGACCGGACACCGTCAAGCGTGCCCGGAGTAACCTACAACAAGACCACCTAGCACGCCCGAGCACGCGTAGCGATGCGGCTAACCAGCCCTCGCAAAATTGCGAGACCAGTACCACGCGTACATCACTACGCTCTAGAGATACCATGGGCATAGGGGGAGGGGCACGACCACGGCAGGCCCAGAGTGTGGCTCAACCACACCAGGGGCTCCCAAATGTGTCATCCTTTTTCTTTCTTTTTTCCTTATCCTCAGGACAACGTTTCCCAGAAGCGCTATCCGGCAGTAGACCTGCCGAACTCACGATGCAACAGCTAGGGAAGCAGAAAAGCTACGACGAGTATCCAGGTGGTCTCCATTACGAGCATTATACCTGTTTTATGCACCATTCCGCAGCCTACCCCTGGCGGGGGACATGTTAAATAGTCCCACCCCTTGCTTATTGCACTATTTGCATCGTTCTGCATTCATGACAGTATTCTTTGAATAAACAATGCATCACTTTTTGCCTATCATTGCATTCCTTTTTTCTACATATGTTCACTTATGACATGTTGCATCCGTACGCTTTGGTACGGCTAAGTACACCAGGGGCTTAAGTTCCCCAAACTATGGTGTGGTAAGCCTCAACACTTTCACAAGTCGGCACCCGAACTTATAGCATTATATGCATCGGCTCCGAATCATGTCTTGGGTCAATAGTTGGGTTTGCCCGGCTCCCATGTTTTGGTACCTTACGTTCCGTTATATCGGCTACGGTAGCGCTGGGTGAACCACTGCGATTGTGCCCCAGTTGAGCTAGGCGAGCACCTCAGTGGAGAAAGCAAAAACTGACCGTCATGATGGGGCGAGAACCGGTCGCTGTTCGAGAGGTTTTTTCGAGTCCCTAAAGACTTATGCCGCTTAGAGTGAGGAACCGGCTTTGTCTGGCCCAGGCGTGGATAGCGCCCCGAATTCGGCCTTCCGAACACTAGGGGCTTCGCCGAAATTTAAAATTATAGAATTCTATTGCTAAGTGAGAGTGTTCAAGCATTATAAGTCCGGTTGCCTCGTTCGTTGTGTTGAGCGCCTCCCTAGATGGACCCAAAAATGGGAACAAGAGCACTCAAGTTTATCCCTAACACCCGACACTTTCGTGGCACGGGGTCGAAGCCAACGACTTGCCATCTCTCGATTTGATAAACGGCCGCCTGAAGGTAATATTTTAAATTAACAAAGCGTTGCTTAGCGCACATGAACAAAGTTTCAGCGCACAGATAACAAAATCTTGAGTCTACTCAAAATTACATCTTTGGAGCATTCACCGCAATAATGCGGGCACCCTTCAGGACACCCTTATAATACATCTCAGGTGTGCGATACTCCTTGCCCGGCGGTGGCGCGTCCGTCACAAGCTTCTCGGCGTCCATCTTGCTCCAGTGCACCATAGCGCGGGCAAGGGCCCGACGGGCGCCTTCAATGCAGGCGGAGTGCTTGATGACGTCAACCCACGGACAGGCATCCACCAGCCGGTGCACCAGACCGAAGTAGCTCCCAGGCATGGCTTCTTTAGGCCACAGCCAAACTATGAGGCCCTTCATGGCCTGTTCGGCCACCTTGTGGAGCTCGACCAGCTGCTTCAGCTGGTCGCTCAGGTGCACCGGATGTCCGGCCTCAGCATACTGAGACCAGAACACCTTCTCCGTCGAGCTCCCCTCCTCGGCTCTGTAGAACGCGGAAGCATCGGACACGCTACGGGGCAGATCTGCGAACGCTCCTGGAGAGCTCCGAATTCGGGTAAGTAACAGGTAATTCACTTTTACATGCTTGCTTTGCATGAAGAATGCCTTACCCGCCGCCATCTTCTTTACTGCCTCGATTTCCTAGAGGGCCTGTTGGGCTTCGGCCTTAGCGGCTTTGGCACTCTCAAGAGCCGATGCAAGCTCGGACTCCCGAGTATTCGAGTCACGCTCCAAACCCTCGTGTTTTTCCATGAGAGCCTGGAGCTCTTGCGGTACCTCCGCCACCCGTGCCTCCTGCTTCTCTCGCTCGGCGCGTTCCGGGGCCGCATGCGTTCGGCCACGGACACCGCCTCCTTCAGGGTCGCCACCTCGTTCATAGCGCCTGGAGTACCCACGTTATTCTTGTCATTTTTTCTTGCAACCACATCCTTTTCTAGAAGGTACAACTTTAATAAGGTGTTACTCACCTTCGTTGTCCTCGAGCTGCTTCTTGGCACGGCCGACCTCGACCTCGGACCGCTCGAGGCTCTTCTTCAAGGAATTGACCTCCGCAGTTAGTGCGGCAGAGGTCAGCAGCGCAGCCTGCATTTCCATATTGACATATTTTTTTAGACTCCTGCATATATCTTTTTAGATCCTCAGTTTGGCTTTTCTTTCCGAACACCGAACTAAGCATCAGGGGCTACTGTCTATGCGGTACTATTTTACATATCTTAAAAATTCTTACTTCAAAGCCTGTTAGAAGGCTTGTGCAGGCTTCGGTCAGCCCACTCTTGGCGAGCTGAACCTTCTGAATCACCGCACTCATGACAGTGCGGTGTTCCTCGTCGATGGAAGTGCCGTTGAGCGCCTCCAGCAAATTATCCGGCGCCTCTGGTGCGGAGTCCGGTCCAAAGTCCGGGAGGCTGCCCTGCGGCACCTCCGGGACCACCTCCTCCTGGTGGGTCCCCTTCTGGGACCCTACCTCGGCGTCGTCTGCGTCACGGGGGGAGGAGGCAGTCGGAAGTGAAGCGCAGGTCACATCCGACGAACCCAAGGACCCGCTCGACGAAGCGGGGAGATCATCCTTGGGCGGACTACAGGGTTGTATGCGGCGTTAGAAGACACTATGCGACAAAAAGAAGAATTATGAGTTATTCAGGAGTCTGGACACTTACGATCTCGCCAGGGGCTTGGCCCTTGAGGGCCACTCCTCGTCACCGTCGTCGGCGTTGGTCGAACAGTCCGGGGGAAGGGTCCTTCCTTTCTTGGACCCTTCGGCCTCCCCTGTTGGGGAAGCCTTCCTCTTCCTCTCTCCCCCCGCTGGGGGAGAGGCCTCTTTCTTCTCCTCCCCATCTTCGAGGGAGGAGTCCGCCTTGGAATCGTCGGACCATGAGTCCGATAACACCTGGCGCCGGGAACTCCTCCGAGTTCCCGTGGCCTTCTTCTCCGGCACCACATAAGGCGCCGGGACCGGCAGCCTTGTCAGACGGGCATCCGCTGGGTCTTCTGGAAGGGGAGCCGGACAATTAACCTGTCCGGACGTCTTCTGTCAGGCCTGTTAAAGGTTTTGGGAGTTTAAATCCCACATAGAGTCAAACTATGGAAAGCAAGTGTCCTGTAAAGGATAATATAGCTTACCACGCTAGCCATACTGTCACACCCTGCATTTTGTAACATTTCATTTTCATTAATAAAGCATGAAAATTTGGACCAACAAAAACTTTTTGCATTATTTGGCTATTATTTGGAGTTGGTTTTCTCTCTGTGATTCTTTCAAGTGCTTCTTGAAGTCAACTACTCCACCCTCTATATTTCATCTCCTTACCCCAAGCTCCTGACCAATGACCATGCCATGTGTATAGTGCAATATAGAATTTTCTTACAAAAATAATTTGGCCAGAAAGTATTTTCTAAATTTAGTTTTCCAAAAACCCTTGAATTAAGATTTGCACAGCAAGTACTTGATTTAGGGCAGTAAAAAATCTTTCCAAAAATATATTTGACTCCTATTAGATATAGGATACCCAGAAACCACAAAAATATAATTTTAAGTTGTTTTACTATTTTACTTAAAAGCTTTTTCTTAAGGCCAGAAATGGTCTTTAATAGGGAAAAATTATTTTTTTTGTTTTAAAAATATTTGACAAAATTTAGGGAAACTCATAGGACATATAGTGTCTATATATAAGAGTTTCAACACATGGTCATGTTCAAAATATTGGTCAAATCCCTCTAAAACCCTTCCTGGATATTTCAAGCTTTTGAAATATTTACAAAGGAAATATTCTTCAAAAATTCCAGGAAAATTCTACCATGTCACATATGACAAATTAGATGATCTTGCCAAGTCTCATGACTTGGAGAACAAGATAACATCATCAAAACCCTCAAAACTATTTCTGTCCATTACGAAGTTTGATCAACTTTACATTGCCAAATGTGTCCAAATGTGCTCAAACTTGGTGAACATGCTTCATGGGTCCAATGATGCATCTAGACCAAATGGCACAGGTTGGAGAAGAGGAAATCTTGGTCAAAGTGCCTCAAAACCCTCTCTGACCAGAATCAAATTTGAGCAACTTTGTACTACCAACTTTCTCCCATTGACCCCAACTTTTTGAGCATGTTCACATGACCAAATGAGGCCACTACACAAAGGGGTGCATCAAGGAGAAGTGTTATGCTCAACTAGATCTACTCAAGTCTATTTCTGCTCATTTCTAGGGTTTACAAAAGTTGCATTGGCAACTTTGCCCAAATAATCTCCAAATTGGTGGAAGGCTATATTTATATGAGTCATTTCACCTTGTGGAGTCTCTTGGCAATTGGAGTCCATTTGCTTGCTCAAAACTCTATCAAACACCTTGACATTTTGCAAAAACCACTGTTTTGACCCCTTACACTATTCTTGGTGAGCTCTAATTTTTACCACAGCCCCTTCTAGTCATATTTTACCTCCAGTAGGTTCTCCTAGCTCAAACTCAATTGTTGGGGGGATGAAAATCTCTCTCTCCTCTCTGGACAGCCATTTCTCCCTCTTCCTCACCTCCTCCTCCATCCAGTGGCCATCCAGGCATCCAATGCCCCTCCCCATTTGTTTACTTTCCCTAGAGCCCCCAGGACACTAGTGGCCAAGCCAGGCCTTGGGAAAAATGGCCATGCCGCCATATGCACGCTCTGGAGGCGCTTCTGATCGCCCCCCGCTGTAGCCACCCCTTCCAGCCGCTTCCGGCCACCTCGGCCCTCCCCTCACGCCAACCGTCGCCTCGGCGTCCGCGACCTCACGCGCTGTTCCCCTTCTCTCTCCTCCTCCCGCGCTCCGCGCTAAAAGGCCGCCCAGTGCACCAAAGGCGTGCTCACCACACGCAGTGCCTCGGCCCCTCTCTCTCTCTCTTCTTCCCACAGGCGTGAGTCGACCCCACGAACACCCCTGACACAACCCAGCAGGCCCCGTGACCCGTGGCAGCGGCAACAAGCTCGCCGGCGCCGACGGTCCACGATGGACCACCGTCTTGACTATATCGCTCGCCCGGGCGCTCGGTGGCATTCGCCTCCTCCTCACGCCTCCGAGCACGCCCGCACCACCCAATCACCCGGAGAGCCTCATGCTCGGGATCGGCCGAGCTCCGCGCCTCGGGTCGCCGTCGATCTCGAGTGCGGGCTCCCTCCGCCTTATCTCCGTCGATCTGAACTCTCCTCACCTCCTGATCCTTTCCCTCCGTTTCCCCTCTCATATGCAGCCGGAAGCGACCGGAGCCGTCGACACCAAGCTCCTCCGCCCGCGAACCTCGTCGCCGCGAACCCCTGCTCTCGGCGACCAACTCGGCACCACCCGAGCGGCGACACGACGAGGAGTCCAGCCGTCTTTGTTAGCTCGACCCGCCTTACCCTGCGTTGCCGCCGGTGAGCACGCCGGCCCTCTGGTCGCGAGGTCGGAGATGACAGGCGGGCCCCGCCTGTCATCCTCACCTCTCTCTCGCCCCCTCTCTCTCCCACTGGCAGCTGGGCCCGCCCGTCGGGTTTAAAAACTGGCAGCTGCGTCTTGTATATTGGCTCACTGGGCCGGCTGTTGGCTGGGCCGCTGCCCTGGGCTGTTACGGCCCAATGAGTGAGTGCCCTTTTTCCTTTTCTTTTCATCACTTATTCCAAAATTCCACAGGACACAATATTTGTCCAAATGGATTAATTCAATTTCTAAAATCCCCAAATATTGCTGCATATTTAATGGTGTAACTTCCATTCAAATCCAACCAACCTTTCTTCACTGAAAATATTTAAATGTGATTTTAGCATTTAAATGTGCCTCTGAAAATCCATATCTCTGTTCCACCACTCCAAATCCAAAACTAGCAAGTTTCCCCTTCTTATATTTCCATCTAATATTTTACAAAAGAGTTGAAATTTTTCCGAGCACTTTGATTTTTCTGTTTTATTATTGCCTTATTTTCCGTTATTATTTTGCGGCGATAGATTGCGTTCTTGTGAAGGAGTTGGACGAGAAGACTTTGAAGACCCAGAAGACTTTGTTGAGCCAGGCAAGCAGCCCTTTGACCATGTTTATGAAACCTTCTTATACATGCCATATAGTTCGTTATTATTGTTGCATCGGAATCATGGTGAGATGGTGAACCACGTGGGTTGGTTGCCTCCGTTATTCTCTCGTTGATACTTGCATTGTGCATGGCCCTACCTTCTTATGAGGGTTATGCGGTGGGAGTAGATAGGATGCTAATGTAGATGCTACGCAAAAGGGATGGGTTTATGCATGGTGAAGGAGGCAAAGCTTTTTCAAAGACTTTTGAAAACCCGTCGGGTGCCACTTATGCCCGAGGGAGATGATGAGATGGGTAACCACTTGATGACGAAGTGGTGTGCCGAGGCAAGTGTGTGTGTTGTTTTCAAAACGGATTGGTCGGAGTTGCGACCATTATTCCAACCTTACATGCGCGACCACTCTACCCTTATATGGGAAAGGGCATTATCGAGTACCTAGACCGATACTAGCTTGGAGCCCGCATTACTAGTGACGGGGAGAGTTGGAGCTCTCTCTTGGGGCGAAGTCGTGCCGGTAGGGCGACCATGACCATCTTTATGGGGCACCGGACACACGTTGGTACCCGTGCGGTGGTATGTGATGAATATGGGAGCAAGGCTCCACTAAAATGTTATGTGAAATGTTGGGCACGGGGGTTACTGCCAATCGAGTGGACTCCATGTTAGTGTCATCTAGGGAAAGGTAGTGATCGGGTGCTTACCCCGGTACTTGAGTATTGCGGGTCGTGGATGACACGGAAGTTCCCGGATCTGGTGGGTAAAGTGTGCAACCTCTGCAGAGTGTAAAACTATTGAATAGCCGTGTCCACGGTCATGGACAGTTAGGTAACCGCTCTTGGGCTCGTCCACTTGTTTTCAAACCCAGTGTGTGTGAGATGATGGAGATGTCTTGGATCAAGTCAAAGGACTTGACACGATTGAGATGGGTTGGTGCCCACTGCTTATGATAAATGGGTTGGTGCCCATTCTATTTATGTTGATATCTGTGACCAGATCTCATGGTTACTTGAATTCTCTTGATTCATGCTTTATAGGTTGTTGAACATGTCCTTGCACTCAAAACTAGCTTTATGCAAAACTTTACCTATGTCATGCATTCTTGTACCTTGAACCAAATCATGGGTTGCTTGCGAGTACATTCAAAGTACTCATTGGCTTGCCACTTTGGTTATTTAATTGACCGGGCATGGAAGAACCGGAGTTGAAGAAGAGTCCTTTGGAGCGAGCATGCGAACTAGGACGTTTTCCCAGTCAGAATGCCTGTAGGGTTAAGGCAGATGGCATGGGTTCTATTTCTTGACGAAGATTTCCGCTGCTTGTGTTTCATTTGATGTTCAGCCCTTAAGGCTTTATCAATGTAAGACTTGACCATAATGGTCATAATTTGTGTAAGACGGTATGTATGGGTGTAAGACTCTTGTTATTCAGCTTCTGTGTGTTCAGTGAGCATTGATCTCTGGGATCACTGTACACGTGCATTCGGTGATCACGACTTGTGAGTCGGGGTCCCCACAGAGCTGGTATCAGAGCCATCCTGACTGTAGGAAGCCTTAGTTAGCATGGACGTTAGTTAACTTGAGACCATCTAAACCTCTCTTCTTTTCTGAAGCTTACCCCACCCAAGATGCATTTTCCCTTATTGACCTCTCCCATTCAACCTTTGTAGATGGCTGCCGTGCCGAAGACTTCGACCACGGTTTCCGTGCTTCTCGAGGATAGCCTCAAGAAGTGCAGTTCCACCGAGCCCCACTTTCACCTACCATGAGCATTGGATCAATGGCCTTGAGGCGGAGTATCATGTGGAAGTGATCGTGAAGGCCAATGACTCTCCAACAAGCTGGTTCTTGAGGGACCCCAGATGGCAACACTAGTTCTTGCCGTCGAGGCGCAACCCTCAAGGCACTCACTGCGCCTCCGAGACCTTCTTCGAGAGATGGCGGGCGAGTTGGCAACCCGTTTCTTGCCTTATCGGAAGGAAGGCGAGGATGAGAGCAATGCACCAGCTCCACCATTAGAAGAAGGACTTCCACTCCGATTCGCACCTACTTGACCTTTGTGCGATAGTTTGGCACAACACTTGGCCATGGAATCAATGGAACTCCGAAAGGAACTTCATGAGACCAAGGCACTTCTTCGCCAAGCACAAGAGAAGACGGACGAGATCAAGAAGGAAGGTGCTCCCCCTGGACAGCCCGCAATCGCATACAGAGGCGGAAGACCCCCAAAGGATGGAGAACCACCACAGCAACCCCGCATGAGCGCAAGGCATTACCGTAGGCTCTTCACCCCACCAGCAATGCAACGCCGCGTTGAGCTCCTCCACTCCCCCACCCCTTCAAGCAATGAAGAAAGCCGCGCTACTGATGAGGAGGAGGAAGACCCGGTAGAGCCAGACTACGCGACTGAGCATTCCACCACTTAGGCATCATTCACAACTTGGATATGCCCGTTGGTAACCCTACGGTAGGATAGGTCGTGTACCCCTATGCGAAGTTGAGTCCATGTAATGGTTCTTATGAAACCATGTAGTGTTGTGTTTGCTTTTGTTGTGTTTGATGGATGTCGTGCTTTCCTTCGGGAACTTGTAAACGACTACATCACCCATTTGGACTTTAATGAATGTGTTTGGCCCTTTTGGCCCTTGCATGAAAACAATTAGTGTCATACCAACCCCCTTACTAGGCATCCCATCTATGTTGCTTTCCCCATCTTTAACCAATCATGAAACCTTGACCACTCCAACAGGATGCCTGTTGTAACACGTCTTGGTACCTCTACCCAGCAGCAAGAAGCGGAGGTTCTGCTGAAGCGGAGTCAGCCAGACCAAGCCCAGGACAGACTCCACCCCACCACCTCCTCCAAGCATGGACATGGCTCAGCTTCTCCAAGCCTTCCGAGAGGCACGCCAAGCCAACACTGCAGCCCTCCGGATGATTGCTCAAGCTGTCAATCGCCCGGCCCGGCGGGCACGACCATGGGCGTTCCACACCGGTGGAGTTCAAGAAGCATGCACCACCCACTTTCATCGAGGCTGCTGAACCCACGGATGCGCAGACGATCGGGTCCGCACCATTGAGGATCTGCTGGCACTAGTCGGATGCTGAGGACCGTGATTAAGTGGCGTATGCCGCCTTGTCTCGGGGGACTGCGAGCTTGGTGGGATGGATTCAAGGCTATGCATGTTGAGCAAGACATCACTTGGGACACCTTCAAGACAGAATTCCATAAGGCCCACATTCCCTCTAGAATCATGGCCATCAAGAAGCATGAGTTCGAGCCACGAAGCAAGGTAGTAGCACTTTGTCAAGGAGTACATGCAGAAGTTCAGTGTTCTCTCAAGGTATGCCCCGAGGATGTCAAGCCCGATCTTTGCCAAAGGGAGCACTTCATGGAAGGCCTTAACGGACTCTGCGATACTAAGCTTGTTGTGTGTGACTGCCCAACCTTTCTGATCTAGTGAACAAGGCACTCATGCTTGAGGACAAGCGGCGTGCCTTGGATGACACTCGTAAGCGCAAGATGATCGGCAAGGGTAGCTCCAAGCAACGAAGCCTCGCCCGTGGCAGCCAGCCCGGTCAAGCCAACCTATCGGCAGCCAAGAGCTCCTGCACCCGCACCAACTATCCACCTCAGCGGATGCCAATCCCGTGCCAGCTTACAACAACCCCAATAACAATCTTTGGCAAGGCGTCATCCCCAATCAAGTCACTTGCTTGGATGTGGACAGCGGACACTACTCCAAGAATTGCCCCAACAAGAAGCCCGGCGCCCGCCCCAATCGCGAGAACCCGAGGCCAAGGCCGTGGAATGCCACCAAGGAACCAAGCTCCCGCAACCTGCCCAACAACGGCGGTCGTCGTGAATCATGTCATAGCGGAAGAAGCCGGGAAGACCGGACGTCGTCTTGGGTAGTGCGTTCATTGTCAATTCAGCACCAAGAATCTGTTTTGTTTGATTACGGAGCCACACATTCTTTTGTCACCCAAAGTTTTGCATTAAAAGTGGCATGACCCCTACACCTGAATAACCCCATGGTGGTACAAACCCCAGAGCGTAGATGAGAGCCAAGATAGGATGTAAGGAGTCGGGATTACCATTAGCGGGTAGACTTCCTAGCAGACCTTATCATCCTAAAATCACAAGGCTTAGATGTGATCTTGGGAATGAATTGGCTCAGCAAGCACCAAGTCTTGATTGATTGCGCCAACCGGACGGTCACTATGACCAATGACCAAGGAGTCGAAGTTAAATTTGCCTCCAACCCCTCCTCTACTCAAGCCAACCAAGTCAACTGTCTGACTGAAGTTGGATTGGAGCAAGTCTTGATAGTATCACGAATACCCGATGTCTTTCTGATGAGCTGCCGGGAATGCCTCTGACCGAGACATTGAGTTCATCATCGAGCTCATACAGGCGGGACCCATCTATAAAGCCTTATAGAATGGGATCGGAGGAGTTAGCGAGTTGAAGAAGCAAGCTGGAAGAGCAGTTGAGGAAGGATTTATCCGCCTAGTGCCTCCCCTTGGGGATCGCTTTGATTCATTTGTGGCAAAGAAGGGCGGTACCATCCTCTTGTGCATTGACTACCGCTCCCTCAATGAAGTTACAATCAAGAATAAGTACCCACTTCCCAAGATTGAAGATCTGTTTGATCAACTCAACGGGGCCAAGGTGTTCTCCAAGATCGACCTCAGATCTGGGTACTACCAGCTGAAGATCAGACCCCAAGATATTCCGAAGACGGCATTTGTAACCAGATATGGCTGTATGAGTGCGGTCATGTCCTTTGGATTGACCAATGCCCGGCTTACTTCATGTATCTCATGAATAAGGTCTTCATGGAATACTTGGACAAGTTTGTCGTTGTCTTCATTGATGACATTCTTGTCTTCTCCAAGGCGGAAGAAGACACGAGCGACACTTAAGGATGGTCCTAGACAAGCTTGAGAGCACCAACTGTATGCCAAGTTCAGCAAGTGTGAATTACGGCTGCGTGAAGTTGGATTCTGGGTCATGTTCTAGCGAAGAAGGATTGTCGACGATCCGCTAAGATTGAAGCCGTGGTGAATGGCAATCCCCAAGCAATGTGAAGGAAGTCGAAGCTTCCTCGGACTCGCGGGATATTACCGCAAGTTCGTTGAAGGATTCTCAAGCATTGCCCGACCCATGACTCAGCTCTTGAAGAAGGACAATAAGTTCGAATGGACGCCGAAGTGCGAGGAGAGCTTCGGGGAGTGAAGAAGAGGCTAACCATCGCCCGATTCGCCACACCAGATATACACAAGGAGTTTGTGATATATTGTGATGCGTCAAGAATCGGACTGGGAGGTGTTCTGATGCAAGAAGGCAGAGTCGTAGCTTACCTTTCAAGGCAACTACGGCCTCATGAAGAGAACTATGCTACTCATGATCTTGAGTTAGCAGCAGTGGTTCATGCCCTGAAGACATGGCGACATTACCTCTTAGGGAAGCGATGTGAGATATACACGGATCACAAAAGTCTGAAGTATATTTTCACTCAAAAGGAATTGAACATGAGGCAAAGAAGATGGCTAGAGTTGATCAAGGATTATGACCTCAGTGTTCAATACCACCCTGGGAAGGCTAATGTGGTAGCTGATGCATTAAGCAGGAAGGCTTGTTCCTTGAATGCTATGCTTAAGGGAAGGCTACCCGCCTTGTATGAAGAACTTGAAAGCTTCGGGTTGGAACTGGTTGCACCAGGATTCTTAGCCAACCTTGAAGTCAAGCCTACCCTGATGGATGATATTAAGGAAGCTCAGAAGGGACACGAAAGTATTGAAGGCATCAAGAGGAAGATCAAGGCAGGCAAAGCCCCAGGATTCTCAGAGGATGAGGAAGGAATTGTGTGGTTTGGGAATCGCATCTGCGTGCCCAACAAGGTTGAGCTCAAGAATCTGATCTTGCAAGAAGCTCATGACACCCCGTATTCCATCCACCCTGGAGGAACCAATATGTATCAAGACACAAGGAAAGATTTTGGTGGCATGGGATGAAAAGGAGATTGCCACCTATGTTGCAAAATGTGGCGTATGCCGAGAGTCAAAGCTGAACATCGGCGACCACCGGGTTGTTGCAACCCCTCAAGGTACTGAATGGAAGTGGGACAAAGTTGGGATGGACTTCATCACGGTTAACCCAGGTCAAACAAGGGACATGACTCCATCCGGGTCATCGTTGACCATTTGACCAAGGTGGCCCACTTCATTCTGTCAAGACAACCTACAAGGGGAACCAGTTAGCGGTCCTACATCAACCGAATTGTGAGCCTTCATGGTGTTCCCAAAGAGATTGTGTCAGATCGAGGAACCCAGTTCACCTCAAGGTTTTGGAAGAAATTCCAGGAGGCCATGGGGACCAAGTTGTCCTTCAGCACTGCTTTCCACCCACAGACCGGAGGTCAGACCGAGCGAGTGAATCAAATACTCGAAGACATGCTCCGAGCACTGTGTCTTAGCTTATGGAGCTAAGTGGGAAGACTGCCTCCCTTCGCCGAGTTCTCTTACAACAACAGCTACCGGACAAGCCTTGAGATGGCACCATTTGAAGTGTTATCTGGCGGAAGTGCCAGACACCTCTCAATTGGTCAGAGACCGGTGAAGGACTTGTCTTTGGGCCGGATATCCTCCGTGAAGCCGAAGAGCAAGTCCAGCTTGTCAGAGAGCGTCTGAAGTCTGCCAAGTCAAGACAGAAGAGCTACGCTGACTCACGTCGTGAGAGACATAAACTTCGAGTTGGAGACCATGTCTATCTCCGGTCACCCCTCTCAAAGGAGCCCAGCGCTTCCATGTCAAAGGAAAGCTCGCTCCGAGATACATTGGCCCTTCAAGATCATGGAGCAGCGAGGAGAAGTGGCTTACCAGTTGGAACTTCCACGAACTTTCGATGTGCTGCGTGTTCCACGTGTCACAACTCCGGAAGTGTCTCCAAGTTCCACACAAGCTGGTCTCTACAAGGACGTCAATCACCAAGCCATTGACCTTCACTGATTTGACTTATCGTGAGAGGCCCATCTGCATTCGGATGAGGCCGAGCGGCCTTTTCAAGCCGAACCATCAAGTACTTCAAGGTCCAATGGAGCAACCACATCAAGCGAAGCAACTTGGGAGCGTGAAGACTACCTTAGATCCGAATTCCGTATCTCTTTAAAGCCTAGTTTAGGAATCTCGGGGCGAGATTCTTGTAAGGGAGTAGGTCTGTCACACCTGCATTTTGTAACATTTCATTTTCATTAATAAAGCATGAAAATTTGGACCAACAAAACTTTTTGCATTATTTGGCTATTATTTGGAGTTGGTTTTCTCTCTGTGATTCTTTCAAGTGCTTCTTCAAGTCAACTTCTCCACCCTCTATATTTCATCTCCTTACCCCAAGCTCCTGACCAATGACCATGCCATGTGATAGTGCAATATAGAATTTTCTTACAAAAATAATTTGGCCAGAAAGTATTTTCTAAATTTAGTTTTCCAAAAACCCTTGAATTAAGATTTGCACAGCAAGTACTTGATTTAGGGCAGTAAAAATCTTTCAAAAATATATTTGACTCCTATTAGATATAGGATACCCGAAACCACAAAAATATAATTTTAAAAGTTGTTTTACTATTTTACTTAAAAGCTTTTTCTTAAGGCCAGAAATGGTCTTTAATAGGGAAAAATTATTTTTTTTTGTTTTAAAAATATTTGACAAAATTTAGGGAAACTCATAGGACATATAGTGTCCATATATAAGAGTTTCAACACATGGTCATGTTCAAAATATTGGTCAAATCCCTCTAAAACCCTTCTTGGATATTTCAAGCTTTTGAAATATTTACAGAGGAAATATTCTTCAAAAATTCAAGGAAAATTCTAACATGTCACATATGACAAATTAGATGATCTTGCCAAGTCTCATGACTTGGAGAACAAGATAACATCATCAAAACCCCTCAAAACTATTTCTGTCCATTCTGAAGTTTGATCAACTTTACATTGCCAAATGTGTCCAAATGTGCTCAAACTTGGTGAACATGCTTCATGGGTCCAATGATGCATCTAGACCAAATGGCACAGGTTGGAGAAGAGGAAATCTTGGTCAAAGTGCCTCAAAACCCTCTCTGACCAGAATCAAATTTGAGCAACTTTGTACTACCAACTTTCTCCCATTGACCCCAACTTTTGTGAGCATGTTCACATGACCAAATGAGGCCACTACACAAAGGGGTGCATCAAGGAGAAGTGTTATGCTCAACTAGATCTACTCAAGTCTATTTCTGCTCATTTCTAGGGTTTACAAAAGTTGCATTGGCAACTTTGCCCAAATAATCTCCAAATTGGTGGAAGGCTATATTTATATGAGTCATTTCACCTTGTGGAGTCTCTTGGCAATTGGAGTCCATTTGCTTGCTCAAAACTCTATCAAACACCTTCGACATTTTGCAAAAACACTTTGCTTTTGACCCCTTACACTATTCTTGGTGAGCTCTAATTTTTACCACAGCCCTTCTAGTCATATTTTACCTCCAGTGGGTTCTCCTAGCTCAAACTCAATTGTTGGGGGGATGAAAATCTCTCTCTCCCTCTCTGGACAGCCATTTTCTCCCTCTTCCTCACCTCCCTCCTCCATCTAGTGGCCATCCAGGGCATCCAATGCCCCTCCCCATTTGTTTACTTTCCCTAGAGCCCCAGGACACTAGTGGCCAAGCCTAGAGCCTGGGGAAAAATGGCCATGCCGCCATATGCACGCTTCTGAGCGCCTTCTGATCGCCCCCACTGTAGCCACCCCTTCCAGCCGCTTCCGGCCACCTCGGCCCTCGCCCTCACGCCAACCGATACGCCTCGACGTCCGCGACACGCCACGGCGCTGTTCCCCTCCTCTCTCCTCCTCCCCGCACCTCCGCGCTAGCGAACAAGGGCCGCTGAGTGCACCAAAGGCGTGCTCACCTGCAGTGCCTCACGCCCCTGCTCTCTCTCTCTTTCTTCCCCAGGCGTAGTCGACCCCCACGAACACCCAGACACAACCCAGCAGGCCCCGTGACCCGTGGCACGGCAACAAGCTCGCTGGCGCACAGTCCACGATGGACCACCGTCTTGACTATATAAGCTCGCCCGGGCGCGCCAATGGCATTCGCCTCCTCCTCACGCCTCAGAGCACGCCCGCACCACCCAATCACCCCGGAGAGCCTCTGTGCTCGGGATCGACCGAGCTCCGCCGCCTCGGGTCACCGTCGATCTCGAGTACGGCTCCCTCCGCCCCTTCTCTCCGTCGTCTGAACTCTCCTCACCTCCTGATCCTTTCCCCTCCGTTTCCCCTCTCATTTGCAGCGGAAGCGACCGGAGCCGTCGACACCAAGCTCCTCCGCCCGAACCTCGTCGCCGGCGAACCCCTGCTCTCCGGCGACCAACTCCGGCACCACCCGAACGGCGACACGACGAGGAGTCCAGCCGTGCTGTCAGCTCGACCCGCCGTGCCCTGCGTCGCCGCCGATGAGCATGCCGGCCCTCTGGTCGCGAGGTCGGAGATGACAGGTGGGCCCCGCCTGTCATCCTCACCTCTCTCTCGCCCCCTCTCTCTCCCACTGGCAGCTGGGCCCCGCCCGTCAGGTTTAAAAACCTAAGCGTCTGCGCTGGCTGGCTCAGCTGGGCGGCTTGCTGATTGGGCGCTGCCCATGGCTGTTACAGCCAAGCGAGCAGAGTGCCCTTTTTCTTTTTTTTACATCACTTATTCCAAAAATTCCACAGGACACAATATTTGTCCAAATGGATTAATTCCAATTTCTAAAATCCCCAAATATTGCTGCATATTTAATGGTGTAACTTCCATTCAAATCCAACCAACCTTTCTTCACTGAAAATATTTAAATGTGATTTTTAGCATTTAAATGTGCCTCTGAAAATCCATATCTCCTGTTCCACCACTCCAAATCCAAAACTAGCAAGTTTCCCCTTCTTATATTTCCATCTAATATTTTACAAAAAGAGTTAACATTTTTCTGAGCACTTTGATTTTTCTGTTTTATTATTGCCTTATTTTCCCGTTATTATTTTGCGACGATAGATTACGTTGCTGACGAAGGAGTTGGACCAGAAGACTTTGAAGACCCAGAAGACTTTGTTGAGCCAGGCAAGCAGCCCTTTGACCATGTTTATGAAACCTTCTTATACATGCCATATAGTTCGTTATTATTGTTGCATCGGAATCATGGTGAGATGGTGAACCACGTGGGTTGGTTGCCTCCGTTATTCTCTCGTTGATACTTGCATTGTGCATGGCCCTACCTTCTTATGAGGGTTATGCCGGTGGGAGTAGATAGGATGCTAATGTAGATGCTACGCATAAAGGGATGGGTTTATGCATGGTGAAGGAGGCAAAGCTTTTTCAAAAGACTTTTCGAAAACCCCGTCGGGTGCCACTTATGCCCGAGGGAGATGATGAGATGGGTAACCACTTGATGACGAAGTGGTGTACCGAGGCAAGTGTGTGTGTTGTTTTCGAAAACGGATTGGTCGGAGTTGCGACCGTTATTCCAACCTTACATGCGCGACCACTCTACCCTTATATGGGAAAGGGCATTATCGACCACTCTACCCTTATATGGGAAAGGGCATTATCGAGTACCTAGACCAATACTAGCTTGGAGCCCGCATTACTAGTGACGAGGGAGAGTTGGAGCTCTCTCTTGGGACGGGGTCGTGCCAGGTAGGGCGGCCATGACCATCTTTATGGGGCACCGGACACACCGTTGGTACCCCGTGCCAGTGGTATGTGATGAATATGGGAGCAAGGCTCCACTAAAATGTTATGTGAAATGTTGGGCACGGGGTTATCGCTAATCGAGTGGACTCCATGTTAGTGTCGTCTAGGGAAAGGTAGTGATCGGTGCTTACCCCGGTACTTGAGGTATCAAGGGTCGTGGATGACACGGAAGTTCCCGGATCTAGTGGGTAAAGTGTGCAACCTCTGCAGAGTGTAAAACTATTGAATAGCCGTGTCCACGGTCATGGACAGTTGGGTAACCGCTCTTGGGCTCGTCCACTTGTTTTCAAACCCAGTGTGTGTGAGATGATGGAGATGTCTTGGATCAAGTCAAAGGACTTGACACGATTGAGATGGGTTGGTGCCCACTCTGTTTATGATAAATGGGTTGGTGCCCATTCTATTTATGTTGATATCTGTGACCAGATCTCATGGTTACTTGAATTCTCTTGATGCATGCTTTATAGGTTGTTGAACATGTCCTTGCACTCAAAACTAGCTTTATGCAAAACTTTACCTATGTCATGCATTATTGTACCTTGAACCAAATCATGGGTTGCTTGCGAGTACATTCAAAGTACTCATTGGCTTGCCACTGGTTATTTAATTGACCAGGCATGGAAGAACCGGAGTTCGAAGAAGAGTCCTTTGGAGACGAGCATGCGAACTAGGACGTTTTCCCAGTCAGAATGCCTGTAGGGTTAAGGCAGATGGCATGGGTTCTATTTCTCAACGAAGATTTCCGCTGCTTGTGTTTCATTTGATGTTCAACCCTTAAGGCTTTATCAATGTAAGACTTGACCATAATGGTCATGATTTGTGTAAGACGGTATGTATGGGTGTAAGACTCTTGTTATTCAGCTTCTGTGTGTTCAGTGAGCATTGATCTCTGGGATCACTGTACACGTGCATTCGGTGATCACGACTTTTGAGTCGGGGTCCCCACACATACGCTGCAAGCTGAACCCGCGTCTTTGGTAGCAGATGCGGGCACCTTGGCGCCCTTGAACAACACCCTCCAGGCCTCTTCGTACGTAGTGTCGAAGAGCCTACTCAAGGTCTGGTGCTGTGCCGGATCGAACTCCCACAGGTTGAAACCCCACTGTGGTCACGGGAGAATCCGGCGGATGAGCATGACCTGGACCACATTGACAAGCTTGAGCTTCTTGTTCACCAGGGTTTGGAGACAGGATTGGAGTCCGGTCAGCTCCTCCGAATCGCCCCACAACAGGCCCTTCTCTTTCCAAGAGGTGAGCCACGTGGGGATGCAGATCTGAATCGGGGCGCTGCCCATTCAGTCCGCGCGGCTCGGTGATGTAGAACCACCCCGATTGCCACCCTTTGATGGTTTCCACGAAGGCGCCCTCGAGCCAGGTGACATTGGGCATCTTGCCCACCATGGCGCCTCCGCACTCCACTTGACTGCCGCCCACTACCTTCGTCTTGACATTGAAGGTCTTTAGCCATAAGCCGAAGTGGGCCTGGATGTAGAGGAAGGCCCCACACACGACGATAAACGCCGAGATGTTGAGGATAAAATTCGGGGCCAGATCATGGATATCCAGGCCGTAGTAGAACATGAGCCCCCGGACAAAGGGGTGGAGTGGAAAGCCCAGTCCGCGGAGGAAATGGGGAAGGAATACCACCCTCTCATGGGGCCCAGGGGTGGGGATGAGCTGCCCCTTGTCGGCGAGCCGGTGCGCGATATCGCTGGACAAATATCCGGCCTTGCGCAGCTTCTTGATGTGCCCCACCGTGACGGAGGAGGCCATCCACTTGCCTCCCGCTCCGGACATGGTTGGAGAAGGTTGAGGTGAGATGTGCGGACTTGGGCGCTGGAGCTCCAGTGCACGGGGATGGATAAGCAAAGGAGGAAGAAGGCGTAGGTAAAAAGGTGGATCCTTATCCCCTTATATATGGGCGGACGAAACTATGCGTCCCCACCAACCCGGTAAAACTCGCTTATCTCCCAAGCGCCGCGATTAATGGCGTGGTTGGGTTACCCACGTCCGTATTGATGAGAATCCCGGAATAAGGGGACACGATCTCTGCTTTGACAAGACGTGCCAAGGAAACTGCTTCGCTAAACGCGCTGAGGTGGAACAATAAAAAGGATTTGAGTAAAGGCTTGGCCATGGTGTGATGTCATGCCACGAAATACATCAACAGATTGAACTTGTGTACATATTATTCTCTCTATGGTGGTATGTGGAATTTATTTTGCAGAGCCGGAAACTATCCTGGTGTTCGCAATCTTCTATGAATTATTTGGAGGAGGAACCCGCCTTGCAATCCTCAACATATCTAATCTACCAGCTCGTCCCCCCCACAACCTAGCCTAACTCGCGTGCGCAAGGAGGAAGATGACCACGGCAGTTAACCCAGGTTCGGGCTACCCTGCGATATAAGACCCTACACCTACTTTGTGGTTGATTAACCTCACAAGGGGATGAGGATGAACTAGTGCAAGGGATGAACAACCTCGCGAGGTCCAGGGGCGAAGGAATGAGTCGACCCCTCTGTGGTGGTGGCTAACCTATGTTTATAGTGGCCTCGGTCCTCTTCAACCAAAACATAGGCGGTAAGGGATCCCACAGTGGCCAATTTGAAAGGGGACAAGTAGTACATCTTATCCCAATGAAAGTGGTCTTTGCCTGCAAAGCTTCTGGTCATGACGCAACAGTAGGCTCGGTGATGACATCTCCTGTCGTGCTAGTGGTCTTGGTCTCGTTGCACCAGAATGGAAACCTTTGCCAAATTCCTTGGGAACTGAGGGAGTCCTGGACTAGGGGGTGTCCGGATAGCCGAACTATCATCATTGGCCGGACTCCAAGACTATGAAGATACAAGATTGAAGACTTCGTCCCGTGTCCGGATGGGACTTTCCATGGCGTGGAAGGCAAGCTTGGCAATACGGATATGTAGATCTCCTACCATTGTAACCGACTCTGTGTAACCCTAGCCATCTCCGGTGTCTATAAACCAGAGGGTTTTAGTCCGTAGGACGAACAACAATCATACCATAGGCTAGCTTCTAGGGTTTAGCCTCCTTGATCTCGTGGTAGATCTACTTTTGTACTACCCATATCATCAATATCAATCAAGCAGGAGCAGGGTTTTACCTCCATCGAGAAGGCCCGAACCTGGGTAAAAACATCATGTCCCTTGTGTCCTGTTACCATCCGCCTAGACGCACAGTTCGGGACCCCCTACCCGAGATCCGCCGGTTTTGACACCGACAAGAACCCACACTTGTCCTTACCTCCTTAGCACCAAAGAGGAAGTAGCCTTCTCTGCGCCCACCGGTGCCCGCCTGCCATGGTCGTCACGGCAGCCTCCTGAGGCTGGGTACATGCATGAAAGTCTCCACTCCTCGGGAGGCCGCTTGGGGAGGCCACTCCTTCAGGACGTCTTGGTGTCATCCGCCCCGCGAGGCTAGCTTGGCCCCTCACGAGGGTCTTTCCTTGGCGGTCTTGTAGATGGGCCATATCAGGCCGTCGAAGGCGCCATGCTATGGTCCACAGGAAGGCAAGTCTGGGTACCCTGGTTCCCATAATGCCGACAGTAGCCCCCTTGCCCAAGGCGCACTCGGACTTGGCTTCGAGACGAACCCAAGGGTCAAGGGCGAAGCGTCACGGGCCCCCAGTCGCCTGCGGGCCAGGCTGACGCATGGCAGTTGATGGGACATGGGCGTCTGTGAAGGAAATATGCCCTAGTGGCAGTGATAAAGTTGTTATTTATATTTCCTTATATCATCATAAATGTTTATTATTCATGCTAGAATTGTATTAACCTCAAACTTAGTACATGTGTTAATACATAGAAAAAACATAGTCTCCCTAGTATGCCTCTACTTGACTAGCTCATTAATCAAAGATGGTTATGTTTCCTAACCATAGACATGTGTTGTCATTTGATAAACGGCATCACATCATCAGGAGAATGATGTGATGGACAACACCCATCCATTAGCTTAGCATTATGATCGTTACAGTTTCATTGCTACTGCTTTCTTCATGACTTATACATGTTTCTCAGACTATGAGATTATGTCACAACGTAACTGGGTGATTATAAATATGTTCTACAAGTGTATCCGAAGGTGTTTGTTGAGTTGGGATAGATTTAGATTAGGATTTGTCACTCCGTGTATCGGAGAGGTATCTCTGGGCCCTCTCGGTAATGCTCATCATTATAAGCCTTGCAAGCAATGTGACTAATGAGTTAGTTGTGGGATAAAGCATTACAGAACGAGTTAAGAGACTTGCCAGTAACGATATTGAACTAGGTGTGATGATACCAACAATCAAATCTCGGGCAAGTAACATATCGATGACAAAGGGAACAATTTATGTTGTAATGCGGTTTGATCGATAAAGATCTTCGTAGAATATGTAGGAGCCACTATGAGCATCCAGGTTCCTTTATTGGTTATTGATCGGAGATGTGTCACGGTCATGTATACATAGTTCTCGAACCCATAGGTTCCAGAAACTTAATGTTCGATGACGATTTGTATTATCAGTTATGTGTTTTGATGACCGAAGTTTTTTTGGAGTCCAGGATGAGATCACGGACGTGATGAGGATTCTCGAAATGGTCGAGACATAAAGATTGATATATTGGAAGGCTATATTCGGACATTAGAATGGTTCCGGAGAAGTTTGGTTATTTTCCATAGTACCGGGAGGTTACCGGGCCCCCCGGGGAGTTGATGGGCCTTAGTTGGAAAGGAGAGGCAGCAGTCAGGAGGTGGCGCGCGCACCCCCATGCCCAGTCCAAATTGGACAAGGGGTTGGGGGTGCGGCCCCCTCTCCATTACTCCCCCTTCTCCTTTAGGTGGAAACCTACTAGGGCTTGAAGTCCTAGTAGGATTCCCCTTCTCCCGATGCACCTAGCTTGGACGGCCAGCCTCCCCCTCCCTCCTTTATATACGGGGGCAGGGGGCACCCTAGAACACACCAAGTTCATGATACTCCCCCGTCTATTCATCCCGGTAGCACCAAGATTTACCAGGACATTCGTCGGATATTATGGTGGTCCAATATGAAGCAAGACTTTGCTTGCTATGTTACTGAGTGTGACATCTGTCGTCGAATCAAAGCAGAACATCAAAGACCTGATGGAACTCTACAACCTATTAAAATTCTTGAATGGAAATGGGACCATTTCGAAATGGACTTTCTAACTAGTTTTCCCATATCGCATAAGGAAAATGATGTTATCCTTGTCGTCATTGACCGACATTCCAAAGTTGCACATTTTCTCCCTGTCAAGGAAACTATCATTGCTAGTCACTAGCAGATCTCTATGTTTCTTGAATTGTTTCACTCCATGGTATTCCGTTGTTAATCAGCTCAGACCATGGTAACCTATACACTTCAAGATTCTCAGCAAGTTTCCAAGAAGCAATGGGAAGACATTTTTACTTTAACATCGCTTTTCATCCTTAGTCATAGGGACAAGTTGAAAGAGTCAACCAAATTGTCGAATACATGCTTCAACCTTGTGTCATTTTCTTCGTAAAGAAATGGGAGGAAGCTCTCCTATATGTCGAGTTCTCTTACAACAATAGCTATCAAGATAGTCTGAAGATGGCCCCCTTTCAAGTGTTATATGGAAGAAAGTGCCAAACCCCTCTAAATTGGTCAAAACTGGTGTCACAGCCTGATTTTTGGCCCTTTCTTTTTCTTTTGATTTTCTGAGTATTTTGCCCGACTTTTCTTTTTTTGTAAATATGTGGTCTGGATACCGAAGAAGGTGACTTCTTCTTTCCTTCTAGAGTGGCTCGTCATCCCCAAACCCTTCTCATGAAGCTGAATGGACGGCGCTGGTGGCACGCCTGTCATGGGACACCTATGGGGCCGGGAGCCCTTCGTGTGTTGATGAGGGCGGAGGAGGCACAGAGAGCAGATCGAGGCGATGCGCGCGGGCGGGTTTTTACCCAGCTTCGGGCCGCGATGGTCGCGTAAAACCCTACTGCTGCTTTGTGTTGTATTGTGCTCGGGAGCTTGAAGAGCTACAGTAGCAGCTACACCGAGCGTGGGAGTTGCAAATGGTTCGAACCCCCTCTACGTTGTGCATGGGCCTCCTTTTATAGGGCAAGGGGTCACCGACAGGTGTCAACGTAGGGTAGAGGGGTAAAAATGTAAAAGAGGTGGTAGTTGGAACAGTGCGGGAACAGTGCAGCTACGATTAGCTTGAACAAGGATTCTACCTACTTTTGACAGAGGGGACAAGAGCATTTAATGCCGTCGCCGTCGCCCCAAAAGCTCCGCCCTTGCGTCTCCGTTTGCCACGGCGATGGATCCACCGCCGTGGAGTGCCACCGCACCTCCTCAGCTGCACAGCCATCCGCCACGCGTCTTTGGAGAGGGCTTAAGGCGGCGCTGGGCAGATGAGCTGAGCGCAGCATCGCAGCATAGCGATTCTCCCGGCAAGCACCTTGCGGGATCTTGATCTTGCGGACCGGGGACTTGTCGGGCTTTGTAACTTGTCGCTCCCCGGGTCCTCGCCGGGACGCGTATAGCGCCGAGGCGTGTCTTCTATGATATAATCTTCTAGTCTCCCCGGCGAGCTCCTCTCGCCAGGGTCTTGTGTGGGTGATGTAGTCTTGAGCCTGGGACGGCCTTCCCGGCAAGCTCCTCTTGCCGGGGCCTTGATCTTCTACCTTGTACACTTTGTTCTTGAATGGCTTGGTATGGAGCAGGAATGGTCTCCGGAGGTGGATCCAGCTATGGGGAGCTGCAACTGCCCGTGCACAAGTTGGGGTACTGAGGTACCCCTACCTTAGTACACCGACAGGAGCCCCCGGGCCTGGGCCATACACGGTGCCGAGCGCTGTTGGGCCAGGCCCAAAACAAAGCAGCACGGCACGCCTTGAAGCCCATGGCGCGTCGAATCCACTTCGCCTCTGCCGCCTCCCGTGCAACAGCCGCTGCGTTGATTGCGGCGTCGTGGGATGGGGCGTGCCCACGTTCTTTATGAGGAGAGCGAGCGCCCCCACTTCCCCATAAAACAGAGGAAGCAGGCGCGGTTCCCCTCCTTCGCTTTCATTGCTTCTTCTTCCTCCTCCAGAGATCCTCTTTGCGCTCCGCCCCTGCATCTCCTCCGCTGTTTCTTTCGTTAGCGGCGCTGCCGGATTCTTCGTCCCCCTTCCCTCGCCGCCTCCGCCATGGCCCCGAAAACCAGGAAGGGGAAGGGGAAAGCGGAGAAGACCAAGAAGGAGAAATCCGAGCATGCGGAAAAGCTCGCCCAGATGCGGAGGGAGAACGTCGTCCTCCCGCCGCGGCTCGGCGTGCAAGAACTCTGGGGCAAGTATTTCTTGTTCTGGGCCAAGAGGACCACGGCGCATCCTCGGACCAGAGCTCATCCGGCCGCCACCATGGACAACTATCCTGGTGGGTACTATTTCTTCGCAGCCTTCTTCCACCGAGGTCTTTGTCCTCCTTTTCTGAATTTTTCTGCGACATCATGAACACATATGGCTTCCACCTTCTTGATTTCACCCCAACGCCGTCCTCACAATGGCGGTTTCGCTTTATATATGTGCGAAAACTTCATAGGATATACCCAAATGTAGCTCGTTCAGCACTTCTTTACTCCTAGAGCAGAGCCCGCCCCCTCTCGGGAGGATTTCTTGGGTTTTCCGTCTGAACTTGAAGGGGTCATACTTGCCGGGGGAGCTCCGCGTCAAGTGGGAAGAGTGGCGTGCGGACTGGTGCTGGATCGTCGAAGACGAGCCGCAGCCCTTCACCGCGCCGCGCACAACGCCCATTGCGCGCGGCCGAGACTGGAGCGAGCTGGATTCGGACGACATCAAGCTCGACGTTGCCCTATCCGGATTCTTCGTCTTCGAAGCGGGCTGTCCGTTCTTGAAGTAGGCGCCGACTTCCTCCGCCGCCGCATTGCCCCCCTCCAAGACAGGAAAAGGCCGGCCTGGGAGTACGGCGGCGCAGCGGATATAATGAGGCTGCGCCCCGGGCTGAACTTTAACTTCACGACGCTGGAGCTGAGGGGGATGGTCCGGGAACTCTTCAGATATGACCCGGACCATCCCGAGTGGTTCAGGCCTCCCCGGGGGGTGGTGCCCCTCTGCAACAGCACGGCTCGGGATCGCCTCCTCGCCATGATGCCCGCGTCGACTTCGCAGACGGCGTGGAGCGCTCATGGATTCCGCCCGAATCAATAGACGTTCTCAACTTCTTCGACACCCTTGAGGAGGTGGCGAAGAACAAGAACGAGACCCGGGAGCTGACACGGGACACCACGGACCAGGAGCTCGCGTACATAGCTTCGGGCGAAGAGGCTGCAGCTCTGGCGACAGAACGTTCGGCTATACGCCCGGAGGCGAGGCTGCAGAGGAGTCCTACCAAACGGAGGCGGCGGAGATCTGCAGATCTGCTGCAACTTCCTCCCGGCGCGGCCGCCCGTCCTCTCTCGAGGCACTCCGGGATCCCGGAATCGTGGCCGAGGCCGCAGTAAGAGGTGGTCTGCCGAGGGAGCCGAGCCTCGAGGAGCGGAGGCGCCGGAGGGAGCGGAGACGCCCGAGGAAGGGGTCGCAGCGCAGGGCTGGGTCCGCGAGCCAGCCGGCGAGGAGGAGGAGGATGCGCGGTTGCCGAGGATGCCGGCGGGTCCAGGACCTTTACAACGACGACCTCTCCTCGCGTGCCGAAACCTCCCCGCCTCGTCGAGCCCCAAACGTTCTCCGCTGAAGCGCCTCCGCAAGGCGGCGACGGAGGCAAGTACGCAAGCCCCGGCAACTACTGGCTCGCCGGCAGCAAAACTTCCGGGAGTCGAGCCGCGCCGAGGCGACCGGCGACCGGACATGGCGGAAGCGATCAGCAAGCGCCAGCAGCAAGGGCGCCTCGCAGGTCGGCGCCCGAGCGGACAGGGTCTTCTCGAGCGGAGCGGCGGCTCCGCCCGCTTCTCGGGTCCCGGCCGCTACAGGGGCCGGGTCTTCGCAGCCCCCAGCCCCGAGGACCGCCAAGCGCCCGAGAGGGCCTTCGCCTCCTGCTCCTCGCACCGACGCAACCCAGGTGCAGTATGATTTCTCCGCCTTGAGCGAAGATGACGAGGAGGAACAGGAGTAAGTAACCGAGATCTTCATCTTCTTAATTTTCGCCTTGATTATTGTCGAGGCTAATCTTGTTTTTTGTGTTGATTTCAGGACCTTGACCGAGCGGGCGGCGAAGAAAGCCAAGGTGCCCGTGGTCGAGGTCGCGGACGACTCGCCTGCCGAGGCGACCGGGGATGCGCCGGATCCAAGCCTGCCGGACCCGAGCGCTGTCCCGAGGAGCAGCCCCCAGCGCAGCCCCCAGCGTAAGTCTGGGCCCCGCACCTTCGCTTGCCGGGCGCGTCTGGAGATTTCATCTTGTTTCGACATCTTGACGTGTTTGTCTTGACTTGTGCAGAGATGGAGCCGCAGCGGCAGGAGCATCCGGAGGTCGCCCTCGAGGAGCCGGCAGTCCCTCCATCCCCGCCAAGGTCGGACTCCCCGACAAGGGGGAGCGTCCCGCCAAAGGCGGGTACTCCGCCAAGGGCGAGTACCCCGCCAAGAGCGAGCAGCCCGACGAGGGCGGCCACTCCGCCAAGGGATAGTTCCCCGGCAAGAGAGCCCGCCGCTGAAGACGTCCGCCAAGGTAAGTTCTGCAACTTTGCCTTCTTGGCGTCGCCTCTTTTCGGATATTTGCTTGAACTTCTTTTGCTTTTTCTTCTTCTTGATCCTCCTCCTCCCCCCGAGCAGATGGAGACGGAAGTCGTCATTGAGGAGGAGGACGCGCAGGGTGGCGGCAACAATGCCCCTGTCGTTGAGGACGCGGCGGGAGCCGCCGAGCCACATGTGCCAGAGACCGCTCCGGCTGCAGACGCAGCGGCCGGAGAGGGGGACGGCGACCGCACCACTGGCCCGGAGGTCGCGGGAGCGTCGAGTGCTGCGCCGGTCACCGACCCCTCCGCCGGAGAAGAGCGGTCCGGCTACTACTTGGAAGCCCCCAACGGCGTCTTCATCCAGATGCCGTGGGGTTCCTCGTCACGAGCTCCCGCGGAGGGCGAGGCCTTCGATGGGGAGATCCTCGCCTCCGCGGGCTTGAAGGTCGTCGAAGGGCGGCGGAGCGACGGGCTCGATGATGAGAAGCTGCTTCACCAGCTCTCGCCCTTTACCGGGCGAGACAGCGGCTTCGCTTCCGGAAGCCCTTGCCGCCAAGGCCGCCGAGAGATGGAGAAGCGGCGGAGCTCAGCGCCGCCAACCAGGCTGCTCTCCGCGAGGTGGCGGAGAGCGTGAGCAACTCGCCGGGCAGTATGAAGGGTGGCTCTGGAGAAGGCCGAGGCGAAGAGCAGCAACGGCTCGCCGGAGTGGAGCTGTCCCGCGAAGGAGAGCTCATTCAGCGGAAGGTTGACCTTGACGCCCACGAGGAAGATCTTGCCGCTCGGGAGCGAGCACTTGGCGGGAATTGAAGGAGGCGAAAGACGCCAAGGGCGTCCGCGGAGACCGCCAAGGAAGATCTTGCCGCCAAGGTCGCATAATCGGAGGAGCTGTTGAAGGCGAACGCAGAAGATCGCCGCGCTCCTCACGAGCGCGAGGAGTACGCCCACACCAACTCGTAGCTCGGTAGCGTCTTTTCCGAGAAGGGCGACGAGCTGAAGGCCGCCAAGGACTCCGTCGAGGATCTTGAGCAGAAAGTCTCTGCGCTGAAGGACTCGCTCGACGCTGCACGGGACCGGGAAACCAAGCTGAAGGAGGAGCTCCGCGAGGAGCGATCCTTAGTGGCCGGCGCCAATAAAGCAGCCGAGGATTTCCGTCGCATCGTCGAGATATGGACCGAGGATTTGGTATCTTCTGCGTCCGCCATTGACCAGGAGCTGCTGGCGCTGAAGCTGGAGCATCTCATCTATTCCCCGGATCCAAACCTCGCTCACAGCGCCAAGCTCAGCCTCTTCTTCAGGGGAATCGCGCCGGCCCTTGCAAACCTGCGGGAGAAGATCCCCGCACAACTTGCCGAGGAAACTCGCGGATGTGTGCGGAACCATGGAGCGCGTCGACGAAGATCGTATACGGAACCCCGGCATAAACCTCGCCAACGTTATTCGCAGCTTGCCGGCCGACGCGAACATGGAGGCCTTGAAGGAGCAGGTCGCCCACATCATCGCCAAGGTGAACAAGATCCCAGATGGAGGCGACCGCGCGTAGACTAGGCCCCTTTATCTTTATCTCTTTTGTCGCTGCATAGGTTGTTATGAACTCGTTAATCATCGCGACAATTTATTCCTTGTAAGATATTACCTTTATTCTCGATCGGCAGATGCAGTGTCATCTCCCTTGTTTTTGATCCTCAACTTCGCATGCTTCAACTTTATGCTTCTAGGAGTTTTTGCTGGCAAGGAGCCCTTGCCGCGAGCACTGAGTGTCGAACTCGAAGCAGCCCGCTGGCCAAGGTCTTACCGGCAAGCAACCTTGCCGTGGCTTGCCGCAACGCACCTAGCTTGCTAAGCGGACTCGAAAACGAAACAAGGGCGCAACACTTTGTCGCAGCTCACTTAAATCATTGAGCATGCTTGTCGGCAAGATAAGGGTGCGGCTATCCACGGGTAGGTTCCTCCGAGCACAAGTTTTCCATACAAAGTGTGGTTGTTCAAGGAAGGCAACTTAAAATTTAAAATTTTGAGCTGCTCAAATCCTTAGCCTTCGTGATCTATGCGTTCTCCGGCAAGCTTTTCTTTCTTGAACAGCACTTGGTTCATCCTCCACTTCTTTCCCCCCCGGCAAACTTGTGCACGAGGAACGTTTCTTTTGCTTAAGAGACAAAGAAAAAAGAAGGAGGAAAAAGCATATGGCCTTTCGGCGTGCTATTGCTTGCCGGATATGCGTGTCGTACGAAAAGATGCCAAATAACTCATGCAAATAGCAAAGAAGAGCATGGAAAAGGGCAAATAACGCAAGACACGGAAACTTTATTGCTGCACGGGGTCTGCGCCCGGCTTTGTACAAAGGGTTACATGCAGCGATGGCAAAGCTTTTGTACAAAAGGTGGTTGCCGGAGCGGATCGCGGCAACCGCGCCTTATGGGTAAAACTTGCGAAGATGCTCTATGTTCCAGGAGTTACTCACTGGTAAGCCTTCTTCGGTCTCGAGGCGGACAGCGCGGGCCTCGTGACTTGTCTCACCCGATAAGGGCCTTCCCACTTCGTCAACTTGTTGGAATTCTTGGCGGACTGAACGCGCCGAAGAACAAGGTCGCCTTCCTCGAGGCTCTCGGCTTTGACCTTGCGGCTATGGTAGCGGCGCAAGGCTTGCTGGTATCGAGCAGCTCGTGACAACAGTTCGAGACGTCCCTCCTCGAGGAGCAATCGTCATCTTGTCGCAGCTTGCTCTTGCTCAAGCTCATCATAAGCGAGCACTCGAGGAGATCCGTATCTGAAGTTCCGTGGGGAGAACTGCTTCGCTCCATAGACTAGAGCAAAGGTGTCTGTCCGGTGGCTCGATTTGGTGTCGTTACGATTGACCAAAGAGCCGCCGCAGCTCCTCTATCAATTTCTTCCACACTTGCGCAGCTGTCGAAAGTTCTTGTCTTGAGTCCGCGCAGCACTTCAGCGTGGCCCTTTTCGCTTGACCGTTGCTCCTTGGAGTGCGCAACGAGCGAAAAGAACCTTGGCGCCAAGGTCTTGGACGTCTTGCATGAAGGTGCGGCGGTGAATTGTGTACCGTTGTCGGTGATTATCCTGTTAGGGATCGGCGGCACACAATCGACTGAAGAACTTGACCGCTGATTGTCTTGTCACCTTTCTCACTGGCTCCACTTCGCCACTTTGTGAACTTGTCGATTACTACGTACAAGTACTCAAAGCCCCGACAACATGAGGGAAAGGGCCGAGGATATCGAGCCCCTGCACCGAGAAGGGCGGGATAAAGGGATTGTTTGGAGAGCTTGAGCTGGTGATGAATCTGCTTTGCATGGAATCGCACGCTTCACACTTGGTTACTAGTGCGCTTGCATCTTGGAGGCTTCTTGCCAAAAGAACCCTTGCCGAAAAGCTTTCGGCAAGTGCCCTTGCGCCAATGTGGTGGCCGCAGATGCCTCCGTGTATCTCGCCAACAGCTTCATCCATCTTCCCCGAGAGATGCACTTGATCGACACCATTGAGCCTTCTTCATGCAGCTCGTTATCCACGAACTGGTACATACTTGACTGTCTGGTTATCTTTTCTATTTCTTCCGGTCGTCGTGAAGTTCTCCGCTTGCAAGAACAGACGATCTGCTGCGCCCATGCCGGAGCTCGGGGCTCAACGGCAAGGACTACAGCATGAGGGCCGCTGCGGGAACCTCGGCTTCTCTGGCAAGGATCTCTGCTCTGCCGAGCTGAAGGTCCCCGGCAAGCTTGCCGGGCAAGGCTTGTCGGGAACACTTGCTTGATCGCCTGATCCGAGGATCTGCAGGAGCAAACTGTTCCTCGGCGTTACGTCGTTGGTCCCGGGACTTTGGCGGCGGCTTCGGGGAGATCCGCCCGGCAAGTAGTCGCCGAAACCAACTTTCTCTTCTTGGACTGCCCAATTGATGGTGTGACGGAGGGTTGAGTCAACTTGAGCAAAAGGTCCTGGTTCCACAGTAACTTCATCGAAGCACACTTTGAAAGGCCATCTGCGATTTCATTACGAGCTCTCGGGATGTGCTCCATCTGCAGACCTTCAAAGCGCCTCCTCAAGCTTCCTCACTTCATCTACATAAGCTTCCATCAAAGGGCTCGATAGTTCTTGTTAACTTGCGGACCACCAACCGAGAATCTCCCGCACAATCAACTTCCCGATCCCAAGTTCGCCGCAATCCCGAGGCGGCAAGCAAACCTTCATATTCGGCAGTGTTGTTTGTCGCTTGCTCTCTTGGGAAGTGCATCTGGATGACATACTTGAGGTGCTCTCCGGTGGGCGCGATGAGTACGACGCCGGCACCGGCGCCTTGCAGCGAGAAGGCACCATCAAAGTACATTACCCATTCACTCGTCGCTTCTTGTGCGGGTGTACTCGTTTCTTGAACTTCTTCATCAGGTGTTGGGGTCCACTCTGCTATAAATTCTGCCAAAGCCCGGCTCTGTATGGTTGAAGTACTTTCAAACTTGAGTCCGAAGCTCGACAGCTCCAGTGCCCACTCAACGATCCTGCCTGTTGCTTCTGGGTTGTGCAATATCCTCTTCAGCGGGAAGCGAGTGACCACTGTTATCTCGTGTGCCTGGAAGTAATGGCGCAGCTTTCTCGAGGCCATGAGGAGGCCGAAAAGCAGCTTTTGCACACCAGAGTATCTTGATCTAGCCCCCTGTAGAAGGGAGCTCACAAAATACACTGGGCGCTGCACCATCTTTTTCCGCACCCCATCCTGTTCCTGCGCAGAGTTGTCCTTGTCGGGGCCAGAGCTTGTCGGAGCAGCCCCCTGCTTGTCGCTGGACTCGCTTGTCGGGGGTGCAGCCTCCTCGCCGGACTCCCTCTCCGCTACTAGCGCAGCACTAACCACTTGGTTGGTTGCCGCTAGGTACAGCAGCAACTTCTCCTGTGGTCTAGGTGCGACAAGTATTGGGGTGGAGGATAGGTATCGTTTCAAATCTTGCAGCGCTGCCTCCGCTTCTGGAGTCCATTTCATGGGGCCTGCCTTCTTCAAGATTTTGAAGAAAGGTAGGGCGCGCTCTGCAGACTTTGAAATGAACCTACTGAGGGCAGCCACGCAACCCGCGAGTCTTCTGACATCCTTGACCCGCTTCGGGGCTTCAATCTGCTCAATGGCTTTAATCTTATTGGGGTTGGCTTCGATCCCCCTCTGTGACACAAAGAACCCGAGAAGCTTGCCGGAGGGCACTCCAAACACGCACTTCTCGGGGTTCAATTTAAGCTGTATCTTGCGCAGGTTCTGAAATGTCTCTTCCAAATCTTGAATCAGCGTGTCCTTGCTCTTGCTCTTCACCACGATATCATCCATGTAAGCCTCTACATTTCTGTGGATCTGTGGTTCAAAAGCAGTATACACTACCCTTGCAAACGTTGATCCTGCATTCTTCAGTCCAAATGGCATGCGTATGAAGCAATAGGTGCCACATGGAGTGATAAACGCAGTCTTCTCTTCATCCTCTTTGGCCATAAAGATCTGGTGATAGCCCGAGTATGCATCAAGAAAGCAGAGTAGCTCACATCCGGCGGTGGAATCAACAATCTGGTCGATGCGCGGCAAGGGGAATGGATCCTTGGGACATGCTTTATTCACATCGGTGAAGTCTATACACAGCCTCCATTTCCCGTTGGCCTTGCGCACGACGACTGGGTTTGCTAACCACGTCGGATGGATCACACCTCTAACTAGGCCTGCTGCCTCTAGCTTCTTGATTTCTTCGTTGATGAATTCTTGGCGCTCCACGGCTTGCTTCCTTACTTTTTGCTTGACGGGCCGCGCATGAGGGCAAACGGCAAGCTTGTGCTCAATTACCTTCCCGGGAACACCGGGGATGTCAGATGGTTGCCATGCAAACACATCGACATTCGCCCGCAGAAAGCAACGAGCGCGCTTTCCTATTTGTTTGTCAGCGTGGCAATCGATGGTGAAGGTACCACCAGTGCCGTCCTCCTTGGCGGACACCTTCTTGGTTGCTGGCGGAGCAGCCATTCCCTTTTTATCCTTGCCGGTGGAACTCGACGGGGCGTCCTCGACAGCAGCGCAACACTCCGAAGAGGTGCAGTTGCCGGAGTGGGCCCCGGGGCGCTTGCCGGACTTGGTCTTCGTTTTCTTCCCCCCGGGAGCTTCAGCGGCAAGTGCATCCTTGTCGGCCGCTGCTGCCGCATCCCGGTAGATCTTGTCGGTACAGATAAGCGCATCTTTCTTGTCGCCATTGACAGTGATGACGCTTATCGGCCCCGGCATCTTGAGCACGTTGTAAGCATAATGGGAAGCTTCCATGAACTTGGCGAGGGCGGGACGGCCGAGTATTCCGTTGTATGGTAACGGAATATCGGCGACGTCGAAGGTGATGCGCTCAGTCCTGAAATTGAGCTCCCCGCCAAAGGTCACCGGCAGAGTGATCTTTCCCTTGGGCTTGCTCCTTCCCGGGTTGATTCCTTGGAAAGAACCGGTCTCTTCGAGCTCGCCATCTGGGATTTGGAGTTTCTTGATCACAGCAGAGGAGATCAGGTTCAGCCCGGCCCCGCCGTCAACCAACATTTTGGTGACCTTGAGGTTGCGAATGGTGGGCGAGACCAGCATCGGCAGGCACCCGACCGCGGTGGTGCGGTCAGGGTGATCCTCTAGGTCAAAGATGATAGGCGTGCCGGACCATTTGAGGAGCCTGCGCGACTCTACGGGCGGCTCCGCTGCATTCACTTCACGCGCCCACTGCTTTAGCTGGCGGTGGGAAGTGTGCGAGGCGCCACCGCCGACGCACAGACCTCCGTGGCCTACGGAACTCCTGCTCGCTGTCATCCTCGTCCTCCATGTCCTCGTCGCCGTCTTCTTCATCCTTGTCGCGGCTCCGGGAAGGTCGATCTCCTTGCCGCCGCTTGGCCTTGCCGGGGGGTCCTCCCCGACCATTGAACGGCCGCTTCTTGCTCGGTTCTCCCCCGCCACCTTGGGCCCTCTCCTTGTCGCGCCTCTCATACTCAGCCTTTTGCTGCTCGACGAGATAGTCGACGCGCTTGCAGTTGTAGAGATCATGGCCTTTGGTGCGGTGGATTTTGCAGTATCGCTTGCCGGGGCCGTCCTGCTTGTCGGCTGCCGCCACAGGGGCAAGCTCCTTGCCGGAGTTGCCAGCCTGTGTTTGCTTGGCGGGAGCTTCCTTGCCGGACTTTTCGACGGCAAGCACCTGTTCCTTGTTCTTCTTCTGAAAGTTCTGCCGCCGGCGCTTCTTTGCCGGGGCGGCGTCGTCGGAGTCGCTTCCTCCTGCGCCAGCGTCCTCCCCGGGGAGCCTCCTCCCCTCTTCCGCGCGTGCGCATTTATCAGCCAGAGCATAAAGCTCGCTGACATCCCGGATCTTGGTCATCGCCATCTCTTCACGCATGCGGCGGTTACGCACGTTCTGGTGGAACGCGCTGATAACCGCGGCAGGGTGGACGTCGGGGATGTTGTGCTGCACACGGCTGAAGCGTTGGATGTACTTGCGCAGGGATTCTCCTTCCTTCTGGGCCAAAATGTGGAGATCACTCTCCTGGCCGTGGGGTTTGTGGCCGCCAGTGAAGGCGCCAACAAACTGATGGCAAAGGTCCGCCCAGGAAGAAATGGAGCCCTCCGGCAAGTGCATAAGCCAAGAACGAACGTTCGGCCTAAGCACGAGCGGGAAGTAGTTCGCCAGAATCTTCTCGTCGCGCCCCCCGGCAGCCTGCACGGCGATGGTGTAGACACTGAGGAATTCCGAAGGGTGCGTCTTGCCGTCGTACTTCTCCGGTACGTCAGGCTTGAAGTTCTTCATGCTGGGCCACTGGACGCGCCGCAGCTCACGGGTGAACGCAGGGCAGCCCGCCGCGTACGGCAAGTCGCCTGGCTCACCGGGCGCACGTGCGTCGACAGTGCTCCCAGCCCTCTGGTCTGATTGTCGCCGAGTCTCTCGGCGGCGCTCGATCGTGGTTCGAGCGTCTTCTTGTCGCCGCTCGTCGAGGACTTGGCGTTGATCCCGACGAGCCCGCGGGTCCGACGATGCCGTGGAGCCGTCGTCGGCGTTGTTCCGGCGGGGCGGCATCTTTCGTTGCCGCGGCGGGGAGTGCACGGTGGTCGCGCCCCCGGCGGTCTTGTCGCCGCCGGCCTTCGTTTTCTCGGCTTGCCGCGGCCGTGAGGCCGCAGGCTGCTGTTGACGGTCGTTGTTGGCGAAGGCGACCAGGCTCTGGATGGTAGCCCTCCAGTCCTCGGCCTTGTCCGCCGCTGGGGGGAAGTCGAGGAGCATTTGCGCTCTTGTGGCGCTTCAGAGGAGTGGAGGAAGCGGGAGCGGCGGTGCGGGCGCGGACGCTCGGGCTTCTAACAGTGTTAGAAGGAGCAGGTCTGCCCGGCGCCTTCGCTTTACTGTGTTTGGGCGGGGTTCGAACATCCGCGAGCCTCCGCGCGTCCCTGCTCCAGCAGACGGATACCACCTCCTGTGGTATGGCGCTGCTGGGTCGTCGTGCGCTGAGATGGACGTGGATCTACGGAGGCCGAGGCGCGGTCATCTGTCTGCACCAGGATCTGGTGACGCCGCGAGTGCCCTCGCCGGTGTCCACCCTTCGCCGGGCGTCTCCTCCGCCCCACTGGCTCCGGTGGCGGTGGGTGAGACGCAGACGGGTCTGCAACCCTTGAAGCCCTCGTCTTGAGGGCCATGACGCAGATTGTCGATGAAGTTCTTGACGGCCGGAGAGGTTGATGAAGAGCGCTGCGCCTGCTAACGCCGGATCAGGTCCGCACAACCTCGACGCCCCTACCTGTGCGCCAAAGATGTCGCGGCCTTGGAATGGCGCTGGGTGGCACGCCCGCGCGGGACACCTATGGGGCCGAGAGCCCTTCGTGTTCGATGCGAGGGCGGAGGAGGCACGAGAGGCGATCGAGGCGTCTTGCGGGGCAGATTTTTACCCAGCCGGGCGCGATGGTCGCGTAAACCCTCTGCTGCTTTGTGTTGTATTGTGCTCGGGAGCTTGAAGAGCTACGATGGCGCTACACCGGCGTGGGAGTTGCAAATGGTTGAACCCCCACGTTGTGCATGGGCCTCCTTTTATAGGGCAAGGGTCACCGACAGTGTCAGCGTGGGGTAGAGGGGTAAAATGTAAAAGAGGTGGTAGTTGGAGCAGTCTTGGGAACAGTGGCACTACTGATTGAACAAAGGATTCTACCTACTTTTGACAGAGGGGACAAGAGCATTTAATGCCGTCGCCCGTCGCCCCAAAAGCTCCCGCCCTTGCGTCTCCGTTTGCCACGGCGATGGATCCACCGCCGTGGAGTGCCACCGCACCTCCTCAGCTGCACAGCCATCCGCCACGCGTCTCTGGAGAGGGCTTAAGGCGACGCGTGGGCAGATGAGCTGGAGCGCGGGCACGCAGCGCAGTTCTCCCGGCAAGCACCTTGCCGGGATCTTGATCTTGCCGGACCCGGGGACTTGTCGGGCTTTGTAACTTGTCGCTCCCCGGGTCCTCGCCGGGACGCGTATAGCGCCGAGGCGTGTCTTCTATGATATAATCTTCTAGTCTCCCCGGCGAGCTCCTCTCGCCAGGGTCTTATGTGGGTGATGTAGTCTTGAGCCTGGGACGGCCTTCCCGGCAAGCTCCTCTTGCCGGGGCCTTGATCTTCTACCTTGTACACTTTGTTCTTGAATGGCTTGGTATGGAGCAGGAATGGTCTCTGGCAAACATTTGGTGGATCCAGCTATGGGGAGCTGCAACTGCCCGTGCACAAGTTGGGGTACTGAGGTACCCCTACCTTAGTACACCGACACCTTCCCAAGACCCTGTCATTTTCATCCTAGCCCAAACCCCAATATTCTTTTTATTGGGAATATTCTTTTTCTCTTAAAGGAATAACTCAATTTGCCCTAGGTTGTGAAGCAACCTATATTTCCATCACTCCAAAAATTCCCAAATAATTATCATAAATTGTTTGGGTCATATCTGAAAGTGCAACTATCCCTGGGTGGTTTTGGTAATTCCTAACAACATATATCTCATTGAGCTAATGCTACTTCAAGATAAATATTTCAGGAAAGCTCAATAATTGGCATGGCATGGATGAGAAAAGTGGATCCCTCAAAATGCTAAGGACAAAAGGATTGGCTCAAGCTCAAAGCACAAAACTCTACATTTTCTATTTTAGTGATCCAAGATCACATTGAGTCTATAGGAAAAGCCAATACTATCAAGGAGGGATGAGGTGTTGCTTAATGGCTTTCTTGCTCAAAATGCTTAGTGATATGCTGCAAAGCCCACAACTACTTTCTCATATCCACATATGACCTAAACCAAAAGTCAAACTCGGCCCCACCGATTCTTCCTATTCGGCGCCACCGAGTTCAGATGTCATAGCCACTGCCACAAACCCTAGGCAAATCAGTCTCACCGATAGGGATCTCGGTCTCACCGAGATGGGGATGTAATCTCTCTGTTTCCCTTCATAATGTTTCGGTCAAACCGAGATGAATGATCGGTCCCACCGAGATTACAATGCAAACTCTCTGTTTCCTTTTCGTAACGTTTCGGTCTTACCGAGATGAGCGAATCAGTCCCACTGAGTTTGCCTGAGCAACCCTCTCTATGTCCATTACCAAAATCGGTCCCACCGACTTTGTGTAATCAGTCTCATTGAGGTTACATTATGCCCTAACCCTAACCATATCGGTCCCACCAAAAATCCTGACAGTCACATTATTTGCTGAATCTGTCCGACCGATTTTGACGATTCGGTCCCACCGAGATTGGCAAGTTGTGTGTAATGGTTAGTTTTTGTGTGGAGGCTATATATACCCCTCCACCTACTCTTCATTCATGGAGATATCCATCAGAACATGCCTACACTTCCAACATACATTTTCTAAGAGAGAACCACCTACACTTGTGTTGAGACCAAGATATTCCATTCCTACCATATGATTCTTGATCTCTAGCCTTCCCCAAGTTGCTTTCCACTCAAATCTTCTTTCCACCAAATCAAAATCCTGTGAGAGAGAGTTCAGTGTTGTGGATACTATCATTTGAAGCACAAGAGCAAGGAGTTCATCATCAACACACCATTTGTTACTTCTTGCAGAGTGGTGTCTCCTAGATTGGCTAGGTGTCACTTGGGAGCCTCCGACAAGATTGTGGAGTTGAACCAAGGAGTTTGTAAGGGCAAGGATATTGCCTACTTCGTGAAGATCTACCCCTATTGAGGCAAGTCCTTCGTGGGTGACAGCCATGGTGGGATAGACAAGGTTGCTTCTTCGTGGACCCTTCGTGGGTGGAGGCCTCCGTGGACACGCGCAGTCGTTACCCTTCATGGGTTGAAGTCTCCATCAACGTGGATGTACGATAGCACCACCTATCGGGACCACGACAAAAGCATCCATGTATCCTATTGTGTTTGCACTCTCCAAACCCTTCCCTTTACATTCTTGCAAGTTGCATGCTTTACTTTCCGCTGCTCATATACTCTTTGCATGCTTGCCTAAATTGTGTTAAGATTGCTTGACTTGTGCAAAGTTGCTAAAATCTGCAAAGATCTAACATCGGGAAAAGGATAGATTTTTTATTTGGTCAAGTAGTCTAATCACCCCCCCCCCTCTAGACATACTTTCGATCCTACAAGTGGTATCAGAGCTCTTGTCTCCATTTGCCTTGATCTCCATAGCCTTTGGTGGTCATAGCCTTCGTGTCACAACCTAGGAGAGTATGGCATCTAGCAAGGGAAATTGCCAGCATAGAGGTCCTTACTTTGATGGTACTAATTTTTTTAGTTGGAAGCATAAGATGAAAATCCATATTCTTGGACATAACCCCGCCGTTTGGGCTATTGTGTGTATTGGCTTGCAAGGTGAATTCTTTGATGGGAGAGAACCAAACCGTGAAGCTACTGCGAAAGAGTTGAAGATGCTGCAATACAACGCTCAAGCTTGTGACATCCTCTTCAACGGATTGTGCCCTGAAGAATTCAACAAAATCAGCCGTCTTGAGAATGCAAAGGAAATTTAGGATACTTTGATTGATATGCATGAAGGTACTGACTCCGTCAAGGAATCCAAGTTGGATGTGCTTCAAAGTCAGCTTCACAAGTTCAAAATGAAGGATGGTGAAGGTGTCGCTGAAATGTATGTAGGCTTGCTCTTATCACAAATGAGATTGCCGACTTAGGAAGTGAAGAGATGACCGACAAATTCATCATCAAGAAGATCCTAAGAGCTTTGGACGGAAAATATGATACTGTGTGCACATTGATCCAAATGATGCCCAATTACAAAGATCTCAAGCCAACGGAAGTCATTGGAAGAATTGTTGCTCATGATATCTCACTCAAGGATAAGGAGGAGCTCCACAACAAGTCAAGTGGTGGTTACCAAGCCTCATGTGGAGCTCCCACATCATCCAGTTAGAAACAAGCCTTCAATGAAGAATTGAGCCTAATGGTGAAGAACTTCAACAAGTTCTACAAGAGTAGAAGCTAGGAAAGAAGTTCCAAGTCAAGATCATACAATGAGAAAAGATCTTCTAGTCGTGAGCATAATTGCTACAATTGTGGAAGACCCGAACACTATTCCAATGAGTGTACGGCACCCTACAAAAGAAGAGAAGATTCCCCAAAAAGAAGAAGTAGAAGAGAAGAATCACTATCAATAGAGAGAAGGAGTAGAGATGATTGTTATGAACAAAGAACATCCCGGAGAAGCAAGGATTCGGAAAGAAAGGACAAGTCATCAAGGAGCTACACAAAACAAAGACATCAAGCTCATGTTGGTGAATGGGTATCCGGCTCCGACCCCGACAATCACTCCGAGAGAAGCTATCACTCTAACTCCGAATATACTCAAGATGAAGGTGTTGCCGGTCTAGCACCTGTGTCAACCAACTCCTATGACATATTTGATTCACCAAATGAAGGACTTGGAAGATGCTTCATGGCTAAAGGCCCAAAGGTATCACACCCCGAGTATGTTGGTTTCAATAGAGATGAACATGACTTGTTAGGTGATAATGATTTACTTGTTGACAACTCTAGTGATGAATACTATGATGAAACTTCAATTAATCATGCTAATCAAGATAAAACGAATGACAATGATAAGGAGAAGATTGGGCTCCTAACTAAATAACTAAACACTCTTAAGTTAGCTCATGAAACTATCTTAGGAGATCATCGAGAACTTTTAACGACACATGAGAAGTTACACTTTCAAAAGCTCAATCTTGAGCAAGAGCATGATTTCTTAAAGGAAATCAATGATGATCTTCGTAAGAAAAGTTCTTCTTACATTGCCAAGCGTTTACTCCTATCTACTTATATGCCTCAAGTCAAGTCTAGTAACAAGAACAAGAAGGGTTCTTCCTCTAGTAGTAACAATAATCATGCTAAATCCAATGCTGTTGCTTCTAGTAGTTCTCTTGATTCCACTAATGATTCTCTTAGCCAAGTTACACTTGAGCAAGAAAATATCTTATTGAAGGGAATTATATAGAAAGGTGTTTACAAGAGCCTTGCCGGGAGTAAGCAATTCGAGGAAATTGTACGCAAGCAAGGAAGGCACCGGAAGAACCAAGGTGTTGGTTTTGAACGAAAGTTCAATGCCAATGGAGTTGAGTGGGAATAAGATAAATATCCCAAGACGAACTTCGTTCCTCAACAAGAGAAGTATGATCCTACTTCTTTCAAAGGGACACAATCTCAAGATGATCTTCCACCACAAGACCACACGCAAAAAGGCAAGGACAAGCTTCAAGAGGAGATTGATGCATTTGAAGAAGCTCCTAAGGCCTTGGTCAAGTGGGTTCCCAAGACTATGTCAAGTTCTACTTCATCAAGTACAACTACAACTCCAAGGATTCCCATCAAGATGATGTGGATCCCGAAGAAGAAGAACTAGAGAGTTCTTGAGGGTGACTCCGCCAACATATTTCACTCATATCATTTTGGCAAGGACAAGTGCAATCAACTTCCACATCTTGCACTAGTTCAAGGAGTCACAAACCCTCTTGTTTGTAAGACAAGGGACAAGGTAACCCAATGCTTTCATGGACATCATCTTGTGTGTACATCACTCTATGTCTATGGATATCCTTGTTTGTTCCTTGTGGGACTAACCCGTGCAGGTATTGAAAGTGCATCTCACTCCAAAGGATTGCTCCAAACATTGAGCATCCGCATCTTCAACACCTACATGAAGTCATCATCGACAAAACCCAATGTTAGTTCATCCCTCTTAGGGGGGATCTCACATCTAGGGGTAGGTTTACTCTAAGAATTGAGCTAAAGCAACTCTAATGGTGTGAACACAACAATGCTTTATGTAACGGTGGTAACCCCACGTGTGCATAAACGATGAGTATGACCTATGATCAAATGTTCTCATTTGACTCCTAAGTCAATATATTCGTATATAGATGACCTAGTCTTGGCCAATTGCTTAATAGATGCTAGAATGGTTGTGCATGCTTTGCCACATATTTCATTTGCCATTTTATTGTGTGAGCATGTTGGTTGCATATTTTACTCATTCGAGGACATCCACTTGTAGTTTTGATTGTTTGGTTTCTTTTCTTTTGCCAAGTGGATGGACAAGAATGCCTAAGAACTTTCTCTAGCTATCTATGTTTTTCTTGTCTCAAACTCTATTCATGCTACATCAAAAAGTTTGATCAAGTCACATTCGAACCACTCTGTGTGAGGAGCACTCAGAGTCCCCGATTCGTCATAAACTTTCAAGTGTTATATGGAAGAAAGTGCCAAACCCCTCTAAATTGGTCAAAACTGGTGTCACAGCCTGATTTTTGGCCCTTTCTTTTTCTTTTGATTTTCTGAGTATTTTGCCCGACTTTTCTTTTTCTGTGAATATGTGGTCTGGATACCGAAGAAGGTCACTTCTTTCCTTCCAGAGTGTCTTGTCATCCCCAAACCCTTCCCAACACCCTGTCATTTTCATCCTAGCCCAAACCCCAATATTCTTTTTATTGGGAATATTCCTTTTCTCTTAAAGGAATAACTCAATTTGCCCTAGTTTGTGAAGCAACCTATATTTCCGCACTCCAAAAATTCCCAAATAATTATCATAAATTGTTTGGGTCATATCTGAAAGTGCAACTATCCCTGGGTTGTTTTGGTAATTCCTAACAACATATATCTCACTGAGCTAATGCTACTTCAAGAAAAATATTTCAGGAAAACTCAATGATTGGCATGGCATGGATGAGAAAAGTGGATCCCTCGAAATGCTAAGGAAAAAAGATTGGCTCAAGCTCAAAGCACAAGACTCTACATTTTCTATTTTAGTGAGCCAAGATCACATTGAGTCTATAGGAAAAGCCAATACTATCAAGGAGGGATGAGGTGTTGATTAATGGCTTTCTTGCTCAAAATGCTTAGTGGTATGCTCCAAATCCCACAACTACGTTTCAGTCAAACCGAGATGAGCGATCGGTCCCACCAAGATTACAATGCAAACTCTCTGTTTCCTTGTCGTAACGTTTCGGTCTTACCGAGATGAGCGAATCGGTCCCACCGAGTTTGCCTGACCAACCCTTTCTGTGTCCATTACCAAAATCGGTCCCACCAAGTTTGTGTAATCGGTCTCACCGAGATTACGTTATGCCCTAACCCTAACCATATCGGTCCTACCGAGTTGCATGTCGGTCCCACCGAAAATCCTAACGGTCACATTATTTGCTGAATCGGTCCGACCGAGTTTGACGATTCGGTCCCACCGAGATTGGCAAGTTGTGTGTAATGGTTACTTTTTGCGTGGAGGCTATATATACCCCTCCACCCAGTCTTCATTCATGGAGAGAGCCAACAGAACATGCCTACACTTCCAACATACATTTTTGAGAGAGAACAACCAACACTTGTGTTGAGACCAAGATATTCCATTCCTACCATATGGTTCTTGATCTCTAGCCTTCCCCAAGTTGCTTTCCACTCAAATCTTCTTTCCACCAAATCCAAATCCTGTGATAGAGAGTTGAGTGTTGGGGAGACTATCATTTGAAGTACAAGAGCAAGGAGTTCATCATCAACACACCATTTGTTACTTCTTGGAGAGTGGTGTCTCCTAGATTGGCTAGGTGTCACTTGGGAGCCTCCGACAAGATTGTGGAGTTGAACCAAGGAGTTTGTAAGGGCAAGGAGATCACCTACTTTGTGAAGATCTACCCCTAGTGAGGCAAGTCCTTCATGGGAGACGGCCATGGTGGGATAGATAAGGTTGCTTCCTCATGGACCCTTCGTGGGTTGAGCCCTCTGTGGACTCGCACAGCCATTTCCATTCGTGGGTTGAAGTCTCCATCAACGTGGATGTACGATAGCACCACCTATCGGAACCACGACAAAAACATTCGTGTCTCCTATTGCGTTTGCACTCTCCAAACCCTTCCCTTTACATTCTTGCAAGTTGCATGCTTTACTTCGATCATTGTTGCTTTTGTGCTAGCCTTCCTAACTCAGACTTTTTTACTTTATGTGTGTACTCAGATATTGTTGCTTTCGCTGACTCATTAGTATTCAAGCTTATTTATTCGATCCCTCGAGGACTCTGGCTTGTAAAATAAAGCTTGTATGATATTATTTTGTGTGTAGAGTTGTGTTGTGATATCTTCCCGTGAGTCTCTGATCTTGATGATACACATTTGCATGTATGATTAGTGTACAATTTAATTAGGGGTGTCACAACTGTTGTGCCGCATTGAAGTGGGCTGACCGCCCCTTCGGTTGGCCTGCCCGCGGCTATTTAGGCCGCGCGCCAATGATACACATAGGTGCACCCCCTCCCCTTCGCCATCACCATGCCCGAGCCCCTTCTCCTCTCCTAGCCCAGCGAGAATGACGAAGTCATGATGCTTCGCACCAGCAGGAGAAGATGGTGGAAGCTCTTTATCGGGTGGTGGTTTTCGGTGCCGCCTCCCTCTTTCTCCAGGCCCTTCGGCATCCATGGAGGCCGGCTCCTCTGCTAAGGAGGAGATCGTCATCGACCAAATGCCACAACAGCAACGGGAGTAGCCACGCCTCCCCTCGGAGGCCGTTGTGATAGGCGGAGAGTACACCCGTTAGATCGAGATAATGACGGAGTATTCACTATATAAAATGAGCCTGTCACCACCATCTCTGGCGCACGTCTGGGAGGAGCAGCTGTCCCAGCCAAACCACAGTGTAAAGCGTGAGCCGGTGTCCTTTCTTTGTCCAGTCAAGAACAATCAAGCCTCACTCTAGCGCGACCGCGCGGCGTCAAGGATAAGCCGTTTTCACACTCGCACAACTGCAGTGTCTTGATTGGAAGCCACGTCAAGGAGGAGCTGGCGCTGCCACCATGTAGCCGGTATGCCCGCATGGTCGGGCCCTTGTCACCGCCATGCCTCCATCACCGCACCATCAAGGAGGAGTTTCCGCCAGCGATCCCGAAGGCTCGGAGCCGCATCCTCCACTACCTCAGAGGAGGTGATTATGGCGGTGCCTTGGGATCGAGGGCCATCTTCTTCAAGGCGAAGAGCACGGGGAGGCAGCAGGCGAGGAACGACCAGTGTAATGATGGTCCCCGCTTCGCATTCGACAAGAGCATCGTGGCACCAGAATGGGTCCCCAACGATGCTGACCTCGCCGCCGCGTGGGCGGTCGACCACTCCATCATGACCGCGGAGACAGCCGACGCCACCTTGATAGCGTGCTTGCCATGATCGATGAGGAGTGGTCACTTAGCGACTATTTTGCCAATGCCGGTAGTGGCAAGGCCGCCACTAGGGCTCCAAAGGCTAGGACGGCAGTGGCCATGGCAGACCTCCGCACCACGGAGCAGGAGTTGGAGCAGCTCCTCCGCGAGTGGCTCGCAGTAGCCGGATAAGGCTGTGTCGCCATCCGGCGTCGTGCTGCTGCCGGCAGGACCACGACGATGATGACGATAACATAGATAGCAAGGGCGATGTGGCAAGGCACGACGGCCATATGTACGAGGTGGTCATCTAGTCTAGGGTTTAGGCTTTTCTCTAATTTTTTCCCTAAAAGGTTGATATCGACCTTTTCATGTAAATTATAACCTAACTCTAATGCCGCCATGTCTGGATGAATTTCGTCAAGTTAGTTAAAATAGTTGCTGAAATGTATGCAGGGAATGTTGGATGGCGGCCTCCAGCATTAGTGTCTGTGGACTAGTCCCCGCTGTCTGCGGATGGATGTCGGGGCAAATTTGCGAGTCAGCGTTGGAGATGCCCTTAGTTGTATGTATAAGTGTGCTATATTAGAGCATTTCGAGCAGATCAAAATAAACTCCAATGGTTACACTTGCTCTACCTGTATTTTTTCTTGTATTAGGTAGGGGTGGGCTATTCATAGGGGTGGGCATTCGGTTCATATGGTTAATTTGGTTGGTTTCATTCTGGTTTATGGAATTCCTGGTTTCTGTAAAAATAACAATCTAAATAATCACAATAAGAACTGCCATCGAACGTTATTAACAAAAATTTATTGTTTGTTTGGACCAAAACATCGAAATATGGGCCACCAGTCAGAGAAGCATATTATGTGGTGATTTTTTATACTATGTATATACATAGCCATCAATCATCTAAAAAAATATAAAACTGCCAGTTAGTATTTGCATGCAATCGAGATCCATAATCTATGCACTAGATCGATGCGCTTGCGCTTGGATAAATCTATGTACAATTGTGAAAGCGACACACTAGCTAGCTAGAGACTTAGGCTAATCATCCAAGATGTTGTGCTTGCACCGGAGAGTAACATGGGTGGTACACTCACAATTCGGTTACTTCTCTGTATACGGTTTTTGTCAACCAAACACTGATTTAAAACTGAACACTAAATGGTGTCTATTTTTAGAAATCGAACCGAATAACAACAAGCCGATTTAGACAATATTTTGGTTAAAACAATTTGGTCCGATTTCGGTTTTCGGTTTGAAAGTTTCCACTCCTATTCACATGTGTTCTGCTTTTGCGGATTAACAGTAAACTCCTCACCAATATACTCTCGACGTATGGGGCCAACATGTCGGGTGAGATAATCATTTTTATTCCCCCTCTCTCCCTCTCCCTCTCTCTCTTTTTATTTTGCCATTTCTCTTCCCTGAAAGGGTGGCGGCACCACAGGTCCAATCAGCGTGCGTGAGCGACGAGGCAGGCAATATGGCCATGTTATTCTTTCAAAAATTACTAGCACATGTAACCTTTAGTTGCCATGGAAAAAAGTATCTCTAATCTCCATTACAACACATAGTACATTTCATTAAGCGTAGGTGGCCATTGCATGTCTAATATGGTGGCAATTGCTATGTAAACAATATGGGTATTAATCCCCCATTTGCACAAACATCCGACAAAATTGGCGAGTCCATGAAAATGATGAATTAGCATAAAAACAAGTCTAGAAACCACATAAATTCAGTACACAACATAATGGCTAACTAGTTAACCAAAAAATGTAACACCAACCAAACTAACTTGAAAACGGCTCCAAACTCATAGAAACCTCACATTGCAATGCAAAATTAGTAAGGTTGGGTAAAAATCCATGAGGAGAGTGATGTAGAAGGGATGATGACATGTATATACAAGAACTGTTCTGATCCTTGCCCTCTATCATAGCTCCTCGTGCAGATGTTGTCCCTCAACTACAAATCATTTGTGCGCTGCCACGACAAAGCACTTCTTCTCAGAACAATCCGAGTCTATTTTGTGACGGCCCACTTGTGTCGTGCAAAACCAATTTTTGTCACCAAAAATGGTATGGTGACATTTTTCGGCCATCAACCCCACTGTCACTGAAGTGTCATCACAAAATTTAAATTCTTGATGTACTAGCTTTTGTGTCAGGCAAGATCATGTATTTGGTAATGAACCCAAATTTATCACAGACGACCGTTATTGGTGATGCCCTAGACTACCACCTATGATAGGCCGATCTGTCACCTAAGATCATTTTTGGTGACCTAATCCGTGATGAGTCCATGGGCTTGACCGGTCAAAAATCTAACAAATGGGGCCAATAGTTACTGACGTGGGTTCTTTCACATGGGTCTATTGTTGGTTTTACCATCGACGACGCCCATTATAATACGTCGGGCGTTAGTTTTGACCGGTCAGTAACACAGATATATGGGCCTAGAAGATGCTGACGTGTTGCTTATATGTGGGACCATGCATCATTATTTTCTGTGACAGTGACCGTCGCCAACAATTGTGATGTTGGCATTGGACTGTTAAACGACTCTGACATGTCGGCCCAATGAGGTGCTGATGTGGATGCTGGCAAGTGGGTCCATACATGACACCTTCAAGTACTTTTTGCTTCTCTATAGGGGTAATCTTTACATATTCAAGTTCATTCCGCACATCTGGCATAAGATGTTTCACAACTTCACGTTCTTCTTGTTGCTCTACAAGGGCGTCAAGTTCTAGCTGTTGCCATTTCATGGTCTTCTAGATAGCTTCAAGTTCTAGTTGTTGTTGCTGCACTACCCGGGCCTTCTTGAAGTTTGGGGTATGTGATGCCATTGGTTGGGTCCATTGCACGTCCAGTCCCTTGGGCAATTGTATGCACTTGTGCCAGGTGGTATTGTGCAAGGGCAGATGCGGGGGGGGGGGGGTGATATTCCTATTTGCACGTATATAAACAACACATGAACCCTAGGATTCGTACAATAATATGCCAAGGTATGCAATTAGCTTCAATAAGCCCACAATGATTAATAATATATAATTAAAGGGTAAAATCCAAACATAAGTTTTGTTGAAGACACAACATCGCACACCATTGCAGGACATTTACAATATCAAACATGTGTGTTTTCCCACCTAGTTCATGTTTTAGGCAAACATCTTCCTTGCAAGGCTGGTTGCACACATTTTCCTTCTACTGTCCCATGCTCGACAAGATTCACACTGCTCCACCACATGGTACAATGGTCCAGAAATTGGAACAGGAAGAGGCACAGAAGAATAGAGAGAGAAAACGACGGGAGAACAGAAGGGACGAAGAGACTTAAACAACAAAAAAAAGAACAAACACAACCAAGAAGTTTCGACTACCCTCTGAATGTTAGTTCAAGTTACGTGGATTGTTGTCATCATCGGAGGGATCTAGTTTCTCGGATGGTGGAGTGACAAAGTCCACTTCCCATGCCATGGCAACAATTTTTGCTGCCATGGAAGGGTTTTGGGCTTCTCCCGATGATAGCGCTTCAGAGGGAGTTTTTACTGCCATGGCAACCAAATTCATTGCCCTGCCAGTCCTTTCGCCTAGGCTTGACGTAGTGGTTGATGCAGGCATTCTCGCTAGTGTGGCAGCCTAATTAGCTGTCATGCCTGCTGGTGGTGAAGTCGTGCCTCTGTGGCCTATGTTTGCCATACCGCTAGTAACAAGGAGGTGTCCATGTCCGCACCTGTGTGGCCCTTCTCCGAGAAGTGCCTCCGAGTAGTGTTGCGGGCCGCAGGGATGAAAGGCCTTTTTGATAAAAACTTAGTCAAGGAAGATGCCATCGCCTTCGTCGACAAGTCCACCACGGTCATGAATTTGGCGAATGACCTTGTCGTACGCCTTGATCACATGCACCGAGGGCCCATGCTACCCCCACCTTCACTGTCCTCCATGGGGATGACCTCTATAATGCCCTGGTAGCCCTACGACAACCCGTCGTCATGCCAAAAAAATACATGCCTTAATGTCGTGTTCAACAACGAGAGGAGGAAAGAAAAGCGAGAGGAAGCTATCGGAATTGAGGCTCCGCGGACCCTAGGAATGGTTCTAACTCTGGGATGTGCACAAAGAACTTTGCTAAGGCATGACTTGCTGCTCACTGTCTCATGGTGATGCTTTGTCATGCTTGATCGAAATGGGAGAGGAATGGGACATGGAGATTACCTAGGTTTTGGCCACCTTGCGGTGTATAATCATACTCCTTCTTTGTGGTGGATTGCCTGATGAGGAGGATAAGGATGAACTAGTACGAGGGTGAGCTGCCTTGTAAGACAGCTCAGGAAGATGAAGTGATTCAATATGGTCTCTCCTCTCTCTCTATCCTTGTCCTCATCTATGGTGGAGACTAACCTATATTTATACTGGCCCCGGTCCTATTCTCCCAAGGTTTAGGCGGGAAGGGATACCACAATGGCCAAATTCGAAGAGGGACAGGAGTACACCCCTATCCTGACAAAAGGTGGTCTTTGCCTACAAAGCTTCTGGTTGTGACGCGCTGGTGGGCTCAGCGATGACCTCCATCCAGCCGAGCCCTTGGTCTTGGTCTTGTTGCACCAAAGAGGTAAGCTTTGGGGATTCTTTGGGAACCCGCATGCTGGCTTTGTCCTTCAATCACCAAAGAGGAAACTGTCATTGCCTGCATGTGCTGGCACCATCTTGGCTCCACTCGTCATGGCTCACGTTACCACGCGCCTCGTGAGGCAGGGTTCGAGCCTAGAGATGTCCGCTCCTCGGGAGGCAGCCTCAGGACACAGCCTTGGGAGGCCGCTCCTCAGGAGGTCTTGATGTAGTTTCGCCTCGCGAGGCAGGGACCCTCGCGAGGGTCTTGCTTATGAAGCCTTGATGATAGGCTGCACCAGGCCGTTGGTGGAGCCACGCGCTGGGCCATAGGCAGACGGGCTTGGGTACCCCCAATCCTAGAGCCCCGACAATAGCCCCCGGGCCCACGACGCACTCGGCCTTGCTCGGAAGCGGAGACGACGAGGGGAGGGCGAAGCAATGCAGGCCCCAACCGCATGTGCGCTAGGCTCGACGTGTGGACTACGACGAGGCATAGATGACCCCACTTCCCCACTTCCCCTCAGCAACCACCAAGGCTGATATAAAGCCTAGCGTGCGCCGTGGGGCCATCATTGCTCATCCTCATCTTGCATCTTTAACATCCTTCCGTGATTCCCTTTGTCTTGTGTGAGGCTCCTCCAGATCCAGACAGAGCGCTACCTTTCCTTCTTCCCCACTGGCATTGGCAGTTTCGTGAATGACACCCACCGAGAAAGCAAAGTCCGCAGCCCCAGTTGCGAACTCCTCCTCCCCCGCGCCAGCGCTCTCAACCTCCTCCATCACTAAGGTGGAGGACCTCAATCCGCTGCTCCCGCTGACGGCCGGCAACCATAACGAATGGGGCGTGACCCAGATCTGGCCCAGCTCCATGGTGCAGAGTAGCCTGGCGGAGTCCTTTTACCCCTTTTTCCTTCACAGCGACTTCGTCGGGCTGGTTCTGACCTTCTCCGAGTTCCCCTACGCTATCCTCAAGCACTACCAAATTCGCGCCCTTCACCTCCAGCTCAACTCAATTCTCCTCTTGTCCGTCTTCGCCTTCTAGTGTGAGGCTTTCGTGCCCGTGTGGCCCTCAGTGGCGCTCTTCCACCACTTCTTCACCTTGCGGTTCACCGCCAGGACCCAGCGCTCCATGTGCGTCTGCTTTGTAGATGTGCTTAGTGGAACACGCTCCTGAAGGCCAGGAAGAAGGTTGAATTCTTCCGGTAGCGCTGATCTTCCTAGATGCTCGTAGCACTGACCCGCACTTGGCGCTTCCGGTGGTGCTGCCTAAGAAGGCACCTGAGTGGAGCTCCGCAAAACTCACTAACCCCCGAGCAAAACCCGTCCTGAAGAAGATAGACTCACATATGAAGGCGAAGCTGCTGACTAGGGCGATGAATGTGAAGGAGTTCCTGGCACATTGCCTCGTGCTGCTCTAGTTGCATTCAAAGCCCTTGTAGGAGTACGAAGGCGCGGGGGACGTGATGAGGCTGCACACTGCTGGCCTAATAGGCGAGGAGCGGGGCGTGGCCTTGTTCACCTTGCTCGGTTGTATCCCCATGGATATTCCCTAGGCCACACTGCCCTACTGTATAGCCGTGGCGACATGGAGTAGCTGGTCACGGCCATGCCCACCTTCAGCGAGTCGGGGCTTGAGCCGCATGACCGCCCCGATTCACCTATGGTGATGTCCTCCGGCAACAACAACAACAACAACGATGAGGACTCGGAGGAAATGAAGAAGGACGACCTCGGGAGGTCATCCCCACCGTTGCAGCGCCAGCTCCTCCTTGACCTCGAGGATGATGACGATGCTAAAGAGCTCCCGGCCGTGGATTCCCCAGGTCCCGTCAGGGCATCTGATACATCCATTTTGCATCATGTTTTCTTATTCATATTTACAATATTTTTATCCATAATAATGCTTTTTGGAGTAATTCTAATGCCTTTTCTCTCATAATTTGCAAGGTACACACCAAGAGTGAGAATTCTGGCAGCTGGAAATCTGGACCTGAAAAAGCTACACCAGACTACCTATTCTGCACAACACCAAACAAGCTGAGCCTTCACGGAGATTTTTATGGATTATTTAAGGAATATTGGAGCAAATAACTACCAGAGGGGGCCCACCAAGTGGGCACAACCCACCCGGGCGCACCAGGGAGCCCAGGCGTGCCCTAGTGGGTTGTGCCATCCTCGGCCCACCTTCGGTGCCCATCTTCTGGTATATAAGTCATTTTGACCTAGAAAATTAGAGGGAGGACATTCGGGACGAAGCGCCGCGGCCTCGAGGCGGAACTTGGGCAGGAGCACTTTTTCTCTCCTGCAGTGCGATTCTGCCTGGGGAAATTCCATCCCAGAGGGGGAAATCATCGTCAGCATCATCACCAATAACTCTCCCATCTTGGGGAGGGCAATCTCGATCAACATATTCACCAGCACCATCTCATCTCAAACCCTAGTTCATCTCGTGTATTCAATCTGGTTACCGGAACTATAGATTGGTGCTAGGGGTTGACTAGTAGTGTTTATTACATCTTGTAGTTGATTACTATATGGTTTATTTGGTGGAAGAATATATGTTCAGATCCATTATGCTATTCAATAACCCTATGATCTTGAGCATATTTATAATTTTTGAGTAGTTACTTTTGTTCTTGAGGTCACAGGAGAAATCATCTTTCAAGTAATCATGTGAACTTGATATGTGTTCGATATTTTGATGGTATGTTTGTTGCCATTCTCTTAGTGGTGTCATGTGAACGTCGACTACATGACACTTCACCATATTTGGGCCTAAGGAAATGCATTGTGGAGTATTAAATAGATGGTGGGTTGCGAGAGTGACAGAAACTTAAACCCTAGTTTATGCACTATTCCGTAAGGGACCGATTGGATCCTAGAGTTTAATGCTATGAATTTATTCTAATACTTTTCTCGTAGTTTTGGAAGCTTCCGGGAGGGTTAATCATAAGTGGGAGGTTTGTTCAAGTAAGAACAACACCTAAGCACCGGTCCACCCACATATCAAGTTATCAAAGTAGAGAACACAAATCAAACCAACATGATGAAAGCAACTAGATGAAATTCCCGTGTACCCTCAAGAACGTTTTGCTTGTTATAAGAGACCTTTTTGGCCTTTCCTTTGTCTAAAAAGGATTGGGCTACCATTCTGCACACTTATTGTTACTATCGTTACTCGCTCGTTACAAATTATCTTGCTATCAAACTACTCGCTACTTACAGTTTCAACACTTGCAGACATTACCTTACTGAAAAGTACTTGTCATTTCCTTCTGCTCCTCGTTGGGTTTGACACTCTCACTTATCGAAAAGAGCTAAAATTGACGCCCTATACTTGTGGGTAAGTGAAACGCCTTTGGAGTGAAACGCTATTTTCTGGCGCTATTGCCGGGGAGTGAAACGCCTTTGGTAAGTGGAATTCGGTAAGGAAACATTTATATAGTGTGCTGAAATTTATTGTCACTTGTTACTATGGAAAACAATCCTTTGAGGGGTTTGTTCGCGGTATCTTCACATTGTTCGGAAGCACAATTAGTTACCCCTCAACCTACTGCACCTACGGAAAATATTGAATATGAAATCCGTTCGGGTATGATAGAACAACTGCTAGCTAATCCTTATGCAGGAGATGGAACTGAACAACCTGATATGCACTTGATACATGTGGAATAAATTTGTGGATTGTTTAAGCTTGCAGGTTTACCCAGGGATAAAGTGATGAAAAAGGTTTTCCCTTTTTGTTTTAAGGGAAAAACATTGGCATGGTATAGGCTATGCGATGATATTGGATCATGGAATTGGAATCGTTTGAAATTGGAGTTCCATCTAAAAAATTATCCTATGCATCTAGTTAATTGTGATTGGAATTATATATATAATTTTTGGCCTCGTGAAGGAGAAATATCTCTCTAGCTTGGGGGAGGCTTAATTCGACTTTATATTCAATCCCCAATCATGAGCTCTCAAGAGAAATTATTATTCAGAATTTTTATGCTCGGCTTTCTTGTAATGATCAAACCATGCTCGATACTTCATGTACTGGTTCTTTTATGAAGAAGACTATTGTATTCCGGTGGGAACTTTTGGAAAGAATTAAATGCAACTCTGCAGATTGGGAACTTTACGAAGGTAAAGAGTCGGGTATAAAGCTTAAGTATGACTGTGTTAAATCTTTTATGGATACTGATGCTTTTCAAAAGTTTAGCACTAAATTCCATGATCCAATGTGGAATGATTTGCTACTCATGTTGAACCTCCTAAAGAAATGTGGGTTAAATATCACCCACCTATTAAACATGAAATTAAAGAACAAGTACTAGTTAAAGAAGAAACTATACTTTATAATGTTGATCCAGTTGTTCCTTCTGCTTATATTGAGAAACCACCTTTCCCTATTAGGATAAAAGAACATGCTAAAATTTCAAATTTGGTTAACAAAAGTTATGTTAGAACACCTAAACCTGATGAACAAATTAAAGTAGAACCATGGTTAAAGATCTCTTGGAAGAAGATATGGATGGGCATGTTATTTACTTCTGTGAAGAAGCTGCTAGAATTGTTAAACCTGAGGGGAAAGATAAACATAGACCAGTTGTTGGCATGCCCGTTGTTTCAGCTAAAATAGGAGATCACTGTTATCATGGTTTATGTGACATGGGTGCTAGTGTGAATGCCATTCCCCACTACTTGTATGAAGAAATTAGAGAATAGCACCTGCTGAGATAGAAGACATAGATGTTACTATTAACTTGCTAATAGAGATACTATATCACCCATTGGCATTCTTAGAGATGTTGAAGTTTTGTGTGGGAAGATAAAATACCCTACTAATTTTCTTGTTCTTACCACCCCACAACATAATTTTTGTCCAATTATATTTGGTAGACCTTTCTTGAACACCGTCAATGCTAAAATAGATTTTAAGAAACAAATTGTCGATGTTAGCTTTGGTGATGAATCTCACGAGTTTAATTTTTTCAAGTTTAGTAGAAATCATCATGAAAAAGAATGGCCTAATAAGGATGAATTAATTGGTCTTGCTTCTGTTGATGTGCCACCTACTATTCCTTTAGAGCAATACTTGCTAGACCATGAGAATGATTTACATATGTGTGAAAGAAATGAAATAGATAAGATCGTCTTTGAACAACGTCCTCTGCTTAAAAACAATTTTCCTATTGAAACTCTTGGAGGTCCTCCTCGACCTAAGGGCGACCCTGTGTTTGAATTAAAACCATTGCCAGACACTTTGAAATATGCTTATCTTCATGAAAAGAAGATATATCCTGTTAATATTAGTGCTAACCTTTCAGAACATGAAGAAGAAAGATTATTGAAAGTTCTAAGGAAGCATCGAGTTGCTATTGGGTATACTCTTGATGATTTAAAGGGCATTAGTCCCACTCTATGTTAGCACAAAATTAATATGGAACCTGATTCTAAACCAGTTATTGATCATCAACGTCGGTTAAATCTGAAGATGAAAGAAGTGGTAAGAACGGAAATATTAAAACTTCTTGAAGCAGGTATAATCTATCCTATAGCTGATACTAAATGGGTAAGTCATGTTCATTGTGTCCCTAAGAAGGGAGGTATTACTGTTGTTCCTAATGATAGGAATGAGCTTATTCCACAAAGAATTGTCACGGGCTATAGAATGGCAATTGATTAAAGAAAATTAAATAAAGCTACTAGAAAAGATCATTACCCTCTGCCTTTTATTGATCAAATGTTAGAAAGACTGTCTACGAACACACATTTTTGCTTCCTTGATGGATACTTTGGCTTTTCACAAATACATGTTTTACAATCTGATCAAGAAAAGACCACTTTTACTTGTCCTTTTGGAACGTTTGCTTATAGACGTATGACTTTCGGTTTATGTAATGCACCTGCTACCTTTCAAATATGTACGGCGGCTATATTCTCTGACTTATGTGAAAAGGTTGTTGAGGTTTTCATGGATCCTTTTCTGTTTACGGGAAGTCCTTTGATGATTGTTTATGCAATCTTGAGCGAGTTTTGCAGAGATGTGAACAAACAAATCTTGTCTTGAATTGGGAGAAGTGCCACTTTATGGTTAATGAGGGATTGTCTTAGGTCATAATATTTCTGAAAGTGGTATTGAAGTGGACAAAGCTAAGGTTGACGCAATGGAGAAAATGCCATGTCCTAAGGACGTCAAAGGTATTCATAGTTTCCTAGGTCTTGCTGGTTTCTATAGGAGATTTATTAAAGACTTCTCTAAAATTTCTAGGCCTCTTACTAGTCTTTTGCAAAAGGATGTTGCTTTTGTTTTTGATTATGATTTTTTAGAAGCCTTTGAAACACTCAAGAAAGCCTTAATTTCTAAACCTATTGTTCAACCACTTGATTGGAAGTTGCCTTTGGAAATTATGTGTGATCCTAGTGATTACGCTGTTGGTGTTGATCTAGGACAAAGAGTTGATAAGAAATTGAATGTTATTCATTATGCTAGTAAAACTATGGACATGCTCAAAGAAATTATGCTACTACTGAAAAAGAATATTTAGCAGTGATGTTTGCTTGTGATAAATTTAGACCTTATATTGTTGATTCCAAAGTAACTATTGACATAGACCATGCTGCTATTAAATATCTTATGGAAAAGAAACATGCTAAACCTTGACTTATTCGTTGGGTTCTCTTGTTACAAGAATTTGATTTACATATTATTGATAGAAAAGGAGCTAAGAACCCCATAGTAGATAACTTGTCTAGGCTTGAAAATGCGCTTGATGACCCACTACCTATTTATGAGAGTTTTCCTAATGAGCAGTTAGCTGCAATAAATGTTGCAAATAGTACTCCTTGGTATGCTGATTATGCTAATTATTTGTTGCTAAATATTTACCTCCTATCTTTACATACCAACAAAAGATAAAATTCTACTTTGATTTAAGACAGTACTTTTGGGATGACCCACATCTTTATAGAGAAGGAGTAGATGGTATTATTAGACGTTGTGTACCTGAGCATGAACAGGGACAAATCCTACGGAAATGTCACTCCGAAGCTTATGCAGGGCATCCCACTGGAGATAATACTGCTCACAAGGTATTGCAATCTGGATTTTATTAGCCTACTATCTTCAAGGATGCCCGTAAGTTTGTCTCATCTTGTGATGAATGCCAAAGAATAGGTGATATTGGTAAGCGTCAAGAAATGCCTATGAATTATTCACTTGCTTTTGAACCATTTGATGTTTGGGGATTTGATTACATGGGACCTTTTCCTTTCTCTAATGGTTATACACATATTTTGGTTGTTGTTGATTATGTTACTAAATGGGTAGAAGCTATTCCAACTAGTAGTGTTGATCACAACACCTCTATTAAAATGCTTAAGGAAGTTGTTTTCCCAAGGTTTGGAGTCCCTAGATATTTAATGACTGATGATGGTTCACACTTTATTCATGGTGCTTTTCGTAAAATGTTTGCCAAGTATGATGTTACCATAGAATTGCATCACCTTATCATCCTCAGTCTACTGGTCAAGTTGAACTTAGTAATAGGGAAATAAAATTAATTTTGCAAAAGACTGTCAATAGGTCCAGGAAGAATTGGTCTAAGAAATTAAATGATGCAATTTGGGCTTATAGAACAGCATATAAAAATCCTATGGGCATGTTTCCTTATAAAATGGTTTATGGAAAAGCTTGTCATTTGCCTCTTGAGTTAGAACTCAACTATGATTTCAAACTTGCCGGTGAAAAGAGGTTATTTGATATTAGCTCTTTAGATGAATGGAGAACCTAGGCTTATGAAAATGAAAAAATTATTCAAAGGGAATGTTAAAAAATGGCATGGCAAAAGAATCCAAAAGCATGAGTTCAAAGTCGGAGAATATGTTCTTTTGTACAACTCTCGTTTTAGAGTTTTCCCAGGAAAGCTCCTCTCGAAATGGGAAGGCCCATATGTCATCGAGGAGGTTTACCGATCTGGAGCCATCAAAATAAATAATTTCGAAAGGCACTAACCCGAAGGTTGCCAACAGATAACAAATAAAGCATTATATCTCAGGTACGCCTGTCAATGTTGAAAGTAATATTATCCAAACTTTGACACCGGAAGAACTCATAAAAGAGTCCTTCTGGAACACCCCAGAATCGTCAAAATAAGGAGGTTCGTGTAACTGCAATTAAACAGTCTCCAAAAAATCAGAATTTTTTTTTGTTAGTTTTGGAATATTTTAGAATTTTGGAAATAAAGAAACTCCCAGGAAACATCCCTTGGTGGGCATAAGACACCAGGGCGCGCCAAGCATGACCAATGCTCCCAGGTGGGTTGTGCCCACCTGGGGCACCTTCCGGATTCTGTTTTTGTTCTGTTTACTTGCCCTGCAAGATAAAAAATTTATATATACTTCCCAAACCTGTTAACCACCGTATCACGAAGAAATCCTCTGTTCTTTTTTCTTGCTGTTCCTGGTAAGATTTATAAAGCAAGGAAGCTACCGCAAATCCATCCCCCATGACAACACAGGCACTATTGGCAAAGGAGGAGGAAGAAGCTTCTTCATCACCAAAGGAGAACTGTCTATCAGATATGTGCACTCCCCTTGGCTTCTACCAAGCTTGGGGGAGGTGCCCCGGTATCGTATGATCCCACTCCCTTTTTTGATTTTATTTAACTGAGTTCGATCTTTTTGCTTTATATGAAATAAAGTTAGTTTGATCCTTTCTTATTTGAGATTCTGCTTAGCAATCAATCCTCGTAATCATGTGCAAGTTTTATAATAAATTTAGTCTGATTTTTGCTTTCTTTACTTTCATGTTGCAAATACAAAAAAGAAATAAAAAAGGAAGAAAAAATAAATAAATAAATAAAAGAAAGGAAATAAATCAATATGATCATATACTAATCCTATGGTAGGTGATAGCACCACATGAGGAAAAGTATAAGTAGGAAATTTTATTAGAGATTGACAAACAGAGCATTAGTCAATGATGCAACTCACGAAAGAATTAATAAGGGAAGAGAAGATTCACATATAAATATAATATCCTATAAATCTTTTGTGATTGTGAGCCCTCATCAAAATATTATATGCCAAAATTGTTGACGTTGGACAAGGAAGACAACTTAGTGATATATGTATATTTATATTCACATAGAAGTCATATCATCATAGATCCTTTAACATGTGATGCTTGGCCCCTATCTTTGCTAGCCAAAAATTCCGCACCAAGTAGAGATACTACTTGTGCATCCAAAACCCTTAAACCCAAATCTGTTTTTTCATGTGTCCACCATACCTACCTATGGATTGAGCCAGATCCCTCAAGTAAGTTGTCATCGGTGGAAAAAGGCAATAAAAATTGCTTCTAAATATGCGAGATTATTTAGTGTAAGAGAAAATTGAGCGTTGGACGAACTTGGATGAAAAAGAGTAAAAGCGACGGACTGCATAATAAAGGTTGTCATCCTAAGGGGCAATAAAACGTGATGTTCTCTTGCACTAAGGGATTCGTCTTGCAAACAAATAAGCGCATGGCAACCTCTACTTCCCTCTGCAAAGGGCCTACCTTTTAATTTTTGGTATTTACTTTTATGCAAATAGTAAAAGTTTTCCTTCTATTCCTTTTCTTTAGTTTTCTCTTTTGGCAAGCATCATTTGGTGAGAAAATATCTAGGCACATATGTCCAGTTGAATATAGATAGCATGAGTTATTATTATTGTCATCACCCTTGATGTGAGTATGTTGGGAGGCGAAACTATAAGCCCCTATCTTTCTAAGTGTCTGGTTGAAATGTTTTACTCATGGGTACAAGGCGAGTGTTAGCAATCATAGAATACTATAAGATGGTTGATTATTTGGACTTGCTAAAAGGCTCTGGCACGTGACTCTTCCTGAAAAGATGATGAATTGCAGTTGCAAAGTTGACCGAGAACATAGTGATACGTCTCCAGCGTATCTACTTTTCCAAACACTTTTGCCCTTGTTTTGGACTCTAACTTGCATGATTTGAATGAAACTAACCCAGACTGACGCTGTTTTCAGTATAACTGCCATGATGTTGTTTTATGTGTAGAAAAGAAAAGTTCTCGGAATGTCCTAAAAATCCACGGAGGCACTTTTTGGAAAATATAAAAAATACTGGCGAAAGAATCAAGACCAGGGGGCCCACACCCTGTCCACGAGGGTGGGGGGCGCGCCCCCTCCCCCTGGGCGTGCCCCCTGTCTCGTGGGCCCCTAGACCTCGACCGACCTCAACTCCAACTCCATATATTCATGTTCGGGGAGAAAAAAATCAGGGAGAAAGTTTGATCGCGTTTTACGATACGGAGCCGCCGCCAAGGCCTAATCTCTCTCGGGAGGGCTGATCTGGAGTCCGTTCGGGCCTCCGGAGAGGGGGATTTGTAGCCCTCGTCATCATCAACCATCCTCCATCACCAATTTCATGATGCTCACCGCCGTGCGTGAGTAATTCCATCGTAGGCTTGCTGGACGGTGATGGGTTGGATGAGATTTACCATGTAATCAAGTTAGTTTTGTTAGGGTTTTATCCCTAGTATCCACTATGTTCTGAGATTGATGTTGCTATGACTTTGCTATGCTTAATGCTTGTCACTAGGGCCCGAGTGCCATGATTTCAAATCTGAACCTATTATGTTTTCATGAATATATGTGTGTTCTTGATCCTATCTTGCAAGTCTATTGTCACCTATTATGTGTTATTATCCGACAACCCCGAAGTGACAATAATCGGGATACTTCTCGGTGATGACCGTAGTTTGAGGAGTTCATGTATTCACTATGTGTTAATGCTTTGTTCTGGTTCTCTATTAAAATGAGGCCTTAATATCCCTTAGTTTCCGCTAGGACCCCACTGCCACGGGAGTGTAGGACAAAAGATGACATGTAAGTTCTTTTCCATAAGCACGTATGACTATTTACGGAATAGATGCCTACATTACATTGATGAACTGGAGCTAGTTCTGTGTCACCCTATGTTATAGCTATTACATGAGGAATCGCATCCGACATAATTATCCATCACTGATCCATTGCCTACGAGCTTTTCACATGTTGTGTTGTGCTTATTTACTTTTCCGTTGCTATTGTTACAATCACTACAAAACCCAAAAATATTACTTCTGCTACCGTTACCTTTATTATCACACTACTTTGCTACTAAATACTTTGCTGCAGATACTAAGTTATCCAGGTGTGGTTGAATTGACAACTCAATTGCTAATACTCAAGAATATTCTTTGTCTTCCCTTTTGTCAAATCAATAAATTTGGGTTAAATACTTTACCCTCAAAAGCTGTTGCGATCCCCTACACTTGTGGGTTACCAAGACTAATTTCTGGCGCCGTTGCCGGGGAGCATAGCTCTATTGTCTGAGTCACTTGGGATTTATATCTGTTGATCACTATGAAGAACTTGAAAGATGACGGAACTAAGATTTTTCCCTCAACTACGAGGGGAAGTAAGGAACTGCCATCTAGCTCTGCACTAGATTCTCCTTCTGTTTTGAGTAAGCTTGCGACACCTAAACCTGCTATTGCTATGAACTCTGATATGTCGCATGTTATTGATGATGCCACTTCTGTTATGCATGATACTTATGATGAAACTACTTCTGTGCGTGATACTACTTTGCCGTTAGGTGAATTTCTTGATGAACAACTTGCTTGAGTTAGGGGGAATGAAATTATTGAAGATGCTTTTATTGATGATAGTGATGATGAAAATTCTCCCAATGATTATGAATTACCTGTTGTTCCTGAGGGTTATGTTATCAATGAAGAAGCTGCTAGAGCTACATTTTCTTGCAATGATAGATATGATCTTAAGAAATTATTAGGTAAATGGAAGCAACAGTCTCTTAATGCTAGAATAAAACCTGACCCTGTTTTTGCTACTTCACCTATCTGTGTTACTGATAAGGATTATGAATTCTCTATTGGTCCTGAAATTATACTTTAGTTGAATCTAATCCTTTTTATGGCCTTGAATCTGAAACTGTTGTGGCACATCTTACCAAGTTGAATGATATAGACACCCTGTTTACTCATGATGATAAATCTCGCTATTTTTATATCCTTAAGATATTTCCGTTCTAACTAAAGGGTGATGCTAAGACTTGGTATAATTCTCTTGCTCCTGGTTGTGTACGTAGTCCCCAGGATATGATTTATTACTTCTCTGCTAAATATTTCCCTGCTCATAAGAAACAAGCTGCCTTGCAGGAAATATATAATTTTGTGCGAATCAAAGAAGAGAGTCTCCCACAAGCTTGGGGGAGGCTTCTCCGATTACTTAATGCTTTGCCTGATTATCCTCTTAAGAAAAATGAAATACTTGATATCTTTTATAATGGACTAACTGATGCTTCCAAGGAATACTTGGATAGTTGTGCTGGTTGTGTTATCAGGTAAAGAACAGTCGACGAAGCTGAATTACTATTGAATAATATGTTGACTAATGAAAATAATTGGACTCTTCCTGAGCCAATTCCTGAGGCAATTCCTGAACCAATTAAGCCAACTCCTGAGCCTATTCCTAAACCCACTCCAAAGAAGAGAGGTGTTTTATTTCTTACTCCTGAAGATATGCAAGAGGCAAAGAAATCAATGAAAGAAAAAGGTATTAAAGCCGAAGATGTTAAGAATTTACCACCTATTGAAGAAATACATTGTCTTAATATACCGCCTGTTGAAGAACCACATTGTCTTGATAACCCGACACAGGTAGCAAAGGTAAATTCTCTCTATAGATACGATAAAGTTGAAATCCCCTCTACTAAATTTCATAGCCCATGCTTAGATGAGTTTGATGACTTTATGGCTAGAAAAGAAAGTTTTAATGCTTATGTTGGTAGAGAGTTAAAGAATAATGGTTTCGAGATAGGACGCGAGAGAGATAATATGGCTAGAGTTAAAGGTGAACTCAAACTCATTAGCAAATATGCTTCTATGGTTGATACTCAAGCTGAGCAAGTACTTAAAGCTCAAAATGATTTGCTTCCCCGCCGAGCTCCGTGGATCCGCCGGCGAAGATATTGCCGTGCATGTCGAGCCTGTCGTGGGACAACCGACTCTGGCGGGGCGCCAAGCCCTTGCCGTGGAGGCAACCATTCCCACGGCATAGGAAATGCCTTTGGTCCACATGTGAAAGGCATCAAGCTTCCATGCGATGGATGGCTTTTGCAAACCCAACATGCGACGATGTGGTTCATGCCAACAACAAATATGCACAACTTGATTCGTGCTGATATCTAGACTGGGCCATGTATTCTGCTGCTGTAGCACGACCCTCTTTTGTTGGATATTACGTACTGTTGTTAGTTTGAAGCACTCCTCTGGTTTGAAGGATAAATACCTTCCTGGGATCAAGTGCATCCTCACTCACCTGCGTAGGATGTACTGATAATGATGATGGAGATGCTGTGCAGAAGCCATATATATATATATATATATATATATATATATATCAATTAGGCTTCAAGTGCGTACTTGTTAGTTAAGCCTATGGTTAAAATGTGACACTAAATACGATTAGTTACTAGTACAGTAGCAGTAGTAGTATACGTCGGTCAAATTATTCATCATGTCCACACATTGAATTTACGTGACAACACGCTGCACGTGAGGTGACACAAGAATCCCGGCAGCGTGTTCAGGTATTCTGGACTTCAGATTTAGAGTACCACTTATCTTTCGAAATCTTTCATCATTCACTTAAAACAGTCGATTGATCATACATTGAGTACCATATAACTGGAATTACCGATGCAAGTCGAAGAAGGATTGGTCGGTGCTTCCGGCTGGCGTCAAGTTCGATCCCATGGATCAGGAGCTAATTGAGCACCTTGAGGCCAAAGTGAGTGCTGACAGCGTGAGATCTCACCCTCTCATCGATTTGTTCATACCGACCATCGACAGCAAACATGGCACATGCTACACCCAACCTGAGAAACTTCCAGGTAAGACAGCGATCGGCCGTCTACTTGCACAAACATATTCCGTTGTTTATAGCTCTATTTTTCTTTTTAGACGCATGCCTGGTGAATCAATTACAATTTGACAGTTAATAAAAAGTGAAACAAGTGACAGCAACATGCCAAAGATGTTATGAAAATGCCAACTACATACACTAAAACCTGTATTCGATAATACTGTAGGTATCACACTGAGTGGCCTAAGGAAGCATTTCTTCCAGCGCAATTCCAGGGCGTTCAAAAGGGGCATGTGGACGCGTTGCAAGATACAGTCGGAGTGCGGCATGCACGCAATGTGGCACAAGACCGACAATACCTTGCCGGTGATGGTCAACGGCCGGCAGACGGGCAGCAAAAAGGTTCTGGTGCTGCACACCAACAAGAACTTTGACCAGCAAAGGACCAACTGGGTGATGCACTAGTACCACCTCGGGGACCTGGAGCAAGGGAAGGAGCGGGAGCTGGTCCTCTGCAAGATTTTCTACCAGACGAACACAAGGGCCAGGACTAAAAAGATTATAAGTTACTCCCTCCGTTCCTAAATGTATGTCTTTGTAGAGATTCCACTGGATGGACTACATATGGAGCAAAATGAATGAATCCACACCTAAAATGCATCTATATACATCTGTATGTAGTTCATAGTGGAATCTCTACAAAGACTTACATTTAGGAATGGAGGGAGTAGTTTGGTATTGGTAGTTGTACTACCTTGTCGTCCACAAGTTGGTATTGTTGTTAACGATCTTTTGGTATGAACTTGCATTTGCTTCCAACCATCATGCCGAGGGTCGACGTGGATATAAAGCTGAATCATTTGTTTCGAAACTGTAACATCCCAAATTTCCAATTTGGCATGTTATACATAGATCATCCATGCATATCTTCATTGCTTTTTCGTTTGCAATCCTCGAAATCCTAAGTAACTCAAGGACCCTTGGAGAGAGTTGGGGATTTTTCGATTTTCATATTTGAGTTTTACCAAATAATGAATTTGATTTTGATTATTTTTCTCTCCGGAAAAATATTTCATTTCAAATACATAAATGAGGGGACATAATATGACTTCTCCAAAATAATTGAAATATCGGAGGAAAAATGTTAAAATCATTATTGGGTTTTTTTGAGTTTATTCGGAATTTTATTTGCCCTAGAATTTTTTTCATGTTTTAAAAGTTGCATTTTAGGGGCCAAGAAAAGTTCATCTCTTTCTAAATATTCCATTTAGACGGAGAAAACTTGTTTTGGAATTTTTTGATTTTTATTTATTTTCCTAGGATTTTTCTAAGTCGTCGAAATGTTTTTATTTAAAAAAGGAACTCATACCGACCGGGCCAAGGGCCCAGCCAGGCCGCCCGCATCGCCGCCGCCTCCCAGCAAGGCCCAGTGCCCTGCAGGACGCCGAGGGAAGTCCGCAGGACTCCTCATGGCGCCCCTTCCCAAGCCGAGCAGCCCCCTCCTTAAATACCACCGCCCGCCGCCCTCACCACCACCACCACCACCACCACCACCGCCGCCGAGCAGCCGAGCCGCCGTCTTCCGTCGCCGCGCCCTGCCCGAGCCGCCGCCGCCGCCTTCCGTGCCGCCGCGCCCGAGCCCCGCCGCCCCTCGCCGAGCCCCGCTGGAGCCGCTCGCCTTGCCGGACGACCTCGTCGGAGGTAGCCGCCTCGCCGCCGGTTGTTTTTTTGAATAAAACCCCTTCGTTTTTTTGGAACACTAGTTCGTTTTTTTATATAGATCGGTTTTATTCTTCGGTTTATTTACTTAGCGAGCGTTCGCTCGTCCGTTCGTTTTAACGAACATGTTCATCGTTTAGTTTCTGCTAATGAACGTTCGTTCGTTTAGCCTTTCATCGTTTTTCTTTTTATCGGATTTATTCCGCGATTATTCTAATCGCGATTTCTGATCCGATGTTCGAACCTGTTTATCTTTTCTCTCGTTTATCGGAATCAAGCGATTCAAGCGCCTGGAGTTTCATCTCGAAACCCTCTTTCTGAATAATCAACTCAAACAAGTTTTCGTCTCTGTAAATTTTGACCCTAGTTCAGATTAGTAAACGGATCTTATTTCTTTGGCCGTTTGAGTTTCGTTGCTCCGTTTGATTTGTTTCTTTTTGCGAAGCGGAGTTCTTAAGTTGAACTCTCCGGTCAAACTCTTTTATTTTGAGTTCTACTTGTGCATCTTTGCTTATTGCTTATGTATCTTATTGTTTGTTTGCGATAGAATTCCCGGAGTGCGAAGCGTGTTACTACGAGTCTCTAGGATTCACGGATCATCAGCAAGGCAAGTAACACATTGATCATACTCTTTCCATACCCAGTTTTTATGCATTAGTTTCAACCCTCAAACATTGCATGATCAGGATGTCTTTAACATGTGGGTTGGGAAGTAGTTGCTAAGGTAGAACCTATTGCCATGTTTATTTTCAAACCCTTGGGAGTTATTTCTACGTTATGCTTATATTGCCATGCTATGCTCGTAGGCGTGGATTGGGTTTGAGTGTTTCCATGACAGATGTGAGATTGTTAATTAATGGTTTACTTTAGGTGGCAACTTTAATACACATCTAGGTGGATTGAGGCACCTGGGGTATCCAGTGATTGCCTGTTTTTTTTTGGAAATCTCGGGGTTACCGTGTGATCTTCCTATGGACCGCCACCCAGGCTCAAAGGGAACTGAGTTAATTCATGCTAGAAACTTCCATGTGCAGCCACAAGCTATTATGGGCTCTAGCATAGTTGAGTAAGTTACGCGAAGCTCTTGAAGAGGTGGATCAGCAGGTAGTGGGTTTTGTAGGTTTGGTATGGTCTACCCGGAGTAGAGAGTTAATGTTTCTGAAAGACTTTGTCTCGGTCATCCGTTTCTGAAACACCATGTAGTGCGAGAAATTCAACGGAGGAGATCGAGTCTTGTGGGGAAAAGTGCGAAAACCTCTAGAGAGTGTACAATCTAATCATGGTTAGCCGTGTCCCCGGTTATGGACAATTCTGAGTATCTAGTACTTGATTATTCACATGTATCCCGACACTCTTAATTAGTATTGCTGGGATGTTAACTATATTAATTGGGATCATTGAGTTGGGGTTACCTTCTCAAATGATGTTTCAACCACCATGATAGTTAAATTAAAAATTATATTCCTTTGTTGTAGGGAAAAATAGGCTTTTCGCAAAAACTGTAACCATAGAGCTTTCCACCAGCCAAATATGCATGTAGTGGTAGCATTACTCTGTTATTGCTCTTTTGCGTTACATTGCGGCATATTCCATGTGTCTGACCCGTTCTCGGCTGCAACGTATTATGTTGCAGACTTTTCGACGAGTGTAAGGTTCGATAGGTCGTTGCCGTGCAGCTCAGCTATGTCGCTGGAGTTGATGGACTCACTTTATCTTCCAAGCCTTCCGCTGTTATCGCATTAGATGGCCTTAAGCCATATTATTGTAATAAGTTCTCTTTTGAGACATTCGATGTAATAAGTGTGTGATTGCTACTCTGTTATAAATCCTTGAGTAATGTGTGTGTCAAGCATTACCGATCCAGGGATGACACAGAAGCACAGAGACTTGACCATCTGAGGTCGGGTCGCTACAAGATGGTATCAGAGCACATGCTGAGTGTAGGACACTATCACTAAGATAAACCATAGGTCACTCTACTCTACTCATTTCTGACTCCTCTCCATTTTCCAGTCTTTAGGATGAAGGAGATGAAGAACAAGTTTGCACAACTAGATGAAGACACACCTTTTGGACGCCACTTGAAGGAAGTCACTAGGTACTTGAATATTGGAATACCAAGCTTCACCGGGACGTACAACGCCACTTTACCAGAAGAAGAGCGCTGGATGATTCAAGTACGAGTTCCGGGAAGGACATTCGCGCCAACTTCCAAACCCATAGAGTTTTCTTTCGAAGCACCCACTTGGAGCCTTGGCAAGAGTATGGAAGCTCACATTACCATGGGACGCATTGGAGAAATCTACAACAGGGAGCTTAAAGACACCACCTATCAAATATGTGGGCGCCAAGATGAACAATGGGAGATGATCAGCACCAGGAAGGATAGATCTGTCGCAGCTTTTATCCAGGAGCTAAACCAGCACATTCGACATCAGGAGAACCAGATGTGCGCAGACATGATGGAGATGAAGAAGGCGAAAACTAGGATCATCGAGCTGGAGGAAGAACTCAAGTTTACATGCGATGGATATGAGGAGGAAATCAAGACCCTACTGGAGAAGAATGATGACCTAGTCGAGAAGATCGGAGTCTTCATGGGAGGACCAGCCCCGAGAGAAGAGGAAGGAGGTCCCACTTGTCCGGACAATTACATCATCATCGACGACACCGATTCAGATCCAAGTGATGATGACTACGATGATGAAGCTGGAGCAGACATCATGGAGTCTTCCACCGATCAAGATTTCTAGATAACCACCATATAATAGTAGGGATAATTAGATTTATGCCCGAGTTACATCCCTAAATCATTTCGCCTAATTCCCAAAAGTCACGGTTACATCCAAGTCACTTTGCTCCTCTTATGCTTTTGCCCTTTGACCGTTTGACCGTCAGTTTGAAAGCTTCATAACTAATTCATACTAAATCAGAAAAATGCAAATAAGATACCAAAATGTTCAGAAAAACATGACCTATATGTGAGAGTCATTTGCATTCATCAAAATAGTGTTGGAAAGTGCCCAGCCAAGTTTTAGCTCTTATGCTACCACCATGAATAGTAAAATCTAAAAAAGTTCAAAAAAATTCAAAAAAAAATTGGTGGCAAAGAACGACAAATGTTTTAAGTGCCTGCCAAGTTTCATCAGGGAATAACATTCATGGAAGTCGTGGCAAAAAAATAATCTATTTTGGAGTGCTGATTGTTTTTTTGCGGCGGCACCCACAAATGTTATTCCCTGATGAAACTTGACAGGCACTTGAAACATTTTTCATTCTTTGCCACCAAATTTTTTTGAATTTTTTTGAACTTTTTTAGATTTTACTATTCATGGTGGTAGCAAAAGAGCTAAAACTCGGTTGGGCACTTTCCAACACTTTTTCCATGAATGCAAATGACACTCACATATAGGTCATGTTTTTCTAAACATTTTGGTATCTTATTTGCATTTTTCTGATTTAGTATGAATTAGTTATGAAGTTTTCAAACTGAAGGTCAAACGGTCAAAGGGCAAAAGCATAAGAGGAGCAAAGTGACTTGGACAAAACCGGTGACTTTTGGGAATTAGGGGTAAAACAGACGAGTGGGACACAATTAGGGGCATAAATCTAATTATCCCATAATAGTAGTATTCCCCCATGTAACTAGTAGTAGTGGAGCACTTTTGCGATAGTCCCATACCGTTTTGTATGCCCTTGCTTGATTGATTGAATGAATGCTTGTGTTTGCCTCATATGCATATGGGTAGTGTTTCTCCCCTAGTTCTTTTTCTATTATAATCTCTTCCATCTAAACCGATCAGATGCCTCCAAGAAGAGACCCTGATTTTGTTTTTCCCCTGGAGATCACCCAGTTGATCCAACAGCAGAATGCCTTGATGCAATTGCTAGTTCAGAACCCGGGCAATGCCAACAACAACCCGCCGCCAGTGGATAACCTCGCCCGTTTCTTAAATTTACAGCCGCCGGTGTTCTCCAGTAGCATCGAGCCAATAGTTGCAGATGATTGGCTACGCTGTATTGGAAGGGAGTTAACCACCGCAGGATGCACAGATGCTGAGAAAGTGCATTCTGCCGCACACCAACTGGACGGACCTGCAGCAGCATGGTGGGAGAATTTCACAGCCACCTATCCTATCGACACTGTCACATGGGCTCAGTTTCAGCAGGCTTTTTGTACTGCCCATGTCTCGAATGGAGCTATGCAGATGAAGAAGCGTGAGTTTCGCAATTTACGCCAGGGGAACCGTACTGTTGGCCAGTACGTGGATGAGTTTAGCAAGTTATCACGCTATGCCCCTGATGATGTGGACACAGATGCCGCGAAGTAGGAGAAGTTTATGGAAGGGCTGCATGATGAGATGAGCATGCAGTTGATGGTAGCAACCTTCAACAACTACCAGGAGTTGGTAGATAAGGCTCTAATGATTGAAGGAAAGCAGCAACAAATTGAGAACCGTAAGAGGAAGTATGGACAAGGGAAATACAACTCAGGAGCTCACCAGAAGCCTCGCTTAACCCCGAACTCGGGAGGACTTGTTCATAACCATGGAGGTCATAACCATACTGGAGGAGGATCGCATAAACATAATGGTGCGAAGAACGGGAATGGGAACGGAGCCAACAATAATTAGAATCGCTCTAACCCATCTACACCCGCAAAGAGAGACTTAAGTCAAGTCATTTGCTACAAGTGCGGGAAGACAGGGCACTATGCCAATGACTGCCCTGAAGGAAAGAATGGAAACGGAAATGGGAGCGCTGGGAAGAAACCCAATCCATTCAACAAAGGACAAGTGAACCATGTTAACGTGCAGGAAGTTGAAGAGCTGTCGGATGCGGTAATAGGTAAGTTTTTGGTTCAGTCATTTACCGCTATTGTTCTTTTCGATACTGGTGCATCGCATTCATACATATCAAGGGGATTTGCGGAAAATTTTAAGTTACCAACCCAAACCCTTAGGACCCCTCTTTTAGTGAGCTTGCCTGGAGCAGAGTACATGGCTAGCAGATGGTGCACCCAGATACCCTTAATCATTGGCAAGCATGTTTTTCCGTTTGACCTAATTATCTTGGAGTCGCAAGGATTGGATGTGATATTAGGTATGGACTGGATGTCAAAGTATGGAGGAAGTATTGACTGTGCTAGCAAGTCAATTTATCTTACCACCCCAGAGGGAAAATGGATTAAGTATGTATCTAGGCATGTGCCTAGGAGGAGCCAAGTAAACGCCCTCACGGGAGTTGTACAGGAGGAAGTACCGGTAGTAAAGGATTTTCCGGATGTTTTTCCCGAAGAGTTACCAGGTATGCCACCTGATCGAGACATCGAGTTTTTGATAGAGCTATTGCCAGGTACAGGTCCAATATCCAAGATACCCTATCGGATGCCAGCAAATGACCTGGAGGAAATTAAGAAGCAGATCAAAGAGTTGTTGGAGAAAGGTTACATTCGTAGAAGTTCATCACCTTGGGGAGCCCCAGTACTTTTGGTGGAGAAGAAGGATAAATCCCTGAGGATGGTTGTTGATTACCGAGCTCTGAATGAAGTAACGATAAAGAATAATTATCCCTTACCGATGATTAATGATCTGTTTGATCAGTTACAAGGAGCTAAGGTGTTTTCAAAGAGTGATCTACGATCTGGATACCATCAGTTGAAGATCCGAGAGAAGGATATACCAAAGACAGCGTTTACCACTCGGTATGGATTATATGAGTATACGGTCATGTCATTTGGACTGACTAACGCCCCTGCCTATTTCATGAGTATGATGAACAAGGTGTTCATGGAGTATTTGGACAAGTTTGTTGTGGTATTTATTGATGATATTATAATATACTCGAAGCACGAAGAGGAGCATGCGGAACACTTGCGTTTGGTTCTCGAGAAACTCAGGGAACACCAGTTATACGCCAAATTCAGCAAGTGCGAGTTTTGGTTGAAGGAAGTTGGATTTCTTGGGCATGTTATATCGGAGAGGGTATAGCGGTAGATCGATGAAGTTCGATCGGTCATTGAATGGTTGGCACCGCTTGATTGGCGAGATCCGATTTCCTTGGTGGCGGGATATTATCGGAGATTCATTGAGAATTTTTCCAAGATTGCTAAACCAATGACTGAATTGTTAAAGAAGGATACTAAGTTCAAATGGACGGAGGATTGCGAGACAAGCTTTCAGGAGTTGAAGAAACGATTGACTAGCCCAATCTTGACCACGCGGATATACATAAGGAGTTTCAAGTGTATTGTGATGCCTCTCGCTTGTGACTTGGATGTGTGCTTATGCAGGAAGGAAAAGTTGTTTCGTATGCCTCACGACAACTGAAGCCTCACGAGTTGAACTATGCCACGCATGATTTGGAGTTAGCAGCCGTAGTGCATGCGCTGAAGACCTGGAGACATTATCTTATTGGAAACCATTGTGATGTGTACACGGATCATAAGAGCTTGAAGTACATTTTCACACAGAAGGAGTTGAACCTCAGACAGAGGAGATGGTTGGTACTTATAAAGGATTACGATATGAAGCTACACTATCATCCAGGAAAAGCCAACGTCGTAGCACACGCTTTGAGCTGGAAGAGTTATGATAATATCCTTGAGAGCAAAGGATTGCGAAAGGAGTTAGCTGCGGAGATCATGGAACTTCGATTGGAGATTGTTCCAAGAGGTTTTCTTGCAGCAATGGAGGTTCAGTCGACGTTGTTGGACAACATTCGAGAAGCTCAGAAGGAGGACAAAGAGATTGCTGAGATAAGAGAGAGGATGGGCGAAGGTAAAGCCAAAGGTTTTCGCGAGGATGAGCACGATACCTTGTGGTTTGAGGACCGGGTTTATGTGCCCAACAATTCGGGGATCAGGAAGTTGATACTTCAGGAGGCCCATGACTCACCATACTCGATTCACCCCGGAAACACCAAGATGTATTTGGACTTGAAGGAACATTTCTGGTGGACTGGTATGAAGAAGGATATTGCCGAGTATGTAGCCGTATGTGATGTATGTCAGAGAGTGAAGGCCGAGCATCAGAAGCCAGCAGGACTGTTACAGCCTATGCCAATAACCGAATGGAAGTGGGACAAACTTGGTATGGACTTTATTACCGGATTACCCAGAACCAAGGCAGGATATGATTCTATATGGGTAGTTGTGGATCGTTTGACCAAAGTAGCTCACTTCATCCCGGTAAAAACAACTTATACAAGTGCAAAGTTGGCCAAGATATATATGTCCAGGATCGTATGTTTGCATGGAGTTCCGAGGAGCATCGTATCAGATAGAGGAACACTCTTTACTTCAAAGTTTTGGCATCAACTACACCAGACTTTGGGTACCCGATTGGAGTTCAGTACCACTTTTCACCCGCAGACAGATGGACAGACAGAGAGAGTCAACCAGATTCTGGAGGACATGTTGAGAGCCTGTGCGCTAGATTATGGATCTAGTTGGGATGAAAATTTGCCGTACGCAGAGTTCTCTTATAACAACAGCTACCAGACCAGTTTGAAGATGGCACCGTTCGAAGCTCTGTATGGACGCAGATGTAGAACACCATTGATGTGGGATGAGGTAGGAGATCATCAGTTGTTTGGACCAGATTTGATCAAGGAATCAGAGGAGAAGGTTAAACTGATCAGAGACAGACTAAAGATTGCTCAGTCCAGACATAAGAGTTATGCAGATTCAAAACACAAGGAAGTAACCTATGAAATTGGAGACAAAGCCTATGTACGAGTATCACCTTGAGGGGAGTAAAACGTTTTGGAGTTAAGGGAAAGTTAGCCCCGAGATTTGTAGGACCATATCGCATTTTGGAACGGGTGGGAGAAGTTGCCTACAAGCTGGAGTTACCTGAAGGATTGTCAGGAGTTCACGATGTGTTTCACGTATCACAGCTGAAGAAGTGCCATCTTTGAGATGGCGATATACCGTTGAATGATACAGTACCTTTGGAGGCGATTCAGCTGGATAATAATCTGACCTATGAGGAGAAGCCAGTAAAGATTCTTGATTTTGATAGTTGAGTCACTCGCAACAAAGTTATCAAGTTTTGCAAAGTTCAATGGAGTCATCATACCGAGGAGGAAGCCACCTGGGAGCGAGAAGAGGATATTCGCAAGGACCATCCGCACCTATTTTCTAGCCAACCCGAATCTCGAGGGTGAGATTCATCTTAACGGGGGTAGGTTTGTAACATCCCAAATTTCCAATTTGGCATGTTATACATAGATCATCCATGCATATCATATTTCATTGCTTTCTCGTTTGCAATCCTCGAAATCCTAAGCAACTCAAGGACCCTTGGAGAGAGTTGGGGATTTTCCGATTTTTCATATTTGAGTTTTACCAAATAATGAAGACGAGGAATTTGATTTTGATTATTTTTCTCTCCGGAAAAATATTTCATTTCAAAAACATATATGAGGGGACATAATATGACTTCTCCAGAATAATTGAAATATCAGAGGAAAAATGTTAAAATCATTATTGGCTTTTATTTGAGATTATTCGGAATTTTATTTGCCCTAGAATTTTTTTGCATATTTTAAAAGTTGCATTTTAGGGGCCAAGAAATGTTCATCTCTTTCTAAATATTCCATTTAGACGAAGAAAACTTGTTTTGGAATTTTTAGATTTTTATTTATTTTCCTAGGATTTTTCTAAGTCGGCGGAATGTTTTAGAAAAAAGGAACCCGCGCCCGACCGGGCCAAGGGCCCAGCCAGGCCGGCCCGCATCGCCGCCGCCTCCCCGCGCGCGCCGCCGTGCCCTCAAGACGGACGCCGAGGAAGTCGAGCGGACTCCTCCCGGCGCCCCTTCCCCAAGCCGAGAAGCCCCCTCCTTAAATCTGCCGCCCGCCGCCCACCACCACCACCGCCACCGCCGCCGAGCAGCGCCCGAGCCGCCGCCTTCGCGCCGCCCGCGCCGCTGAGCCCCCGCCCCTCGCCGAGCCCAGCCGGAGCCGCCCGCCTCGCCGGACGACCTCGCCGGAGGTAGCCGCCCCGCCGCCGTTTTTTTTAATAAAACCCCTTCGGTTTTTTTGAACCCTAGTTCGTTTTTTTATATAGATCGGTTTTATTCTTCGGTTTATTTACTTAGCGAGTGTCCGCTCGTCCGTTCGTTTTAACGAACATGTTCATCATTTAGTTTCTGCTAATGAACGTTCGTTCGTTTAGCCTTTCATCGTTTTTCTTTTTATCGGATTTATTCCGCGATTATTCTGATCGTGATTTCTGATCCAATGTTCGAACATGTTTATCTTTTCGCTCGTTTATCGGAATCAAGCAATTCAAGCGCATGGAGTTTCATCTCGAAACCCTCTTTCTGAATAATCAACTCAAACAAGTTTTCGTCTCTGTAAAATTTGACCCTAGTTCAGATTAGTAAACGGATCTTATTTCTTTCGCCATTTGAGTTTCGTTGCTCCATTTGATTTGTTTCTTTTTGCGAACCGGAGTTCTTAAGTTGAACTCTCTGGTCAAACTCTTTTATTTGGAGTTCTACTTGTGCATCTTTGCTTATTGCTTATGTATGTTATTGTTTATTTGCGATAGAATTCCCGGAGTGCGAAGCGTGTTATTACGAGTCTCTAGGATTCACGGATCGTCAGCAAGGCAAGTCACACATTGATCATACTCTTTCCATACCCAGTTTTTATGCATTAGTTTCAACCCTCAAACATTGCATGATTAGGATGTCTTTAACATGTGGGTTGGGAAGTAGTTGCTGAGGTAGAACCTATTGCCCTGTTTATTATCAAACCCTTGGGAGTTACTTCTATGTTATGCTTATATTGCCATGCTATGCTCGTAGACGTGGATTGGGTTTGAGTGTTTCCATGACAGATGTGAGATTGTTAATTAATGGTTTACTTAAGGTGGCAACTTTAATACACATTTGGGTGGATTGAGGCACCTGGGGTATCCAGTGATTGCCTGCTTTTTTTTTGGAAATCCCGGGGTTACCATGTGATCTTCCTATGGACCGCCACCCAGGCTCAAAGGGAACTGAGTTTATTCATGCTAGAAACTTCCGTGTGCAGCCACAAGCTATTATGGGCTCTAGCATAGTTGAGTAAGTTACGTGAAGCTCTTCAAGAGGTGGATCAGCAGGTAGTGGGTTTTGTAGGTTTGGTATGGTCTACCCGGAGTAGAGAGTTAACGTTTCTGAAAGACTGTGTCTCGGTTATCCGTTTCTCAAACACCATGTAGTGCGAGAAATTCAACGGAGGCGATCGAGTCTTGTGGGGAAAAGTGCGCAAACCTCTGCAGAGTGTACAATATAATCATGGTTAGCCGTGTCCCCGGTTAAGGACAATTCTGAGTATCTAGTACTTGAGTATTCACATGTATCCCGACACTCTTAATTAATATTGCTGGGATGTTAACTATATTAATTGGGATCATTGAGTTGGGGTTACCTTCTCAAATGATGTTTCAACCACCATGATAGTTAAATTAGAAATTATATTCCTTTGTTGTAGGGAAAAATTGGCTTTTCGCAAAAACTGTAACCATAGAGCTTTCCACCAGCCAAATATGCATGTAGTGGTAGCATTACTCTGTTATTGCTCTTTTGTGTTACATTGCGGCATATTCCATGTCTGACCCGTTCTCGGGCTGCAACGTATTATCTTGCAGACTTTTCGAGACGAGGAGTAAGGTTCGATAGGTCGTTGCCGTGCAGCTCAGCTATGCCGTTGGAGTTGATGGACTCACTTTATCTTCCAAGCCTTTCGCTGTTATCGCATTAGATGGCCTTAAGCCATATTATTGTAATAAGTTCTCTTTTGAGACATTCGATGTAATATGTGTGTGATTGCTACTCTGTTATAAATCCTTCGAGTACTGTGTGTTGCAGCATTACTGATCCAGGGATGACACGGAAGCACAGAGACTTGACCATCTGAGGTCGGGTCGCTACAGAAACGAATTGTTAGACACCTGATTTTTATTTGATGGGTAGCATAAGCACCTGCGGCTTGAATTCCCAGTTCTCCAATTTTTTTGAAACAAGTGCATGCGCTTATTATCATGATGAAAAAACAATATCCCTGCTGCATCCTAGTTATTAGTCTGTACTTGCAGAATTCTCTCGTTTATTTAGCACGTATATTGTTTTTTCAGGTCGAGCAAGTTTCAACTGGGTTATAGACTACCCAAGCTTGGTTTTGTTTTTAACAGGCCTATCCCATAACGCCAACGGGGCACAAAGATACAGCAGGTATCTACTGGCCTCTGGCCTGCCAGCGTTAGTTATATTTTGTCTAACAACATCTGCAGGCAGTTTTTTTACTGAATAAAACACACAACCTAGTTCTATTTTCCTCTTGAAACGCATTTCCTACATCCGTTTTCTAATCTCTACCTATAGTTTTACTAGTTCATATACACGTATCATTATATTGAAAACACATAAAATTCCCTTTTTATATTTACATCCTTATTTTTTTGTTTTTTCCCACCCAGCGCTGATTTTTTTTACCACTGGTTTACCCTTAAACCAACTCAATTGTCCCACGTCTTATTTGCTTACAAAAACAAAACAATTTTTTGGCAAATCAATAAGTTCTTAAGAACATGTTTATCATTTCAGGATTATAACAGTTCGGACTCCACCAAAATATGCAAAATAAGGTTAAACTTTTTGACCGTGGTCCTGGGCAGAAAATGGGATGTAATAAATTACTTAAGAATTAGCAAATGGGCTGCAAATTATTAAAAAAATAGCAAATGGGCTTTATGTTGTCTGCCACAGATTTGGAGGCTGACTTGTGGGCCTACGAAGTTCATGCGTACACAAGGTTTCTCAAAAAAGAAACTTAGTCAACAATCGACTCTACCAGCGTCAGACCGTTAGATGTCAATCTAATGGCAATCATGCTTCTTCAGTCTCTGATCTTCCTGCCCCAGCAGCCCAAACCAGCGTCGTCGGAACCGCATGCTCCCGCCTCCTGTGGCCGGTTGTGCTGCTGGGAAGGCCTCACGGCCCAATCATACTTGCATCCCTGGCCTGTCTATCCCTCTACTCAGCCACACGTCCTGTTATTTTCCGGCGATGGCAGCCGAACTAGTAAACCCTCGTACTCTTCACTGCGTGGGCAGCCACTGCCGTGTCTTCCCCGGCTCCATGTCGTTCCCTTCGTAGGCCTCGCCGTCGTCCACCGCCCTGGTGCTCTCGGCGCGGTGTGGTCAACTTGGTCAACGAACGACATCCATCGGAAGTGGATTGTACGTGGAGAAGCTGACATGTAGGTCCACGATCGCACACAAGGAAATGCCTCCTTGTTACGTGCAAAATAGTGATTCCTCCACCTGACATTTGGGACCTGCTGGAAGGGTCTCTGTATTTGGTGAAAAAAAGTTCCCTTCGCTGACAAGTCAGACCCACCAACTATATCTTCGCACGCAAGAAAGTGCCTTCTTATTGCGCACAAAAAAATGAATACCCCCTGCCAGCTGGGACCCACCATAGTGAGAGGCTGACTTGTGGGCCTACTAAGTTGACGGGGACGGAGGGCTTTGTCAACTTATTCAATATATGAATGATTCTAGCTCCAATGACCGTACGATGTCCATCGAACGGCTGTAGTGCTTCTTCAACCTCTGGTCTTCTTGCTATAGCCGCCCAAAGCAACGCCGGTCGTGCTGCATCCTCCTGCCTCCCATGGCCGGATGTGTTGCCGCAGAGGCCTCACCGCCCCCATACTACTCCCACTGCTGGCCAGGCCATCCCTCCACTCACCCACTCCCCATATTATTCTGCGGCGACGGCAGCCTCACACTACAGCCGAACTAGAGAACCCTCATACTCCTCTTTGCGTGGGCATCCACTACCGCGTCTTCCTCGGCTCCGCGTTGTCCCCTTCTTAGGCCTCGCCATCGTCCACCGCCGTGGTGCTCTCGGCGTGGCATGGTCAATGTGGTCAACGACCGACTTCCATCAAAAGAGTACTGTATGTGGAGAGGCTGACAGCTGGGTCCACGACAGCCGCAAGGAAGTGCCTCCTTATTACGCGCAAAATAATTATTCCTCCACCTGACAGCAGGGACCCACCGGACGGGCCACCATATTTCACAAAAAAATGTTTCCCCCCTGACTGCTGGGACCCACTAGACGGGCCACCGTATTTCACAAAAAAAACATTCCCCCTGCTTTCAGCTCGGACCCACCGGAAGTGCCTCCTTATTACGCACAAAAAAATGAATACTCCCCCTGCTAGCTAGGACCCACCTTGGTGGGAGGCTGAACTTGTGGGCCTACTAAGTTGATGGAGGGCTTTGTCAACTTAGTCAATATGAACGATTCTAGCTCCACTGACCGTACTATGTCCATCCAACGGCAGTAGTGCTTCTTCATCCTCTGGTCTTCTTGCTCCAACCGCCCAAAGCAGCGCCGGTCATGCCGCATGCTCCTGCCTCCCGTGGGTGGCTGTGCTTTCGCGGAGGCCTCACCGCCCCCTATTATTCCCATCGCTGGCCAGGCCATGCGGCGATGACAGCCTCACACCGCAGCCGAACTAGTGAACCCTCGTACTCCTCTCCGCGCGGGCTTCCACTACCGTGTCTTCCCCGGCTCCGCGTCGTCCCCTTCCTAGGCCTCCCCATCGTCCACCGCCCTGGTGCTCTCAGCACGGCGTGGTCAACTGGTCAAGGAACGACTTCCATTGGACATGCACTGTACGTGGAGAGGCTAATAGCTGGGTCCATGGCCGCAGCAAGGAAGTGCCTCCTTATTACGTGGAAAATAATGATTCCTCCACCTGACAGTAGGTACCCACCGGACGGGCCACCGTATTTCGCGAAAAAAACGTTTCCCCCCTAACTGCTAGGACCCACCAGCTACATCTTCACACCCAAGGAAGTGCATCCGGGCAAAAAAACGATTCGCCCCCTGACTGCTGGGACCCACCAGCTACATCTTTGCACGCAAGGAAGTGCCTGACAGTTGGGACCCACATGGTCGAAGCATACGTAGCGTTGTCATTCTGGTCGTGAACGTGTACGTACATACTGGTCGATGTAAAGGCGCGCACGTGTCGTAGTATAGGCGCGCACGTGTCGTAGTAGAGGCACGCACGTAGCATGTACACGTCACGCATAAGCAGCGAGGTGTAAGAAAGAAAATCTGACCCGCGTCACGCATACATCTGGGCGGGGTCTCGAACGTATACTCGCGCATACGTATGGCCAGGGCTCGTGTACATGGCTGGGTTGAAATGGAGAAACTGCGTCATCATCGTGTTCATGGGGAGGCAACGGAATGCGTTGTGTTCATCGAGAGGCAACATAATGCGTCGTGTTCATCGGGAGGCAACAGAAGGCGTGGGAGCCAACCAGCTTGGATGGAACAGGCGATGGAAACGAGGCCTGGCGTACTGCAGAACAGACCAAATAGCCTTGTGTTCAACTGGCTATGTTCGAAACGGGAGCCTGTTCATCAGGAGGGGTCTGGCATACCGCAAAACAGAGGAAACGGACTTATGTTGGACCTCCTATAGTCGAAATGGTGTCATGTTGATCGGGAGGGGTGTGGCATACCGCAAAACGGACGAAACGGACTTGTGTTGGAGCGCTACAGTTGAAATGGGGGTCCTTTTCATCGGGAAGGGTGTGGCGTACCGCAAAATGGGACTCCACGGGATATTGTTCATCTCTACCGTCGACCTCCTCCAGCCTCCATGGGCTACTGTTCATCCACCGTCGACCTCCTCCAGCCTCCACCTGCTCTTGTTCATCCATGGGCTCCTGTTCATCCAGCCTCCACCGCGCGCTACTCCACCGGCTACTGTTTAACCACCCCTCTCCACGGGCTCCTGATCAACCACCCCTCCACGGGCTCTTGTTCATCCACCCCTCTACCGTCTACTGTTCATACAACCCTCCATGGGGTCGTCCTGTTCATCCAGCCCTCCACGGGGTCCTGTTCATCCAGCCCCAACCGGCTCGATTGACCGGGGTCGTGTTCATCCAGAGGCAACACCACGGGGTCCTGTTCATCCACCCCCACCGCTCACTATTCATCCACCCTCCCCACCCCCGCAACGCCATTGCTCATCCAGAGGCAGCATCAATCAACTTCAGTTAGCAGCAGTAGCGAAGGAATCGCTCGATCGAGTTCAGTGTTAACAGACATCGATCGATCGCTCGGGTTCAGTAACGCGTAGCATGGAGTGCAATCGCTCGGGTTCAGTTACAGCCAACGCCTCGCACACACGCGCGTACGTGTATGAGAGAAACGTGCATCGCTCAGCCCCCGACCACCCACCGTAACCGGGAACTCCCCGAAATTTTCCTCGCCCTCGCCCAAAGAATGTCATGCAGCTACGTCTCCGGCACACCTAGGACGAAAAGCCCATTTTCTGTCATGATTTTTTGTCATAGAAGTAGGAGCCCACCACATCTATGATGATACCGGGTTTTGTCACAATTATCGTCATAGAAGTGTCATAAGTATGACAGAAAAAATTTCGTTCAGCCCAAAATGTCATGGATGTGTCTTTTTTTGTAGTGTAAGTAACGGGGTGAGTTCGCGCCGGGCCCCATCACGGGCCGCAGGAGCTGGCAAGGGAGCTCCAGCCTTGGGGCTCCCGCCGGAGGCGGGCGAGTCCTCGCGCGCCTCTCCAACTGTCTAGGACACACAGGAAAACCTACGCTACTACGTGATGCTGCTAACGCTACAGTACGATCAGAGACCCTTCGAGAAACTGTGTGTGATGCAATAATCACAAACAGTGGTGTAAGAGAACCGTCAAAAATGTGCAAAACATTTGCGATGACGGATGCATCAAACACGGTTCTGATTTTTGTTGCATGTGCGATGCAGGGCAAACGGTTCAGTTCAATTAACTATTTGCGATGAGAAGGAACAAAAGAAACGGGCGGCCATATGAAGGCAAGTGCGGTACACAGCATACGGTTCACTCGGATGTTGTGATTAGTCAACACAGCAGAAACGCTCAGCCAGATCAAGGTGTGTGCGATATACAACATGCGGTTCACGCGGATGAACTATTTGTGTTGAGACAAGAACACGAATGCTGTTGGGCTGCTACAAAACCCCTATAGTTGAAAAAAAAGAACAGAAACGGTTCAATATAACAAGATGTGTCACGCGGCAAATATGTCTGTAATCAGAAATGTGTAGGAAGACTGATAACAACACAGACGATTCCTGTTAACAAGCCGTGTGTGTTGTGAGCAAACGATTGTTGGTATACAATTGTCAGTGATTGATGAAATCATCACCGATGGGTTCCCTTTTTTAGTCCGTGTGTGATGTGATTTGCTCTGTTTACAGAGCATGAACATATATACTTAGAAAGACAACATTGCATAACCAAATTATTCATACAATTACACAAGTGACTACACAGATAACATTTTCACACACCAAAGTAAGCAATTACATGCATACTAAACTAGGAGAAACGAGGATCTAATCATCTACTTCTTGTTGCGATGACGCTTGCCATTGCTCCGCTTCCGGCTGGATCCCTGGCCGTTGTGGGGAAGGAGGCACTTCCTCATGTCAACGATCCGCCTGTACATGTCATAGCACGTGTACGCCTCCTTGACCACGTACACGACGTGAGCTTGGTCGAGTTTTGCCATCCAGGCCGACTGCCAGGCATGCTTGTCGTTGTTGCAGGAATCCGTCATGTCTCTGTAGTAGGGGTCGATGATGGCCTCGGCGAGGTGAACTAGTGAGTCCTTCTCATGCTCCTTGCTGCCCCAGATCTTGTATTGGCCCTGGATGTCAACAAGATTTTGGGAGGTGATGCCTGAATTCTTGAGCACCTTGACATTGTTGGTGATTTTGACAGTAGCGAACATGTAGTGGGGGATGTTGACCAACCTAGCAAACGCTCGCAAGGCCTTGTGCCTAGGCAGTAGTGGTAGACGAGGACGTGGTGGCCCACGCACATCTGGGTAATGACACACCTTGGGACAATACCCGACACGAGTGCGGGTGTGCTCCATGTCGAACCCGACCACTTTGTACTTCTTGTCGGCAAGCAACAGCTCCATGATGCAGATGGAGTGCCCCACCCAGACCGGGTGGTTGGTGTACACCACCAAGAGCTCCTCGCACCTTCGGTGGGTGTCCACGACGGCATGGATGGTGGACTTCTGCTCGCCGTCGGCAGCTGCTCGGAGCGCCATTTGAGCCCCGCGGGATACTCTCTAAGAATTTGTCATGGTTGGTGTGCTTCTTGCAATGGTGGGGCGCGATCGAAAGGTTGAAGAAACACAAGGGTTAAATAGTTGCTGTAACAAATGGCGGCCAGCCGGCCTGTAATCATCACGTCTTGTCACAACGTTCATAGCAGAGGATTCCAGTGCATGCATGACAACACCGCACCGCAGTGAGGATTCCAGTGCACGCTTGACAACACCGCACCGCAGTTTGATCGTGTGTGGGCTCGAAGAGGCGCCAAATGTATCATCATGAGCCTCTTCCTGTGCTACCACGTAGTTTACCGCGCAAGCTTCCCGCCCGGCTTGGTTTGCCACGCGTCGGGTAGAACAGGGACAAATCATGGTTGTTTATTGGCAAAAAGCTTTGTAAAACGAAGTGTGTGGAATGACTTCTGTCGTAAGTTTACCCGTGGGTGATGAGGTCAAAGTTACACAGAAGGGTGATGATGGACACTCGAGTGCGATAATTAATTCTATGCTCTATAGGGCACACGGTGGAAGAAACCAATTGTGTGAAATAATGTCCAAGATCACAGTCGAGTTAGCTATACAGATCGTGTGCTGTGAGATCGACAAGGTAAACAGATTCGAGAATGGTTAATAAAATCAAATCTAAGACCATTGCATATTAAGTTCAAAATAGTGTGACCAATATACGAGTCTCATACGATGCCATTTCAATGATTGTAACACAAAGGCTCGAAATATTACAAGGTTCAAGTTCAAGAGTTATATGGCTCAAATTTGAAGATTACTAGGTTCAAACTGATATTAGAAATGAAATTCAGCTCATCAGCTACAAACGCTCACGCTGATCCGCTGAACATGGATATCAGAGAGGTTCAAACTAATATTACCACTTCTAAGTCTGGTTTCGAAACCTCATAGGTTTTCCAAAGGGGTCAGCCACTGAGAAGTCATGTATGGGGTTGACACGATGAGTTCTGATTACTCTGTCATCTGAAGTGCCAAAATGAAATTCAACATTTTTGGAGCCTATTCCATTCTGCCTTAGGCGCCGGCACTGATCAACAAACCATTCATTTTTTCGAAATAAATGTACGGCAAACCACATTACCTTCAGCACCCTTGCTTTGGCAATAAAGAACGTGGCAAATATAATCTCCGATAAGGTCCCTCGGTTGGAGTTCAAATTAATTTGTGAGACATGCAGATCCAGGTATTCGACGTGATTGTTATATTGTATCACATTATCCACCACTGGGCCTAATCTTATCTGCAAAATAAGAAAACGTGTTAGTACTTGGATGCAGTTTTGAACACTACTACATGCCTATTTGGTTTGCAGGATTTGTAAAATGCACTAACATGCCATCTTCGATCTGACATGATTAACATGGGCATTAACATGCCATCTTCCATCTTCACAAGATGTTGGAGTGGATGAAAAGTTCCCTAAGAATACTAGTACTAATGAAACCAAAGGAGAAATGCATATGGATTGTTACCATATGGATCAAGCATTGTCATTGTAAACTTGGAAAAGGAGACATGTATGTACTGAAATCGTCCAAAAGAATCCTTCGGAAATCATAGTACATTGTCATTGTAAACTTGGAAAAAGGTGTCACAAATAGAACTCCCTTATTGTTAACATTTAACAGGAAAGGAACATCACCTCGATATATATCTTCTACAGGCACATAAAGCATATCAGGAAAGTGACAACTTGCTCTAGGTTGGGGCCAATAGATTCTAGTGCCAAGACCTTCACTATGCACAGTTTGGCGGTCAGGCTTGTCAGAATCATTTTCTGAATGACAGATGAACAAACATCTTCAACATTAGAAATAATGTTAATTTGTAGAAGGATAGGTAGAAGGCGGCTGTTGTACCTGAACGGGTGTGGATCCAATAACATGTTCGGAGTAATTGTCAGACGAGTAGACCAGAACTGTCAATTTCAGCACAGAAATGACAAATGGTTCTTGTTCGACCTACTTGATCAAGTATATGTAATCTCTTAACTGCAGGTGTGTCCTCAATGACCATACTGTGGTACACATCTTATGGTGTCTTCCTGCCGAACCAGCAACACACATAAATAGTCCGGAGAGTCATGGAGGTGATGTGGAATGTACTCAACCCATTGATCGCCTAAAGATGAAGGTACTCGAGTGAAGTACAGCCATGGAGCAGGCACTCCATGTCACCATTTTAGAGGCAGACAACGACGAGCTTGAGGTGGTTCAGTCGTGGTAGAATAAGAGCGTGTGCATCATTAAGTGGGGGGGACGGTAGTTCTTGAACTTGGCGAGGCGCAGCATGGGCTTGAGGTGGAGCGTGGACATTGGTACCGAGCGCATATGCCCATCATTAAAAGTGAGCTCCTCGAGCTGATCTAGGGCGGGGGATCCGAACCAGTCATCAAGCTTGGTTCGGTCCCTGCCGTTGGAACGGAACATGCCCATTCTAAGGCCTCTGGTTGGGCCAGGGTGACTGCCGAGGATCTTGGAGAACGCATCCAAGCTTTTCCGATAGCCATGGCATAGCTTGTTGGTGTCGATAAGGTCGAGAGGGGTGAAGGTCCATAGGAGGCGCCACCGCCGGGAAAGGACATTTGTCCGCACTCCACATTTGATTGGGAGGAGGGAGATGATGAATGTCAACATATCATCGGGGAGGCTGCTGATGAAGTCTATGCCTGCTGGAGTCGCTTGCGGCTCTAACTCGCCAGCCTTCGCTTGTTGGCATCCCAGTTCTCCACCTCCAGAGTCTCCTTGACAGTGGCGCTTTCTGATAGAAATGAGAGTACAGGGAATGTTTAGTTAAAACAGGGCAATAGAAAAGTGTATTGGTAACTATAAGTTATTAGGTAGGAATATAGTAAGAAAAGGGAATAACAATTGGTTGCTTAAATACTACACAATTTATTTAACATTTCTGGATAAGTCAACAATCACATAGTTGAAAAGAGAACTTACTTCGAACAAACTCAGGACAGATGATTTTGTCGGGGAAGTTAGCATATATCTTATGACGAGGCCCTTTTATGTGCATTCCAATTTTAGTGCCAGCTTTCAGTACATAAAACTTAGAAATTTCTTTCCAAAAGCCAGCGCCAAAATAGGAGTCACCACGTTCATCAAGTCTTAAAGTAGCAACGATTGTAAATCCATGGTTTGTGTGTAGTATGACATCCGTGCAGCCTCGATCTATGTAAAGGGAAAAATTGTGCACTACATAATCTGTTGCATAGCAAGGGATGCTGCATAAAATGGTAAGATTGTTAAAGAAAATATGGTAACATGCAAATATGGGCCCAAATTGAAAAAACTGTACAACAGTAAAAATCGAAGGACAAACATCTATAATTAATATAGGGTAAACATGATGTCACGAAAATATGAGAGTAATCGGAAGAACAATACATGATTAATTTGCCTAATATAGAAAGAAGAGGGGGGAATCCACTTTGACGTATATAGTGCATGTGGCACTCTTTATCCAAATGTAGCAATATTTAGAATATCTTCAGGAAAGTAGGCCATGCCAACTGATTTAGGGTGAGATTGAACATACCGCGCACATGCTCAAGTCATCTGGTACATTGAGATGGAAACTCTGGCGGAGGTCGCAAGGTCCTGATGTGTCAGCGCACTATACACTCTATGAATGAAAGAAAACCCTCACATCAGCACGAATAAAAATGAATTCACGGAGATTTCCTTCGGGTGATTAAAAGAGGCAGATGAACTAGGATCATATTTGAGATAATATCTCATTAAATTAGTTACCTTGTCCATGAGAATAAAACCTCAGTATGGCAGATTCCCCAACCGAGCGGAGCTTGGTCGACCTCGAGCAGCGTCGACAAAGTCGATGGCGATAGGCAGCGGTAAGCGGAAGTGGCGAAATGCGGTGGGGTTTGCCGGCAGCCTGGCGGTGACGGCAGGCGGCGAGCTAAATGGTTACCGCCACGATAGGCGGTGCCATGCATAGACGTGGAGGAGCTTCTACAGGTGTGAATGGGGACCGGAGCCATGGGGTGGCGGGCGGCGGTGAGGGTTTTTGTGACATGGGGATGACGAGGGTTTTCTTTGTTCTTTTTTGAATTGGGCGGTGAGGGTTTTCTGTCCCGCAAAGAATTTCGGAGGCAACGGTTTCGTTGAGCCAACCGTGTGTGATTGCCGCAACAAGCAAAATGAAATTCATTCCAATTTTGGGAACCGTGTGTGATTGAAACAACAGGCAAAACGAAAGTCACTGCACACAGTTCCAATTTTGGGAACCGTGTGTGATTGATTTACTACCCCCGTCCTGATTTATTGGTCCCCTCTGTAATTTGTACCAAATTTCGACCAAATATATGACTAAGAAATGTTTATGCATGTCACCAAAAACTATAACAATGAACAGTATGTTCAAATACGCATCCAATGATATAATTTTTTCTTACCTGCACTAATATTTTGTCAGTTAAATCTTTGGTCAACATTTAACACAAATTACAAAGGGGACCAATAAAAGAGAACGGAGGTAGATTCCAACAACCGAACTAATTGCATCCATATCCCACAGTTAGACATAAGTAAACATAGATTAAACATACTCAGACATAGATAATAAGCGTACACGTACACAAGCATAGATCAACCGTCATTAAGCATACTTCTCCAAGTATTCGGCGTACGCGCCGTGCTCCACCCTGCGAGCATACTTCTGCTTGAAGGAGCCAACGACCCGTCCTCTTGCATGCACCAAAACACTTTGATACGCGTCATGAAGCTTGTAGTTGCAAAATGGGCATCGATAGCCACCGTTCCAGGTCCTAATACGGTTGTTATGCATTCCCGTATAAAGCTCCCTCCGGATTTGCCTCTTGTACCTCCTCTGGACATCTTCATCCTTGTAGCGACCTGACCCAAATGTGTCGAAGTCTCTGTGCTTAAGTGTCATCCCTAAATCGGTATGCTGACACACACAGTACTCGAGGAATTGTAACAGAGTTCAATCACACACTTTATTACATCGAGATCCTCAAAATAGTATTTATTACAATAATATGGCCAAAGGCCATCTAAAATAAAATAATTGCGAAAGCATCAAAGGTAAATGAGTCCATCCAACTCCACGGCAAACTGAGTGCAGAACAACGACCTATCACACCATTAATCCTCGTCGCAAAAGTCTACAACATGAGACGTTCCAGCCGTGTAGGTCAGCGAATGGAATATGATGGCAATTTCACACCATAGAATAATAAAGAAAAAAACTATCTCTATATGCAAATTAAGCTGGTGGAGGCTCTAAGTTTAATTTTTGCATAAAGCCAATTTTACCCTACAACAAAGGAATAATTTTTTTACTTACTACTAAATTAAAATGCCATTATTGAGAAGGTTCCTCCAACTCAATCCCAAAATTCCCAGCTTATTAGTAACCCAATAATTTCATTAAATAGAGTGATGAGATCAACCAATAATTCACTTCTAGATACTGAAGTTGTCCATAACCGGGGACACGGCTAATCATGATTAGTTTGTACACTCTGCAGAGGTTTGCGCAATTTTCCCCACAAGACTCGACCACCTCCATGATCGGAAGATCGAGACGTAGACTTTCAGAAGCATTTCCCCTTAACCCTGGATAGACCGGTACACCTACTTTCCCCTACATCAGCTAGTCTACCACGGAAAGAGGTCACACAACTTACTCAACTATGCCAAAGACCATAATGGCTTGTGGCTGCACACGGAAATTTCTAGGCATGAAATATCTTATGATCCCTTTAAGCCTGGGTGGCGGACCTAGGGTAATCACACGGGTACTCCGGGATTCCCCTTGGGCAAGCACTGGTTACTCCAGGTGCCCCAAACAATCCACCCAGATGTGTATTAAAGTTGCCACCTTAGGTTATCCCAAAATTATTACCTCTCACAACTTGCATGAATCACACGTACCAATCCCCGTCTACGAGCATGGCTAAGCTAGATATGATATAACGAATATTCTCGTGGTGATCAAAGGTCATAGGTTCCTACCACATGAACTACATAGCATAACCACATGTTCCATATCCTACTCATGCAATCTTTGAGGGTTAAACTAATGCATAGTAAAAACTAGGTATTGAAAATTATCATCAAAGTGTGAACTTGCCTTGCTGACGATCGTTGAACTCTAAAGATTCGTAGTAGCAAGTCTCACACTCCGGATGATCTAGCGTAAGCAAGCAATAACATACATAAGCATAGAAGCAAGGAATCAAAAAGAAAACAAAGAGAGGACTTTGGAAAACTTCAAAAACAACCAAATAAAGTTTCTGTACAGAACGTAATTTTTACAGTAACAAAAATAAATGATTTTGGTTTTAACAGAAAGTACACGTTACGAGCTTCGATTTGCAAAAAGAATCACCTAAAACGGAGTTACGAAACTCGAGTTACGGCCTAACGAAGTTTGAATTCAGATCTGTTTGAATTCAAATTTTAAAATTTTCAAAAAAAAACATTATCGTTTGGTTCTCTGGATAGAGGATATTTTTATGAAGCGGTAGGAAAAAGAATCAACTAAATCGGATCTATAGACTAAAAGATATACTAGAACCAAGAATTGGTATAGAATCTGAGATTGGAAAAAATATACTGGAAAAGGAGAAATAAATTGGCCAGATGCCAAGTGGCACTTTCGATTGGTTGGCTGGGTACTCACGGACTTGTCGCGGAGATGAGGAAGATGGTGGATCCGGTGTGCTTGGCCAAGGATGTGTGCGGGGACGGTGTAGAGGGCGATGAGGCGGATCCGAGCAGGTCTCGGACGGGATAGTTCTCGTCTCTGGCGGCGGTGGAGAAGCCGCCGAATACACGAACTCCGACGAGAAATTGGCGAGGTTAGAGATGGGGAAAAGCTCCGTAGGAGAGGGCTTGGACAAGGGGTGAGAGGGCTCCTGTGGTGCTTTATATAGGGCAGGGGCGGTCAAGAGTTGGGTGGGGCGAGATGTGTTAATGGCTGCAGTTTCAAGCGCTCATGGTGGCCATTATGGTTGACTTTGAGGTGCACCAGGGGATGGGAGGGGTCGAGGGAGGTAAGGGGAACCGGTTCCGGCAGTTATTGAGTTGGGAGAGGGAGAGGAAGGGAGGGATCGAGGTACAGGCGTCCATGGCTGTTGCTCTCTGTTCATGTTCCTGAGAGGAGGAAGATGGCCATCGGTTGGGCTGGAAGATATGGGCCTTAGTGGGAGAAGTTGGGTCAAGGGCAAATGAGAAAAAATATAAGAGATAGATGGGCTAGATAGGCTGACAGAGAGAAATCTTAACTAATAACAATATTAGACTAGATAATCAATAAATAAATTGTTCGCTCTCTCAGAATTATTATTTAGATCTGAAGAAAAATGTTCACATATAATATGGTCTTATATATGACCTTGTGAACATTTATCCGGCCTAAAATGCAAATTTTTAAAAATAAACATTTTTGCTAAACTAATAAAATAAATTGCAAATAAAACCCAACAAATATTTTTTTGGTTCCAAATTCAAATTCCAATATTTTCCTTCTGATTTTGAAGAAGTCATTTTTCTTCTCTTTTTTTTGGAATAATGAAAATAATTTTTTTGGTGGAACCAAGTTTGATCCAATTTCCAAATTTTGAAATTTCAAAAGTGGGTTTTAGGGAAACTTCCAACTCTCTCCTTTGGTCCTTGAGTTGCTCAAAGTTCCTTGGATCAAAATCAAATAATACAAATGGGGCAAAAATGCATAAATCATGGATGCATATGAATGATCTATTTATAAACATCCAAATTGAAATTTTGGGATGTTACAAACCTACCCCCCTTAAGATGAATCTCGCCCTCGAGATTCGGGTTGGCTAGCAAAAAGGTGTGGGTGGTCCTGTCGGAGATCATCTTCTCGTTCCCAAGTGGCTTCTTCCTCAATGATGACTCCACTGAACCTTGCAAAACTTGATGACCTTGCTGCAGGTAACCTTGCTTCCAGTCTCGAGAATCTTGACCGGCTTCTCCTCAAAGGTCAGATCACTATCCAACTGTATGGCCTCCAGTGACACTGTATCTCTTAGAGGAATATCGGCCATCTCTGCATGGCACTTCTTCAACTGGGAAACGTGAAACACATCATGAACTCTTGACAAGGCTTCGGGTAATTCCAACTTGTAGGCAACTTCACCCATGCATTCTAAAACTCTGTACGGCCCCACAAACCGTGGTGCTAACTTTCCTTTGACTCCAAATCGTTTAACTCGTCGAAGTGGCGACACACGCAGATATGCTCTATCTCCGACTTCATAGGTTACCTCCTTGCGTTTAGTATCGGCATAACTCTTCTGTCTGGATTGGGCTATTTTGAGTCTGTCACGGATCAATTTGACTTTCTCCTGTGAATCTCTAATTAAATCTGGTCCGAATAATTTACGGTCTCCAACTTCATCCCACATCAATGGTGTTCTGCACCTCCTTCCGTACAAAGCTTCAAAAGGGGCCATTTTCAAGCTAGCTTGATAGATGTTGTTATATGAGAACTCTACGTAACGCAAATTATCATCCCAACTAGATCCATAATATAGCGCACAAGCTCTCAACATATCCTCCAGAATCTGATTGACTCTCTCGGTCTGCCATCTGTCTGCGGATGAAAAGCTGTACTGAACTCTAGCCTGGTACCCAAAGTTTCATGTAACAGATGCCAAAACTCTGAGGTAAATTGTGTTCCTCTATCTGATATGATGGTTGTCGGTGTCAAAACCGGCGGATCTCGGGTAGGGGGTCCCGAACTGTGCGTCGAGGCGGATGGTAACATGAGACAAGGGACACGATGTTTTTACCCAGGTTCGGGCCCTCTCGATGGAGGTAAAACCCTACTCCTGCTTGATTAATATTGATGATATGGGTAGTACAAAAGTAGATCTACCACGAGATCAGAGAGGCTAAACCCTAGAAGCTAGCCTATGGTATGATTGTTGTTCGTCCTACGGACTAAACCCTCCGGTTCATATAGGCACCGAAGAGGGTTAGTGTCGGTGTCAAAACCGGCGGATCTCGGGTAGGGGGTCCCGAACTGTGCGTCTAGGCGGATGGTAATAGGAGACAAGGGACACGATGTTTTTACCCAGGTTCGGGCCCTCTCGATGGAGGTAAAACCCTACTCCTGCTTGATTGATATTGATGATATGGGTAGTACAAGAGTGGATCTACCACGAGATCAAGGAGACTAAACCCTAGAAGCTAGCCTATGGTATGATTATTGTTCGTCCTATGGACTAAAACCCTCCGGTTTATATAGACACCAGAGAGGGCTAGGGTTACACAGAGTCGGTTACAATGGCAGGAGATCTACATATCCGTATTGCTAAGCTTGCCTTCCACGCCAAGGAAAGTCCCATCCGGACACGGGACGAAGTCTTCAATCTTGTATCTTCATAGTCTTGGAGTCCGGCCGATGATGATAGTTCGGCTATCCGGACACCCCCTAGTCCAGGACTCCCTCAGTAGCCCCCGAACCAGGCTTCAATGACGACGAGTCCGGCGCGTACATTGTCTTCGGCGTTGCAAGGCGGGTTCTCCGCCAAATTCCATGTGCTTGCCGAATAGTGTTCGGCTTCCTTATAAATGTTGCGTTCCTTGGCTTCCATGCCCAATAATGGCCCTCTTCCACGTGTCGTACGAATGCGAAAGACCAGGGTATTTTTACATTTTAACCCCTAGCTGCGTGAATAAGCTGCCTATAAGAGAGGCAAGAATCCAGATCCAAATCAGACCATCCTCCTTCCACGAGTACTCATCGGAGCGCTTCTAACAAAAATCCACTCCATCATGGATCGTCGACGCGGCTCCTCCTCTCGCGCTCCCAGCCCTCAGCCAGGAGATTGGAGGAGATGTTCAGTCCCGCACAGCGAGCTGGTGACGCTCCAAGCGGAGGGATACCTTCCTCCGGCCTTTATGGTCCCGGTTCGAGCCGGGCTGGCCACCTAAAAAGGTGGAAAGCAGGCGGAGAACACCCCCAGTCCCTCCAAAGGAGAGCGGGTGTGTTTCGTCCCTTATCTAATAAGGGGGCTCGGATTTCCCATACATCCGTTTCTCCGGGGGCTTCTGGAGTTCTACGGACTCCAGCTTCATCACCTTACGCCCGCCTCCATTCTGCACATTGCGGGCTTCGTAGCTCTTTGCGAGCTGTTCCTGGGCATCGAGCCCCATTTTGCGCTGTGGAAGAGATTGTTTTGCCTCGTACCCCGTTCTCACGAGGGGTCGATATATCAAGTGGGCGGAGCCGAAATATGGCGCATCGCCGGGACCGGATATCTATCCGGAACCCCAAAGAAGGCGTCCGAAGACTGGCCCTCGGAATGGTTTTATGTGGAAGATGCTCCACTGCCGGACCCAGTTCGGATCGGCCTCCCGGAGTTCAGCAATGCTCCTCTGAAGAAACGCCTGAGTTGGCGCCCGTGGAGCCCTCAACAGGAGGATGACAGGAGTGTCCATTATCTGATGGGCCGGATAAGGTTGCTGGCTCATTCCGGATTGACCATGATTGGAGTCATGGCCACGTGCATTATGCGAGGGGTGCAACCACTCCAATATAGGGGCCACCCCATGTAGGATTTTAACGGGGAGAATGACGGGACCCGTCATGGCCGCAAGGGGCCGGGATCGGCCGCAGATCTGGTGAAGATCCTGTTCGGCTTGTACAAGGGGGAGAAGGAGGACTTCCTCCAAACGGGCCCATTGGATGGATTCTCCATGAATAACCCTCAGAGCTGGGTAAGCGGACGTTTATTCATCCGATCCGTGCTTTCAAAGTTAAGTGTCTTACTTTATGATTTTGACGCAGGAACTACGCCGAGATGTGGAGGGCATACACAGTCCGGCTCCACAACCCGAGGATCTGGGAAGATCCCTTGATCCGGCCTCCGAAGAGGATCCGGACATAAAGGTGGAGCTGATTGATGGGGTGTTCCACCAACTTAGCATGGACAGTGCTCTAGTCGCCATTACGGCTGACTACCCCGGTTTATCTCCGGCTTCCCAGGTAACTATGACCGGGGCCCTGACACCATTACTTCATCCGTGCTTACTTCTCGACCACCGCGCCAACGGTGTCTCGCAGAGGTGCCTTCAAGGGAAGCGATCCTCATGTAGTGACCAACCAGGGTCAGTTCGGCCCAGCAGGCGGAAGAGGGGTGCGGTGCGAATTGAAACGTCGCCGCAACGGTATGGCATGCCATCATTTTTAAGGAAAAGACCCCTGTGAAGTATATTGATGCTCATGACTTTTCTAGGAGAAAGAGCGCTCGCCGGACTGTGCCTGGAGAGGTTGCCAACCAAGCCTTCGCTAGCCAGGCTCCAACACCTGGTTTAGAAGGGGAGGTGAGCGCAAGGCGCGAGCCGGATGCTCCTTCAACGGAGGATGCCGACAGGCTGTCCGCCACCAGGTCTTAGGTGGAGAGCGCCATGAATCACAGGCGTCGCCGGACAGTTCTTCATGATGCGTGTTTATCCTCGGAGGCGTTGAATGCCTTTAACACGGGAGACGCGCACCTCCGTGCCGCTCAAGATGGTTTAACCAGAGCCATGGAGCAGTATGTGAAAGACATACGGGTAAGGAATTTTAATAGTTGTATATGCCAGTAGCCCCCGAGACTTAAAGCAGTTAAAATAACTGATTTAAGGATCATTTGATATGCAGGATCTTACGGAGAAGAATAACCAATTGTCCCAGGAGCTACAAGAGTGCAAGGCTCAACTTGAGGCCGCACTAGCCGCTGCAGGAGGAGACACAGAGACCCCCTCCGGTAACACATATTTCAAAAAGATAAGCGGTGTGCGGCGTGCGTATAAGTCTGACTATAATATTGCAGATGTTGCCGGACTTGATCCGGACAAGCAACAGCCTCTGCGCCCGGTGAAGGCGAGGCGAGAGGTGCTTATGAAGGTGCAGCGGAGAGGAACAAACTCAAGATGCCCACACCCAGCTTGGAGAAGAGCTAAAAGGTGTTCGGCCCAAATATGCAGCTCGTGAAGGAGAATCGGGCTTCCGTCGCGGCATCTACATAAGTGCTTGAGCAAACTCTTTTGAAAAGAAGAGTTCAGCGAGGAAGTCGATTGATAGAAATGTGTCCAGAGGTGTGCTCACGCTGTGTCGCCTGCGGAGGAAATGCCAGTTCAACGGGTGACCAACTTCCCGAGATGCTGCAACTGCACGAACGTGTTCGGCAGGTGATGAGTGGCATCGCCCAGGCCTTATGGCCGTCCGTCTCCCTACCCAAGGGTCTTGGAGGGCTTGCGGAGAAGCTTCAGGGAGTACGGCAGTGCTTCCGTCTATGGAAGATATCGGCCTGTCGTCAAGGCGTCAGGGAGGCCTGGGCCATGGTGAAGACGCGGTACAAGAACGCAGATCCGAACCACATGGCCGAGGTCGGACCTGTGGGGCCAGATGGGAAGGAGATCCCTGTGAGCTTAGTGTACGGCCAAGTAGAGTTGGCCGCTAAGTATTCCCAACGGGACTGTAATTTAGACAGCCTGTTAGATGGGATTGAGGAGTACAATCAGTCAATGTGACGATGTATTTAAAATGACATGTATAATGCCTTCTAGCTGGATTGTAGATCGTTTGTCTTTGCGGACCTTTTCGCTTCAACCTCGGGACCCAACAATCCGGAGTGTGTCCGAATACCCTCGTGGTTATGCAAAAAACCGGGGCATGCATGGAGACTAGGCGTAGGGGTCACTAGTGCTTTATCAGACAAGTGCCCAACTAGTTATGTTATATTACATGGTTAGTAAGAAACATCTTTCAGGGAGAATAGTTCCGTTAGGGGTTCCTTTCCTTGGGAGGCATGCCCTAAAGTGCATGTCCGGACTGCGAAAAGAGCAGGAAAATATCTGGGGACAGATAAATAAATAAATGAGAAATCATCTTTCAAGTCACCGACCGAATATTCCCTTAAGAACGCTAGCTTTCGCTTCACCCACCGAGGTACACATCCGGCCGACCGGCGATAATAATCGCAGAGGTGCTCCTTTACCTCCTAGCCGAACAATCGGGAACGTAGGGGTAAGCACAGGAGCCAGCCAACCCAGCTTGGCCAAAACTTAAGTCATATCGATGGATATAATGGTGAATAAAATGTACATGCAGAAGTTTGATGCATGTGTTGGGCATAAAGCCCGTATAAATAAGCTTCTGTTAAAGAAGCCCCCAGGTATAATGAGTGCGAGTAGCACGTCAAGTGTGTGTGAACAATGTGCAAATCAGCCCTCAAGAGCTTTATGAAAAAGGTGGGAGAAAAGAGAGAAACAAAGGACAACTGAAGTATAAAATGTGGACGGAGGAAGGAGACGAACTCTGAGTCCGGCGCTAGGCGTAGAATCTTCGGAGGCAGGCCGCATTCCATGGGTTTGGCTCGAGTCGGTTGTCCGATGCGTTTCGTAGACGGTATGCTCCGCCGGTCAGGACTTGGTCGATGATGAAGGGACCTTCCCATTTGGGCTTGATGAAAGTGCAACTAATCCCCGAGTGGTTTTGGAAATTAATAACAACATATATATCATTGAACTAATAGTTTCTTGAGAATCATTTCAGAAAGTTCAGTGATATGGGTATGGCAAGGACTGAAGAAGTGGACCCCTCAAAATGCTAAGGCAAGCATTGGCAAAAGCTCAAGACTCCATTTTTGGTTTAGTGATCCAAGATCACATTGAGTCTATAGGAAAGCCAATACTATTAAAAGGGGATGAGGTTATGATGATGATCTGGTTGCTCAAAGTACTTAGTGATACATCTCCTAAACTATCAGCAACTTTCACTGCCATATACACTCATAAGTAATCTCGATCCCACCGATTTCCTAAACTCAGTCACACCGAGATGAACCACCTCAGCCACAAAGCCAAACCCTAGAAATCTCGGATTTTCCGATTCTGAACTCGGTCTCACCGAAACTTGAGTTGCCAAGCTTCAGAACCTTCATCATCAAATCGGTGTCACCGAGATGATGAAGTCGGTCCCACCGAGATTGGCAAGCTCTTGTCTTTACGAATCGGACTCATCGAGTTTGTATTTTCGGTCCCACGAAAATCCCAACGCTCACATGATTTGAACTTTCGGTCTCACCGAGTTGTCATCTTCGGTCCGACCGAGATTGGTCAAATGTGTGTAACGGTTGGATTTTGTGTGGAGGCTATAAATACCCTCCACCCCTCTTCATTCGTGGAGAGAGCCATCGAAAGAACTACCACTCCTACCTTACATTTACGAGAAGAGAACTACCTACCCTTGTGTTGAGATCAAGTTGCTCCACTCCCACCATATGAAGCTTGATCTCTAGCCTTCCCAAGTTGCTTTCCACTCAATCCTTTCTTCCACCACAGCCAAATCAGTGAGGAGAGTTGAGTGTTGGGGAGATTATCATTTGAAGCACAAGAGCAAGGAGTTCATCATCATCAACACCATCTATTACCTTTTGGAGGGTGGTGCCTCCTAGATTGGTTAGGTGTCGCTTGGGAGCCTCCGTCGAGATGTGGAGTTGAACCAAGAAGTTTGTAAGGGCAAGGAGATCGCCTACTTCGTGAAGATCTACCCCGAGTAAGGCTAGCCCTCCGTGGGCGTATGCCATGATGGCATAGACAAGGTTGCTTCTTCGTGGACCCTTCGTGGGTGGAGCCCTCCGTGGACTCTTGCAGCCGTTACCCTCCGTGGGTTGAAGTCTCCTTCAACGTGGAATGACGATAGCACCACCTATCGGAACCACGTGAAAAAATCACCGTGTCTCCAAATTGCGTTTGCTCTTCTCCACCTCTCCTTACTACATGTGCAATTTACTTTCCGCTGCCTATACTCTAGAATTGCATGTGTAGGGTGATACTTGACTTGATCATCATTGTAAATCTGCCAAAAACTTGTCTTTGTCAAAAGGCTGAATTTTTATATTGTCAAGTAGTCTAATCACCCCCCCTCTAGACATACTTTCGATCCTACAAGTGGTATCAGAGCTTTGGTCTCCATTGTATTGGTTTCCATTGCATTGGACTCCATAAGCTTGGTTTCACAACCTAGGAGAGTATGGCGTCTAGTGAGGGTAATTTTCGTAGAGGTCCTTACTTTGATGGTACAAATTTTGCTAGTTGGAAGCATAAAATGAAAATGCATATTCTTGGCCATAACCCAGCCGCATGGGGCATTATTTGTGTTGGTTTGCAAGGTGAATTCTTGAGGAAGGAAAAGTTCCGGATCGCGGCTACAACGGATGAATTGCGGATGTTGCAAAACAATGCTCAAGCTTGTGACATTCTCTTCAATGCTTTGTGTCCCGAGGAGTTCAACAAAATCAGCCGTCTTGAGAATGCAAAAGAGATTTGGGATACTTTGGTTGAAATGCACGAAGGTACCGAGTCCGTGAAGGAATCAAAGCTAGATGTTCTTCAAGGTCAACTTGACAAGTTCAAGATGAAGGAAGGTGAAGGAGTTGCTGAAATGTACTCTAGGCTTGCTCTCATCACAAATGAGATTGCCGGCTTAGGAAGCGAAGAAATGACCGACCGATTCATCATCAAGAAGATTCTCAGAGCTTTGGATGGAAAGTATGACACCGTGTGCACTTTGATCCAAATGATGCCAAACTACAAGAATCTCAAGCCAACCAAGTCATTGGAAGAATTGTTGCTCATGAGATGACACTTAAGGATAAGGAAGAGCTTCACAACAAGTCAAGTGGTGCTTACAAAGCTACATGTGATGCTCCCACAACCTCAAGTGACAAGTTAGTTTCCAATGAAGAGATAAGCCTAATGGTGAAGAACTTCAACAAATTCTACAAGAGTAGAAGCAAAGAGAGAAGCTCAAAGTCTAGATCATATGATGAAAAGAGATCTTCTAGTCGTGATCGAATCTGCTACAATTGTGGAAGACCGGACACTACTCAAATGAGTGTTCGGCTCCCCACAAGAGAAGAGAAGAATCTCCAAGAAGAAGAAGCTCAAGAGATGAGTCACCTCGGAAAGAGAGAAGGAGTAGAGATGATCGTTATGAACGAAGACCCTCTCGGAGAAGCAAGGATTCGGAGAGGAAAGACAAGTCATCAAGGAGCTACACAAGAAGAAAACATCAAGCTCATGTAGGTGAATGGGTCTCCGGCTCCGACTCCGACAATCAATCCGAAAGAAGCTATCACTCCAACTCCGACTACAGTCAAGATGAAGGTGTTGCCGGTCTTGCTCTCATATCCTCCAACTCCAACTCCTATGACTTATTTGATTCACCAAATGAGGGAATTGGAAGATGCTTCATGGCTAAAGGCCCCAAGGTATCACACCCTGAATTTATTGACTTTGATAGTGATGAGGATGACTTGCTTGGTGAAGATGAGCTCTTACATGATAAATCTAGTGAGCCTAGTAATGATGAACATGCTAGTAGTCTTTATAGTCGAGAAGAGTCGAATGACAATGCTATGAAGGAGATTGAGCGTCTAACTAAAGAACTAAACACTCTTAAGTTAGCTCATGAAACAACTCAAGAAGATCATAGAGAGCTCCTAAGATCTCATGAGAAGCTACGCTTCGAGAAGCTCACTCTAGAGCAAGAACATGAGTTTCTAAAAGCTATCAATGACGATCTTCGAAAGAAGAGTTCTTCATATCTTGCCAAATGACTTCTCTTGTCTAATTTCTTGCCACCTATTAAAACTAAGCATGACAAGCATAAGAAAAATTCTTCATCTAGTTGTAACAATAACCATGCTAAATCCAATATTGTTGCTTCTAGTAGTTCTCTTGATTCCACTAACAATGTTTCAAGCCAAGTTACACTTGAGCAAGAAAATAGTTTATTGAAAGGGATTATAGAGAAAGGTGTCTACAAGAGCCTTGCGGAAGCAAGAACTTTGAGGAAATTGTTCGCAAGCAAGAAGGCACCGAAGAATCAAGGAATTGGTTTTGAGCGAAAGTTCAACGCCGAGGGTGTTGAATGGGAAGAAGGTCAATATCCCACTCCAGTTTATTCCTCAAAAGGAGAAGTACAATCCTACTTCTTCCAATGTGGAACAAGCTCAAGATGACCTTCCACCACAAGACCACAAGCTAAAAGGCAAGGACAAGCTTCAAGAGGAGATTGATGCATTTATTGAAGCACCTAAAGCCATGGTCAAGTGGGTTCCCAAGGAAACGTCAAGTTCTACTTCGTCAAGCTCAACTACAATCCCAAGGATTCCCATCAAGATGATGTGGATCCCGAAGAAGAAGAACTAGAGAGTTCTTGAGGGTGACTCCGCCAACATACTTCACTCACATTCATTTTGGCAATAACTTGTGCAATCAACTTCCACATCTTGCACTAGTTCATGGAGTCACAAACCCTCTTGTTGGTAAGTCAAGGGACAAGGTAATCATTGCTTTCATGGACATCATCTATTGTGTACTTCAATCTATGTCCATGGATATCCTTGTTTGTTCCTTGTGGGACTAACCCATGTAGGTACTGAAAGTGCCCGAATCCAAAGGATTGCTCCCAACTCTTGATGATCTTCATCAACATTGAGCATCCACATCTTCAACATCTACATGAAGTCTTCTCGACAACCCAAGGTTAGTTTGACCCTTTAAAGGGGTTCTCACATCTAGGGGAGCTTTGCTCTAAAAATTGAGCTAAAGCATCTTCAAATGATGTGAACACATCAATGCTTTATGTAAAAGTGGTAACCCCACTTGTGCTTAAACGATGAGTATGACCTATGATCAAATGTTCTCATTTGGCTCCTAAGTCAATATACTCATATAAAGATGACCTAGTCATCGACAAATTGTGTGATAGTAGCTAGAGTTTTGATTGTGCATGTTTGACACATATTTCATTTGCTATCTTATTGTGTGAGCATGTTGGATGCATAATTTTATCCATTCGAGGACATCCATTTGTTGCTTTGGTCGTTTTGATTTTTTTTACCAAATGGATGGACAAGAATGCCTAAGTACCTCCCCTAGCTATCTATGCTTTCTTGTCTCAAATTCTATTCATGCTTACATCACAAACTTTGAACAAGTCATTTTCGGACCCTCCGAGTGAGGAGCACTCGGAGCCACCGATCCGTCAAGGGCTAACTTCCAAAACCTTCTAAGTGATTTCGGTCAAACCAACACACTCAAACTCGGTCAAACCGAAAGCACTTGGACTGATCTAGGTTTTCACCTCGGTGAAACCGAGTTGTGATTTTCGGCGTGACCGAAGTGCATAACTGCCCTGCAGTTATCCATCTTGGTGCCACCGAGTTTTACAACTCGGTCCCACCGACAGCAAAGGGGTATATATACTCCGATGGCCGCGCGTTGATTTCTACTTCAAACGCTTAGCCCCACACCCTTTTGCCGTCGCCTGGTCTCCGGATCGTCTCCGTTGCCGCTTTGTGCGCCGCCACAGTCTCCGTCGCCGTCAACGGACATCTTCTCCGCGCCGTTGCCGCCGTAGAGAAACTCCACCAAGTTAGGGTGAGTTTCGATCCCACTCGTGCTCCCATCTCCGATTCAATGCACGTTTGGTTTGCCTAGCATCTTGCCACGATTGAAATCTTCCTGAACACAAGATTAGTTCTTTAGAACGAGATTCGAGTAAAAGTTTTAGGGTTAGGTTTCCGCCGAACACATCTCGGTGAGACCGATTTTACATTTTCGGTATGACCGATTTGGCCTATGGCCATTGCCTTTGCACCTTCGGTCCAACCGAAGTTGTGCAAATCGGTGTGACGAAATGAGGATTTAGTGAAACCCTAGCGTTTTCGGCGGATCGAAACCCACTTCGTCCAACCGAAAGTGGTGTGAATGCTTCGTTTGAACACTTGGATTCACGAATTTTAAACTCGATCGATCGAAATGTCTTCTCGTGAAAACCTAATACTAAAATTTGAACTCATTTGTTTGCAAAAACTTCGCAGTTTGTGATAACTCTTCTACTCGCCTACACCTTATCTATTCACAAAGTTGTCACCATGTCGATGCCAAAGGACAGCGAACAGGTCGAGTCACCAATAGCAGATATTCCAGAGGCAGCGCTAGTCCCGATCCCAAAGAGCTCATCAGATGATGGTGAGAGGAGTACACCAAGTGGTTTGCCTCTTGCAGCCACCAGAGCCGTAAAGAAGAGAAACTCGATGAGGAAGACTCAGATTTTGTCATTGAGGAAGAGGTCTCATCAAAGCCCAAGAGGAAAGTTGTTGCCAAAGAGCCTCAAGGTCAAGAAACAAAGAAGGGAACCGAGAAAAGTCAAGCAGTCCATCGTTGCAAAGAAGCTAAGTTTGGAAGAGGAAACTACAAGCAAAGTGAAGAAAACTTCCAAGAGGAAGAGGTTAGTGCATGATGATGCGAGAAGAAGATGAGGATGAGGAAGCACCCCAGCCTCCTCGAAGCCTAAGCTCATGGGTGATGCCATCGAGGCAGGAGCCACTTCAAAGCCTAAGCAATCTGCTCCAGTCAAGGCAGCTCCAAAGAAAGCCTCTGCCAAGCCCAAGAAGACAACAGAACATTCCAGCATCGAGAAGAACAAAGATGATGTGCCACCAGTGTGTCGATGATGAAGGACCAGTTTTGCTGAAACTTCGTCCAAAACTGCCACTTCACAATGATGCTCATCCTCACGCCGAGAACATGAAGGAAAGGAAGGATAGAGGTCTCGGGCTATGGAGACAATCGATCCATATGCCGTGAGGAGAAGAACTGCTGTTGATCCCAGATTTCACACCGAGAGCAGCAGGACTTCTATGAGATCTGGCTTGATGGACAAGAAGCCCATAGTTGCAGACACAGATTTGTTGATTGGAAATACATTGACAAAGAAGAGCACAGAGACTTCTTTCCACATGTGCATGAGAGCTTCACTTGCATGTGGTGTTGCAGACTTTGTAGGTCGAAGTTGACAAATTGGAATGATGAGATGATTATGCAATTCTATGCCACAGCTCATTTCTATCCGGATGGAAAGATCACATGGATGATGAAGGCCAAAGATTCTCTTCAACTGTTGAAGAATGGGCAGAACTTCAATGCTCCAAAGGCAAAGAGAGGATGATGTTGATGTCTATAGTATTCCCAAGAAGAACCATGAATCCATGAAGAACATGTACAAAGAGGTTCCAAATAAAGATTTGGGAATCTGGAAGCTCGGCTCGATGTACTATCTCGAGCAGGTCTACCTACCACAAACACTATTCGAGGCATACCTTGATGCCCAAGTCAGAGATCATCGCATGATCGAGGATACTCTATCAACATGCTGCATATACTTGATGAGAAAGCACCTTTCAAGGTGATGGACTTGATAGTTGAGACTATTAAGAGGACTGCGGTGACGAGAAAAGGTCGTGTGGATTTGCCCGCATATCTGAGATGCTTATCAATGCCAAGTTTGGCACGGGCACATTCTTGTTGGATAGAGAGCACTTACCACTTTGCAGCTGAGCATGAGGACAATGATGTTGTGATGGATGAGGAGGACCCAACATCTGTTGAAGGTCAAGCCAAGATTGAAGCTGCCAAGAAAGCTAAAGCTGAGAAGGAAGCAGCGGCAGCAGCTAAACCAAAGAGTGTTGGAGAACAGCTACTTGAAGCTACCCAAAGGATTGAACAATGCCTGCCAGCATTATGCAGCCTCGGGAGAGCCTAGAGAGGATTGTTGAAGACAAGATCCATGCTCTGGATGTGAAGTCGATCAAGTGCAAGTAATCACAACAAGCTTGAGGCGACATCGAGGAAGCAAATAGGGAGAAGGAAGAGCTTATGCGTGAGATGCAGGATGACTTAGTCCAGATGCTTATCAACAGACTGCTCCGGTTCCTCACAGACCCGATCATTGCTATTCCATGACACACACCAGACTACAGCTTCAAAGACTCCACAGTTCCATCAGTTGCTCCAGCTCCAGCTCCAAAGGACCACTCCTCCAAAGATGACATCACCAAGTCTTCGCCGATGCTGCCATATCAACTCCAACATCAACCTGCATAGAGCCGCCAAAGAGAGTCCCTAGTGACGTTTAGCTCTATGCCTTTTCGAACTTTTTGGTAACTTGTTGCCAAAGGGGGAGAAATTGTATAGATCATAGGACTTCGAGAGAGAGAGTGTTGTCGCTTTTGCTCTTTCGTTCTTTTGCGGTTTCTTTGAGATACTTTTGGTTTTCGTGACATTCAGTGTGTTTGATACTACGTTTGATGAGTGCTTGGTCATAATATTCCTTAATGTGTGCTTAATACTTATCATATGCTATTCCTATCTTGTATGACCATTTACTCATGTCTTGGTGATTGGGTGCATGCTATTCATTCTTATCATTTTGTGCGCTCCACCAAGATGTATGTGACATGGAAGAGTGACCCATGATCCTAATCGATTGTGCATTTGCATTCAAACGCAAATCTTAAATAATGCACAAATTTAGGGGGAGCTCTTGCTTATCACATACTTCTCAAAGCGACGATATTATTCATTGATTATATCCTTTGTCAAAGCTTTGATCTATATGTTGTCATCAATTACCAAAAAGGGGGAGATTGAAAGTGCAACTAATCCCCGGGTGGTTTTGGAAATTAATAACAACATATATATCATTGAACTAATAGTTTCTTGAGAATCATTTCGAAAGTTCATTGATATGGGTATGGCAAGGACTGAAGAAGTGGACCCCTCAAAATGCTAAGGCAAGCATTGGCAAAAGCTCAAGACTCCATTTTGGTTTAGTGATCCAAGATCACATTGAGTCTATAGGAAAGCCAATACTATTAAAAGGGATGAGGTTATGATGATGATCTGGTTGCTCAAAGTGCTTAGTGATACATCTCCTAAACTATCGGCAACTTTCACCGCCATATACACTCATAAGTAATCTCGATCCCACCGATTTCCTAAACTCAGTCACCGAGATGAACCACCTCAGCCACAAAGCCAAACCCTAGAAATCTCGGATTTTCCGATTCGAACTCGGTCTCACGAAACTTGAGTTGCCAAGCTTCAGAACCTTCATCATCAAATCGGTGTCACCGAGATGATGAAGTCGGTCCCACCGAGATTGGCAAGCTCTTGTCTTTACAAATTGGACTCACCGAGTTTGTATTTTGGTCCCACTGAAAATCCCAACGCTCACATGATTTGAACTTTCGGTCTCACCGAGTTGTCAACTTCGTCCGACCGAGATTGGTCAAATGTGTGTAACGGTTGGATTTTGTGTGGAGGCTATAAATACCCTCCACCCCTCTTCATTCGTGGAGAGAGCCATCGAAAGAACTACCACTCCTACCTTACATTTCGAGAAGAGAACTACCTACCCTTGTGTTGAGATCAAGTTGCTCCACTCCCACCATATGAAGCTTGATCTCTAGCCTTCCCAAGTTGCTTTCCACTCAATCCTTTCTTCCACCACAGCCAAATCAGTGAGGAGAGTTGAGTGTTGGGGAGATTATCATTTGAAGCACAAGAGCAAGGAGTTCATCATCATCAACACCATCTATTACCTTTTGGAGGGTGGTGCCTCCTAGATTGGTTAGGTGTCGCTTGGGAGCCTCCGTCGAGATGTGGAGTTGAACCAAGAAGTTTGTAAGGGCAAGGAGATCGCCTACTTCGTGAAGATCTACCCCGAGTAAGGCTAGCCCTCCGTGGGCGTATGCCATGATGGCATAGACAAGGTTGCTTCTTCGTGGACCCTTCGTGGGTGGAGCCCTCCGTGGACTCACGCAGCCGTTACCCTCCGTGGGTTGAAGTCTCCATCAACGTGGAATGACGATAGCACCACCTATCGGAACCACGTGAAAAAATCACCGTGTCTCCAAATTGCGTTTGCTCTTCTCCACCTCTCCTTACTACATGTGCAATTTACTTTCCGCTGCCTATACTCTAGAATTGCATGTGTAGGGTGATACTTGACTTGATCATCATTGTAAATCTGCCAAAAACTTGTCTTTGTCAAAAGGCTGAATTTTTATATTGTCAAGTAGTCTAATCACCCCCCCTCTAGACATACTTTCGATCCTACACTTGAGTTTGTCCTTTTTCTTGTCCGGCAGGCGTAGAACTAGTTCGCCAACATTGTAAGTTTTAGCCCATACTTCTCTGCTTTGATATCTTCGAGCCTGCTGCTGATAGAATGCGGAACAAGCCTTTGCCACGTCGCGCTCCTTCTCCAATGCGTCCAAGCTGTCCTGCCGATCCAACTCGGCTTCTCTTTCTTCGTACATGCGCACTCGAGGTGAGTCATGAATTATATCGCAGGGCAAAACTTCCTCTGCGCCGTATACCATAAAGAATGGTGTGAATCCGGTAGTACGGTTTGGCGTGGTCCGCAGCCCCCAGAGTACGGAGTCGAGCTCCTCTACCCAGTGTGTGTTAGATTCCATAAGGGACCGCACTAATCTGGGTTTGATGCCGCTCATGATTAGACCATTTGCTAGTTCAACTTGACCGTTGGTTTGAGGGTGATAGACTGAAGCGTAGTCGAGCTTAATGCCCATATTTTTGCACCAGAGTTTAACCTCGTCGGCCGTGAAGTTCGTGCCGTTATCGGTGATGATGCTGTGGGGGACGCCATAACGGTGTACTACCCCGGATATGAAGTCTATCACTAGTCCGGATTCGGCCGTTTTAACTGGCTTGGCCTCTATCCATTTGGTGAATTTGTCCACCATTACCAATAGGTATTTTTGCTTATGGGTTCCCCCTTTAAGAGGTCCAACCATGTCAAGCCCCCAGACCACGAACGGCCGGGTGATGGGTATAGTTTTCAGGGTGGTGGGAGGCATGTGGATTTGATTAGCAAAAAGCTGGCACCCGACGCATCGCTGGACTAAGTCATGAGCATCTGCCCGGGCCATTAGCCAATAAAATCATGTACGGAAGGCCTTGACTACAAAGGCCCGGGCTGCGGCGTGGTGCCCCCCGAGCCCGGCGTGAATTTCAGCCAGTAGATTTCGCCCTTCCTCTTCGGAGATGCACCTTTGAAGGACTCCGGTTGTGCTTTTCTTATAAAGCTCTCCCTCATGGACCTTGTAGGCTTTAGATCGCCAAACTATGCAGCGGGCCTCATTTTGGTCTTTGGGAAGTTCCTGCCTAATTAAGTAGGCTAGGAATGGTTTCGTCCACGGGGCAATTACTGCCATTATTTCGTGGGCTGAAGGTGTTATTTCATTGGCTGAGCCATCGATTGTGTCAGAATGTTCCGTGTTGGGTGGTACGGTTGGTTTCGGGTTGTTATTTCCGGACTCCTCTTCCCATAATACGGATGGCTTAGAGAGCCGCTCCCGGAAGATGTTTGGAGGGACGGCGTCGCGTTTTGCACCGATGTGTGCCAACACGTCGGCTGCCTGGTTATTATCCTGGGCTACATGGTGGAATTCGAGTCTTTCGAACCGAGCTGAGATTTTTAAGACAGCGTTACAATAGGCTACCATTTTCGGATCCTTGGCGTCAAAGTCTCCGTTTACTTGGGATATTGCGAGGTTTGAATCCCCACACACTTCTAGGCGTTGAATACCCATGGAGATTGCCATCCGGAGACCATGTAGAAGGGCCTCATATTCGGCTGCATTGTTGGAGTCTGTGTACATTATCTAAAGTACGTATTGGACTGTGTCTCCAGTTGGGGACGTCAATACGACGCCAGCCCCCAAGCGAGCCAACATTTTGGAGCCGTCGAAATGCACGATCCAATTGGAGTATGTGCCGTACTCTTTAGGGAGTTCGGCTTCGGTCCATTTGGCGACGAAGTCAGCCAAAACTTGTGACTTTATAGCCCGCCATGGTTTGTTGGTTATGTCGAATGGTAAGAGCTCGATGGCCCATTTTGCAATCCTGCCCGTCGCGTCGCGGTTGTTTATAATGTCGTTGAGAGGTACTTTGGAGGCAACTGTTATCGAACACTCTTGAAAGTAGTGTCGCAGCTTCCGGGATGCCATGAACATCGCGTACGCTATCTTTTGATAATGTGGATACCGGGACTTGCATGGGGTTAAGACAGTGGATACGTAGTACACTGGTTTTTGAAGAGGGAATTTGTGTCCTTCTGTTTCTCGTTCGACGACGAGTACCGCGCTGACAACTTGATGTGTTGCCGCGATATATAATAACATCGGTTCGCCCAGGTTAGGCGCGTCCAGGACCGGATTTTGCCAATATGGCCTTTATTTCTTCGAGTCCGGCCGTGGCGATCCGCCCACTCCACTCGAAGTGTTGGTGCCGAGGAGGCGATAGAGGGGCAATGCCTTTTCTCCCAAACGGGAGATGAAGCGGCTTAAAGCCACCACACATCCAATTAATTTTTGTATTTGTTTGAGGTCTTTTGGGATATCCAACTGTGACAGAGCTCGGATCTTGGCTGGGTTTGCTTCAATTCCTCTACCGGATACAATGAAGCCCAGGAGATTTCTGGTTGGTACGCTGAAAACGCATTTTTCCGGGTTGAGCTTACTGTCATATGCTCGGAGGTTGTCGAATGTGAGCCTCAAGTCGTTTACTAGAGTTTCGATGTGTTTGGTCTTGACGACCACGTCGTCTACGTATGCCTCCACTGTTTTGCCGATCTGGGTAGCCAGACATGTCTGAATCATGCACTGATATGTTGCGCCGGCGTTTTTGAATCTGAAGGGCATTGTGTTGAAGCAGAATGGTCCGTATGGAGTAATGAATGCCGTTGCGGCTTGGTCTGCCTCCGCCATCTTGATTTGATGGTAGCCGGAGTATGCGTCGAGGAAGCACAATGAATCGTGTCCGGCGGTAGCATCGATGATTTGATCGATGCGGGGAAGGGGGAAAGGATCCTTTGGAAAAGCCTTGTTAATGTCTTTAAAATCGACACACAGGCGCCAGGATTTGTCCTTTTTTGGTACCATTACCAGGTTTGCTAGCCAGTCCAGATGTTTGATGTCTCTGATGAATCTGGCTTCCAATAGTTTGGCTAGCTCCTCTCCCATTGCCTGTCTTTTGGGTTCGGAAAATCGCTGAAGAGCCTGTTTGACTAGTTTGAATCCTTTTAGGATGTTTAGGCTGTGTTCTGCCAATCTGCGTGGGATTCCTGGCATATCTGAAGGGTGCCAGGCAAAGATGTCCCAATTCTCCCGAAGGAATTCTCATAGTGCGGCGTCTACATCAGGGTTTAACTGTGCCCCAATGGAGGCCGTCTTTGTGGGGTCTGTTGGATGGACCTGGAATTTGACTATTTTGTCCGCTGGTTTAAAAGAGGTGGACTTGGATCTCTTATCGAGTATCACATTGTCCCTGTTCACCGTAGAGCGCAGCGCAGTGAGTTCCTCTGCTGCTAGGACTTCGGATAGTGCCTCTAGGGCTAGTGCGGCTGTCTTGTTTTCGGCGTGGAGTGCTATGTCCGGATAACTGGCAAGAGTGATGGTTCCATTGGGCCCGAGCATTTTAAGCTTCATGTACCCGTAATGGGGTATGGCTTGGAAAATTGTAGATGCCTCTCGTCCTAATAAAGCTTGATATCCGCTATTGATCGGGGCCACTTGGAACGTGACCTCCTCGGACCTGTAATTGTCCGGCGAGCCGAACACCACATCAAGTGTGATTTTTCCTGTGCAGCCTGCTTCCTGACTAGGAATTATTCCTCTAAAGGTTGTGCTGCTTCGCTCAATGCGGCTCCAGTCTATTTCCATTTCTCGAAGGGTTTCCTCGTAGATGAGGTTTAATCCGCTGCCGCCATCGATGAGTACCTTGGTAAGACGAAAGCCGTCCACTATTGGGCTGAGGACCAATGCGGCTGGTGCTCGGGCTGTTCGGAATTTAGGTTCGTCGCTGGCATTGAAGGTGATAGCCGTGTCGCCCCATGGATTTGTTGTTGCTACTTGGTAGACTTCGGCGAGGCTGGGGATTGTTCGTTTCCGCATATTATTTGATGCGAAAGTCTCGAAGACTGTTAATACCGTACTGGTACTGTTGGGGTGGTTCTCCGGGGCTAGAAGCTCTTCGCCACTTTTGGCCACTTGCCACAGTATCCAACATGCTCGAAGGCTATGTGTTGGAGTGGCGCCCTCTGTACTATGAATTTTACAGGGTCTGCTGAGCCATCCCTCTAGTATGGTTCCATGCCCTTTATGGGGTTTTTGCTTTTTGGTTTTTGTCCCGGGTGCCTGAGCGTGAGGCACCCTTTTGTTTCGGACTAGGGTTGTGTTCGGAGCCGGATTGTCCCAAAACTTAGTTTCGGTTTTCTAGATACTCTCCATCGCACAGTACTTTCGTACTATGGACGCCAGGTCGGCGAAGCGTGTAATTTCGCGACGGCTTACGGCGTTCAAGAATTCCCTTGTCCGTGCAATTGCTACAAAAATTTGAGATTGCATTTTCCTCACGGCAGTCCTTTATCCTGTTCATGACTAGGAGGAATCTGGCCCAGTAATGATGTACTATTTCAGCGGGCTCTTGCCGGAGTTGATATAGATCGCTTATGTTTGGGTGGGCGGGTGGAATTAAGTCCGGAACCCAGCCCAGCTTGAGGCTCAAGGGCCGAAAAGTTTCCGAATTTGGAAGCTTGGCTTGCTGGATGTCGTCCAACGAATCCGGTCCGCTGCCTGGCTTTAGGTTCAGTACTTGGTTGATGTCCGTCCCTCCACGGGAATCCGGCATGGAGGGATCCGGAATCCGGACATAACTGGTCTTTAACATAGAAGAAGAGTCGCCGCGTTGTTCCTCCACCACAGCAATGTGATGGGTAGCCTGGGGAGAGTTGATCTCTCTCAAATCGGTTTTAAGCCCAATCTGATCGTAGTCTGTAGCGACTCCTACGGCGGCGAAGCGATCCAAGAGCTCGTTTACGGAGGAGAGCTCCATCGGATCCAGCTGCTCGGTGAATTCCGAGTTGACGTGAAGATCGCTTTTGATGACCCGGGAGGTCATCGTTGTAGCGGCGGTCGAACAGGCGGTCATAAGAAAACCACCTAGCCGGACAGTTTGGCCGGTGGCCAAACCTCCCTTGGCAATAGTACCATCTTTAAAGACGGGAAGAGGCATCCTTCCTGATTGCGATGGCACAAAGGAACTCTCAATGAAAGCACCAATGTCGGTTTCAAAACCGGCGGATCTCGGGTAGGGGGTCCCGAACTGTGCGTCTAGGCGGATGGTAACAGGAGACAAGGGCACGATGTTTTACCTGTGTTCGGGCCCTCTCGATGGAAGTAAAACCCTACTCCTGCTTGATTGATATTGATGATATGGGTAGTACAAGAGTGGATCTACCACGAGATCAAGGAGGCTAAACCCTAGAAGCTAGCCTATGGTATGATTATTGTTCGTCCTATGGACTAAAACTCTCCGGTTTATATAGACACCGGAGAGGGCTAGGGTTACACAGAGTCGGTTACAATGGCAGGAGATCTACATATCCGTATTGCCAAGCTTGCCTTCCACGCTAAGGAAAGTCCCATCCGGACACGGGACGAAGTCTTCAATCTTGTATCTTCATAGTCTTGGAGTCCGGCCGATGATGATAGTTCGGCTATCCGGACACCCCCTAGACCAGGACTCCCTCAGTTAGGGTTACACAAAGTCGGTTACAATGGTAGGAGATCTGCATATCCGTATCACCAAGCTTGCCTTCCACGCCTAGGAAAGTCCCATCCAGACACGGAATGAAGTCTTCAATCTTGTATCTTCATAGTCCAGGAGTCCGGCCAAAGGCTATAGTCCAGCCATCCGGACACCCCCTAATCCAGGACTCCCTCAGTAGCCCCTGAACCAGGCTTCAATGACGACAAGTCCGGCGTGCATATTGTCTTCGGCATTGCAAGGCGGGTTCCTCCTCCGAATACTTCATAGAAGATTTTGAACACAAGGATAGTGTCCGGCTCTGCAAAATAAGTTCCACATACCACCATAGAGAGAATAATATTTACACAAATTCAATCTGCTGACGTATTCCGTGGCATGACACACACCACGGCCAAGCCTTTATTTGAATCGTTTTTACTATCCCACCTTAGCGCGTTTAGCGAGACAGTTTCCTTGGCATGTCTTGTCAAAGCAGAGATCGTGTCCCCTTATTCCGGGATTCTCATCAATACGGCCGTGGGCAACCCAACCGCGCCATTGATTATGGCGCTTGGGAGATAAGCGAGTTTTACGAGGCTGGTGGGGACGCATAGCTTTGTTCGTTCATATAAGGGGATAAGGATCCACCTTTTTACCTACGCCTTCTTCCTCCTCTACTCATCCATTTCCGCGCACTCGAGCTCCAGCACCCAAGTCTGCACATCTTGCCTCAATCGACCCCAACCATGTCCGGAGCGAGAGGCAAGTGGATGGTCTCCTCCGTGACAGAGGGGCACATCAAAAAGCTGCGTAAGGTCGGATACTTGTCAAGCGACATCGCGCATCGGCTCCCCGACAAGGGGCAGCTTATACCCACCCCTAGGCCCAATGAGAGGGTGGTGTTCCTCACCCACTTCCTCCGCGGACTAGGTTTTCCACTTCACCCATTTGTCCGGGGGCTCATGTTCTACTACGGCCTGGATTTCCACAATCTGGCCCCGAATTTCATCCTCAACATCTCGGTGTTCATCGTCGTGTGCGAGGCCTTCCTCTGCATCCAGCCCCACTTCGACTTATGGCTGAAGACCTTCAATGTCAAGCCGAAGGTAGTGGGCGGCCGCCAAGCCGGAGTTGGAGGTGCCATGGTGGGGAAGATGGCCAACGTCCTATGGCTCGAGGGCTCCTTCGTGGAGACCATAAAGGTGGCAATCGGGTGGTTCTACATCACCGAGCAGCGTGACCCTAAATGGGTGGCGGCCCCAATTCGATCTGGCTTCCCTACATGGCTCACCTCCCGGAAGGAGATGGGCTGGACGTGGGTAATTCAAGAGCCGACCGACTCCAAACTGCGTCCCAAAACCTGGTGAACAAGAAGCTCAAGCTTGTCAACGTAGTCCAGGTCATGCTCATCCGCTGGATCCTCCCATGCCAACAACGGGCCTTCAACTTGTGGGAGTTCGATCCGGCACAACACCAAACCTTGAGCAGGCTCTTCGACACTACGTACGAAGATGCCTGGAAGGTGCTGTTCAAGGGCGCCGAGGCTCCCGCATCGCTACCGAAGATCGCGGATTTAGCTCGTAGCGTCAAGCCAGCGAGGTAAGCTATTTCACCCTTTACAGGACACTTGTTTTTCATAGTTTGACTCTATGCGGGATCTAAACTCCCTTACCTTTGACAGGCCTGGCAAAAGACCTCCGGGCAGGTTAACTGTCTGGCTCCCTTACTAGAAGGCCCAGCGGATGCCCGATTAACGGAGCTGCTGGTTCCGGCACCTCACGTGGTGCCGGAGAAGAAGGCCAAGAAAAAGGCCACGGGAACTCGAAGGAGTTCCTGGCGCCAGGTGTTGTCGGACTCATCGTCCGATGACTCCAAGGCGGACTCCTCCTGCGAAGATGAGGAGGAGGAAAAAGAGGCCTCTCCCCCAGTGGGGGGAGAGAAGAAAAGGAAGGCCGCCCCAAATGGGGAGGCCAGAGGGTCCAAGAAGGGAACGACCCTTCCTCCGTACTACTCCACCCGCGCCGACGACGGTGAAGAGGAGTGGCCACCGAGGGCTAAGCCCCTGGCAAAATCGTAAGTGTCCGGATACCAGAATAACTCATGGCGTTTCATTTGTCGCACAAAATCTCCTAACGCCGAATATAACCCTGCAGCCCGCCCAAGGACGGGCTCGACGCTTCAACGAGCGGCTCCCTGGATTCGTCGGACATCCGGCTGCCTCCTCTCCTCGCGCTGCGGATGATGCCGAGGTGGTGTCCCAAAAGGGGCCTAGCCAGGAGGAGGTGGTCCAGGAGGCGCCGCAAGGCAACCTCCCGGACTCCAGGCACAAGGGGGATAAAACCCCAAAGGGCTCTAAGTCCGGCCCTGGGCCGGACTCGGCACCGGAACCTTCAGTGGTTCCAGAGTCCGGTAGGCGGCCCCTTCATGAGAAGGATAAGACTGCGGCACCGATGATCTCTGTCCAATCGGAGGCACCAGATAATTTGCTGGAGGCACTTAACGGCGCCTCCATCGACGAGGAGCACCGCACTATTATGAGTGTTGTGATCCAGAAAGTTCAGTCCGCCAAGAGCGGTCTGACTGAAGCCTGTGCCAGCCTTCTAACAGGCTTTGAGGTATGTATTTAAGATATGTAAAAATATTACCGCATAGACAAGAGCCTCGATGCTCGGTTTGGTGTTCGGAAGAAAAGCCAAACCGAGGATCTAAAAGATGTACGCAGGAGTCTAACATAAGTATGTCAATATGGGGAATGCAGGCTGCGCTTCTTGACCTCTGCCAAGACCGATCATGGAGGTCAATGCATTATGCAGAGCCTCGAGCGGTCCGAGAACGAGCTCGGCCTTGCCAAAAAGCAGCTCGAGGACAAGGAAGGTAAGTAATACCTTATGGAAGTATATAAAAGATGTGGTTGCAAAAAATGACAGGAATAACGTGAGTATTATAGGGGCCATGAACAAGGTGGCGGCCCTGAAGGAAGCGGTGTCCAAGGCCGAAAGCAATGCGGCCGCGGAGCGCACCGAGCGAGAGAAACAGGAGGCGCGGGTGGCGGAGGTGCGGCAAGAGCTCCAGGCTCTTGTGGAAAAACACGAGAGTTTGGAGCGTGACTCAAAGACTCGAGAGTCCGAGCTCGCCTCGGCCCTTGAGAGCGCCAAAGCCGCTAAGGGCGAAGCCCAAAAAGCCCTCCAGGAAATTGAACCGATGAAGAATATAGCGGCGGGTAAGGCATTCTTTATGTAGAGCAGGCACGTGAAGTGAATTACTTGTTACCTACCCGAATCCGGAGCTCTCCAGGAGCATTCACAGATCTGCCCCATAGTGTGTCCGATGCTGCCGCATTCTATCGAGCTGAGGAGGGGAGCTCGACGGAGAAGGTGTTCGGTCTCGAGATCTTTGAGGCGGACACCGTGCCCTTGAGCGACCAGCTGAAGCAGCTGGTCGAGCTCCATATGGTGGCCGAACAGGCCATGCAGGGCCTCATAGTTCGGCTGTGGCCTAAGGAAGCCATGCCTAGGAGCTACTTCGGGCTGGTGAGGCGGCTGGTGGACGCCTGTCCATGGATTGAAGTCGTCAAGCGCTCCGTCTGCATCGAAGGTGCCCGTAGAGCCCTTGCCCGTGCTAAAGTGCACTGGGGCAAGATGGACGTTGAGAAGCTTGTGACGGACAGACCACCGCCGGGCAGGGAGTATCGCAAGCCCGAGATGTATTATGAGGGCGTCCTGAAGGGTTCCCGCCTTATAGCGGGTGAATGCTCCAAAGATGTAAGTTTTGAGTAAACTCGCATTTGTTATCCTGTATGCCGAAAACTTGTTCATATGCGCTAAGCAACGCTTGTGAATTTAAAATATTACCTTCTGTGTGGCCGTTTATTAAATTTGAGAGATGGCGAGTCGTCGGCTTCTGCCCCCATGCCACGAGTGCTGGGGTGTTCGGGATAAACTTGAGCGCTCTTTTTCCCATTCTTGGGTCCTTCGAGGGAGGCGCCCAATACAACGAACAAGGCAACCGGACTATAATGCTTGAACACTCTCATTTAGCCATAGAATTCTATAATTCTAAATTTCGGTGAAGCCCCTAATATTCGGAAGACCGAGTTCGGGGTGCTATCCACGCCTGGGCCGGACAAAGACGACTCCTCGCTCTAAGCGGCATAAGTCTTTAGGGACTCGAAAAACTCTCGAACAGTGACCGGCTCTCGCCCTATCATGACGGTCAGTTTTAGCTTTCTCCACTGAGGTGCTTAACCCAGCTCAACCGGGGCACAATCGCAGTGGTTCTCCCAGCGCTACCTTAGCCGATATAATGGAACGTAAGGTACCAAAACACGGAGCCGGGCAAACCCAACTATTGACCCAAGACATGATTCGAGCCGATGCATATAATGCTATAAGTTCGGGTGCCGCACTTGTGAAAGTGTTCGACTTATCACACCATATTTTGGGGTACTTAAGCCCTGGTGTATTTGGCCGCACTAAAGTGTACTGGTGCAACATGTCATAAGTGAACATATATAGATAGAAAAAGGAATGCAATAATAGGCGAAGCTATGTATTGTTTATTCAAAAGGCTGCGTAAAAGCGTAACGATACAAATAGTGCGATAAGCAAAGGACGGGACTATTTGACTGTCCCCTCCGTGGGCGAAGCTGCGGGATGATATGTGAAACAAGTATATCTTTGCTCGTTATAGAGACCACCGGACACTCGACGAAGCTTTACGCTTCCTGGCTGTTGCATCGTGTGTTCGGCGATTCTATCACGGACAGGCTTCTTGAGAACGGAGTCCTGAAAGTAAGAAAAAAAAAGAATGACACAATCGGGAGCCCCTGGTGCGGTTGAGCCGCATTCTGGGCCTGCCATGGTCGTGCCCCTCCCCCTATGCCCACGGTATTTCCAGAGCATAATTATGTACGTGTAGTTCTGGTTTCGCAATTTCGCGAGGGCTGGGGTTGGGGTCGCATTGCTACGTGTGCTCGGAACATTCGAGGCGGTCTTGTTGTTGGTTACTCCCGGCGTGCTTGACGGTGTCCGGACGTTGAATAGCCGGACTCGAGAATTGCCTTGAGAGGCTGCTTTTTACTTCCGCCGCGAGGGCCGCCGTATGCTCCTCCGTTCGAAGAGAGCGTTTGGTGTTTCCGTTGACCGTAATGACTCTTCGAGGGCCTGGCATCTTTAACTTGAGGTATGCATAGTGCGGCACCGCATTGAACTTTGCAAATGCGGTTCGTTCGAGCAGTGCGTGATAGCCGCTGCGGAACGGGACTATGTTGAAGATTAATTCCTCACTTCGGAAGTTATCCGGGGATCCGAAGACCACTTCAAGTGTAACTGAGCTTGTGCAGTTGGCCTCTACACCTGGTATGATGCCTTTAAAGGTCGTTTTTGTGGGTTAAATCCTTGAGGGGTCTATGCCCATTTTGCACACTGTATCCTGATAAAGCAGGTTCAGGCTGCTGCCGCCGTCCATCAGGACTCTAGTGAGGGGAAATCCGTCAATGATTAGGTCTAGAACCAATGCGGTGAATCCGCCATGGCGGATGCTAGTGGGGTGGTCCCTTCGATCAAAAGTGATCGGGCAGGAGGACCACGGATTGAACTTTGGGGCGACTGGCTCCATCGCACATACGTCCCTTAGTGCACGCTTCTGCTCCCTTTTGGGTATGTGGGTTGCGTATATCATGTTCACCGTCTACACTTGTGGGGGAAAGCCCTTCTGTCCTCTATTGTTCGGCAGCCGGGGCTCCTCCTCGTCATCACTATGTAGCCCCATGTCATTGTTTTCGGCATTTAACTTGCCTGCCTGCTTGAACACCCAACAATCCCTGTTGGTGTGGTTGGCTGGTTTTTCGGGGGTGCCGTGTATCTGGCATGAGCGATCGAGTATTTGGTCCAAATTGGACGGACCCGGAGTATTTCTTTTGAATGGCTTTTCCGCTGACCGGGTTTTGAGCCTCTGAATCCGGCATTGACTGCCGTATCTTCAGCATTATCGCCATTAATGCGGCGCTTGTGCTTGTTGCGACGCGACCTGCCGTTGCTGTCCTTGGTATCCGAATTACCAGGGCTCTTGGTCATGTTGTTACTACGAGCTAGACAGCTGTCCTCTCCCATGCAAAAGCGGGTCATGAGTGTTGTGAGGGCTGCCATGGATTTCGGCTTTTCCTCTACTAGGTGCCGGGCAAGCCACTCGTCGCAGATGTTATGTTTGAAGGCTGCAAGGGCCTCTGGATCCGGACAGTCGACGATTTGTTTTTTCTTGGTTAGGAACCGTGTCTAGAATTGTCTGGCCGATTCCTCTGGCTGCTAAATTATGTGGCTTAGGTCATCGGCGTCTGGTGGTCGCACATAAGTGCCCTGGAAATTGTCGAGGAATGCGGCTTCCAGGTCTTCGCAACAACCAATTGACTCCACTGGCAAGTTGTTAAGCCAATGCCGAGCTGGTCCTTTAAGCTTGAGTGGGAGGTATTTGATGGCGTGTAGATCATCACCGTGGGCCATGTGGATATGAAGGAGGTAGTCCTCCATCCATACCGCAGGATCTGTTGTGCCATCGTACGATTCGATGTTTACGGGTTTGAAACCCTCGGGGATTTGATGATCCATTACTTCATCTGTGAAGCATAGTGGGTGTGCGGCGCCCCTGTACTGGGCTATATCACGACGTTGCTCAAATGAGCTTTGTCTGCTGTGTTCGGCTCGGCCAGATTTGTTGTATCCGGCATGACGGTTATCGTCACGTGTAGTGAGGCGCCCACGTGATCCGTAGATCGATCTTGTTTGTCTTGCCTTGTCCTCCAATATATCTCGCAGGTCTGGCGCATTTCCCCGTGCGTTGGTACTTTTTGAGCGACGCTGGGGTGCGGCTTGAGTGGAGGGCCGAGAGGCGTCTCTGTCGCGGCCACGAGGTGGCCGGTCGGCCGCATCATGCGCTGGTGATGTAGGTTTAGGTGCTTCCTCCTCTAATCGGGGTAGCAGCCTGCGTTTGGGGTAGCTCTTGGAGGGACGTTCGAGTTCGTACTCTTCGGCCGCCAGGACTTCAGTCCATCTGTCGACTAGCAAATCTTGGTCAGCTCTAAGATGTTGCTGTTTTTTCTTGAGGCTGCTTGCCGTGGCCATAAGCCTGCGTTTGAAACGCTCTTGTTCGACGGGATCCTCAGGCACGACAAATTCATCGTCGTCGAGGCTTGCCTCGTCTTCGGAGGTAGGCATGTAATTATCGTCCTCTACCTCTCTGTCTGCCGCTCTCTCATGAGGGCTGGCTTCTCCATCCTCCTACGATGAATCCTGCTGGAGGGGGTTGTCTTCGGCACTATATGGAGTGTTATTGTCTCCGGTGCCGGAATCGTCGTTTTTGCTGTGGCGGGATTTAGAGCGGCGCCGCTGACGCCGACGCTTAGGCTGTTTCTTCGAGGGGTCATCCTCCGTTGTTCCATCGCCATTCCCATCGTTTGGGATGTCCACCATGTATATGTCGTATGACGAGGTGGCCTTCTAGTGCCCTCAGAGGCGCTGGTTCTTGTCGCGTCTCCTGCATCGCCGTCCATACCGCCGATGTCTTCGGAGTCGAAGTCGAGCATGTCGGTTAAATCATCGACAGTGGCTACGAAGTGGGTGGTGGGTGGGCTTTGAATTTCTTCGTCGTCCGCATCCCAACCTTCCTGACCATAATCCGGCCAGGGCTCTCCTGATAAAGAGAGTGACTTTAGCGAATTCAGGATGTCACTAAAGGGCGAGTGCTGAAAGATGTCCGCAACAATGAACTCTATGATCGGCGCACAATCGGATTCGATTGGCAGGGGCGCGGAAGGTTCGTAGTCCGGAGAGGAGTCCGGCACCTTGGAGTCATGAGCTTCGCAAAGGACATGGTAGGTGTTTGGCTCAATCGCCGTAGAGATAGCAGCCCCTGAGGCGGTGTCCAGCCACACGTCCTCGATCGGCGCAGTCGGCTCTGAGCTAAGGGTCGGAGCGGACACTTGTGCAGCCTCCAGGGCACTGTCCGGTGGCAGAGCTAGATCATGCCCATTGTGACAGTTAGGCGCGCTTGGCTGTGGCTCGAACCCGTCGAAGATCAAGTCTCCGCGGACGTCAGCCGTATAGTTCAAACTTCCAAATCGACTGATGGCGGGCGAGCTTAATCTGCTCCAGATGGCTGCTTAATTGGCCCACAAGGCAAAGCCGCCCTATCGAAGTTCTTTCCGGGGAGAAAAGTCTGACCCTGGACCGCATCGTTGTTGATGATCGGAGGAGCCATCGGGCCTAAAGATGACGACACAGAGGAACTCTTAATGAAAGCACCTATGTCGGTGTCAAAACTGGCGGATCTCGGGTAGGGGGTCCCGAACTGTGCGTCTAGGCGGATGGCAACAGGAGACAAGGGACGATGTTTTTACCAAGGTTCGGGCCCTCTCGATGGAGGTAAAACCCTACTCCTGCTTGATTAATATTGATGATATGGGTAGTACAAGAGTAGATCTACCACAAGATCAGAGAGGCTAAACCCTAGAAGCTAGCCTATGGTATGATTGTTGTTCGTCCTATGGACTAAAACCCTCCGGTTTATATAGGCACCAAAGAGGGTTAGGGTTACACAGGGTCAGTTACAATGGTAGGAGATCTACATATCCGTATCGCCAAGCTTGCCTTCCACGCCAAGGAAAGTCCCATCCGGACACGGGATGAAGTCTTCAATCTTGTATCTTCATAGTCCAGGAGTCCGGCCAAAGGCTATATTCCGGCCATCCGGACACCCCCTAATCCAGGACTCCCTCAATGGTCCTCGGAACTCCATGTAGACATACGATCCTGGTCATGTATATCTTGGCTAACTTAGCACTTATATATGTGGTTTTCACGGGGATGAAGTGAGCTACCTTAGTCAAGCGATCAACCACTACCCAAATAGAATCATAGCCTGATCGGGTCCAGGGTAATCCTGTAATGAAGTCCATGCCAAGCTTGTCCCACTTCCAATCTGGTATCGGCAAGGGCTGAAGTAATCCTGCTGGTTTCTGGTGCTCTGCCTTAACCCTCTGACATACGTCACATACTGTAACATACTCAACAATATCCTTCTACATACCTATCCACCAGAAACTTTCCTTCAAGTCCAAATACATCTTGGTGTTGCCTGGGTGTATCGAGTAAGGCGAATCATGAGCCTCCTAAAGAATCAACTTTCTGATCTCTGGGTCATTGGGTACATAAATACGCTTCTCAAACCATAAGGTTCCATGTTCATCCTCACGAAATCCTTCTGCCTTTCCTTGGTTCATCCTTCTCTTTACCTCCGCAGTACCTTTGTCTAACTTCTGGGCTTCTCAGATCTTTCCCGACAAAGTGGATTGAATTTCCATTGTGGCAACAAAACCTCGTGGTACTATCTCCAATCGAAGATCTCTGAGATCATCAATTAACTACTGAGGTAATCCTCCTGCTGTGAGGGTATTGACATAGCTCTTGCGGATCAATGCATCTGCCACAACATTGGCCTTTCCTGGGTGATAGTGCAATTTCATATCCTAATCCTTTATGAGCTCCAACCATCTTCTCCGACTGAGGTTCAAATCCTTCTGCATGAAGATGTATTTCAAACTCTTGTGATCCGTGTAAACATCAACACCTATTTCCAATAATAAAATGTCTCCAGGTCTTGAGTGCGTGCACTACGGCTGCTAACTCCAAATCATGTGTGGCATAATTCCGCTCATGAGGTCGAAGCTGACGCGAGGCATATGAAACAACTCTTCCTTCTTGCATAAGAACACCTCCAAGTCCCTAACGAGAAGCGTCGCAATATACTTGGAAATCCTTGCGTATATTTGGAAGAATTAGCACTCGGGCTGTGACCAAACATGTCTTTAGCTCCTGGAAACTGGCCTCACATTCGTCGGTCCAAACAAATTTAGTGTCTTTCTTCAATAACTCCGTCATGGGCTTCACGATCTTGGTGAAATTCTCAATAAACCTCCGATAATATCCTGCAAGTCCAAGAAAACTGCGAATATCTCCGACTGAGGTGGGTGCCTTCCATTCGGTGACGGCTTCAACCTTGGAGGGGTCTACTACTATTCCTTCTCCTGATATAACATGTCCAAGAAATCTAACTTCCTTCAACCAGAATTCGCACTTGCTGAACTTTGCATATAACTCATATTCCCTGAGTTTCTCAAGAACCAAGTGCAAATGTTCCTTGTGTTCTTCTTCATTCTTCGAGTAAATCAGTATGTCATCAATGAATACCACAGCAAACTTATCCAAGAACTCCATGAATACCTTATTCATCATACTCATAAAATAGGCAGGGGCGTTAGTCAAACCAAAAGACATGACCGTGTACTCATAAAGTCCATATCTCATGGTAAAAGCTGTTTTGGGTATATCCTGTTCTTGAATCTTTAGCTGGTGATATCCTGATCGAAGATTGATCTTCGAGAAAACTTTTTCTCCTTGTAGCTGGTCAAACAAATCATTGATTATTGGCAGAGGTTACTTGTTCTTGATCGTCACCTCATTCAACACACGGTAATCCACAACCATTCTCAAGGATCCATCCTTCTTCTCAACTAGAAGCACTGGGGCTCCCCTAGGTGATGAACTCGGTTGAATATAACCTTTCTCCAATAATTCCTTAATCTGCTTCTTAATTTCCTCCAGATCATTTGCGGGCATCCGGTACGGTTTAGAGTGGATGAGAAATTAGAATAGAACAAGGGCCTATTGAGATAAATCACTACCCTTATGCTTATGATAGCAAGAAAACTTCAAATCAAGCAATTCACACAAATCACACCATACAAGCAAAACCTACAGGTAAGGTCATATCCACAAGAGATATGATCTCTTCATACTACCACAAATCATTAGTTGGACTCAACTTGGTAATGGTGGTCTGAACTAAATCTCCTCAAATCAATGTCAACTCTAGCTTCTTGTTCGTCAATGTTGTCTTCATTGGTCATGATCTCATCGGACTGAGCAACTTGGTGATGGGTTCAACTACTATTTTATTGAAGTAGAGAAGAGATAGAAATGAATAGAGAAGAGTATAGACCAACCGGTATATAAGGAAGTCGTAAAATAGAGTTTTCTTCCGATGGTTTTCCATTTCCTAGTGGTTGCGTCCTCCAGCCAGCGTGTGCTCTGATACCATCTTGTAGCGACCTGACCCAAATGCATCGAAGCCTCTGTTCTTAAGTGTCATCCCTGGATCGGTATGCTGACACACACAGTACTCAAGGAATTGTAACAGAGTTCAATCACACACTTTATTACATCGAGATCCTCAAAAGAGTATTTATTACAATAATATGGCCAAAGGCCATCTAAAATAAAATAACTGCGGAAGCATCGAAGGTAAATGAGTCCATCCAACTCCACGGTGAATCGAAAGCGTAACAACGACTTATCGCACCTTTAATCCTCGTTTAAAAGTATGCAACATGAGACGTTGCAGCCGTGTAGGTCAACAAGATGGAATATGCCGCAATTTCACACCATAGAATAATAATGAAAAAACTATCTCTATATGCAAATTTAGTGGTGGAGGCTCTAAGTTTAATTTTTGCATAAAGCCAATTTTAGCTCGGTGGCGGACCTAGGTAATCACACTGCATTCGGATTCCCTTGGGCAAGCACTGGTTACTCCAGGTGCCCCAAACAATCCATCCAAATGTGTATTAAACTTGCCACCTTAGGTTATCCCAAAATTATTAACTCTCACAACTTGCATGAATCACACATACCAATCCCCGTCTACGAGCATGGCTAAGCTAGATATGATATAACGAATATTCCCGGGGTGATCAAAGGCCATAGGTTCCTACCACATGAACTACATAGCATAACCACATGTTCCATATCCTACTCATGCAATCTTTGAGGGTTAAACTAATGTATAGTAAAAACTAAGTATTGAAAATTATGATCAAAGTGTGAACTTGCCTTGCTGACGACCGTTGGACTCTAAAGATTTGTAATAGCAAGCCTCGCACTCCGGATGATCTAGCATAAGCAAGCAATAACATACACCATCATAAAAGCAAATATTCAAAAAGAAAACAAAGAGAGGACTTCAGAAACCTTCAAAAAGAACCAAATAAAGTTTCTGTATAGAATGTAATTTCTACAGTAACAAAAATAAATGATTTTGGTTTTAACAGAAAGTACATGTTACGAGCTTCGATTTTCAAAAAGAATCACCTAAAACGGAGTTACGAAGCTCGAGTTACGGCCTAACGAAGTTTGAATTCAGATCTGTTTGAATTCAAATTTTAAAATTTTCAAAAATATTTTTTGTTTGGTTCTCTGGATAGAGGATTCTTTATGAAGCGATAGAAAAAAGAATCAACTAAATCTGATCTATAGACTAAAAGATATACTAGAACTAAGAATTGGTATAGAATCTGAGATTGGAAAAAAATACTGGAAAAGGAGAAATAAATTCGGCCAGATGCCCAGTGGCACTTTCTGATTGGTTGGCTGGGTGCTTACCGGACTTGTCACCGGAGATGAGGAAGATGGTGGATCCAATGTGCTTCGGCGAAGGATGTGTGTGGGATGGTGTAGAGGACGATGAGGCGGATCTGAGCAGCAGTGCGACGGGATAGTTCTCGTCTCCTGGCGCAGTGGAGAAGCCGCCGGAATACACGAACTCCGACGAGAAATTGGCGAGGTTAGAGAGGAGGAAAAGCTCCAGAAGGAGAGGGCTTCGGACAAGGGGTGAGAGGGGCTCCCAGGGGTGCTTTATATAGGGCAGGGGCGGTCCAGAGTTGGGTGGGGCGAGATGTGTTAATGGCTGCAGTTTCAAGCGCTCATGGTGGCCATTATGGTTGTCTTTGAGGCGCACCAGGGGATGCGAGGGGTAGAGGGAGGTAAGGGGAACCGGTTCCGGCAGTTATTGAGTTGGGAGAGGGAGAGGAAGGGAGGTATCGAGGTACAGGCGTCCATGGCTGTTGCTCTCTGTTCATGTTCCTGTAACGATGAGAGGAGGAAGATGGCCATCGGTTGGGCTGGAAGATATGGGCCTTAGTGGGAGAAGTTGGGCCAAGGGCAAAGGTGAAAAAAAATAGAAGAGATAGATGGGCTAGATAGGCTGACAGAGAGAAATCTTAATTAATAACAATATTAGACTAGATAATCAATAAATAAATTGTTCACTCTCTTAGAATTATTATTTAGATCTAATATATGACCTTGTGAACATTTATCCGGCCAAAAAATGCAATTTTTTAAAAATAAACATTTTTGCTAAACTAATAAAATAAATTTCAAATAAAATCCAACAAATATTTTTTGGTTCCAAATTCAAATTCCAATATTTTCCTTCTGATTTTGAAGAAGTCAGTTTATCTTCTCTCTTTATTTAATTTTGGAATAATGGAAATAAATTTTTTTTGGTGGAACCAAGTTTGATCCAATTTCCAAATTTTAAAAATTCAAAAGTGGATTTTAGGGACACTTCCAACTCTCTCTTTTGGTCCTTGAGTTGCTCAAAGTTCCTTGGATCAAAATCAAATAATACAAATGGGGCAAAAAAGCATAAATCATGGATGCATATGAATGATCTATTCATAAACATCCAAATTGAAAATTTGGGATGTTACAATCCTCGCTCTCCACATTGTCAGACAGCACCTATACAAATAGTAAAAAAATGTGTCCTCGAATCAATGGTTACAAACTAATCTCTAATGAAAATTTTGCAGTTGACAAAAATTGGCATCAAATCAACGATTACATGCCGTGAAGTAGGATTAGGAGTTTATGGCTATTTATTTATACATAACCAGAGATTTAGCACATTCGTCTATGTACAGACCAATCTTTAAGAAAATAATAGGACAAACATATGTGGGTCATTCAAAATCAATTGTCAAGTCCTGGCTAGGAATTATTAGCACAAACAGTAACCCTAGTCGGATTACTTGCAGAAATCATTTCCACAGATGAAACAACTAATCACTTGTACCATTCAACCAATCAATACACTACACGGATCTATTGAAACTTACTCAAATTTCATTGATTGGGAGAACATAACCATAGCAATTCTATTCCAAAAGGGGGGGGGCAGTAGTAAAAGAGAAACCCTAGGATCTATTTGACACATAATTGGGTATAGATGACTAACCGGTTGCCCGTCGTCGTCGGAGTCGTCGCTGGAGTGGTCGCCAGAGTCATCGCCCGAGTTGTCACCAGAGTAAGTGTGGAACTCCGCCTCCGGCTGTGGAAGCTCGACGCCGTCGATGATGTCAGGTTGCAGCGATAACTCACCGGCGGTGACGACAACCTCTGTCTCCATCTCCACGCCATGCTCCGGTGCTTTAGCAGCCCCGGCATCGCAACTCCCTCCGACGGGGCGCTTCGGCGGAATTCTCATACATTGACGGCTTTGATGACTGAGAGTGGCGTCTAGGATGCAAGGGGAGAGATGGGATTGTGTGTCTGGCGAGGATGGGTGGTGTGGCCGCTCAGGTGCACCATTAATATGGAGTAGTGGATGAGAGAGGCGGTCGGCGGTCAAACCACTGGCTCGCCTCCTGGTGAGCCTATGCACCGGACTGCTGGCATGCCTACCGTCGTTTCACACGTTTACCGCGACGCCTCCCGATGACATCTGCAAACGAGCACGCCTCACAATTCACACACACGCACGCACGCCTCGGGGTCCGCTCAAGCACGGCGGGCTGCTCGCATGCATCCCGTCAACTCACGCCTGCTCGCACGCGGCATGTATATTGTTATTCTATTTGGATGATTAATGATGTCGCTTTATTTTTTGCTTAACCTAAGCATGGCACGTATCCATTGTTGGTCTAACACTCACGGTTCAAATAAGTAGACCGTTTGGGATATTCGTTTCCAATTATTAATAATCTCCCGTTTGTAATTAGAGAAAGATTACATCAAAATTGGTCTCAAATTTGACCAAAAAAAGTACAATGCAACTTATTATTGGTGTCCATATGACAACATGATAAGTTTCATGAACTTAAAATAAGTGTTGTATTTACTAAAATTTAAAAATCAAGATTCTCATTGTTTGAAATTTGTTGCGCGGGGAGTAAACATGCACCCAGTGAGACACATGTGTTTTTGCAATCCATTTAGGTGCACTGCCACGTGTGCATGTAGCTCGAATTTAATTTTTCACATTATACTAGTAGAAAATCAATCAATTAATGTACTAAAACTTCTTAATGATCTCTGGTTTTTTTTGAAATTAAAATGTCAGGACCCCGACTCAATGCCACATCGATCTAGCATGTAACACCTCATATCACTTTGCGGCCTCACGCACGGTATCCCCACGGGTGTCGCCTTACCTTTGCCCGGGACCGCTTATGCTTTTGGCACACGATATGATAGTGTCGCTAGCATCCATATGATAAGGAGCTCGGCTGACATGGCTAGTCGTAAACCCAAAGTGGCACAGACTTACAGGACAGCATCCATGACCCAAAGATCGAACGTGTTTGGCCATCGGCGAATAAGTTCCGGGTGTAGCACTGGCTAGTAGGACTCCGTAAACCGGGCAGAAGCGGCTAACAGACTCCGTACTCAACGCGTGACATTTCCCGAAGGGACGTATACACAACGAAGAAGGACACATGCCGCCAGCCTAAGCCTTCCGGAGCAAAGAGTGCTACCATGGCTCAAAGGAACACTAGGAGACATTTCCCGGTAAGAGAGGCTACTAAAGATAAACAACTAGATAGTCAGATCCCACACATACCAAGCATTTCAATAACATACACACAATATGCTCGATATGTGCAAATACAACATGGCATCACAACATGACTCTACGACTCAAGTATTTATTCATTAGGCTCCAAGGAGCGAGATATTACAAACAGGGGTCTCATGACCCAACATTCAGAGCATACAAATCAAAGCACAAGCGGAAGCTATCATGTCTGAGTACAGACATCTATAAATGAAAAAGGCTGAGAAGCCTGACTATCTACCAGATCCTGCCGAGGGCACAAGATCGTAGCTGAGGTAACAAGCTAAACATCGAAGTCCACGTGGAACTACTAGCGAGACCAAGTCTCTCTCGCAAAAACATAAAATAGGCAAACGTGAGTACAAATGTACCCAAGAAGACTTACATGAGAACTAACTACATATGCATCATTATCAATAAAGGGATGGTGGGGTTTAACTGCAACAAGCCAGCTTTGACTCGGTGGCTATCCCGAACTACGATTGCAAGTAACTCTTTTGAGGTGGCGCACACGAGTCCACATATTCACCATATCAATACACCACTATGGATCCGCACCGCCTCCCCACGAGTACGCCATCCATAGCACTCACGCTTATCTTGCGATTTTAGAGTATCCACTTTCACTTGTCTATGAACCTGCATAGCAACCCGTAAGTCCTTTTCCATGCATACACGGCTATTCAATAGATGATGTTAACCCCGCAGGTGTACTTCTTCACACGCGCTCACCACTTACCGCCGCCATACGACATGTACTCGACAACCTTCAAGCGGAAGCCCAACGTGGTGTCGGCCACGACCTACCTAAACACTCAAGTCCCTAGTCCAGTTTATCGCCTATTTGGGTTCCATCCATGAGGAGATCCGCCAAGTTTCGCTCACAGCCCCAAACGATGTTAGCAGGGTTCCCAAGACACCAAACGGGCGCCTGCACACTGTGCACGCGTGCCTACCGCATCACAGCCCACCCCTACGGTCAACAAAGCACGGCCTCCAAAGATACTACAAACACCGTAAACTACTTGCAACTCCCGGACAGAGGACAAGGGTGATTAAGAAGCCGAGAGGGTCCATTGGTTTCGGGCCCAATGCGTGGTAGTAATCAGATCATGGATCACAAACACGTAACTCGCCTCGAGGACGGCTGCAATGAGACAACCCACCATGTACTCCTACATGGCCTCTCACCGCTACCTTTACCAAATTGTGTTCACACACTTAGCTCACACACAAGAGACATGTTCACGCACCTCTAATTCATCTTCGATGAATCGCACCGACTCAACTCTAAGCAATGAGTGCATGACAAACAAGCATGTATGAGTAGGCACAACAGGGATCAAACAACTCCTACTCATGCTAGTGGGTTTCATCTATTTACTGTGGAATGACATGTCATGCAAAGGATAAAGGGGTTCAGCTACCGCAGCAAGTAACAAATGATTCGTTGTTGTCCTAATGCAGTAAAAGAGAGCAGGAGCGAGAGAGTGGGATTATATCGGAATGAACAAGGGGGTTTTGCTTGCCTGGCACTTCTGAAGATAATGTAGTTCTTCATCGGTGTCATCGAACTCGTCGTCGAAACCACGTCTATCGAGAGGGGACAATTACCGGCAACAAAGAGGGACACAATCAATGCAATGCAACAAATATGATGCATGATAATGTCATGGCAATATGCTGTTGATTGAGCTAATGCAACTAGCATCCATATTAAATGAAGTTGGTTTGAACCCTAGAATCAAATTCAAACTCCATATGTAGATATTTATATGCCATTTATATGATTTGTGCTAAGCAGCAGCTGTAAGTTGTTCTAACATGCATGAAAATGGTACATATGGATAGATTGGATTTTTCTGATCATTTTTCATATATAATTTATTTCATTTGGAGTTACGGTTGAATTTCTATGAATTTTAGAAGTTTTGGTTATTTTCTGGAATTTCTTATATAAAAATAAATCCAGAAAATAAGTTACTGCGTCAGCCTGACATCATCATGATGTCAGCAGGTCAACAGGACGCCTCCAGGTCAAACCTAACCAGTGGGGTCCCATGGGTCAGTGACTCAGCTAATTTACTGAGTTAATTAGCCCTAAGCTAACACTAACTAAAATGTCAGCAGGGCTGGGCCCACATGTCAGCCAGTCAGTGGGTTAACTGAGTTAATTAGCGCTAACTAAACTAACAGTAATTAAACAGGGGCCTGGGCCCACACGCCGACCTGGGGTCAACTGGCCCGCAAGTCAACGGTCACGGGTCAAACCCGCCGGCGTTTAGTCACGGCGAAGTCCAGACGCCGCGAGCGGCACGGATTCGCCTATGTGGCGCCGCTTGCGCCTGGAGCACAGCTACGGGATGCGGACGCTCGTCCACATCCAACCATGGTGGTGGCGCGGCCGGGGAGTGGCCGGAGTGGCGCCGGCGACGAGCTTGGCGGCGGCCGAAGCTCGGGTGCAAGTGGGGATGGGGCTGCGGTGCGCAAACGGGCGCGGCGAGGTGCCCCGGAGGTTCTACGCGATGCGGGGAGCGTGTTGACGCGATGCCCGAGACCAAATGGTCACCGGAGCATCACCGGCAACGAGTGCGGGCGACGGCGCGTCGGGGTGAGTGCGGTGTGGTTGCTACGGAGCACGGCAGAGCGAACGGAGAGGGGGAGGATAGGCAGAAGCTCACGGTGATCGTCGTGGAGTGGACGGTGAGCTCGGGGGATGACCGGAGCAGACGGGGCGGCGAAGGCGATCTCGGCGGACCGAGGTTGAAGAAGACGGAGTGGCCGGCGTTCGAGGGCGTCTGACGTCGGGTGAGTCAACGGGGAGGACGAGGGCGTCAAGGCGGAGGCCATGGACACGTCGGCGAGGCGAAGGAGAGGCGATGGCCGCGGTGGTGCTTGTCGGTGGCGGCAGGCGCATTCGGTGGGACGGGGAAAACGGCGAGGGAGAGAGCAGGGGGAGGAATGAGAGACCGGGTCGATCGGGACGACACCGAGGAGGAAGGCTCATGGCGCGCTATCTGTCCCGGACGCAGTGCAGCAGCAGTGGCGTGGCAAAGACGGCCGCGCTGCTGCTGCGTCGAACGCACGCCGGGCGTCCGATCGGGCGCGGTGGAGATGACGACCGCAATCGGGCGATGGGCCACACTGCTGAGCTGGGTAAGGGGCCGTGCACTCTCTCTCTCTCTTTTAGTTGTTTTTGTTTTCCTATTATTCTGTAACTTCAGGGCTTTATTAAAAATAGTTAGCCACCTTCAAAAATCCTGAAGATAATCATAGGATCTGTTTAGATTAATTCTAACAGCCCACACTTATTTCCAGAATTATTTGAGCATTTAAAATATTTACTAACATCTAAATGCCCAAATGCAAAGTACATATGATTTAATTCAGAGCCCAATATGTCCTGCAAAAAATATAAACCATTTTTGGTAGATGCTTTCACCTCAAACCAGAAATGTTGAACATTTTTAGAGGGCATTCTGAGTCCAATGAAAAAGATTTTAGTTTGACCCTAGTTGAATTCATTTGGTGCTAGGGTTTAGTCAATCCCCATTTCAAGTTTCATGAAATTTAAACATGATGCAACACTCTAATGCATGCACTAGGCATTGTCAGAACTAGGGATGTGACAACTCACCCCCACTAAACAAGAATCTCGTCCCGAGATTCAAGCGTAGGGTAAGGCGAAGGGGGAACGCAAACGATCACAATCTTCACGATCCAGGGTGCACTTCAAATGAACGTTGATTCGATCACCATCATTGTCTTGATGTCTTGCTCTAAGAACTCCAACTAACATGACAATGAGAGGAAAGGAAAAACTCTAGTAGGATCGATCTTCTCGAAGATCAAACAACTTAGGATCAGTTCACGGGGTGAGTCATAAAAACATCTCGCAAGCTGAGATACAAAGCACACATCTAGAGGAATGGAGTGGAACAAAGGACGAGGGTTCACTAGGTAGACAACAATTCCACACCTAAGAGGGTGGTGAACGGTTGTCAACGTAGCGAGAGTTTGAGTTGCCATGATACCACTGCGAGACATTTAGGAGGAGGGTGATTCATAGATTATTACCTTAAGTGGCAAAAAGAATTACCTTTGATTCAGAGATCATTGAAGCTCTTTATACCAGCTTAAGGCAAATCATAATCGATCATTTGAAGGAGTCCGGAAGAATGACATACCCGGATTAGAATGGATGATGTGGACTACCTTGTTGAAGACAACACAAGGGATGATTTTAGTAACTGGGGAGAAGCTCAACAGTAGAGAGTGAGTCCACTGTTGAGAGGGTTATAGCATAACCGAGGAAACTGAGAGCACTATGCAATTAATGTCGACAATAAAACCTAGAGCTTGCGCGTGCTCTCAAGAACTTGAGCATTTCCATATTCATCAAGGTTTTACCAACATCCGTGTCAAGGATCCTGGCAACACAACATCCCACCATGATGAATAGTGATGGACAATGCAGATGCAAAGGAAGACAACACCTTCTCAGATTTCACCTTAGCGAGGCCAAGGGGAACAAAATTTGGAAGATTGACCGAGAGACATTTAGCACTCCGCTTCTAATGTTCGCCTTGATGTGCTAGCATATCCCATACGTAGATATGGTTTAATATCTAGAACATCAAGTAAAAGGTCAGACTTTGGGAACACAGAAATCATAAGGCACAGCTAGGGAGTAAATCCTACGAAATCCTTATGGGGAGGTGGCCAACTTTCTCAATCAAGATACTACAATAACAGGTCTTCCGGTTGGGTGTGTTGGCCACGACATCCACTTTACCGGTTATCGTGAGACCAATATTATAGTTCTTGGGAAATGTTCCAACCATCACATCTGCCCGAGATTCAGATCTGGTTGGTGTCGAATATTCCGCACTCATCGTGTCTAGAAAGAGAAATGAAAGTTTGCAACACAAATCGATTTAGATGACGCCGCGAGATTCTCGAAATGAACTACGATAGCAAGCTCCAAAACATGAGCTGGTTCTCGCTACAAACTCAGGAACACGCTGTCCAAGACAAGCATGGCCACATAGTAGTCTTATAATAAAACACTAGCGAGTTCAGGAGGGAAATCATCATCGAGGATATCGAAGTCTTGTGCATGGCCTAGGATTTGCACAATAACTCCTTTTCCTTGAACAAATCAATCATTGGCTTGGTGTGCTAAGAATACATATAGAATGAAGGTTGCAAGTCTCCAGACCACAGAATACTTCGCACGTATGCATGACTGACTTGAGATGAGTCCAGGGGAAAAAAACAAGCTTTCTCAAATCCACGGCGGTAACTTGCATCAAGTGCACATGAACTAGAGGAAGTCACTTCTTACATCTGAACATATGCTTCATGAGCTAGCATGAACAAATGCTTTAAAAAGTTTCCAACACTAGCTTAATGTTTAACAAAATTATGGAGAAGACAAGGATGTGGTCGATGGGCTCAACAACAATTCATCCAGATTCCCATGGAGATGGAATTCCATAACTATGTGAACAAGGTGATAGTATTGGTCAGACCCAAAAGATATAATGGTGTATGCTCGAGGAAAATCCACGAGTAAGACAACATTACGAACATCGTTGGTTCTGATTCGATTTGAGAATAGCCCACACTCAAATCAAAGTTTTTGGCAAGACAATAGCTCCAACAACTGGTCACGAGGATCAATCGATGAAGATACCATCTTTCTTCATCACACGCACACAAAAAGATATCCCTTAACATGGGCTAAGTCGGACAAGCTTTTATCTTCCAACTCTCCAAGTTGTTGTTTAGCTTAACCAACTAGCTCAGGGGTATGCAACACAGATTCTTGGAGAAGGGGTGGTTTATATGAAACCAACTTGATCACGAGCTCAACATAACAGTCAGGGACAACTTGGTAATACTTCCGAGAAGATATTCGGAAAATCACGAACCACCGGTATGTCACTAAGCTCGAGAACAATCTTGCTTTTCAGGGCAAGACGATATGATCAAATAAGCAAGGATTGGCACTATCCTAACTCATTGATCGGAGAGTGTACCGGAAATAAGGACTAGGTAGAATGATGATTCAAGAACCAACACGCTAAGAATGAAATTATTGTCCTTTAACTACCAAGCAACAGAGTTGCTAGCAGTATTGATTTCACACACCACGATTCACTTGTCGGCATTCCGGTTACAATAACACGAAAACCGAGGAATGAACAATGATGGCAAGAAGTATTACTACATCAAGAATTCATAGGATGGTGTGCAATTCCCATGACATTCTTGATATAAAGATGGTATTACTGCAAGGTAGAACAGAACAAAAGCTGGATTAGTATTTGATCCGTGGATTACGGCTGCTTTGACCCAATCCTGGAAATGGACAAGGTACTGGAGTTCGTTTCTCCTAGTCATTCTGGAATAGAATGGCTTGATGGACCACAAGAATAATAAGCATCGATGAGCTCGAGTGCACAACTACTCTTGACTATCAATCGATAGACGAAGGTCAGTATAAAACTAAAGGGGGACAACTCAAAGGAACATATGATTTTCTGAGTTGTGGATGCATAGATTAGTATGTCGAACCAAGTTCAACATATTTCTTCCAAATAACCCATGCGAAAGGTAGAACCGCACAAATCACAATATAGCAGGGAGAACTCTTCGGGAGTACTCTTATTGTCATCTTTGATCCAACAAACTTCTGCCATAAGTGGTTCATAGTATTTGGAAGAAGGAAATACCACGGACCTCGAGGACTAATGCAAAGGTTACTAATAACCTAAAGGAACGAGCAAACGCTATCAACATGAAGTAAGTAGGGTGAATCTCGGGTTCAAGAACCCAGGAATAGAATACCTACTACTAAATGGCATCACGGGATGCTTTCGAGAATGAAAGCCAAAATCATCTCACTGGGATACAAATCATGGCTAGATTACCAGATGATCCCCTAAGACACCTAGGGTCATAATAATAATTCCAACATATATGTCGAGGCAATAGAATACCTCAACTCACCGATTAGTGTGGTTAATCTGGCCCAAAGGAACATCGAACGGGAGGAAGGGATTTTGCAAATGCTTCGACTATTTAGGAACCTCGATGACTCGGACAAAGATAACGGCTGTAAATGCTCAAAAGATTGGAGACATGCTACAAAAATGGTGGCATAGCCACTCCGAAGCACAATATCAAGGTTTCGAGATCAACAGTTATGAACATACAGAAGTAGTAAAACTGAAGTAAGATTTGAAACTAGCAATTCTATAAGTCTATGGATTAGTAACACGTCATCCTGATAGATAGATGAGAAGCCTAGTTCTTAATCCCCGTAGAAGAGAAGAGGTTGACTCAGATCAGAAGGCCATGAGGTATAAGGAGTAAAAAGAGCCTTACGTTCCAACCCACAATCAATTCCCTTACATAACTAAAGCATTTCTAGACTCAACTTCACCAGCTTTGGCTTGGTAATCCTACAGCAATCAAAGCTCGATACCAAAGCTGTCAGACCCACGACTCAATGCCACATCGATCTAGCATGTAACACCTCATATCACTTTGCGCCTCACGCACGGTATCCCCACGGTGTCGCCTTACCTTTGCCGGGACCGCTTATGCCTTTTGGCACACGATATGATAGTGTCGCTAGCATCCATATGATAAGGAGCCCGGCCGACATGGCTAGTCGTAAACCCAAAGTGGCACAGACTTACAGGACAGCATCCATGACCCAAAGATCGAACGTGTCGGTCATTAGCGAATAAGTTCCGGCTGTAGCACTGGGCTAGCAGATTCGATAAACCGGCAGTAGCGGCTAACAGGACTCGGTACTCAACGCGTGACATTTCCCGAAGGGACGTATACAGAATGAAGAAGGACACATGCCGCCAGCCTAAGTTGTTTGGAGCAAGAGCAAGCTACTATGGCTCAATGGAACACTAGGAGACATTTCCGTAAGAGAGGCTACTAAAGATAAACAACTAGATAGTCAGATCCCACACATACCAAGCATTTCAATAACATACACACAATATGCTCGATATGTGCAAATACAACATGGCATCACAACATGACTCTACGACTCGAGTATTTATTCATTAGGCTCCAAGGAGCGAGATATTACAAATAGGGGTCTCATGACCCAACATTCAGAGCATACAAATCAAAGCACAAGCGGAAGCTATCATGTCTGAGTACAGACATCTATAAATGGAAAAGGCTGAGAAGCCTGACTATCTACCAGATCCAGCCGAGGGCACAAGATCGTAGCTGAGGTAACAAGCTAAACGTCGAAGTCCACGTGGAACTACTAGCGAGACTGAAGTCTCTCTACAAAAACATAAAATAGGCAAACGTGAGTACAAATGTACCCAGCAAGACTTACATGAGAACTAACTACATATGCATCATTATCAATAAACGGATGGTGGGGTTTAACTGCAAAGAAGCCAGCTTTGACTCGTGGCTATCCCGAACTACGATCGCAAGTAACTCTTTTGAGGTGGCGCACGAGTCCACATATTCACCATATCAATACACCACTATGGATCCGCACTGCCTCCCTCACGAGCACGCCATCCATAGCACTCACGCTTATCTTGCGATTTTAGAGTATCCACTTTCACTTGTCTATGAACTGCATGTGCAACCCGAAGTCCTTTTCGCGGACACGGCTATTCAATAGATGATGTTAACCCCGCAGGGTGTACTTCTTCACACACGCTCACCACTTACCGCCGCATACACGACATGTACTCGGCAACCTTCAAGCGAAGCCCAACGTGGGTGTCGGCCACGACCTACCTAAACACTCAAGTCCCTAGTCCAGGTTTATCACCTATTCGGGTTCCATCCATGAGGAGATCCGGCCAAGTTTCGCCACAGCCCCAAACGATGTGAGCAGGGTTCCTAAGACACCAAACGGGCGCCTGTACACGTGCCACGTGCCTACCGATCACAGCCGACCCTACGGTCAGCGGCACAAGACGGCCTCCAAAGATACTACAAACACCGTAAACTACTTGCAACTCCCGGACAGAGGACAAGGGTGATTAAGAAGCCGAGAGGGTCCATTGGTTTCGGGCCCAATGCGTGGTAGTAATCAGATCATGGATCACAAACACGTAACTCCGCCTCCCGAGGACGGCTGCAATGAGACAACCCACCATGTACTCCTACATGGCCTCTCACCGCTACCTTTTACCAAATCGTGTTCACACACTTAGCTCACACACAAGAGGACATGTTCACAAGACCTCTAATTCATCTTCGATGAATCGACCCGACTCAACTCTAAGCAAAGAGTGTGCATGACAAACAAGCATGTATGAGTAGGCACAACAGGCTCAAACAACTCCTACTCATGCTAGTGGGTTTCATCTATTTACTGTGGAATGACATGTCATGCAAAGGATAAAGGGGTTCAGCTACCGCAGCAAGTAACAAATGATTCGTTGTTGTCCTAATGCAAAGAAAAGAGAGCAGGAGCGAGAGAGTGGGATTATATCGAATGAACAAGGGGGTTTTGCTTGCCTGGCACTTCTGAAGATAATGTAGTTCTTCATCGGTGTCATCGAACTCGTCGTCGAAACCACGTCTATCGAGAGGGGACAATTACCGGCAACAAAGAGGGACACAATCAATGCAATGCAACAAATATGATGCATGATAATGTCATGGCAATATGCTGTTGATTGAGCTAATGCAACTAGCATCCATATTAAATGAAGTTGGTTTGAACCCTAGAATCAAATTCAAACTCCATATGTAAAATTTATTTCATTTGGAGTTACGGTTGAATTTCTATGAATTTTAGAAGTTTTGGTTATTTTCTGGAATTTCTTATATAAAAATAAATCCAGAAAATAAGTTACTACGTCAGCCTGACATCATCATGACGCCGGCAGTCAACAGGTGCCTCTGTGTCAAACCTAACCAAAGGGGGTCCCATGGGTCAGTGACTCACTAATTAACTGAGTTAATTAGCCCTAAGCTAACACTAACTAAAATGTCAAGAGGCTGGGCCCACATGTCACCAACAAGGGTTAACCGAGTTAATTAGCGCTAACTAAACTAATAGTAATTAAACAGGGCCGGGCCACACGCCGCCGACCTGTGGGGTCAACCTGCCCGCAAGTCAACGGTCACCGGTCAAACCCGCCGCGCGCTAGTCACGGCGAGTCCAGACGCGGCGGAGCGGCAGGGATTCGCTTACTGTGGCGCTGTTTGGCGCGGAGCACAACGCTACGGATGCGACGCCGTCGCATCCAACCACGGCGGTGGCGCGCCGGGAGTGGCCGAAGTGGCGCCGGCGACGAGCTTGGCGGCGGCCGAAGCTCGGGTGCAAGTGGGGATGGGGCTGCGGTGCGCAAACGGGCGCGGCGAGGTGCCCCGGAGGTTCTACGCGATGCGGGGAGCGTGTTGACGTGATGCCCGGGACCAAATGCTCACCGAGCATCACCGGCGACGAAAAGTGCGGCGACGGCGGCCCGGTGAGTGCGGTGGGTTGCTACGAGCACGGCAGAGCGAACGGAGAGGGGGAGGATAGGCAGAAGCTCACGGTGATCGTCGTGGAGTGGACGGCGAGCTCGGGGGATGACCGGAGCAGACGGGGCGGCGAAGGCGATCTCGGCGGACCGAGGTTGAAGAAGACGGAGTGGCCGGCGTTCGAGGGCGTCCGGCGTCGGGTGAGTCGACGGGGAGGACGAGGGCGTCGAGGCGGAGGCCATGGACACATCGGCGAGGCGAAGGAGAGGCGATGGCCGCGGTGGTGCTTGTCGGTGGCGGCGGGCGCATTCGGTGGGACGGGGAAAACGGCGAGGGAGAGAGCAGGGGGAGGAATGAGAGACCGGGTCGATCGGGACGACACCGAGGAGGAAGGCCTGTGGCGCTGCGCTGTCCCGGGACGCAGTGCAGCAGCAGTGTGGCGTGGCAAAGACGGCCGCACGCTGTCGCACGCTGGCCGGGCGTCCGATCGGGCGCGTGGAGATGACGACCGCAATCGGGCCAAGGGCGCCTTTGCTGGGCTGGGTAAGTGGCTGTACCCTCTCTCTCTTTTTTAGTTGTTTTGTTTTCCTATTATTCTCAGAATCTCGTGGCTTTATTAAAATAGTTAGCCACCTTCAAAAATCCTCAAGATAATCATAGGATCTGTTTAGATTAATTCTAACAGCCCACACTTATTTCAGAATTATTTGAGCATTTAAAATATTTACTAACATCTAAATGCCCAAATGCAAAGTACATATGATTTAATTCAGAGCCCAATATGTCCTGCAAAAAATATAAACCATTTTTGGTAGATGCTTTCACCTCAAACCAGAAATGTTGAACATTTTTAGAGGGCATTTTGAGTCCAATGAAAAAGATTTTAGTTTGACCCTAGTTGAATTCATTTGGTGCTAGGGTTTAGTCAATCCCCATTTCAAGTTTCATGAAATTTAAACATGATGCAACACTCTAATGCATGCACTAGGCATTGTCAGAACTAGGTATGTGACATAAAATGTACCTCCTTTGGTAACATACATATGTTCACCGTGGGATAATTCATTTAACATGCATCATAGTTGCGGTGTATTCGCGGTGTGTGGGTGGGTGAGTGCGTCTGGGGTGGTGAGTGGCATGCAGTACACTACGAGTTGTGAGCCACCGTGTGGGTTGGCTATTTTGTTAGGCAGGTCGGTGCCACATCAGAGTCATGAATTCGTAATTTAAAACATCACACAACCCTTTCATAGATACATGTTTTGGACACATGAAGTCTATAGTTGTCCTACACGACACTCGATACTCGTGTATGACGCTTTCTGTGGGCCCGCGAGGTCGTTATCCATCACTTTGATGAAAATTCGGTAGTGAGGTTAATTTGACCAACAAGGTTGAATCTTTTTTGTTTGTGTTATGGTGGTATATAGTATGCGTCGAAGAGGTGGTAGGGATGCATATATATATATATATATATATATATATATATATATATATATATATATATATATATATATATATATACGTCTACGCGTCCGTGAACAAGTACACCTCACTAAGTTTCAGGACTTTTCGGTTTCCGGGGCACATGCCACATCAAAATTGTGAAAATGGCTATTCAAACATCACACAACACCTCTTTGAACCACATGCATGTAGGCGGTGGTTATCCTAGCTAGGACACTCACATGTCACGCTTCCATCTGTGGGCCCACGAGGCCATCGTCGATGCATGTGAATCACTTTGACCTACATCAGGAGAGGTTTATTAATTAATTTCACCATCGGTGAGGATTCATTTTGTGTTGTATTACGGTAGGAGCATATAGTATGTGTCGAATATGGGGAAGGGGACCATCATATGTAGTACGCTTCATGAACCTCGCTCTATGTGGGTGCATGGTTTATGATATTTGAGGCATGCGTGGCACATCAAAGTTATGCATTTTAGGTAGTATATTCAACATATGTTTGGCCCAATTCCAAAGCGATGGTGGTTGTCCTCTCACCCCCACTTCAGCGGTTATCAGCGATATCGATGCTTTCCATGTGTGGGCCTGCTTGGTTCATCACTACTTTTTGCCTGACAACGAGAGTGGTTAATTTGACTTAGGAGGGGGTTATTTTACTGCTTCTAAATACGATATATATATATATATATATATATATAGGGTGGGTCTATTATGATAACACCCTTATGACCTTATTCTGACAACAACAAAATTATTCCGCTAACACCCGACCCGCCCTCAACCTAACACTAAAAACAACCGCCCGCCCTCCGTGAAAAAGAAAAAACAACCACCCACCCCGATTACTTCCTCCCCACTATCCACCTCACCCCGCGGCGCCCGCCGACCACCACCTCCCGACGTGCCTCCCAGCTGGCCGACCACCCATCCCCTCCCGACATGCCGCCCTGCCGGCCACCTACCCCCTCACCACACGCCGTCAGGCCGGCCACCCTGTCGGGGCGTTCCTCTCTGTGGCCACGAGCACCTATGGGGCACGGGGGCCCCTTCTAGTCCGGCAAGGGGGCGGAGGCCGTGCGCAGAGCAGATCGAGGTCGGGCGCGCTGGGAGAGACAGCGATTTTACCCAGCCGAGCTCTCCGGAGAGATAAAACTCCTATCGCTGCTTTGTGTCTCAGATTTGATCTTGCTCGAGAGTGAGCGATGGTGGTATGCGCGTGTCGAATGGATCAACCCCTTCTACGCGCGCATGGGCCTCCCTTTATAGTCTCAAGGGGGCACCAACAGTGGCAGCGAAGAAGAGGGGGTAGAAAGGTAAAACGCAGGTTGGTGCAACAAGGATCAACAAAGTCCCCTACCTAACTCGACGGCAGGGACAAGGGCATTTAATGCCCATCCGGTTGCCCCAACAAGGTAAAGAAACGATCATAGGTGAGCCACCGTTGCCACGATGGCGCTCTGTCACTCCGCTGCCACCGCGCGATGGCTGCGCAACGCCGCCACGCGCTCCTCGATGGCCCTGGGTGACACGCCGCCGATGCGCTGGATTTTGGTGGTTGCTTTGCGGGCAAGTGCCTTGTCGCGACTTCTTCTTTTGTCGTGGCCGCAAGCTTGCCGGCCGCCGGCCTTGCCGGACGCTGGGCGCCGCGCAAGTCTTCCGAGATGCCTTGAATCGGCCTTCCCAGAAGCTCCTCTTGCCGGGCCTTTGTTTTCTTGGTTAATACTTTGTTCTTGAATGGTAGTAATAGGAAATGACGGAGGGTCTTGGCGGGCGTCCGCAAGCCTTGCCGCTGGGTGCTACGATCATTGCAGACAAGTTCGGGTACTAAGGTACCCCTACTTTAGTACACCGACAGAGCCCCGGCTCGGGCCATACACGGTGCCGAGCGTTGTTGGGTCAGGCCCAAAACAAAGCAGACGGCACGCTGCGGCCCGGGGCCACGCAGAATCGGACTCCGTGCTCACCGCCCCTCCAACAAAGACACGTCGATTGCGGCGTCGTGGGAGGCGTGGGTGGTGTGTGCGATTTTCAAGGCATCCACCCCCGTGATCACTGGGCAGGGCGAGGTCACTTCATCCGTCGCCCCGGCTTCGCCTCCTCGCCACGCGGCTCTCATGCACGTGGGGTCGTGGGCGGCGAAGGTGGGAGACCGAGCCGTCACGGGTGGAGATGGTGGGTCGGCCCCGTCCCTCTGCCCTCACCATGATCTGATTGGCTGAGTGGGGCGGCCGATCCCCACCTCGCTCCTTAAAAAGGGCGGAAGGGGAGCGCAAAAATCCCGCACTTCCTCTTCTTCCTCTTTCTTCAACTTCTCCTACTCTTCCTCCCATCTGCCATGGAGGGAGGGAACCCTGGTCCTTCATCCGTGGCGGCAAGGGTCGCCACCAGGCAGCGCGCCTCTCCCTATCCTGCGGCTGCGGTGGCGGAGCCGGCCGCGAGGGGAAGAGGGAAGGGGCGAGGCCGTGGACGAGGTCGAGGGCGTGGTCGGAGCGCTCGGGGGAGAGGCGGCCGGGGTGGTGCGCCACCCCCGTCTCCGCCGGTGGCTCCTCTCCTCGAGGCGGTCCACACCGGGGATGACCCATGGGAGTTCTTCGTCAGCTGCGCCAGCACCTCGTCGCCGCCCGGCTCCCGCCCCGCTTAGAGCTGGCGGAGCCGGACCCGCCGAGATGTTGAGTTGACATGAGGGGCTGCGGATCAGCGGCACTCGAGTTAGTGTCGATCCCCAGCCCCGGCGTGATGTACTTCGATCGAGGGTGGAAGACGCTCGCCGCATCCACAGCTTGACGGTGGGGTTTACCCTCCATTTTGTTAATGAAGGGCGACCTTCGCCCGCCAAGGTCTTCGGGACTCCGCACCCAAAGCGAGATGCTGCGTGGACAGCTCCTCCGATAGCGAAGGCCCTCCTCGAGCGAGAGGACGAGGAGGGAGCGACAATGACGACGAGGACGGCGGGTCCGGCTAGGCGCCGGACGCCGCCACAAGCCACCGGCGACCCCATCATCCGGGTCTCCGCCTTCGAACTCCCCGCGCTGCCTCCTTGGGCGGCTGGCGAGGGGAGGCTGCGGAAGAGGAAGAGGGTGGCGGCAAGGCCGCCAAGTCGAGTACGAGGTGAGGTGCCTCGACAACAGGCCGACGCCCCGCCGCCTGCCTCGAGCTCTCGCCTCGCGCCTCCATCTCCGCCAAGCTCCCGCCGCCTGGGCTGTTCTCTTGGTGTCTTCGCGCACCGTAGCTCACCTAGGCGCCTTTTTCCCTCCCCGCAAGCTTCTCTTGCCGGGGCCTCCTTGACCTACCTCCTGAAGAGAGAAACAGGAGAGGGATTACGGGCATCTTATCTTCTAATTTGTAAGCCTTCGGGCCTTAGCTGCATTTAAAATTTGTAATCCTCTCTATCATGTTTTTCATCCTCCATGGACTTGTACTAAATTGGGATGTTTTTTTAATGAAAGGAGGGGAATGCTTGCCGGATTATGTCCTTTACTTGATTTTGTGCCTTGTACGTTTTTACCCTACACTTCTAGGGAACTTGCCGGCGCTAACACACTTGCTGAGTGCGGAACATCAGCAGCCTGCTGGCGGTGTTGTTTCCGGCAAGAAACCTTGTCGGGCCAGTTGCAGCGCGGCTTGTATTGTTGAGCGGACTCGAAACAAATCAAGGGCGCAACTTGGCCGCGACTCGCCCTCCGCCAGCGACGGTTTTTTTACAAGGCAAACTCGTTCAAGGACGCGGCCTCGCTTTCCCCAGTCCATAAGAGTATGCATGATGAGGGATGAAAAACTTATCTGATACCACAGCCCCCGGCGACTCTAGCTCGCCGGGGATGAATCTTGGCATTTGCAGCCCCCGGCAACTCTGGCTCCGCCGAGACCTAGGTGCCGGTGCGCCTTTCCTTGCCCTTGTCGCCGACGCGCGCCTCCGAGGATCCTCCGCCTGTCGCAAGGAACTTCGCACTTGCAGCCCCAGTGAAACCGGGTTTGTCGGGCCCTCGCGCCAAGGCGCCTTCCGTTTTTCCTTGTCGCTGTTATTATAGTCACGAAAATAACTGAGACAGCGCTGTAATAAGTTACTCTTTCGTGGCGTGACTATTTAGGTTGGGCAACGCAATGCCATGCTTCGCCCTTCGTATGTTTAAACTCTACGCTTTTTAGGGGACTTGCAGTGCATACACACTTGCCGAAAAGCGAACATCAGCAGTTCGCGGGCGGTGTTGCCTCCGCAAGAAACCTCGTCGGGCTAGTTGCAACAAGACTTTCATTGTCGAGCGGACTCGAAACAAATCAAGGGTGCAACTCAGCCGCGAAGTTAGCTCCTCTGCGCACAAGTTTTATATACGGCGACGCCCCACGGCAAGGCTTGCTATGTTACGCCCTCTACTTCATTACATCCCTTGTACGCTTTTACCCCACGCTTAGGGAACTTGTCGGGCGCTAACACACTTGCCGAAAAGGAACATCGCAGCTCGCCAAGCGGTGTTGTTTCGCAAGAAACCTTCTCGGGCGCTTGCAGCAAGACTTGTATTGTTGAGCTTAACTCGAAACAAAGCAAGGACGAACTTAACCACGAGTTGGTTCCTCCGCGCATGTGTTTTTCGTAAAAGGGACGAACGCTCGAGGAATATAACATAAAAGCTTAGAACTAAAAAGTGCTCAGACTCAAGCTCGGGCGACTTAGCTTTTCCGCCTTCCGTGATCCGGCGAGGTCGCACTTCTCCTTGACTTCCTCCTCAGATATGTTTTCACCTCACGCTTTGGAACCCGCCCAAGAAACACACTTGCTGAGTGCGGGACATCAGCAGCCCGCTGGCGGTGTTGCTTCCGGCAGGAAGAACTCGTCGGTCTAGTTGCAGCGCGCTTTCATCGTTGAGCGGACTCAAAACAGATCAAGGGTGCAACTTAGCGACGATTCAACCCTTCTGCGCACAGGTTCTTCATACAAGGTACGGATTCTCAGGGAATACAATTCAAATGCTCGAAATTGGACACTTTCTTCGCCCTACTGGACGGTGGAGCTCGATGGCGCATCCTCGACGGCAGCGCGGCACTCCGGAGAGGCGTGCTTGCCGGAGCAGGCCCCAGAGATGTTCTTGCCGGGCTTAGTCTTTGGTAGATCTGCCTTTGTCTTCTTACACTTGCCGGTGGAGCTCGATGGTGCGTCCTCGACGGCAGCGCGGCACTCCGGGGAGGTGCGCTTGCCGGAGTGGGCATCAGAGCTGCTCTTTGCCGGATTTGACATTCTTCTTCCCCCGGGGAGCTTCAGCGGCAAGTGGCTTGCACTCATCGCGGCTGCTTTGCTTCCCGTAGATCTTGTCGGTGCAGATAAGTGCATCCTTCTTGTCGCCTTGGACAGAGATGACACTTATCGCACCAGCATCTTGAGCACGCTTGTATGCGTAGTGAGAGGCTGCCATGAATTTGGCAAGCGCTGGTCGGCCGAGTATCCCATTGTAGGGTAATGGGATATCAACAACATCGAATGTGACCCTCTCGTCTCGAAGTTCAGCTCGCTGCCAAACGTTACCGCAGCGTGATCTTCCCTTGGGCTTGCTCCTTCCCGGATTTATCCCTTGAAAGGTACCAGCTTCTTGAGCTCATTGTCGGGATCTGGAGCTTGAGCACCGCGGAGGAAATCAGGTTCAGGCCGCCCCGCCGTCAAACCAACATCTTCGTGACCTTGAGGTTGCGGATTGTTGGTGAGACCAACATCGGCAAGCACCCGACCGCAGTGATGCGATCAGGTGGTCCTCAACGTCAAGATGATGGGCGGCTTGGACCACTTCGAGGCTTGCACGCCGACGGACGGCTCCGCTGCATTCACCTCTCGCACCCATCGCTTGAGTTGGCGGTGAGGTGTGCGAGAGGCGCCACCGCCGACGACAACACCTCTGTCGCCTTCAAACTCTTGGTCATCAGTCCCCATCTTCCTCCATCTCATCATCCTCATCCTCATCTTCATCCTTGTCGCGCCCGGGAGGCCTATCTCCTTGCCGCGGCTTGGCCTTGCCGCCAGTGCCCTCCCGGCAGGAAGCTTGCCGGATCCTCCGCCACCTCCCGAGGCTCTCTCCTTATCGCGCGCCAGATTCAGCTTTCAGAGTTCGCCATCCGCCGACTTTCTTGCAGGTTTGGAGATCATGGCCCTTGGTGCGGTGAATCTTGTAGTACCGCTGTCGGAGCCATCCTCGCTTGTCGGCGGTTACCACAGCTCGCCGAGTCATCGGCTTTGGCCTTGTCGAGCCGCCCGCTGCCGGAATGCTCAACAGCTAGCACATCCTTAGCCTTTCTTTCCTGTTGCTCCGCCTTCGTTCTTCCTTGCCGGGCGGCATCCTCACCGCCGATCCTTCGCTCCTGCAACCTCTCCGGGATTTTCCTCCTCCTCAGCCCGTGCACACTTGTCGCCGAGCATAGAGCTCGCGACATCTTCGATCTTGCACATCGCCATCTCCTCCTCATCCCGCGGTTACGCGACGCTTTTGATGAAATGCGCTAATAACCGCGCAGGTGGACGTCCGGGATGTTGCGCCGCACTTGGCTGAATCTTCAGATGTACTTGCTGCAGGGCTCTCCTCCTTCGGACGAGCAAGTGGAGGTCACTCTCTGGCCATGAGGCTTGTGGCCACCTGTGAAGGCGCCGACAAACTGATGGCACAGGTCCGCCCATGAAGAGATGGAACCGTCCGGCAAGTGCATGAGCCAAGATCTGACGTTGGGCTTGAGTACCAGCGGGAAGTAGTTGGCGAGGATCTTCTCGCCGCGCCCCGCAGCCTCGCACCGCGATGGTGTAGATGCCGAGGAACTCCGACGGATGTATCTTGCCGCCGCATTTCGGTACATCCGCTTGAAGTTCTTGGTTTTGGGCCATCGACTTGCCGCAGCTCGCGGGTGAACGCAGGGCAACCTGCCGCGTACGGCAAGTCGCTTGGTTCCCCTGGTGCATGCATATCGACAATGGCCCAGCGCGCTGGTCGGATTGACGCCGCGCTTCTTCCGTGCTCGGCGCGAAAAGTGCGGGCGTCTTCGCGCCGCCGTTTTGGAGAACGGGCGCTGATCGCGTCGGGTTCGCGGGTCCGACGACGCGTGGAGTCGCTGTCGGGGTTGGTCCAAGAGCCGCGATCCTGGCCTTCGGGGCTGGGAGTGCATGGAGGTGGCACCCCCGGCGGTCTTGTCGGCGTCGGCTTGCGCCGGGCGCTTTGCCGGGCCTCGGCGCGCTGGTTGCCGAGGCTTGTCGCCATTGGCGGCCGGCGAGATCAGATATGGTCATCCTCCCGCTGCCGATCTTGTGCGGCGCCGAGGGTAGTCTAGAAGCAGCCGGGCTCGGGCCAGCGCTTCATCTTATTTGGTGGCGGTGGCGATGAGCGGCGCGAGGAGCGGATGTGCTCGAACTCCCAACCGGATTGGGAGGTGCAACACCCGCCCGGGCGATCAGATCTCGCCGGCCAAAGATGCGGGCGCGCGATGTCGACCTCGAAGCGCCCCGCGACCCACCAGCTTGGCCTTGTTCCAACGCGAGCACGGTACTAGGAGCACCGGGGCGTTGTCGACCTTGCACCTCCTGGGAAGGGTGCGGTGTCTGCACGGTCACCGACGCTTGCGGGGCTTTGTTTTTGGACCTGGTGACGACGTGAGTCCCACCGTCGGCGCCCGCTCCTCCGCTGGCGTTCACTCCACCGCCCGCTGGCTCGGCGGTGGTGGCGGAATCGATGTAGACGGAGCGCCACCTCCGAGGCTTCTTCTTCGTGGCATGTTGATGAAGGCGTTGATGCAGCGCGCGCGGGGACCGGATCAGATGCTCACGACCTCGACGCGCCCCCTACCTGGCGCGCCAAAGATGTCGGGGCGTTCCTCTCTGTGGCCACGAGCACCTATGGGGCACGGGGGCCTCTTCTAGTCCGGCAAGGGGGCGGAGGCCGTGCGCAGAGCAGATCGAGGTCGGGCGCGGGGGGGAGACGGGCGATTTTTATCCAGCTTCGGAGCTCTCCGGAGAGATAAAACTCCTACTGCTGCTTTGTGTTTGTATTTGATCTTGCTCGAGAGTGAGCGTATGGTGGTATGCGTGTGTCGAATGGACCAAACCCCTTCTACGTGCGCATGGGCCTCCCTTTTATAGTCTGAAGGGGGCACCAACAGGTGGCAGCGTAAGAAGAGGGGGTAGAAAGGTAAAAACGCAGGTTGGTGCAACAAGGACCAACAAAGGTCCCCTATCTAACTCGACGGCAGGGACAAGGGCATTTAATGCCCGTCCGTCGCCCCAACAAAGGTAAAGAAACGATCGTTAGGTGAGCCACCGGTTGTCACGATGGCGTCTCTGTCAGCCCGCTACCACCGCGCCGCATGGTTGCGCGAACGCCGCCACGCGCCCTCGGATGGCCCAGGGTGACACGCCGCTGGATGCGCTGGATTTTGGTGGCCGCCTTGCGCGGCAAGTGCCTTGCCGCTGCCCTTCTTTGTCGTGCCGCAAGCTTGCCGGCCGCCGGCCTTGCCGGACGCTGGGCGCCGCGGCAAGTCTTCTGAGATGCCTTGAGTGGCCTTCCCGCAAGCTCCTCTTGCCGGGCCTCTGCTTTCTTGGTTAATACTTTGTTCTTGAATGGTAGTAATAGGAAATGACGGAGGGTCTTGGCGGGCGTCCGGCAAGCCTTGCCGCGGGGTGCTACGACTGCCCGTGCACAAGTTCGGGGTACTAAGGTACCCCTACTTTAGTACACCGACACACCCACCCCCTCCGGACGCGCCGCCCGGGCCACCCCCTCCCAACGTGCCTCCCGGCCACCACCTCCCCATGCGCCGCCGACCTACACCAATGCCGCGCAGGACGGCTAGAGCAACACTGGAGCCGGCCGCCCTCCTCTACCTCTTCTCCTTCTTCCTCCTAACCGCATCCTCTCAAACTCGCTCGTGAACGCAGGTGTCACCATAGCCATCTCGAAGCTTGCCCCACCCTGCCACCACTCTGGATCCGGTCCTCGCCTTATTTCTCACGTCCCACATGGCTGCCGGCGGGGATGGGATCTAGCCACACTTAGTAGGTGAGCCTCCTGCTTCTCTGACTCCACCAACTGTCCCCGCCCCCTCCCCCCTAGTGAGCCCCCTGCCTCACGATCTGCTTCTACTCGGTCAGGCAGTGGATGTGAGACGCGAGCAGCTCGATTGGCGATGCCGCACAGTTCCTTTTCTCCTGGAGTGCGGTGTTCAGGAAGTCCGGGTGTTCAGTCCGATTTTTGTTGGTGCCGATCCACCGGATCCCAGGCTCTGCTCCTTCCCCAAACCTCCTCCTCTGATGGCGGTCAACCCCAGCAACCAAAACGGGCCGCTTCCCCAATGGTGGCTGCGTGAAAGGTCTGCAGTTTGTGGCATGTACAGGAGCAGTGCAGCAGGAGCATGGTTGCAGTCCGTTAGTGTGATAGCCGAATGGATCCACCTAATTGTGAAGCTTGTAGTGTGCGGTATTTATTCATGCAGTCCAGCAGGCGCATTGGTGCAGTGCGCGAGTACACATGAAGGATATTTTTTTGAAAATGCAAAATACTTGTATGTAATTCTTTTTAATTTTGCCTTTCTATTCTGTAATGACGGCGGCTGCTGTGCAGTACGGATCATGACGTACTGCTGTTGTTGAGCGCGTAGTACCCATGCCAATCTCCTCCCTTTTGTCCATATATTTACTCACCTCACCTTGATTTTGCTATTTTTGCAGTTTGGAAAGAACGATGTGCAGTTTTGTCATTTTGCATCTTGCTGTGCAGTACGCCCAGGATCTCCATGTGGTTCGGTCGCTCGGGGTGTTGGAGTGCGGTTACTTGGTGGGGGCATGCTGCAGTTTCAACCACAACGTGTAGTTTGCATCTGATTTTGCTGGAGCAGAGTTTGCATCGCTATTTTTGATTTGGGCAATGTTCATTAGGGTATGCTTTTTTATTTTGAGTGTGGTTTTTTCTGCATGAAGATGCCATTTATTTAGTGCGCAGTTTGTACATGCTGGTGGAGCGGGGGCATGAGATGGGTTTCAGTGTGTGTCTCTATGAAGTTCGTGGGCACATTCGCAAACAATGGCTTGGTTTCCAGCAAGCTCTGTAAATCAACACTATTTCCAGCAAGCTGTAGTTCAACACTGTCTAGTTCACCCCATTTGTGTAGCAGCTCATTACTCCCTGTATGAAGTATAATTTGTTTTGTGTTTCTCAAATTCAATCGAATACATCAACACTTGGAGTGTGTTTGGTCCTCAAACGTGGTTCACTTTTGAGAGTGATGTTGTTCACTTGCGCCTAACATGAAAATGCCAAAAATTTAGTGAAAACAACAAGATGGTAATGTAGTTATCTTCGATATATGTCGTGGTTTACTTGCCCTTGTCTTTGCGGTACACTCTCGTTCATAAAAAAAAGGTTAAAAAAAAGACAACAAAAACTCATCTCAAAAAATTTACGTCCGACAAAGGAACTTATCCATCTCGCTTGCACGTCCGAAGCAGTGCGGTTTTCCGTCCGAAGCAGTGCGGTTTTCTGTCGGATGAAGTTCACTCGTCGATTTGGGTGTCGCGAAAAATAGAGTGTCCACATTTCGGTAAATTCGAAATTCGTCTTAAACCGTAAAGAACTAGAGAGAGTGTTCTACATGAAAAAGTTGCACCTCATCGATATGTTTCCAACGGCGTATAGTTTGAATCATTCCGACAAGCAGTTTGTAAAAATTTCGCGAAAAACGGCCGCTTCCACTTGTCGTCAGCCGAAAGATTTTCAAAATTAACTTAAAACCGTAAGGAAACTCAAAAACATTTCAACATATGGAAGTTATGCCGCGTCCATAGCTTCTCAACGGTATATTACATGCCTGATTTCGACAAACGGTTAGAAAATTGGAGCAAAAACAGTACCAAAAATTTGAAAAACAGAATTCCGTGATTTAGTAAATTTGAAACTGCTCTTAAACCGTAACCAATTAGAGAAAAAAATTGATATGAAAAGATGCGCCTCAATGATATCTATCCAATGGTGTATCACTTGCTTCATTCCGACGAGTGGTTTAAAAAAAACGCTCAGTGCCACTCGTTGTGGGACGCACCATTTTCAAAACTGCTCTTAAACCATGAGGAATCTCGAAAAGTGTTCAACATGGCGAAGTTGGGCCTAATCCATAGCTTTTGAACGGTATATTACACGCCTCGTTCCGACAAACGATTAAAAAATAGAGCAAAAATGGTACCGCATAGTGGTTATCTTCAAACCTGATGTAGTGGTTATCTTCAAACGGTACACTTCCTCGCGTGGTTATCGGCGACAAGCCTATATATTCATGGGCCCGCGTGGACATCCATGATCACCTTGACCGACAAAAAGATAGGTTACCATGGCAGATTCTTCATTTGGTTCGTGTTATCATAGTATAGGTCATGGTGAGATTCAGACCTAATTAAAGTTTGAGTGTATATACTATGCACGCATGCATGCATGAATCCCCGTCGTCGGCTTGAAGTGTGGGGAAACATACATATGCATCATCAACCTAACCCTCACTAAGTGTGGGGATTTCTAGTTAGAAATCACGGTGCCACATCAAAGTTGCTCCATTGTGTACTAAAAAACACACCTAATCCATACATATGTTTGTGCCACATGCATGCAGTGGTTGTCTTCAGGGACTTGCTACTTGCATGATTATTGGCGAGCTAGCCTATCTAGGGTCGCATGGACGACCATCACTTTGACCAGCAACAAGAGAGAGGTTGTACGACCAAGGTGGATTATTCTTGGTCTGTTTTACGATCACTCTTGGTGAGATGCCTCTCTGGCCCGCCTAATAAAAGTGTGTGTGGGGGGTGGGGGGCTGCTACTTTGCACTTTGCTAGGTGAACCTCGGTTGGGGGGGGGCATTCATAGCTTAGGATTCCCTTCATGCCGAAACGAGGGGGGCTGTTAGCTAGATTGCACTTTGCTAGGTGAACCACGGTTGGGGGGCATCCATTCATAGCTTAGTATTCCCTTCGTGCCGACATGACCGAGGGGGCTGCTAGCTTGTTCGCACTTTGCTTGGTGAGCCTCGTTTGGGGGGCATGCATTCATAGCTTAGGATTCCCTTTGTGCCGACACGAGGGGGGGGCTTGTAGCTACTTTGCAGTTTGCTAGGTGAACCACGGTTGGCGGGGCATCCATTCATAGCTTAGGATTCCCTTCGTGCCGACACGAGGGAGGGGGGCTGCTAGGTACTTCGCACTTTGCTAGGTGAGCCTCGGTTGGGGGGCATGCATTCATATAGAGCTTAGGATTCCCTTTGTGCCGACACGAGGGCGGGGGGCAAGCAATACCGTGCGCTTTGAGAGAAAGGTGCGTCATCAAAGTTGCATTTGGTCCACATGAAAGTGTGTTCGTGTTCTGATCCTCTCCCGTGTCATTTTTCGCCAAATTTGTGAACATTAGTGACGCAAGAGACACGGTTCACTCAAAATAACTGTGTGCCACGCCGGTGCCCCTGTCACGCACACATCCGCATAGTACATTGGGCTCCATGAGGCTCCTGTCGGTGTCAAAACTGGCGGATCTCAGTTAGGGGGTCCCGAACAGTGCGTCTAAGTCTAATGGTAATAGGAGGCGGGGGACACAATGTTTACCCAGGTTAGGGCCCTCTCGATCGAGGTAATACCCTACTTCCTGCTTGATTGATCTTGATGATATTAGTATTACAAGAGTTTATCTACCACGAGATCATAGAGGCTAAACCCTAGAAGCTAGCCTATGATTATGATTGTTGTTGTCCTACGGACTAAACCCTCCGGTTTATATAGAGACCGGAGGGGACTAGGGTTACACAGAGTCGGTTACGGAGAAGGAGATCTACATATCCACGCAAAGGAGAGTCCCGCCCGGACACGGGATGAAGTCTTCAATCTCGTATCTTCATAGTCCAACAGTCCGACACAAGTATATAGTCCGGTTGTCTGAGGAGCCCCTAATCCAGGACTCCCTCAGTAGCCCCTGAACCAGGCTTCAATGACGATGAGTTCGGCGCGCAGATTGTCTTCGGCAATGCAAGGCGGGTTCTTCTCCAAAATCCCTAAGTATCTGTTGTAACGAGCAGTGTCCGGCTTCCCATTAATGTTGCACTCCTCGGCTTCTGTACATTAATAATGGCAGTCTCCACGTGTCGAGCGAATGCGAGAAGTCGGGGCATTTTTACATTTGCCACCCTGACCATGTAAATAAATCATCTATTAAAGAGACGGGGATCCTCAGATCCAGATCACACCATCTTCCCCCAGCGAGGATCCATCAAAGCGCGCCCGAAAAAAGTCATCCCATCATGGCCGGCCGCTGCAGCTCCTCCTCTGGCTCCCGTAGAGCTATGCCAGGTGATTGGGAGAAGTGTTCTGTATCCCATGGCCAATTTGTGGAGTTGCAGACCTAGAGGTTTCTCCCGCCTGCATATTGTCACGACCGGTTTTCCGGGTAATAAATTTCCAGAAAAGACCGTCGTGCTCATCAGCCCCTGTGATTATCAAGTAATGATGAGGCTCCAACTTGATACAGAAATTCCAAGCAAAATACAAAATATGTGGTACAAGACCATTCTGGCCTGTGAGTACAACAAATGGTTTCTAGTGGTTGATGGCGGAAGCGGTTTGTGGATCATCAGTATCTATGGGACTCCAATTCCCACAGGAACAGCTAACCAGGTTAACTCCTATCATCGCGAGGCTGCTATCTCCATTACTTAGGTTCCGGGGCTGTCATCATGTCGCTCCTCTTCGTGCAAGAAAAATCTGGCCAAGACAATAGCCAGGGACAAGCCAGTGAGTACTTTGAATGTACTCGCAAACATTTTGAACGCAGGTATAATATAACAATGATGTGCTGACAATATTTTATGCTCATGACGTCAGTCACAAAGATAAATATAACTCTGATGTGTGTAAGCATGTAATATATGAATATGCAATGTCATAGAAGTATTAAAAATTATGAAATAAATAATAAGCATGCCACGATCGAAGGCCCGAGCGACACCACATAAAGGGCTTTAAAAGAAATGCCACGATCGGCCCGAGCGACACCACATAAAGGGCTTTTAAAATAAATGTTACGATGGTGTCTGAGCGACACCACATAAAGGGCTTTAAAAGAAATGCCACAGTCGGCCGTCTGAGCGACACCACATAAAGGGCTTTAAAAGAAATGCCACAGTCGGGCGTCTGAGCGACACCACATAAAGGGCTTTAAAAGGAATGCCACAGTCGGGCGTCTGAGCGACACCACATAAAGGGCTTTTTAAATAAACAATCATAGTGAATATCCCGGAGGTAGAACCATCCCAGAGATACTCGATAATAACAGTAATATCACGGGTTAGTCAACAATAATGATAATCATAATTATCACAAGTCACCAGTAGTAATTCCCGTTCCGGTTAACAGTTATCACCTCCAAAGACCGACACTAAGACCGACACTTGACCCGTCGCAGACTGTAATCCTTAACCACGGACACGGCTATTCGAATAGGTTTAATCTCTGCAGAGGGTGTACTCTTTACCCACGAGTAACGGATTCCTTTAGTCCATCGACTAATTTCGCTTCTGATCTTTTAAATGAAAACACACCTGACTTGCACACACCAGCTTAACTTACACGTGTCTGGAATCACCCACAACACCTGTCAAGCAACTCTAAGTGGGGAGGCTACAACCTCGCGTAGCATGGGATCAAATTTATATCGCGCGCCCTAAGGGGTGGCCTCCCCTCTCGGTCCCAACCAGAAACACCCATGCCCCCTGACCGGATGACTGGCTTTAATCCATGGTCATGGTATCCTCATCCCTGGCTTTAATCCAAGGTCATGGTACCCTCATCCCGACCCTCTGTACGGTGTGTGCTAGAAAGGGGTTGACAAATTACTGAACCATACCCTACCTGTGGCAGGGACAAGTGGTAGCACGAAACAAGAGTGGGGGTTACCTGAACAAGACTCTATCTATGGTCGACTCAGGAGGTTCTTAGTTTCCTGCATGACATGTATAACAAATATATTTCACCCAATACAATCAACACTCATTATATCTTACCATGCCATACCGGACATACCCGTCTCCGATGGAGACCGCGACAAGCTCACGCCTACCCAAGGCGTAGGCTTTCCGGATTCCTTTCCGCATGCATGCAAGATACATGAGGATGATTACCATCACAAGTATACTCATTTCCAACAAAGATGGAAATCACCAATATGCATCCATGCAAATGATCATATCACATGAAATAACAAGTCCTTCGAAATGAGGTGGTGTTATAAACGTGTCAACGAAGACACCAAAAATATTATGCCGGGGTTCAGAATGCTTGCATTCAATGTGTGGTAAGGCAGGGTGCACTCCAAAACTTGAAACTTTTCTCCTCTCTTCAAAAATCCTATTTTAGCAATATAAAAGAATTAACACACAAAATAAAAACAACACCAAAAGTTGTTCTGAAATTTTTTCAAATACATCTTAAAATAAACTAGGTGAAATTTGAGAGAGGTAGGAAAAAGAATTAATTCATTTGGAGTTATATTTAAAAAGCTAAAGCAAGTCAAAGATTTGGTCAACATCTGTTTTTAATAATAAAACAGAAAAGAAAACGTTTTGGCGTATCGCCTTGAGCAGGGAAACGTGCTCGGGTTTTATGCTTCCACTTACTCGCGTGGACCGAAGGGGTCACCGACAAGGTCCTAGGTGGCCCACTAGTCGTTTGACTAGTCGCCCTCCCTCTCCTTCCTCTGTCCCGAAGCGAGGCGGAGTTCGGCGATCGCCGCCGGCGATCGGGCTCCTCGCGGGGCCCCGAGGGCGGGATGGATCCGCCACTCAGGCGGTCCTCCGTGGTCGCTGTAGGTGGGGACGGAGGAGCTGCCGCGGCGAAGCCAGAGCGGAGGAGGCTTCGGTGGCGAAGTGGTTTTGTGGCGGCGATGGCTCCCGATCAAAATCAAGTAGGGGGTTGGGTTCCTGGAAGGAAGTAGGTGTTCTTGGCGAAGAGAATGGGAGGGAGAGGCCCTGTGGCGCTGGGAGAGCTGGGGCCATGGCGGCGGCCGCTGCTGCCGGAGGTGGGGAAGATGACCTCCCTGGGTCGATTGGCTGCCCCAAGGGGTCCTAGGGGAGTGATCTGAGGTTGCATGCGTGCGGAGACGAGCTCGGATTCCTTATATAGGCGAGGTAAGGCGGTTCATGCGCGGCCGTGGATAAGTTCGCTTACGATCGCCTTTCTGAGAGCCGCAGGAGCCGTGGCGACGACGAGAGCTAGGCGACACCCTTGTGGATGAGCTCGGCTGTGCTAGGGGCCGTGGCGAGCCGAGGTGGCTTGGCGGCGCCGATCATGCAGAGGCGCTGCTGGTCGCCGTGTGCCGCCAAAGCTCTGTCGGCGGCGCCAGAGGCTGCCAGGTGGCTTACGCGTTCTTGCGAGCGGATGAGGTCGGGGTGCAGCTCAGAGGCGAGCAAGGGCCGGGCGCGACGCTGGCGGCTGAAAGACGCGACGCAAAAACGCTGCGCCTGGCGCGCCAGAGCATCCATCAAGGTGTTCGACACAAGCCGTGGCATGCTATAGGTCACGGTGAGGCTGTCAAGCAAATGTAACTAGGTTAGAGGTAGAGGGAAACTTCAGGGACAAGGTGGTTTGGTCAGGTGGCCAAGTTCATAGTGTAGACTTGAGATCATGCCAATTCAGTCCATGCACTCTGGGTGTTTGTCAAAATGCCAAAGGCACCTAGGCTATTCTTGGAGGGGCCAAATCTTCCAGACTAGTGTCTCTGTGGATGAAAGAGAGGGTGGTGATGTTAGTTGGTGAAAATCATAAACTTTCTAGTGCAAGTTTTGCAAAACTACATTTCTGGGCAGGGAGTGATTGGTATCATTTCATGAACCAAAATTATGCCAATGGTTGCATGCTCCTGGACTTAGGAGTTTAGTAGGGAGGGCTACAGGTATGAAAAGGAATCATGGGCAAAGGAGCAACTAAAAATGTGGTTGCTGTACAAACCATCATGTTGGGCCAGAATGAAGATGAGGTTGTTTCACTCAAAATTTTCAAAGAACAACCTTGGATTTTTGCATATAATGGAATTATATGCTCCTACTGACATCCCAAAATTTTGGTGGAGGCTAGAAATAAATATTTAAAAGGGTTGTAGTGCAAAATTGCTCTCCTGGACCGAGAGAAGAAAAACATGTGTAGCACTCAAAATATTTCAAGTATAAAAGATATTTTTGTACAAAAGTGATTTAAAAACATCACATGGCATCTCCAAATTTTGGTTGGATTTTTAGATAAATCTATCAAATGGTTGCAGTTCAAAAAGAGCTCCAAAACTTAAAGAAAGTCATTTTAAGGAATAAAGCTCAGAGTGAAATAATTTAATAAATAAATCTCCTGATTGAAAGATGTTTTTAAATGAGAGAGAAGATAAGTCCAATATGTTTTGGAAGGATCCACTTGGGAAAAATTCCTTAATATTAAAAGAAAAGTTTTGAAATCAACAGGGATATTCTTGCAGGCAAAAATTTTAAACTCTTGGCAAAATTTTAATAACTAAAACCTGGTTAAATTTTTGGGGTGTTACAATACTACCCCCCTTAAGAAAAAAAATCTCGTCCTCGAGATTTGCTAAGAGTTGTAAAACAAAAATACTTTTACTTGGTCAAAAGATCATTTTACACAGGCGGTAAAAAGAGGCTAAAGTGAGAGGGCAATAAGTGGTGAGTAACTACAGTGTGGTACTGGCGCTGCGTGGAAAAATCCATGCTTATGAAAACGGGCGATTTCTACGCTGGACGCCATGAAATTAGAATAAATTCTAAATTTAACAATACGCTGGTCGCATGCAGAGCACAAGTGCTCTCTCGGGTGACAGTGGGACCGGGGCCCACCGCCGCCTCTCCTTCTTCCTCCTCTCTCTTCTTCCTCTCTCCCCCGCTTTCCGGCTTTCTCCACCGGCGACGCCTAGCGCCAGGGGCATCTAGGCCGTCTCGCGGTAGTGCGCGGCGTGCTTGCTGCCGGTGCAGTGTGCACTCACCTCGCGGGCCAGTGCGCTATCGGCACTGCTCGCGGATTCGCCTCCGAACATCGGTGATCGGGCGACGAGCGGCACTGGTGGACCTCGCCCACCGTACACCGAGCTCGAGCGATAAAATGACCGCGGCGTTCTCCTCTTCTTCCTCACACCTGGCCTCGCTCCTCCTTCTCTCTTCTTCTCCTCTGTTTCTGCTGGCCGGAGCTCGAGACGAGGCTCTAATGGCGGAGGTGGTGCCGGACTGGTACGTGATCCTGTTGTGCGAGGGGCTGGCGGCAGTGCTGGGGCTCTCCGTGCTCCTGTGCACGATGATCCTTGATGATCGCCATGATGCTGCTGCTCGGGTGCTGGCTCTCTGTGGTGGCGGTAATCACGAGGAGTAGGTGGGGTGTGCCGGGTGCTAACTGTTGTTAGGGGGTGGTTAGCCAGATTTAACACCGTTGCAAAGTTTTGCAAACAGTGTAGGTGCTCGGATGATTATGGTCGAGTGTCTGTGGTCGTTGTGCTGTGTGAAATAAAATAATCCATGTCGTGAGAAATTATACGATGCAGCAATTCAGTAAGAAGAAAACTCATACTAGGATTTTTCGCGGTTACACAAGTTATTCACGAAGGAAATTACTCATACTAGTAGAAACTAAATACTAGACTCATCGCACAAATTTGAGGTACCACGCATAAGTTACAATGCAAATATAAATGCTGCAAAAACAAATACAGTAGTGACGTCTAAAATGAAAACGGTAATCGGGTGTGGTCCCGATAAAATGTCTCGGTAAGGGATACACTCCTCTTCTATCGGAGGCAGTGGATTGACCAGTCGATGTATGCGTCTCTCCGGGTCGGGTCTTAGTGATCTGCCGATTGCAATCTGGGGATTTAAATCAGCGAGACTCTGGAGATAATCCATTACTCGCTGGTTCAAATGCTCTTGAGCGATGATGTACTAGATAAGGTTGGCTAGTACTGGGTCCTTCTCAATCCGTCCACCAGGAAAAGATGTCACTCCTCCGGGTGTTGCACGGCTCGGAAAATAATAATATCCGCGTCGCGGGCATAGGGTACTGCGGATCGAAGGCGAGCAATCGCTTCTTTCGCAGCATCTTCTAAGGCCAGGTGTGCGGTTGGCATAGATTTCCCCATGAAGGAAACTTCTGTTGGATCTTGGTTGGGGTCTATGGGAGGAATGTGTACTGCTGCCCAATATTCCGAGGTGGATGGGGTGATCCTTGATTTGAACAGCTCGTACTGGGGTGACTGGGTAGAACCCATGGTACTGCGGGTAAAGTCCCACAATATTTTGACAAAGCTACCTGGGGTTGCATCTGGGGTTCTCAGATGAATACTGGGGCTCGGCATGACAAGAAATGGTTGTGAGAGTGGTGCACGAGGTGAGGGTTGCTGGGTAAGGTTACAAGGTGGCCTTCTTATATAGCATCTGGGCTGGTTTATTTACCATGGTGAAAGGTAATAAATCTGCCAAATTACCTCAAGAGTCGGGGTCCGTGCCGGAGATACACATATCTCATAAAGAGACATGTCACTGTAGTTGTCGTCAAGGTTGGTTTTGGTAGCTGTGCCCGGAAATTATGCAACGGTGCGCTGACAAAATATGCAAGGCTACTATTAAAACAGATGCACGACGACAGGCTGCCTTAATGTACATGGTCGCACGATTACAAAGTAAGGATACACTGAGACTCGGTACTACTCGTACGGCTTAGTCTACCTCGTTTATGTCTAAACGGGCGTGCCTGGTGGATGTCGAGGCTTCTCCACGTGTCTCACTGCCGGGATTAGTCGGAGATGGCGGAGGAATGACAGGGTCGGTGTAGCGATGATGACCATCGCGGGGATTGTTGGCCACAACCCCGTTGGAGTGTGCTCCCAAAAGGTGACGAAGCACTTCTGGGGTCATCAAAGCATATCGGTTGGTGGCTGGAGCTGAACTCCGGGTTTCGATCGGGTGTCCGGACAGCACGACTGGGTTGTCGGTGTCGGGCTCGTCTTCTCTTCTTGCTGGGGCTCGACGAACCAGCTCTCCTCGAGCTGCGATCAGATCAATGGTGATCTGGTCGAACAGTGCCTCTAGTGCACTTACATAGCGCACTAGGTGCAACAATGCGGGATCCGTCTCGTGATCTCCGTTGGCAACTTGGGGTGGTCTACCATATCCTTCGCGTCTGGGGTAGTAGTGGAACGAGCGACAATTAACTCTGGGCGACAAGTGCATGAGATAAACTATAGCCTCTCGAGCAGCTAGTTGGATGGCTTGTGGCTCAAAGGAAGTTGTTCTTCCGGTGAACCTGTAGGGGCGTTCGGGCGCTAGACCCCTACCGTAGATGTGCACAGTGGCCCAGAATTGACGGTCTTCACCGCTCATGGGTCCTTGGTACACAACATATTCCGGTGGCTCCACTAACGCATAGGCACGACGGGTGAGGTTTGCGAGGATGGTCACAAAACCTCCAAGGTTGGTTGCTGTGGTCTCATTGTGCACTATGGGGCCAGGCATTGTGGCTAGGTTGGGGAAGACGCTGTGCTGTGCTGGGTTGGGGCTAGCGTGCCCTTTTTATAGAAAAAGGGGACGGAGTCTTCCTTCGCACGCTTGCGAATGAGACATTTTTGCCATCGGTCACTGGTGTGCGATCGACAGGCTAGGCTGATAGGTTGGGCACCGACTGCCAAAAGTGTCGGGATCACTGTGTGGCTATCTTGCACGAGAAGCTTGGCTGGGGTTTGGTTATGGCCTGGTGGGTTGGTTTGCCTAAGTTTATTGACCTGGCTCAGATAGGATTTGCCAATGGTCAGCCTGGCTCTGATACCAAGTCTGTCACGACCGGTTTTCCGGGTAATAAATTTCCAGAAAAGACCGTCATGCTCATCAGCCCCAGGATTACTGTTAGGCGATGAGGCTCCAACTTGATACGTAAATTCCAAGCAAAATACAAAATATGTGGTACAAGACCATTCTGGCCTGTGAGTACAACAAATGGTTTCTAGTGGCTGATGGCGGAAGCGGTTTGTGGATCATCAGTATCTATGGGACTCCAATTCCGACAGGAACAGCTGACCAGGTTAACTCCTATCTTCGCGAGGCTGCTATCTCCATTACTTAGGTTCCGGGGCTATCATCGTGTCGCTCCTCTCCGTGCAAGAAAAATCTGGCCAAGACAATAGCCAGGGACAAGCCACTGAGTACTTTGAATGTACTCGCAAACATTTTCAACATAGGTATAATATAACAATGATGTGCTGACAATATTTTATGCTCATGACGTCAGTCACAAAGATAAATATAACTCTGATGTGTGTAACCATGTAATATATGAATATGCAATGTCATAGAAGTATTAAAAATTATGAAATAAATAATAAGCATCTGACGACGATCAAGGCCCGAGTGACACCACATAAAGGGCTTTAAAAGAAATGCCACGATCAAGGCCCGAGCGACATCACATAAAGGGCTTTTAAAATAAATGCCACGGTCGGTGTCTCGAGCGACACCACATAAAGGGCTTTAAAAGAAATGCCACGATCGAGGTCTGAGCGACACCACATAAAGGGCTTTAAAAGAAATGCCACAGTCGGGCGTCTGAGCGACACCACATAAAGGGCTTTAAAAGGAATGCCATAGTCGGGCGTCTGAGCGAAACCACATAAAGGGCTTCTTAAATAAACAATCATAGTGAATATCCCGGAGGTAGAACCATCCCAGAGATACTCGATAATAACAGTAATATCACGGGTTAGTCAACAATAATGATAATCATAATTATCACAAGTCACCAGTAGTAATTCCCGTTCTGGTTAACAGTTATCACCTCCGAAGACCGACACTAAGACCGACACTTGACCCGTCCCCTGCATCAGTAATCCTTAACCATGGACACGGCTATTCGAATAGGTTTAATCTCTGCAGAGGGTGTACTCTTTACCCACGAGTAACGGATTCCTTTAGTCCATCGGTACTAATTCCGCTTACAGTCTTTTAAATGAAAACACACCTGACTTGCACACACCAGCTTAACTTACACGTGTCCGAATCAACCACGACACCGTCAAGCAACTCTATGGGAGGCTACAACCTCGTGTAGCATGGGATCAAATTTATATCGCGCCTCTAAGGGTGGCCTCCTCTCTCGTCCCAACCGAAACACCCATGCCCCCGACCGGATGACTGGCTTTAATCCATGGTCATGGTACCCTCATCCCTGGCTTTAATCCATGGTCATGGTACCCTCATCCCGGCCCCTCTGTACGGTGTGTGCTAGAAAGGGGTTGACAAATTACTGAACCGTACCCTACCTGTGGCAGGGACAAGTGGTAGCACAAAACAAGTGTGGGGGTTACTAGAACAAGACTCGATCTATGGTCGACTCAGGAGGTTCATAGTTTCCTGCATGGGATGTATAACAAATATATTTCACCCAATACAATCAACACTCATTATATCTTACCATGCCATACCGGACATACCCGTCCCGACGGAGACCGGCGACAAGCTCACGCCTACCCAAGGCAGAGGCTTTCCCGGATTCCTTTCCGGCATGCATGCAAGATACATGAGGATGATTACCATCACAAGTATACTCATTTCCAACAGCATGGAAATCACCAATATGCATCCATGCAAATGATCATATCACATGAAATAACAAGTCCTTCGAAATGAGGTGGTGTTATAAGCGTGTCAACGAACACACCAAAAATATTATGCCGGGGTTCAGAATGCTTGCCTTCAATGTGTGGTAAGGCAGGGTGCACTCCAAAACTTGAAACATTTCTCCTCTCTACAAAAATCCTATTTTAGCAATATAAAAGAATTAACACACAAAATAAAAACAGCACCAAAAGTTGTTCTGAATTTTTTTCAAATACATCTTAAAATAAACTAGGTGAAATTTGAGAGAGGTAGGAAAAAGAATTAATTCATTTGGAGTTATATTTAAAAAGATAAAGCAAGTCAAAGATTTGGTCAAAATTTGTTTTTAATAATAAAACAGAAAAGAAAACGTTTTGGCAGAATACGTCTTCGAACAGGGGAAACGTACTCGGGGTTTTGCGCTTCCACTTACTCCGCATGGACGGAAGGGGTCATCGACAAGGTCCTGGTGGCCCACTAGTCAGGTTTGACTAGTCGTCCTCCCTCTCCTTCCTCTGTCCCGAGCGGAGGCGGAGCTCCGGCGATCGTCGCCGGCGACTGGCGGCTCCTCGCGGGGCCCCGAGGGCGGGGATGGATCCGCCACTCCAGGGCGGTCCTCCCGGTGGTCGTCAGGTAGGTGGGGACGGAGGGAGCTGCCGGCGGCGAGCTTCGCGGCGGAGGAGGCTTCGGTGGCGAAGTGGTTTTGTGGCGGCGATGGCTCCCGATCAAAATCAAGTAGGGGGTTGGGTTCCTGGAAGGAAGTAGGTGTTCTTGGCGAAGAGAAATGGGAGGGAGAGGCCCTGGTGGCGCTAGGAGAGCTGGGGCCATGGCGGCGGCCGCTGCTGCCGGAGGTGGGGAAGATGACCTCCCTGGGTCGATTGGCTGCCCAAAGTGGTCCTAGGGGAGTGATCTGAGGTTGCATGCGTGCGGAGACGAGCTCGGGTTCCTTATATAGGCGAGGCAAGGCGGTTCCGCGGCGGCCGTGGATAAGTTTGTCGGCGACCGTCTTTCTGTAGCCGCAGGGCGTCGTGGCGACGACGAGAGCTAGGCGACACCCTTGTGGATGAGCTCGGGCTGTGATAGGGGCCAGGTGGCGAGCCGAGGTGGCTTGGGCAGCGCCGACCGCGGCAGAGGCGCGCTGTGGTCGCCGGTGTGCCGCCAAAAGCTCTGTCGGCGGCGCTGTAGGCTGCCAGGGTGGCTTGGCGTGTTGCTGCGAGCGAATGAGGTCGGGGGTGCAGCTCTGTAGGCGAGCAAGGGCCGGGGCGCGACGCGGCGGCTCGAAAGCCTGCGACGCAAAACGCTACTGGCTGGGCGCGCCAGAGCAGCATAATCAAGGTGTTCGACACAATGCCGTGGCATGCTACAGTCACAGTGAGGCTGTCAAGCAAATGTAACTAGGTTAGAGGTAGAGGGAAACTTGAGGACAAGGTGGTTTGGTCGGTGGCCAAGTTCATAGTGTAGACTTGAGATCATGCCAATTCAGTCCATGCACTCACAGGTGTTTGTCAAAATGCCAAAGGCACCTAGGCTATTCTTGGAGGGGCCAAATCTTCCAGACTAGTGTCTTTGTGGATGAAAGAGAGGGTGGTGATGTTAGTTGGTGAAAATCATAAACTTTCTAGTGCAAGTTTTGCAAAACTACATTTCTGGGCAGGGAGTGATTGGTATCATTTCATGAACCAAAATTATGCCAATGGTTGCATGCTCCTGGACTTAGGAGTTTAGTAGGGAGGGCTACATGTATGAAAAGGAATCATGGGCAAAGGAGCAACTAAAAATGTGGTTGCTGTACAAACCATCATGTTGGGCCAGAATGAAGATGAGGTTGTTTCACTCAAAATTTTCAAAGAACAACCCTGGATTTTTGCATATACTGGAATTATATGCTCCTACTGACATCCCAAAATTTTGGTGGAGGCTAGAAATAAATATTTAAAAGGGTTGTAGTGCAAAATTGCTCTCTGGACCAGAGAAGAAAAACATGTGTAGCACTCAAAATATTTCAAGTATAAAAGATATTTTTGTACAAAAGTGATTTAAAAACATCACATGACATCTCCAAATTTTGGTTGGATTTTTAGATAAATCTATCAAATGGTTGCAGTTCAAAAAGAGCTCCAAAACTTAAAGAAAGTCATTTTAAGGAATAAAGCTCAGAGTGAAATAATTTAATAAATAAATCTCCTGATTGAAAGATGTTTTTAAATGAGAGAGAAGATAAGTCCAATATGTTTGGAAGGATCCACTTGGGAAAAATTCCTTAATATTAAAAGAAAAGTTTTGAAATCAACAGGGATATTCTTGCAGGCAAATTTTTTAAACTCTTGGCAAAATTTTAATAACTAAAACCTGGTTAAATTTTTGGGGTGTTACACATATCTTGTCCCCGTCCGAGCCGGACTAGCCACTTACAATGGTGGGGAGCAAGCAGAGAGTTCCCCAACCCGTCCAGGGGGGAGTGAGTATGCCTTGTCCCTTACTTGCTGAGGGGCCTCGGATTTCCAATCCATCTGTTCCTCGACGGGCTGCTGGAGTACTATGGCCTCCAGCTGCATAACTTCACTCCTGCTTCCATACCGCACATCGCAGGTTATGTCGCCCTTTGTTAGCTATTTCTGGGCTGTGAAGCTCATTTTGGGCTGTGGAAGAGGCTATTCTACCTTGTCCCTCGTAATCAGGAGGGATCAATATATCATGTGGGAGGAGCCGAAATATGGCGCATCACCGGGACCAGATACCTGTTCGGCACTCCGTAGAAGACATCTGAAGACTGGCGTTCGGAATGGTTTTATATCGACGACGTCCCTCTTTCGGACCCTATCCGGATGGGCCTTCAAGTTTATCAATGCCCCACTGAAGAAACACCGCAGCTGGCATCCATGGAGCCCCCAGGCAGAATATAACAAAGAGGTCCTTTATCTGATGGACATGATAAAAACGCTGGCCAAACCAGGATTGACAATAATCGAGGTCATGTCAATCTGCATAATGCGGGGGGGGTGCAGCCACTACAGTATAGGGGGAAACCCGTGGCACTTCAATGGAGAAGATGATGCCACCCGCTGTGGTCATAAGGGTCCGGACTCCGCCACCGTTCTGGCGAAAATACTGTCCGATTTGTATAAAGGAGAAGAAGAGGAGTTCACCCGCATTAAGCCACGGGATGGATTTTCCATGTACAACCCCCCTAACTGGGTGAGCTGATATCATTTACTCAACTCTGTTCATTCCTGCATTCTATCATCACAAATATTTACCTTGCAAACTCATAGCAGGAACTGCGAAAAACTATGAGGGAGGTCCACAACCCGTCTCCATAGCCAGAGGACCCCAACCGGTCCCTCGACCCCGGACTTGAAGAAGATCCAGACATATTTGTGGAGCTCATCAATAGGACGTTCTACCAGTTAAGCTGTGATGGTGCCTTGGTGGCCATCATAGCTTATTATCCTAACCTACTCCCTGCATCACATGTAAGTAAAACCGGAGTCCTAACTTCTGAGAAGGATCCCTTCTTTGCGCCTTACCCACCGCACATGTACTGCGTTTTATAGGGAAGGCCATCGGGGCTCCGTGCCGAACCCGTGGTGACTCACCAACAAGGGGCACCAAAGCCGGGTAGGCTTAAAAGGAAGGCGGTCAGGACCGAGACGCCATCGCAGAGGTATGATAAAAAACCTGCTCCATGATTATCGTCATTAAAATATAACAACGTCCGTGGTCCCCTGGCAGAAAAAGCGCTCGCCAGACTATGTCTGGAGAGCCTGTTGGCCATGCCTCCACCAGCCGGACTCCAGAGACCGACTCAGGGGCGGAGGCTAATGCGAGGACAACGCCAGACGGTTCTCCTACAGAGGATGCGGATAGAATATCTGCTACAAATTCCAAAGTGGAGAGCGCCATGAATCACAGGCATCGACGGGCCGTACTCTGCGACCCTAATTTCGCCGAATAGGTGTTCAATGCCTTCAACTCAGGAGACGCGTACATCCGAGCTGCTCAAGGTGGTCTTGCTAGAGCCACGGACCAGTATTTAAAGGATATACAGGTAAGAAAATCTGATAATTATGTATATCAGTAGCCCCTGAGACTTGAAACAGTTGGCACAACTGATTTAAGGATCAGTGTATGCATAGGTTTTTACAGAGAAGAACACCCATTTGTCCCAAGAGCTCGAGGAGTGCAAAGCCCAGCTAAGGGCCGCGGTTGCCGGAAAGGGGGAATCTAAGAAGGCCCCCTTTGGTAATACTTGTATCCAAAAGAATGTAATGACGTGTACCAGTTAGTATTCGGCATACTTATGAATCTAACAATAGATTCTGCAGATAATCCCGGAGGGAATCCGGGGATCATGCAAGAGGATGAGCAACAAGCTAAATGGCAGCTAGAGGCTGGCAAGCATGTGCTTACACGGGTTAGGCGGGCGAAAAATGATCTCCAAGATGCCAATACCTGGCTGGGCGTTGAATTAAAAGATGTTCGGGCCCAGCTTGCTGACTCCGTGAAGGAGAATAAGAGGCTTCGACGTGGCATTTTTAGTTAGTGCTCGAACAAACCTTTATACAGTTCGGCGAAGAAGCGGGCTAACAGAGTTATGTATGTAGGTATGCTGACAGGTCGTCCCAAAGAGGAGATGCCTGGATCCACAGGCGATCTTCTGCAAGAGCTCTCACAACTGCACAAACAAGTTCGGCAGGTGATGCAGGGTTTTGCCCAGTCCTTGTGGCCCTCCGCCTCCCTCCCGGAGGCAAGGAGGACTTTGTAGAGATGCTCAATGGAGCACGGTGGCGCTTCCGATTATGGAAGATATCAGCCTGCCGACAAGGTGCAAGGGAAGCCTGGGCCATGGTGAAGACGCGGTACACCAAGGTTGACCTGAATCACATGGTCGATGTCGGACCCATAGGGTTAGATGGGAAAGACATCCCCGTTAGCTGGTATATGACCAGGTAGGATTAGACGCAAGGTATTCCCAACAAGATTGTAGGCTAGATAGCCTGTTGGATGGTATAGAAGAAGAATTTAGTCAGTCTAAGTGACTGTGTACTTCAAATGACATATTTTGTCCCTAGCCGGATTGTAAATCATTTGTCAAGCGAACCTTTTCGCTTCAACCTCCGGAACCGACAGTCCAGAGTGTATCCGAATACCAGCTCAGTTATGTAAACCGGGGTATGCATGGAAAGCAGGCGTAGGGGTCATAAGTGCTTGAACAGACAAGTACCCAACTAGCTATGTTATATTACATGGATAGTAAGGAACATCTTCCAGGGAGAATAGATCCGTTAAGGGTTCCTTTCCCTGGGTACGCATGCATTAATGTGCATGTCCGAGCTGCGAACAGAGACGCAGGATATGAAACATCTGGCGTTTTATATTGTAAGTAGGTAAGAAACATTTTTGTTCACCGATCTAATATTCCATTAAGAACGCTAGCTTTCGGCTTCACCAAGTATAAGGTACACATCCGGCTGACCCGGCAGTAACAATCACAGAGGTGCTCCCCTTATGCCCTAGACGAACTAACGGGAACGTAGAGCATAAACACACGAGGCAGGCAACCCAGCATGGCCAAAACTTAAGTCATATCGATGCGTATAATGGCGAAAAAAGGTACATATGAAAAAGTGACACATATGTGGTGGGCATCAAGCCCGGGAGATAATTATATTAAGCTTTTGTATAAGAAGCCCCCAGGTATGATGAGCGCGCATAGCGCGTCAAGATTGTGTAGTCAAGACACCCTCGAAGCCTTTGAGGCCAAAAAAAGGGAAGAAAGAAAGAAAAATAGGATATAACGTAAAAAAGAAAGGCGGAGGTAAGGAGACGAACACAGATTTCGGCACTAGGCATAGAATCTTCAGAGTCTGGTCACATTCCATGGGTAGGGCTCAAGTCGATTATCAGATGCATCATGCAGACGGTACACCCCTCCGGTGAGAAATTTATCAATGATGAAGGAACCCTCCCAGTTGGGCTTGAGATTGTCCTTTTTCTTCTCCGGTAGGCGTAGAACGAGTTCGCCAACGTTATAAGTTTTGGCCCATACTTCTCTGCTTTGATACCTTCAAGCCTGTTGCTGATAGAATGCGGAATGGGCTTTTGCAACGTCACGCTCCTCCTCCAGGGCATCTTAAACTGTCATGCCGATCAAGCTCGGCTTCTCTCTCTTCGTACATGCGCACTCGAGGTGAGTCATGAATGATATCGTCGGGCAATACCGCCTCTGCGCCGTACACCATAAAAAATGGTGTGTATCCGGTAGTGCGATTCGGCGTGGTCCGCAGCCCCCATAGTACGGAGTCGAGCTCCTCGACCCAGTGCGTATCTGATTCCTTCAAGGACCACACTAGTCTGGGTTTGATGCCGCTCATAATGAGACCATTTGCTCGTTCGACTTGACCGTTTGTTTGGGGGTGATAGACGGAGGCATAATCGAGCATAATGCCCATGTTGCCGCACCAAGTTTTCACCTCGTCGGCTGTGAAGTTGGAGCCATTATCGGTGATGATGCTATGGGGGACACCGTAACGGTGTATGACCCCTTATATGAAGTCTATCACTGGTCCGAATTCGACCGTTTTAACTGGTTTGGCTTCTATCCATTTGGTGAATTTATCCACCATGACCAACAAGTATTTTTTATTATGGCTTCCTCCTTTAAGGGGTCCAACCATATCGAAACCCCAGACCGCAAAGGGCCAAGTTATGGGGATTGTTTGGAGAGCGGTAGGTGGCATATGGCTGTGATTTGCAAAAAGCTGGCAACTGACGCAATGTTGGACGAGGTCCTACACGTCTGCTCTGGCTGTCGGCCAGTAGAAACCAGTATGGAAGGCCTTGCTTACAAGGGCCCGAGCTGCGGCATGGTGGCCGCCGAGTCCAGCATGAATTTAGGCCAAAAGCTGACGTCCTTCCTCTTCGGAGATGCACCTTTGGAGTACTCCGATAGCGCTTTTATTATAAAGCTCTCCCTCGTGAACCTTGTAGGCTTTAAAGCGCCACACAATGGAACATGCCTCATTTTGGTCCTTAGGGAGTTCTTGCCTATTTAGGTAGGCTAAGAAGGGTCCTGTCCACGGGGCGATGACAGCCATAATCATATGGGCCGAAGGTGTTATTCCGATGGCGGAGCCTCCGATTATGTCAGAGTGTTCGGGATCTGGGGTTGTGGTCGATCGGATCCGGACTAGTATTGCTGGTCTCCCCTTCCCACAGCACGGATGGCTTGAACAGCCTTTCCAAGAAGATATTAGGTGGGACGGGGTCGCGCTTAGCACCAATGCAGGCGAGGATATCTGCCGCTTGATTGTTTTCTCGGACCACATGGTGGAATTCGAGCCCCTCGAACCGAGTTGACATTTTGTGGACGGCATTGCCGTAAGCCGCCATTTTTGGGTCCTTGGCGTCAAAGTCTCCATTTATTTGAGATATTGCGAGGTTCGAATCTCCCCGCACGTCTAGGCGTTGAATGCCCATGGAGACCGCCATCCGAAGACCATGCAACAGAGCCTCATATTCGGCTACATTGTTGGAGTCTGTGTATAGTATTTGTAGTACGTATTGGACTGTGTCTCCGGTGGGGGATGTCAGGACAACACCCGCTCCTAGACCAGCCAGCATCTTAGAGCTGTCAAAGTGCATGATCCAATTGGAGTATGTGCTGTACTCTCTAGGGAGTTCGGCTTTTGTCCATTCGGCAACAAAGTCAGCCAGTACTTGCGATTTAATGGCTCGCCGTGGTTTATATATGATGTCGAACGGGAGGAGCTCGATGGCCCACTTAGCATTCCAGCCCATGGCATGGTGGTTATTTATATATCGTTGAGTGGTACTTCGGAGGCCATTGTGATTGAACACTCCTGAAAATAGTGTCGCAGTTTCTGGGATGCCATGAAGACCGCGTATGCTATCTCTTGATAATGTGCGTACCGTGAGTTGCATGGTGCGAGGACAGTGGATACGTACTATACGGGCTTTTGAAGCAGGAACTTATGTCCGTCCTCCTCTCATTCGATGACGAGCACTGCACTTACAACTTGGTGCGTTGCAGCTATATATAATAGCATGGGTTCGCCGATGTTTGGTGCGGCCAGGATTCAGTTGCTAGCCAAGAGGGCCTTTATTTCTTCTTGTCCGGCCATGGCTGCATATGTCCACTCAAAGAGTTTGGTGCATCGAAGAAGGCGATAGATAGGTAGTGCCTTTTCTCCCAATCGGGATATAAAGTGGCTTAAGGCAGCCATGCATCCAGTTAACTTCCGGATTTGCTTGAGATCTATTGGGGTGGCCAACTGTGACAGAGCTTGGATTTTAGCCAGATTTGCTTCAATTCCTCTATTGGAAACGATGAAGTCCAGCAGCTTTCCGGCAGGGACGCCAAAAACGCATTTTTCCAGGTTGAGCTTGATGTCATATCTTCGGAGATTGTCGAACGTAAGCCTCAGGTCGTCTATTAAAGACTCGACGTGTTTGGTTTCGATGACCACATCGTCTACATATGCCTCAACTGTTTTGCCGATTTGTGTTTCCAGGCATGTCTGAATCATCCGTTGATAGGTTGCACCAGCGTTTTTGAGCCCGAAAGGCATGGTGTTAAAACAGAAGGGGCCGTATGGAGTGTTGAATGCCGTTCTGGCTTGATCGGACTCCACCATCTTGATTTGATGGTATCCAGAGTATGCGTCGAGGAAGCACAATGAGCCATGTCCTGCGGTAGCGTCGATGATTTGATCTATGTGGGGGAGGGGGCAGGGATCCTTGGGGCAAGCCTTATTGAGGTCCTTGAAATCGACACATAGGCGCCATGATTTGTCCTTCTTTGGTACCATCACCAGGTTTGCTAGCCAGTCCGGATGTTTTATTTCTCTAATGAATCCGGTCTCGAGTAACTTGGCTAGCTCCTCTCCCATGGCTTGTCGCTTAGGTTGTGAAAAATGCCGAAGAGTCTGCTTGACCGGCTTGTATCCCTTCAGTATGTTTAGGCTATGCTCGGCCAGCCTGCATGGGATACCTGGCATGTATGAAGGATGCTAGGCGAAGATGTCCCAATTCTCGCGAAAGAACTCTTGCAGTGCAGCATCTATCGCGGGTTTCAGCCGTGCCCCGATGGATTCTGTTTTTGTAGAGTCCTTTGGGTGGACCTGGAATTTGACTATTTCGTCCGCTGGTTTGAAAGAGGTGGACTTGGGTCGTTTGTCGAGTATCACGTCGTCCCTGTCCACTATGGAGCGCAGCGCAGTTAGTTCTTCGGCCGCGATGGTTTCGGATAATGACTCAAGGGCCAGTGTGGCGGTTTTATTTTCGGCGTGGAGTGCTACGTCTGGATCACTAGCTAGAGTGATGATCCATTGGGCCGGGCATCTTGAGCTTCATGTACCCATAATGGGGTATAGCTTGGAAGCTCATGAATGCATCCCGCCCTAAAAGGGCATGGTATCTGCTACTGAAAGGGGCCACTTGGAATGTGATATCTTTGGACCTATAATTCTCCGGAGTGCCGAATACCACATCTAGTGTGATTTTTCCTGAACACCGTGCCTCCCGACTAGGGGTGATTCCTCTGAAGGTCGTGCTTCTTTGCTCAATGGGGCGCTTGTCTATTTCCATTTTGTTGAGAGTTTCCTCGTAGATGAGGTTTAATCTGCTGCCACCGTCCATGAGCACTTTAGTAAGCCGGAAGCCATCCGCAATTGGACTAAGGACCAAAGCGGCTAGTGCTTGCACTATTCGGAATTGAGGTTCGTCACTGGCATTGAAGGTTATGGTCGTGTCGTTCCATGGATTTATTGCTGCAACGTGGCAAACTTCGGCGAATCTGCAGAGTGCTCGCTTGCGCCTATTATTTGAGGCAAAAGTCTCGAAGACTATCAATACTGTATTGTTATTTTCCCCAGGATGATGCTTTGCGATATCGTTGATGAGGAGATCCTCGCCGCTCTTGGCCACCTGCCGGAGTATCCAACATGCTCTAAGGCTGTGTGTTGGTATGGTATCCGGTGTGTTGTGAATTTTGCATGGCCCATTGAGCCACCCCTCCAATACGGTTCCACACCCTGCAGTGGGCTTTGGTTTCTTTGTAATTGGATCGGGTGACTTGCGAGAGTGCACCCTTTTAGTTCGGACGAGGGGTTTAGTGAGAGTCGGAGGATCCCAAAATTTTGTTTGGGTTTTCCAGGCGCTTTCCATCGCACAGTACTTCTGTACTATGTCCGCCAAGTCAGCGAAGTGTGCTATGTCACGGCGACTTATGGCTTGAGGATTCCCTTATCCGTGCATTTTTTGCAAAAGAATGAGATTGCATCTTCCTCGCAACAGTCCTTGACCTTGCTCATTACAAGGAGGAATCTGGCCCAGAAGTGATGTACTGTCTCTTGGGGCTCTTGTCTAATGTGGGAAAGATCACTTGTATCTAGGTGGGTGGGTAGATTTAAGTCCAAACCCTGACTTGATCTGAGACCCAGGGGCAGAGGAGCTTCCGAGCTTGGCAGTTCGGGCTCCGTGATGTTGCCCAATTTTTCTGGCCCGTTGTCTGATTCTAGGTTTGGAGCTTGGGTCATGTCCTCCCGTAGACGGGTATCCGGCTCGGAGAGCTCGGGAATCCGGACATAGTTCGTCCTCAAAATAGAGGAAGAATCGCTGCATTGCTCCTCCACCACCGCTATCTGATGGGTGAGAGTTAATCTCTCTTTGGTCGGGTTTAAGCCCGATCCGATCATAGTCCGTAGCGACTCCCAAGGCAGCGATGCGATCCAAGAGCTCGTTCAGGGAGGAGAGCTCCATTGCATCCATCTGCTTTGTGAATTCTGAGCTGACGTGGAGGCTGTTTTTGATGACCCGAGAAGTCATCGTTGGCGCGGCGGCCGAACGGGGAGTCATGACGAAGCCACCTAGTCGGAGAGTTTGGCCTACAGGCAAGGCTCCCCCAGTGGTGATGTTGTCCTTGATAACAAGGCGAGCCATCAAGCCTTACCGTGACGGCACAGTGGAACTTTCAAATGAAAGCACCAATGTCGGTGTTAAAACCGGCGGATCTCGGGTAGGGGGTCCCGAACTGTGCGTCTAAGGCTAATGGTAACAAGAGGTGGGGGACACAATGTTTACCCAAGTTCGGCCCTCTCGATGGAGGTAATACCCTACTTCCTGCTTGATTGATCTTGATGATATGAGTATTGCAAGAGTTGATCTACCACGAGATCGTAGAGGCTAAACCCTAGAAGCTAGCCTATGATTATGATTGTTGTTGTCCTACGGTCTAAACCCTCCGGTTTGTATAGACACCGGAGGGGGCTAGGGTTACACAGAGTCGGTTACAGAGAAGGATATCTACATATCCGAATTGCCAAGCTTGCCTTCCATGCAAAGGAGAGTTCCTCCCGGACACGGGACGAAGTCTTCAATCTTGTATCTTCATAGTCCAACAGTTTGGCACAAGTATATAATCCGGCTGTCCGAGGAATCCCTAATCCAGGACTCCCTCAGCTCCCCCTCTCAAAAATATTTGCCCGCCTCGAGGGTTAGTTTCATAACAGTTGTTATCTTTGGACCGTGTGCGATGTTTCTTCTTCCCAATCCCACCTGCATCCCTAGAAAATATCTGCCCGCCCCGTGGAGGGTTTTTGTGTTTCATAACACACAGTTGTTATTTCCGGACCTTGTGCGATGTTTTTTGTTCCCAATCGTGCCTACCCCTAGAAAATATTTGCTTGCCTTGAGGGTTTTTTGTTTCATAACACACGGTTGTTATCTCCGGACTGTGTGCTATGCACCATCATCAAAATTTTCATTAGCCCCGGCATTTCACTCCCGCATTTGACTCCCGCGTTGTAAAATTTTTAGTACCCGCGTCATTTCCTAAAACACCCCTGAGGGAGTCCTGGACTAGGGGGTGTCCGGATAGCCGGACTATCATCGTCCGCCGGACTCCAAGACTACGAAGATACAAGATTGAAGAATCCGTCCCGTGTCCGGATGGGACTTTCCTTGGCGTGGAAGGCAAGCTTGGCGATACGGATATGTAGATCTCCTACCATTGTAATCGACTCTGTGTAACCCTAGCCTCCTCCGGTGTCTATATAAACCGGAGGGCTTTAGTCCGTAGGACAACATACATTACAACAATCATACCATAGGCTAGCTTTAGGGTTTAGCCTCCTTGATCTCGTGGTAGATCCACTCTTGTACAACCCATATCATCAATATTAATCAAGCAGGGGCGTGGGTTTTACCTCCATCGAGAGGGCCCAACACAGGTAAAACATCATGTCCCTCGCCTCCTGTTACCATCCGCCTAGACGCACAGCTTCGGGACCCCTACCGAGATCCGCCGGTTTTGACACCGACATTGGTGCTTTCATTGAGAGTTCCTCTGTGTCGTCACCGATAGGCCCGATGGCATCTTCAACCAACGACGCTGTCCAGGGTGAGACTTTTCTACCAGGACAGATCTTCGTATTCAGAGGCTTCGCCGCGGCTAATTCGGTCGCCATCCATCTGGCAGATCGAAGCTACGCCTGGCCGTCGGTCGATTCGAAGCCTAAACTTCACGGCCGATGTCCACAGAGACTTGATCTTCGACGGACCCGAGCCACAGCCAAGCGCGCCGCACTGTTGCGATGGGCATGATCTAGCTCTGCCGCCGAACAGTGCCTTGGTGGCCGCACACAAATCCGCTCCGGCCATTAGTCCGCAGCCGATTGCCCGGATAGAGGATCGGTGGATAGACACCGCCTCGGGGGCTTCAACTTCCATGGCGATGGAGCCGAACACTGATCTTGTCCCTCGCAAAACTCATGATTCCGAGGTGCCGGACTCCTTGCCGGACTCCGAACCTCCCACGCCCCTACCAACCGATTCTGATTGGGCGCCGGTTATGGAATTCACTGCCGCGGACATCTTCCAATACTCGCCTTTTGGCGACATTCTAAATTCACTAATGCATCTCTCGTTATCGGGAGAGTCCTGGCCGGACTATGGCCAGGATGGTTGGGATACGGACGACGAAGAAATTCAGAGCCCACCCACCACCCACTTTGTAGCCACTGTCGACGATCTAACCGACATGCTAGACTACGACTCCGAAGACATCGATGCTATGGATGACGATGCCGGAGACGAACAGGAACCAACGCCTATAGGGCATGGGAGGACCACCTCGGCATATGACATATACATGGTGGATACCCCAAAAGAGAGCGATAACGAGGACCAATGGGCCGTGGCAGAAGATAAACCAGCCGATAAACAACCAAAACGGCAGCGCAGACGCCGCCCTAAGTCCCGCCTCGACAACAACAACGCTCCTATGGACCCCGCAATACAGCAGGGCACACAAGTGGACGACGAACACACAAATAAGCTACCGTCCGAACAGGAAGAGTCGGATAATAAGTCCAGGCCCGGCGAAAACAACAGTCCGGACGATCTCGTGCCGGACGCACCGCCGGAGAGTAAAAACCTTCGGAAAAGACTCGTCAACACTGCAAGAAGCTTAAAGAAGGAAAAGCAGAAGCTCAGAACAGCGGAAGACACACTCAGAATGAGATGGGGCTAAGTGCTCAAAACCGCGGATAAATACGGCAATGGCCACCAACCAAAGAGCTACCCGAAGCGCAAGCTGCTACCAGAATTCGACAACGAGGCCATAGAGACCCCACAGTCAAAAAATAAAAAGGCTGCCTGGTTGGATAGACGGCCGGATGACAGGCCAAATTCTGAAAGCGGCACAACACATAAACCAACCAATGAACTTGGAAGGACAGATGGCCCAGCCAGGTCCATCTACGGGCCAAAGAAGAAGGCCCCAGGAAGCAAGGCAACACGTCAAGTGTCCGAAGATAGCGGCACACCCAAATACAGGGGCGCCGCACACCCACTATGTTTCACCGATGAGGTGCTAGACCATGAATTCCCAGCAGGATTTAAACCCATAAACATAGAGGCCTACGATGGAACAACAGACCCTGTAGTCTGGATAGAAGATTATATACTACATATACACATGGCCAGAGGAGATGATCTCCACACCATAAAATACCTGCCCCTCAAGCTCAAAGGGCCAACCCGTCATTGGCTTAAAAGCCTCCCATAAAACACCGTGGGAAGTTGGGAAGAACTCGAGGACGCGTTTAGAGCAAATTTTCAAGGGACTTATGTCCGCCCTCCGGATGCAGATGACCTAAGTCACATAACCCAACAGCCCGAGAGTCAGCGCGCAAATTCTGGAACAGGTTCCTCACTAAAAAGAACCAAATAGTCGATTGTCCGGACGCCAAAGCCTTAGCAGCTTTTAAACACAACGTCCGAGACGAATGGCTCGCCAGACACCTCGGCCAAGAGAAACCGAGGACAATGTTCGCACTGACAAGCCTCATGACCCGCTCATGCGTGGGAGAGGATAGCTGGCTAGCAAGATGCAGACCAGCGACCCAAGTACATCCGAGATAAGAGATGGAAACGGAAAATCACGGCGTAGAAAAGAGCAGCGCCGGAATAAAGAGAAAAGCCCAAAGAGCACGGCAGTCAAAGCCAGATTCAAAAGCTCGCGGCCAAACAACAAAACACCGCCTCTTAAGGATGACAACGATGAGTTGTCCAACTTAAACAAGATTTTGGGTCAGATACGTCAAATCCACAGTACCCCCGGAAGGCCTGCAAACCACACCCACAGGGATTGTTGGGTTTTCAAACAGTCCGGCCGACTAAACACCAAACACAAGGGGCTCGACGCGTCAAACGAAGAAGATAAACCCCACCAGCAGAGCACCGGAAAACAAAAGACTTTCCCACAAGAGGTCAAAGCAGTAAACTCACTTCATGTGATAATACAGAAAAATAGTGCGGCACTTCCTAAAAAGAGCCTCGCACAGTCCAACCCAGCAGACCATAGAGATTGGATCTCAAAACCAATCACTTTCGACCACCTGGACTATTCCAGAAGCGTTCAAAACGCGGGACGGACTGCCCTGATATTGAATCCCATAATCGACGGATTACAATTTACTAAAGTCCTAATGGACGGAGGCAGCGACTTAAACCTGCTGTATTCAAACACAATCCACAAGATGGGGATAGACCCTACTAAAATTCGACACAGCCGCACTTCCTTTAAAGGAGTGACGCCAGCCCTTATGCCAAGTGCACAGCTCCCTATTACTAGAAGTCGTGTTCGATCACGAAACAATTTTCGCACGAAAAACTAATTTTCATATCGTCCCATTTAAAAGTGGATATCAAGCACTCTTGGGACAAAAGACTTTTGTCCGTTTCGACGCCATACCGCATTACGCGTCTCTTACACTCAAGATGCCCGATCCTCGAGGCATCATTTCGGTGCGAGGGTCACTTGAAGACCCCGGACACGGATAGACGAGTCCGACATTGGTTGGCTAGGGGCTCCCTAGCCGCACAACCCTTGACAAGGGGCTGCGCGCACAAAGAATCGCGAGTTCATACGAACCCCGCTTTACTTATTTATGTTTCTTCTTTCATACATACCTTTTTTATTCTCCTTTTTTCGCATCTAATTGTTTTCAAACTAAGCGTTCCTCTCTTTTATAGATGAACAACGTGCATACCCGTCCGTGATAACGGCACAACGGAGACACAGCGCAGACGTGCGGTAGGGACCCGCTATGCGGATTCTTTTGATTAAGACCTGCGTAAACCTTTTTTATCGCTCTTGTTGTTATTCTCCTTGGTTTCTTCCTATAACCAAAGCGAGCTCGACGCTTTGGCATCGGGCCGCATCGAAGACCATGCCCGCACGGACACTAGGGGCTTAGGGCATTATTCTGCCCATTATCATAAAGACCGAACACCTTAGGGAGTGTTCGCGTCTCGAGATTAGGCATTATATGCATCAGCTCGAATCATGTCTTTGGTCAAATGTTGGGTTTGCGGCTCCCGTGTTTTGCCGCTTTACGCTCAGATCATCGGCGAACGCCGCACCAGAGAACTATCGCGATTGTGCCCAGCCACCGGGCGAGCACCTTAGTAGAGAAAGCCGAAAACCGATGTCATGATATAGCGAGACTGGTCAACCACTCGATCGACTACCGGAATGTTTAGAATTCCCCGCTCTGACGAAGGACCGTTTCCCGGTCAGTCACACACGCACCCCGAAATCGGAGAAGTGCGGTGCCCTCAGGGGTTATATCGTAGCCCCACCCTCAAACTCCACTGGCTAAGTGAATGTGATAAAGCATTATAGTCCGGATTGCCTCGTTTGCTACGCTACCACCTCCTAAACAGGACCGTGACGTCGGATTAAGTGTGAACACGCTATTTTTATGAACACCCCGCACTTGTGCGTGGGGCTGAAGTCAAGACTGCAATCTTTCAGTTATACAAATGTATACGTAAACGGCCGCTCAGGAGAAGTTTTACTACTTGGGACGCACAAGTATAAAAAGAAGTTATAGCTTAATCATCGTTTTACAAGCTAAAACGTTCATTTGAACGTGACATTTTTTTAGCACTGCGACTCTATTACACGAGCACCACGCATAACTTCCCCGAAATAGTACTCGGCGGGGAGACGGCTTTCATCCGAACCCTGGGTAGCAACAGCGGTGGCATCCATCTCTGTCCAATGCGCCTTCACGCGGGCAAGAGCCATCCGCGCACCTTCGATGCAGGCCGACCGCTTCATCTCCTTGATATGCGGCACCGCCCCAAGGAATTGCTGCAGTAAGCCGAAGTAGCTCGTCGCCTTGGGCCTCTCTGGCCAGACATGAGCCACGATGTCAGTCATGGCAAGTCCGGATAATCTATTTAGCTCGGCCCATTCGGCTAACCGGTCGGTCAACGGAAGTGAGCGTTCCGGACTATGGAATTGAGACCAAAATAGCTCTTCCGTCTTGTGATCCTTCTGGCTCCGGAAGTGCTCAATGGCATCAGCCGCACTTGCCGCTAAGTCCATATACGGATCCTCCGAACTCCACAGCCGATCAAATTGAGCATACTTTTGATCCACAAACCGGCGACGCAGTAGAAAGGGCTTGCCAGCCACTATATCTCCGTCCTGGCGTAGCTCCTCCTTCATGGCCCGCATTGCAGAGCGGGCATCCTTGGCCTCGGCGGTGGCCTTCCTCAGGTCTTCCCGCTCTGATAAGCGCTCCTTTTCTAGAGCCTCAATGCGGTCGGCAGCATCTTTTACTTTTACGGCCAATTCAGCCACCTCTTCCCTGCTTAGGCAGTGTGCAGCCCTTTCGGCTTTCAACTCCTCGGCCGCCCTCGAGGCAGCCGCGTCACTCCTTCGGGCTTGCTCCTTAGCTTGAGCAAGTTCGGCCCGAAGGCTCTCCACAGTAGCAGCACCGTCTGTGTAACAACATTTAATATATCAGAGGAGGGCTTTGACCCCCTTAATAAAGCGACTGTGGAGAACTCATTTACCTTGCGACTCGTCAAGTCGCCGGTTGACAAGTGCGATGTCCGTGATCCGCCACGCAAGTTGCCGCGATTAACTCGCAACCCCACTAGTCCGGCTAGTCCTCTGTGGGGGACCCCGACTTGCAAGTCGTGATCGCCGAATGCACGCGTACAAGGATCCCGAGATCAATGCTCACCGAACACACGTAAGCTGAATAACAAGAGTCTTACATCCATACATACCGTCTTACACAAATAGTGACCATCATGGTCAAGTCTTACATCGATAAAGCCTTAAGGGCTGAACATCAAATGAAACATAGCAGCGGAAATCATCATCGATAAGTAGAACCCATGCCATCTGCCTTAACCCTACAGGCATTCTGACTGGGAAACGTCCTAGTTCGCATGATCGTCTCCAAAGAACTCTTCTCCGAACTCCGGTTCTTCCATGCCTGGTCAATTAAATAACCAGTGGCAAGCCAATGAGTACTTTGAATGTACTCGCAAGCAACCCATGATTTGGTTCAAGGAACGGTAATGCATGACATAGGTAAAGTTTTGCATAAAGCTAGTTTTGAGTGCAATGACATGTTCAACATCCTATAAAGCATGCATCAAGAGAACTCAAGTAACCATGAGATCTGGTCACAGATATCAACATAAATAGAATGGGCACCAACCCATTTACCATAAACGGAGTGGGCACCAACCCATCTCAATCGTGTCAAGTCCTGGACTTGATCCATAACAACACCATCATCTCACACACACCGGGTTTGAAAACAAGTGGACGTAGCCCAAGAGCGGTTACCCAACTGTCCATGACCGTGGACACGGCTATTCGAATAGTTTTACACTCTGCAGAGGTTGCACACTTTACCCACTAGATCCGGGGAACTTCCGTGTCAAACCACGACCCGCGGTACCTCAAGTACCCGGGGTAAGCACCCGATCACCGCCTTTCCCTAGACGACACTAACATGGAGTCCACTCGATTGGTAGTAACCCCCGTGCCCAACATTTCAACAACCTTTTCGTGGAGCCTAGCTCCCATTTCCATTACATACCACTGGCACGGGGTACCAACGGTGTGTCCGTGCCCCATAAAGATGGTCATGGTCGCCCTACCGCACGACCCGCCCCAAGAGAGAGCACCAACTCTCCCCGTCACTAGTAATGCGGCTCCAAGCTAGTATCGGTCTTGGTACTCAACAATGCCCTTTCCCATATAAGGGTAGAGTGGTTGCGCATGTAAGGTTGGAATAACGGTCGCAACTCCGACCAATCCGCTTTGAAAACCACACACCCTTTGCTTGGCACACCACTTCGCCATCAAGTGGTCACCCATCTCTTCATCTCCCTCGGGCATGAGTGGCACCCGACGGGTTTTCAAAATACTTTTGAAATCACTTTGCCTCCTTTACCATGCATAACCCCATCCCTTTTGCATAGCATCTACTTTAGCATCCTATCTACTCCCACCGGCATAACCCTCATAAGAAGGTAGGGCCATGCACAAATGCAAGTACCAACGAGGAATTGGTAATCGTGGCAACCACCCATGTGGTTCACCATCTCGCCATGATTCCGATGCATCATCGATAAAGAGCTAAAATGACATGCGATAAAAGGGCATCATAGTCATGGTCAAAGGGCTGCTTGCCTTGGTTGGCTTGGTCTTCAAAGTCTTCCCAAGATCTGCTCCTCCTTCCTCCTCGGCTCCCTCACAAACACGTGATCTAACGCTGCAAGAAAACAACGGAAAAATAAGGCAATAATAAAAACAGAAAAGTCAAAGTGCTCAAAAATGTCAACTTAATTTTGTAAAATACTAGGAGGAAGCTAGAAGGGGCAACTTTTGGTTTTGGTTCGGAGCAGCAAAATAGGAGTTATGGATTTTCAAAGGCTCATTTAAATGTCAAAACCACATTTAAATATTTACAAAAAAGGAAAGCTGATTGATCTGAGTGAAAGTTGCACCATTAAATAGATTGCAATATTCTAGGAATTTAGAAATTGGAATCAATGCATTTGGACTAATATATCGCCTCGTGGAATTTTTGGAAAACTGCAGAAAAAGAAAAAGGAAACGGCGCTGTACATCGGGCCGAGAGGCCACAAAGAGCAGCAGGCCCAGAAAACCCCAGCCCACGCGGCTGCCACGTCAAGGCGTAAGGGCGAGTACGCCGCCGACGGCGGTCTGTCTGGCTGCACAAGACGTTTTAAACCCGACGGTGGATCCCACCCGCCGTATGCGTGAGGTCGACAGTCGCCCCACGGCGGCCGCCGCTACCTCCGCCAGAGGCGACGCGAAGCCGCCGGCGCGATACAGGCACGGAAGCGGAGCGGGACTACCGCTGATTCAGGAGGGAGTCGCGGATCCAGTGGTGGTGGAGATGGTCGCCGGGTGGCTGCCACGGGCGACGAGGTCCCGCGGCGGAGGTGCTTCGGGTGCCGGTGGCTCCGGCCGTTCCCAGCTGCAAAACGAGGGGGAAAACGAGGGGAAGGCATCAGGGAGGTGAGGGGAGGCCGAATCGAGGGAGAAACGAGGCGGAGGGGGTCTGCCATGGATCGACGGCGACCCGAGGCGGCGGAGCTCGAGCTCGATCTCGAGCTCGGGCGGCTCTGGAGCGAAGGGGGTGGATCCAGGGGTGGATTAGGTGTGTGGGAGAGCGACAGGAAGGAAGAGGAGAGCTCGGGAGTGCCTTAAATAGGCTGGCCACGGTTCACCGTGGGCGTGGCCTCACGGCACCATGGGATCTGCCTGGGGCCATTGGGGAGATTGAGCTGTCCACGGCGCTCGTGGGAGTGGAGTAGGGCGCCAGAGAAGGAGAGAGAGCGAGGGAGGGCTCAAGGCGTCCGCGGCAGTGAGGCTAGCCATTGGCCGAGCCGGGCGGCGCGGGCACGCTACTGCAGGAGGGGAGAGAGAGGGGAGACAGAGGGGGCGGCACGGCGCGCAGTAGCAGACGCCGAGGCACATCACCGGCGCGATGGGAAGGCTCAAACGGTCGGGAGGCGCGGCGGCTCGGCTCGGCCACCATCAGAAGGCCTCAGAGCAGGCTTTGGCCGGCATGTGTGCGCTGCGTGCTCTGCCGTGTCCACTTAAGTCTGGAAGCTACAAAGAGATGGGACAAGACCAGAGAAAGGCCTGGATGCCCTGGGTGCGAAGGGAGAGAGAGAGCTGGGGAGAGGAGAGAAGATGTTGTCCAGAGAGGACAACTTGATTCCCCTTCCTCCACATTGTTTCTTCGGTAGAAATGTGTCTAAATGATGAGGGAAGTGAGGGGAGTTGTGGCAAGGAGATTAGCTCAAGGAGATTTGTGAAAGTGGCAAAAGAGGCTTTTTGGTATTTTGCCGTAAGGTGTTTGATGGAGTTTTGTTGTTAATGATCCTCACTGGCCAAGATACTCCAAGGGTGAAATGTCACATAAATATAGGGCCTTCCACCCATTTTGAGCTTATTTGGACAAAGTTGCCAATGTAACTTTTGCAAACCCTAGAAATGGGCAGAAATGGGTTTGTGTAGATCCAGATGGACTAAATCATTTCTCCTTGATGTGCCACTTGGTGTGGTAGCCTTATTTGGTCACATGATCAGGCTCACCAAAGTTGGGGTCTTGGAGAAAAGTTGGTAGTGCAAAGTGGTTCAAACTTGATTTTGGTCAGAGAGGGTTTTGAGGCACTTTGACCAAGATTTCCTCTTCTCCAACCTGTGCCATTTGGTCCAGTTGCATCATTAGATCAATGAAGCATGTCCACCAAATTTGAGCACATTTGGACATACTTGGCAATGTAAAGTTGATCAAACCTTAGATTGGACAGAAATGGTTTTGAGGGGTTTTGATGGTGTTATCTTGTTCTCCAAGTCATGAGACTTGGCAAGATCAACAGATATGTCATATGTGACATGATAGAATTTTCCTGGAATTTTGGAGAATATTTCCTTTGTAAATATTTCAAAAGCTTGAAATATCCGAAAGGGTTTTAGAGGATTTGACCAATATTTTGAACATGACCATGTGTTGAAATTCCTATATATGGACAATATATGTCCTATGAGCTTCTCTAAATTTTGTCAAATATTTTTGAAACAGAAAAATAATTATTTCCTATTAAAGACCATTTCTGGCCTTAAGAAAAGCCTTTAAATAAAATAGAACAAAGAACTTTTAAAATTATACTTTTGTGGTTCCAGAGTATCCTATATCTAATAGGAGTCAAATATATTTTTGAAAAGGTTTTTACTGCCCTTAATCAAGTACTTGTAGTGCAAACCTTAATTCAGGGGTTTTTGGAAAACTAATTTTAGAAAATACTTTATGGCCAAATTATTTTTGTAGAAAAAACCCATATAGCACTATTCACATGGCATGGTCATTGGTCAGGAGCTTGGGGTAGGGAGATGAAGTATAGAGGGTAGAGTAGTTGACTTCAAGAAGCACTTGAAAGGAAGCATAGAGAAAACCAACTTCAAATAAAAGCCAAATAATGCAAAAAGTTTTTGTTGGTCCAAATTTTCATGCTTTATTGATGAAAAAGAGATGTTACAAAATGCAGGGTGTGACAGACCTACCCCCCTTACAAGAATCTCGTCCCCGAGATTCCTAAACTAGGCTTGAAAGAGGTGCGGAAATTCGGATCTAAGGTAGTCTTCACGCTCCCAAGTTGCTTCTGCTTCGGTATGGTTGCTCCATTGGACTTTGAAGTACTTGATGGTGCGGCTTGAGTCGCTGCTCAGCCTCATCCGTAATGCGATGGGCCTCTCACGATAAGTCAAATCAGGTTGAAGATCAATGGCTTGGTGATTGACGCCTTTGTAGAGGTCGGGCTTGTCTCGAACTTGGAGACACTTCCGAGTTGTGACACGTGGAACACGCCAGCACATCGAAAGTTCGTGGAAGTTCCAACTGTAAGCCACTTCTCCTCGTCGACCAAAGGATCTTGAAGGGGCCAATGTATCTCGGTGCGAGCTTTCCTTTGACATGAAAGCGCTGGGCCCTTTGAGAGGGGTGACCGGAGATAGACATGGTCTCCAACTCGAAGTTTATGTCTCGCGACGTGAGTCTGCATAGCTCTTCCGCTTTGACTTGGCAGACTTCAGACGCCTCGGACAAGCTGGACTTGCTCTTCGCTTCACGGCGATATCAGCCCAAAGACAAGTCCTTCTCCGGCCTCCGACCAGTTGAGGGTGTACGACACTTCCGCCAGAAAACACCTCAAATGGTGCCATCTGGAGGCTGGCCTGATAACTGTTGTTGTAAGAGAACTCGGCGAAAGGGAGGCAATCTTCCCACTTAGCTCCATAAGCTAGGACACAGGCTCGGAGCATATCTTCGAGTATTTGATTCACTCGCTCGGTCTGACCTCCGGTCTGTGGGTGGAAAGCGGCTGAAGGACAACTTGGTCCCCATGGCCTCCTGGAATTTCTTCCAAAACCTTGAGGTGAACTGGGTTCCCCGATCTGACACAATCTCCTTGGGAACACCATGAAGGCTCACGACTCGGTTGATGTAGAGACTGGCTAACTGGTTCCCCTTGTAGGTTGTCTTGACAGGAATGAAGTGGGCCACCTTGGTCAAATGGTCAACTATGACCCAGATGGAGTCATGTCCCTTGTTTGACCTAGGTAGTCCAGTGATGAAATCCATTCCGACTTTATCCCATTTCCACTCGGGAACCTTGAGTGGTTGGAGTAATCCAGCAGGTCGCTGATGTTCAGCCTTGACCCTCTGGCATACGTCACATTTTGCAACATAGGTGGCAATCTCCCTTTTCATCCCGTGCCACCAAAATCTTTCCTTCAGGTCTTGATACATCTTGGTGCCTCCTGGGTGGATGGAATACGGGCTGTCATGAGCTTCTTGCAAGATCAGGTTCTTGAGCTCAACCTTGTTGGGCACGCAGATGCGATTCCCAAACCACACAGTTCCTTCTTCATCCTCCGTGAATCCTGAGGCTTTGCCTGCCTTGATCTTCCTCTTGATGCCTTCAATACTCTCATGCCCCTTCTGAGCTTTCTTGATGTCATCCATCAAGGTAGGCTTAACTTCGATGTTGGCCAAGAATCCTGGTGCAACCAGTTCCAACCCGAAGCTTTCAAGTTCCTCATACAAGGCGGGTAGCTTGTGCTTCAGCATAGCATTCAAGGAGCAAGCCTTCCTGCTCAACGCATCTGCTACCACATTAGCCTTTCCAGGTGGTATTGAACACTGAGGTCATAATCTTTTATCAACTCCAGCCATCTTCTCTGCCTCATGTTCAATTCCCTTTGAGTGAAAATATACTTCAGACTTTTGTGATCCGTGTATATCTCACATCGCTTCCCCAAAAGGTAATGTCGCCAAGTTTTCGTGGCATGAACCACTTTGCCGCTAGCTCAAGGTCATGAGTAGCGTAGTTCTCTTCGTGAGGTCGAATTGCCTTGAAAGGTAGGCTACGACTCGCCTTCTTGCATCGTAACACCTCCCATCCGGTTCTTGACGATCACAATATATCACAAACTCCTTGTGTATATCCGTGTGGCCAGGATCGAGCGGTGGTTAGCCTCTTCTTCAGCTCCCGAAGCTCTCTTCGCACTTCAAGGCCCATTCAACTTCTTGTCCTTCTTCAAGAGCTGAGTTATGGGTCGGGCAATGCTTGAGAATCCTTCAACGAACTTGCGGTAGTATCCCGCGAGTCCGAGGAAGCTTCGACTTCCTTTACATTGCTCGGGATTGCCACTTCACCACGGCTTCAATCTTAGCAGGTCGATCGACAATCCTCTTCGTTAGAACATGACCCAGAATCCAACTTCACGCAGCCGAATTCACACTTGCTGAATTTGGCATACAGCTTGGTGCTCTCGAAGCTTGTCTAGGACCATCCTCAAGTGTTGCTCGTGCTCTTCTTCCGACTTCGAGAAGACAAGAATGTCATCAATGAAGACAACGATTTAACTTGTCCAAATATTCCATGAAGACCTTATTCATGAGATACATGAAGTAAGTGGGGCATTGGTCAATCCAAAGGACATGACCGCATTCATACAGCCATATCTGTTACTTAATGCCGCCTTCGAATATCTTGGGGTCTGATCTTCATTGGTAGTACCCAGATCCGAGGTCGATCTTGGAGAACACCTTGGCCCCATTGAGTTGATCAAACAGATCTTCAATCTTGGGAAGTGGGTACTTGTTCTTGATTGTAACCTCATTGAGGGAGCGGTAGTCAATGCATAAGCGGATGGTACCGCCCTTCTTGCCACAAATGTAATAAAGCGATCCCCAAGGGGAGGCACTAGGGCGGATAAATCCTTCCTCAACTGCTCTTCCACCGCTTCTTCAACTCGCTAACTCCTCCGATCCCATTCTATAAGGCTTTTATAGATGGGTCCTGCTCCGGGTATGAGCTCGATGATGAACTCAATGTCTCGGTCAGGAGGCATTCCCGGTAGCTCATCAGGAAAAACATCGGGGTACTCACATACTACCGGCACTTGTTCCAATCCAACTTCAGTCAGACACTTGACTTGGTTGGCTTGAGCGAAGAGGGTTGGGAGCAACTGACTTCGACTCCTCGGTCATTGGTCATAGTGACCGTCCGGTTGGCGCAATCAATCAAGCCTTGGTGCTTGCTGAGCCAATTCATTCCCAAGATCACATCCAAGCCTTGTGATTTTAGGATGATAAGGTCTGCTAGGAAGTCTACCCGCTAATGGTAATCCCGACTCCTTTACATCCTATCTTGGCTCTCATCTCTGCTCCGGGGTTTGTACCACCATAGGGTTGTTTAGGGTGTAGGGTCATGCCACTCTTTAATGCAAAACTTTGGGTGACAAAAGAATGCGTGGCTCCGTAATCAAACAAAACAGTTCTGGGTGCTGAATTGACAAGGAACGCACTCAAAGACGACGTCCGGTCTTCCTGGCTTCTTCCGCGTGACATGATTCACACGACCCTGCCATTGTTGGGCAAGTTATGGGAGCTTGGTTCCTCGGTGGCATACCACGGCCTTGTCCCGGTTCTGCGCATTGGGGCGCGGGCGCCGGGCTTCTTGTTGGGGCAATTCTTGAGTAGTGCCCTGCTGTCCACATCCAAACAAGTGACTTGATTGGGGACGACGCCTTGCCAAAGATTGTTATTGGGGTTGTTGTAAGCTGCACTCGGGTTGGCATACCGCGAGGTGGATAGTTGGTGCGAGGTGCAGGAGCTCTTGGCTGCCGATAGGTTGGCTTGGCCGGGCTGGCTGCCACGGGCGAGGCTTCGTTGCCGGAGCTACCCTTGCCGATCATCTTGCGCTTACGAGTGTCATCCAAGGCACGCCGCTTGTCCTCAAGCATGAGCGCCTTTGTTCACCAGATCAGAAAGTTTGGGCAGTCACACACAACAAGCGTAGTATTGCGAGTCCGGTTAAGGCCTTCCATGAAGCGCCCCGCTTGGCAAGATCGGCCTTGACATCTTCGGGGCATACCTTGAGAGAACACCGAACTTCGCATGTACTCCTTGACAAGTGCTGCTACCTTGCTTCAAAGGTTCGAACTCACGCTTCTTGATGGCCATGAGTCCGTAGGGATGTGGGCCTTATGGAATTCCGCCTTGAAGGTGTTCCAAGTGATATCCTGCTCAACATGCATAGCCTTGAATCCATCCCACCAAGCTCGCAGTCCCCCGAGACAAGGGCAGCATACGCCACTTTGTCACGGTCCTCGCATCCGACTAGTGCCAGCAGATCCTCAATGGTGCGGACCCGACTGCCTGCATCCGTGGGTTCAGCAGCCTCGATGAAAGTGGGTGGCGATGCTTCTTGAACTCCACCAGTGTGGAACGCCCATGGTCGTGCCCCGCCGGGCGGTTGACAGCCCGAGCAATCATCCGAGGGCTGCAGTGTTGGCTTGGCGCCTCTCGAAAAAGCTTGGAGAAGCTGAGCCATATCCATGCTTGGAGGAGGTGGTGGTGGTGGAGTCTGTCCTTGGGCTTGGTCCTGGCTGGCTCCGGCCTCAGCAGAACCTCCGGCTTCTTGCGGCTGGGTAGAGGTACCAGTACGTGTTACAACAGGCATCCTGTTGGAGTGGTCAAGGTCTCATGATAGGGAACAACAATGAGGGAAAGCAGTAGAGATGGAATGCCTAGTAAGGGGGTGGTGTGACACAATTTAAGTAAAGCAAAGGCCAGAAGGGCCAACTCATGCATTAAACCAAATGGGAAATGTAGTCGCATACAAGTTCCCAAGGAAAGTACGACTTCATCAAAGCAAGTTGAAAGCAAACACAACATAACATGGTTTCATAAGAACCATTACAAGGACTCGACTTAAAAAGGGGTACACGACCTATCCTACCATAGGCTACGAGCTAGCCTATCCTAGTCCCGAACGGAGTCTAAGTGGTGGAATGCTCGGTCGGGTATTCCGCTCCTTCGGGTCTTCCTCCTCATCATCATCTGTCTCGGTCTCCTCATCGCCGAGGAAGTGGAGGAGTGAAGGAGCTGAACACGACGCTGCTTTGCTGGTGGCGCCTTGAAGAGGTTATGGTACTCCTTCGCCATCATCGGCGTGGCTGAGGTGCTCCCTCGGCACCGCGACTGTGGGGTCGTCCGCCTCGATAGCTACCGCTGGCTGTCCAGGGGTGCTCCATCCTTCTTGATCCTGTCCGCCTTCTCGAACTATGCGGAGGAGCTCCTTGGTCTCGCTGGAGTTCCTCCAAGCTCCGCCGACCGAGGCTGTGTGCTGTGCGCATCGCGGCACACAAGCTGAAGTAGGTCCGAAGCGGAGAGGAAGTCCTCGCCCAAGGGTGGTGCTGGTGCGCTGCTCTCGCCGCCACCCTCCTTACGATAAGGCAGGTAACGAGTGGCTGGCTCTCTTGCCATCTCTGGCAGGAGATCCCGGAGGCGAAGTCGGTGCCTTGAGGGCAGCAGCTCCACGGCGAGAAGCAAGGTCGCCATCTGGGGTCCCTCAAAGAACCAGCTCGTCGGGCGCCATTCGCCTCACGACTACCTCCACGTGATACTCCTTCTTGGTGCCGTCGACCCAAAGCTCGTGGTAGGAGAAGGTGGGGACTCGAGTGAACTGGCACTTCCCGAGGCTATCCTCAAGAAGCACGGAAACCCAAAGGGTCGAAGTCCTCGCACGCGGCCATCTACAAAAAGTGGAAGGGAAGGGTCAATAAAGGAATGTGTCCTGTGTTTGGGATGCTAACATAAAACATAGGTATATGGGTAATCTAGGGAATAGTCTCGCCTAACTAACGCCCATGCTAACTAAGGTTTCCTACAATCAGATGGCTCGTACCAGCTCTGTGGGGACCCCGACTTGCAAGTCGTGATCGCCGAATGCACGGTACAAGGATCCCGAGATCAATGCTCACCGAACACACGTAGCTGAATAACAAGAGTCTTACATCCATACATACCGCCTTACACAAATAGTGACCATCATGGTCAAGTCTTACATCGATAAAGCCTTAAGGGCTGAACATCAAATGAAACATAGCAGCGAAATCATCATCGATAAGTAGAACCCATGCCATCTGCCTTAACCCTACAGCATTCTCGACCGAAACGCCCTAGTTCGCATGATCGCTCCAAAGAACTCTTCTCCTAACTCCGGTTCTTCCATGCCCGTCAATTAAATAACCAAAGGGCAAGCCAATGAGTACTTTGAATGTACTACTTAAGCAACCCATGATTTGGTTCAAGGAACGGTAATGCATGACATAGGTAAAGTTTTGCATAAAGCTAGTTTTGAGTGCAATGACATGTTCAACATCCTATAAAGCATGCATCAAGAGAACTCAAGTAACCATGAGATCTGGTCACGATATCAACATAAATAGAATGGGCACCAACCCATTTACCATAAACGGAGGGGCACCAACCCATCTCAATCGTGTCAAGTCCTGGACTTGATCCATAACAACACCATCATCTCACACACACCGGTTTGAAAACAAGTGGACGAGCCCAAGAGCGGTTACCCAATCTGTCCATGACCGTGGACACGGCTATTCAATAGTTTTACACTCGCAGAGGTTGCACACTTTACCCACTAGATCCGGGGAACTTCCGTGTCAAACCACGACCCGCGGTACCTCAAGTACCCGGGGTAAGCACCCGATCACCGCCTTTCCCTAGACGACACTAACATGGAGTCCACTCGATTGGTAGTAACCCCCGTGCCCAACATTTCAACAACCTTTTCGTGGAGCCTAGCTCCCATTTCCATTACATACCACTGGCACGGGGTACCAACGGTGTGTCCGGTGCCCCATAAAGATGGTCATGGTCGCCCTACCTGGCACGACCCCGTCCCAAGAGAGAGCACCAACTCTCCCCCGTCACTAGTAATGCGGGCTCCAAGCTAGTATCGGTCTTGGTACTCAACAATGCCCTTTCCCATATAAGGGTAGAGTGGTTACATGTAAGGTTGGAATAACGGTCGCAACTCCGACCAATCCGCTTTGAAAACCACACACCCTTTGCTTGGCACACCACTTCGCCATCAAGTGGTCACCCATCTCTTCATCTCCCTCGGGCATGAGTGGCACCCGACGGGTTTTCAAAATACTTTTGAAATCACTTTGCCTCCTTTACCATGCATAACCCCATCCCTTTGCATAGCATCTACTTTAGCATCCTATCTACTCCCACCGCATAACCCTCATAAGAAGGTAGGGCCATGCACAAATGCAAGTACCAACGAGGAATTGGTAATCGTGGCAACCACCCATGTGGTTCACCATCTCGCCATGATTCCGATGCATCATCGATAAAGAGCTAAAATGACATGCGATATAAAAGGGCATCATAGTCATGGTCAAAGGGCTGCTTGCCTTGGTTGGCTTGGTCTTCAAAGTCTTCCGCAAGATCTGCTCCTCCTTCCTCCTCGGCTCCTCACAAACACGTGATCTAACGCTGCAAGAAAACAACGGAAAAATAAGGCAATAATAAAAACAGAAAAGTCAAAGTGCTCTGAAAAATGTCAACTTAATTTTGTAAAATACTAGGAGGGAAGCTAGGAAGGGGGCAACTTTTGGTTTTGGTTCTGGAGCAGCAAAATAGGAGTTATGGATTTTCAAAGGCTCATTTAAATGTCAAAAACCACATTTAAATATTTACAGAAAAGGAAAGCTGATTGGATCTGAGTGAAAGTTTCACCATTAAATAGATTGCAATATTCTAGGAATTTAGAAATTGGAATCAATGCATTTGGACTAATATACTGCCCTGTGGAATTTTTGGAAAAACTGCAGAAAAAGAAAAAAAAGGAAACGGCGCTGTGCCACTGGGCCGGAGAGGCCACAGCAGCAGCAGGCCCAGGGGAAACCCCAGCCCACGCGGCTGCCACGTCGAAGGCGTAAAGGGCGAGTACGCCGGCCGACGGCGGTCTCAGGAAGGCACACAAGACGTTTAAACCTCGACGGTGGATCCCACCCGCTGTATGCGTGAGGTCGACAGCCGCCCCACGGGCGGCCGCCGCCTACCTCCGCCAGAGGCGACGCGAGCTTCGCCGGGCGGCGATACAGGCACGGAAGCGGAGCGGGACTACCGCTGGATTCAGGAGGGAGTCGCGGATCCAGGGTGGTGGAGATGGTCGCCGGGTGGCCTGCCACGGGCGACGAGGTCCCGCGGCGGAGGTGCTTGGTGCCGGTGGCTCGGCCGCTCCCAGCTGCAAAACGAGGGGGAAAACGAGGGAAGGCATCAAGGAGGTGAGGGGAGGCCGAATCGAGGGAGAAACGAGGCGGAGGGGGTCTCAGACCATGGATCGACGGCGACCCGAGGCGGCGGAGCTCGAGCTCGATCTCGAGCTCGGGCGGCTCTGAGCGAAGGGGTGGATCCAGGTGGATTAGGTGTGGGAGAGCGACAGAAGGAAGAGGAGAGCTCGGGAGTGCCTTAAATAGGCTGGCCACGGTTCACCGTGGGCGTGGCCTGGCACCATGGGATCTGCCTGGGGCCATTGGGGGAGATTGAGCTGTCCACGGCGCTGTGGGAGTGGAGTAGGGCGCCAGGAGAAGGAGAGAGAGCGAGGGAGGGCTCAAGGCGTCCGCTGCGTGTGAGGCTAGCCATTGGCCGAGCCGGGCGGCGTCGCACGCTACGCTGCAGGAGGGGAGAGAGAGGGGAGACAGAGGGGCGGCACGGCGGCGCAGTAGCAGACGCCGAGGCACATCACCGGCGCGATGGGAAGGCTCAAACGGTCGGGAGGCGCGTCGCTGGGCTCGGCCGCCATCAGAAGCGCCCAGAGCAGGCTTTGGCCGGCATGTGTGCGCTGCGTGCTCTGCCGTGTCCACTTAAGTCCCTGAAGCTACAGCAGCATGGGACAAGACCAGAGAAAGGCCTGGGATGCCCTGGGGTGCAGAAGGGAGAGAGAGAAGCTGGGGGAGAGGAGAGAAGATGTTGTCCAGAGAGGACAAACTTGATTCCCCCCTTCCTCCACATTGTTTCTTCGGTAGAAATGTGTCTAAATGACAGAGGGAAGTGAGGGGGAGTTGTGGCAAGGAGATTAGCTCAAGGAGATTTGTGAAAGTGGCAAAAAGAGGCTTTTTGGTATTTTGCCAGAAGGTGTTTGATGGAGTTTTGGTTAAGTTAATGATCCTCACTGGCCAAGATACTCCAAGGGGTGAAATGTCACATAAATATAGGGCCTTCCACCCATTTTGAGCTTATTTGGACAAAGTTGCCAATGTAACTTTTGCAAACCCTAGAAATGGGCAGAAATGGGTTTGTGTAGATCCAGTGGACTAAATCATTTCTCCTTGATGTGCCACTTGGTGTGGTAGCCTTATTTGGTCACATGATCAGGCTCACCAAAGTTGGGGTCTTGGAGAAAAGTTGGTAGTGCAAAGTGGTTCAAACTTGATTTTGGTCAGAGAGGGTTTTGAGGCACTTTGACCAAGATTTCCTCTTCTCCAACCTGTGCCATTTGGTCCAGTTGCATCATTAGATCAATGAAGCATGTCCACCAAATTTGAGCACATTTGGACATACTTGGCAATGTAAAGTTGATCAAACCTTAGATTGGACAGAAATGGTTTTGAGGGTTTTGATGGTGTTATCTTGTTCTCCAAGTCATGAGACTTGGCAAGATCAACAGATATGTCATATGTGACATGATAGAATTTTCCTGAATTTTTGGAGAATATTTCCTTTGTAAATATTTCAAAAGCTTGAAATATCCGAAAAGGTTTTAGAGGATTTGACCAATATTTTGAACATGACCATGTGTTGAAATTCCTATATATGGACAATACATGTCCTATGAGCTTCTCTAAATTTTGTCAAATATTTTTGAAACAGAAAAATAATTATTTCCTATTAAAGACCATTTCTGGCCTTAAGAAAAAGCCTTTGAATAAAATAGAACAGTAACTTTTAAAATTATACTTTTGTGGTTCCAGAGTATCCTATATCTAATAGGAGTCAAATATATTTTTGAAAAGGTTTTTACTGCCCTTAATCAAGTACTTGTAGTGCAAACCTTAATTCAGGGGTTTTTGGAAAACTAATTTTAGAAAATACTTTATGGCCAAATTATTTTTGTAGAAAAAACCCATATAGCACTATTCACATGGCATGGTCATTGGTCAGGAGCTTGGGGTAGGGAGATGAAGTATAGAGGGTAGAGTAGTTGACTTCAAGAAGCACTTGAAAGGAAGCATAGAGAAAACCAACTTCAAATAAAAGCCAAATAATGCAAAAAGTTTTTGTTGGTCCAAATTTTCATGCTTTATTGATGAAAAAGAGATGTTACAAAATGCAGGGTGTGACATCCTCGGACTATCCGCCACCTGCATAGGAACGGCGACATTCATTACTTGCGATTTTGATCCTCGGCACACTGTCATTTTCGACAACCTACCGAGTATCAGGGGCTACTATCTATACAGGGCACACTTTTATGTGCAAAACTGTCAAAAAAATAGAAGGTGTGTCATTTTCGCGTACCTCAAATCACGCCAGCAAACTCATAGCGGCGTTACGCAATCCGCTCTCGGGACGAAATCCTTCCAATCACCATGTGCATCAACGCATGGTGATCTTCTGTGATGGACGCCCTCTCAAGCAGATTCTTCAGTTCTCCCGGCCGGATACCAGCGGGCGCCGAACTCTCCGGCCCCTCTAGACTCGGGGATACCCTCCGTGACAATACTTCAGGCTCGTCTGCCTTATCTGACGGCGCAACAGACGGAGGCGTTTCGCTCTCCATCATCTCCTAAGAAGGTCCCCAAGACGAACTCATCCGAGAAGGCTGCAAATCCGAACTACAGGATAAAATTTCGTTACCCACGCGCCAAATGGAGGTATTTTCATCGATGAAATCCCTTTTCATACTCACGGCTCATTGGAGGGCTGATTCTTTGGCGATGATTGTGCGTCCGATTCTCCCGGGCGCCGGACCCCGGGAAGATCTCTTCCCCATTTAGGGCTTTGGCCTCCGGATCCTTGAGGCGGTCCTCTTCTCCCCACGGAAGGAGGGTTTTGATTCCCCCTCTTGAGACGCCTTTGGGCGAAATAATAGCTCCGCTTATTTTCCCCATCGCTCCCTTCTATGGGTGCGACTCCAACATTCTCGACCAGCCACGGGCTCCAAAGGCGGTCTCTGGGGGGCCGGACACCTTATCAGCCTCGATCGCGCCACCCACTCCTGTGAAGAGTAATGGGTCAGAGGCGAACTCTAGAAAAGCAGATAAATGTAACGCCCGTGCTCGAGCTATTTACCCGAGTATCCGGCGATTGCGGCTTAGGCTGCGTCCTCGGCCAATTCGGACACGCCACCGCGGTCCGAAGAACAACTTGTACATCTCCACGGGTGTCACACCCATGAAGTGTTGGAGAATCCGAGGTCCCTCCGGGTTGAACTCCCATAGACGGAGAGGACGGCGTTTGCAGGGCAGAAGATGCCTGATTAGCATAACCCGCATCACCATGACCAGATTGATCTCCCTCGCCTGGAGGTCTCGAATCCGGCCCTGCAACGAGGGCACGTCTTCGGACGGCCCCCAATTGAGCCCTTGGTTGACCCACGACTTCAGCTGGTGTGGAGGTCCCGGGCGGAATGAAGGCGGCGGCTTTTGCTTGCTGCCCTTCAGAGCGGTGATATAGAACCACTCGTGCTGCCACAGTCTGAGTTCCTCCTGGAAGGAACCCTCGGGCCACGGGGCATTGGCCTTTCTACTTATGGCCGCCCCGCCACACTCCACTTGACGCCCCCCGATCATCTTCGGCTCCACCTTAAAGGTTTTCAGCCACATGCCGAAGTGGGGAGTGACGCGGAGGAAAGCTTCGCAAACGATGAGTAATGAGGAGATTTGGAGGATGGACTCCGGAGCCAAGTCGTGAAAATCCAGCCCGTAGTAGAACATGAGCCCTCTCACGAAGGGGTCCATCGGGAAGCCTAAACCCCGACGGAGGTGGGATATGAAGACAACGTATTCGCGGGGCTCGGGGGCGGGCACGGCCTGCCCTTAGACAGGCAACCTATGCGAAATCTCGTAGGCCAGGTACTTGGCCTCACGTAACTTCAATATGTCCTCCTCCGTGACAGAGGAGGGCATCCACCGGCCCTGGAGGTCGGAGCCGGACATGGTTTAGAATCCGAAGCGCTCGAATCTGAGGACCTAGGTGTTAGAAATGGGAGCAAGAAGGAGATTCGATGCGAGATTGAAGAAAAAGAACGAGCCTTGGTCCTCTTATAAAGGGGAAAAATACCAAGGGCCGTCTCCGTGACCGTTTGGGATTCACCTTCGATAGAGGAGGTGTGGCGACGGGCACGGTGGGTTACCCACACACGTATTGATGAGAATCCCGGAATAAGGGGAACACGATCTCTGCTTCGACAAGACGTGCCAAGGAAACCGCTTCGCTAAACGTGCTGAGGTGGTATAATAAAAAACGATTCAAGTAAAGGCTTGGTAGCGGTGTGATGTCATGCCGCGTAATACGTCAGCAGATTGGACTGGTGTACATTTTATTCTCTCTACAGTGGAATGTGGAATTTATTTTGCAGAGCCGGACACTATCCCGGTGTTCATGATCTTCTCTCGATTATTCAAGGGAGGAACCCACCTTGCAATGCCGAACATTATGCGCCGGACTTATCGCCATTGAAGCCTGGTTCAGGGCTACCGAGGAGTCTCGACTAGGGCGTGTCCGGACAGCCGGACTATCATTGTCCGCGGACTCCAAGACTACGAAGATACAAGATTGAAGACTCCGCCCCGTGTCCGGATGGGACTTTCCTTGGCGTGGAAGGCAAGCTTGGCAATACGGATATGTAGATCTCCTACCATTATAACCGACTGTAACCCTAGCCTTCACGGTGTCTATATAAACCGGAGGGCTTTAGTCCGTAGGACAACATACATTACAACAATCATACCATAGGCTAGCTTTAGGGTTTAGCCTCCTTGAATTCGTGGTAGATCCACTCTTGTACTACCCATATCATCAATATTAATCAAGCAGGACATAGGGTTTTACCTCCATCGAGAGGGCCCGAACCTGGGTAAAACATCGTGTCCCTCGTCTCTTGTTACCATCCGCCTAGACGCACAGTTCGGGACCCCCTACCCGAGATCCGCCGGTTTTGACACCGACAACCCCCGCCCCCCTCCACACACACACAGACACACACACCAAAACCTCCTCGGGCGCGCACACACACACACACACCTTGCCTCGCTTGAAACCCTAGCAAGGTCCCCGCCGCCGCCACCGCGTGACCTCCATTGTCAACATCTTCCGGTTCGCCCATGCAGCTTACCCACCGATCTCCATACCAAGGCCGCCTTGAGTTTCTTAGATGACACCTTCCAAACGACCCTTTTCCCTAGATCCCCATCCCCTTCCCCAACCCCCACTCTAGAGCGTCGCAGCCTAAGCCCAGCTACACATCCCGTGGAGTTCAAGGAGCGACTAGCCCAAAAGAGGTGTATCGCGGTTTCTTCGCCCGACGTCGCTGAGGAAGCTGACAACCATTACTAGTGGCAGGAACTCAACCAGCAGGCTAGAGTATGCGGGCATGTCTCTTTTGCTGGCTATGACATCGAGGTCATCAACAACGACGGCCTGAGGCGGGCTATGTCACAGGTTAAGTGGCCCACCCCCAACCCCTCGGGTTCAACCGTCCTCGATCTCATGCATGGCCCCACCGCTGATCTCCTCTGGCTCCCTGTCAACAACTTGCTATCCTACATCGCCATCGAGCCCCTTTTGTCATTTCTGAAGGACACGTTCTGCGATGCTGACTTGGGATCCACAACTTCCAAGTCAGACCTCATCGACGGCAACCACGAGTAGGGCACCCTCTCCAGCTCTTCCAAGGGGAAAGAGCCCACCTGCTCTTCCAAGGGGAAAGAGCCCGTCTGCGGCATCAGGGAGGGGACCGTACAGTCGTGCTCTTCCAATGGGAAGGAGCCCATCTTCGACAACATGGAGCACATCCAGGGTCCGTGCTCTTCCAACAGGAACGAGCCCATGTGTGACAAGTGAAGAAACCAATGATTTGCTTGGTCGTGCCTATTCGCAGGGGGAAACCCATGATTTGTTGGGTCAAGTCCCTTTTGTAGTGTAGTGAGAATATGTCTAGTTTTAATTGATATATCAGGTTGTTTGCAGTATGCCTTGTTTATTTCAGTTGTTCACAATGCGATGCTCTGTATGTGCAATTATTTACTGTGTAGTACATTTCATCAATCCAGTTTTTACCGATAGGAATGCATATATTTGCTTGCTGTTAAGCCCGTTATAGCTAGTATATGCCTCTTTTAAAGTTTTTTGATTGTTCTGTTGTTTGTAGTTAGCATATGTCCAGTTTCAAATGCTATCTTTGGTTGTTCGTAGTATGACTTGTTTATTCCAGTTATTCACAACGTGATGTTCTGTATGTGCAAGTATTAACTGTGTAGTTCAATTTCATCTGTACCAGTTTCAACAATACCACTATGGCCTTGTTTGTTTCAGATTCTAGGACCAGATTCAGCTTTGCAAGTGAAGCTGAATCTGGAATCCGAAACAAACAACTATTTGGAATCAGCTTTGCTAGTGAAGCTGAATCTGAATTTGGGTCATTTTTAGTGTAATTTCCTGAAGCACCTCAAAGTGTACTTCGGTGGTGAAGCTGATTCGCAGAAACAGCTTCGCCACTAAAGCGAATCCATAGGTGATTAAAATCCAAGCAAAGCTGAAACAAACAGGGCATGAATGACTACATTTGGTTGCTGCATCTTGTAGTTAAACATGCATTTCCATATTTATTTAACAATAACCAGTGTACTTAGACCGTCACAATACCAGTTTGAATGACTATGTTTGCTTGTTGTTAAATGTTCGGCCTATTGCCATTAACACGCCTTTTCACATGTTTTGGTTTACTAGTGTGCTTAAACCCGCACACTGAAGTTCTCTTTTGGAGATTAATTTGTCTGCCATGTATAATTTTGGTTGATGTTTAGCCTGTTGTGCTTAACATGCTTCTCGATGTCCCAACACAGGAAAATTTTGGGAATGACTGATGTTTTCCATCGAGGTTAGTTTCATCCCATAGCTTATATATGCTCACTGTTCAGGATATCGGTAGCTGGTACCATATAGGCCGGGGGTTGATAAGGGACGAATAGGTAAATCGGACTTTTAACTGAACATATCCGCAACCCATTTATCGTTAGGTTAACTGGGGCCATATGTAATATATCTGAGGCTACATACCAACATGCACTGTACTTAGTGTCTACATATGCAATCCTAGGCTACAAAGCAACAAGGAAGAGTGTTACCTTAATATTTTGATGATGTATAGATACACGTAGAAGAGCAGTAGCAGCAGCAACAACAACACAACCCTTTGTGCATATTCAACTTAGCTTAGAGGTTAGAGTTAGTTTCTAGCTCATGACTAACCCTAAACTAACTCCATCCAAAGAGGTGTTTGGATGACGGGGTTAGATATTTAGATTCACAATAAATGCACCAGGAGACCTAGCTCAAATTAGCACCTCTTGGGTTGGATAGTTTTTTTGGGTGGGTTATAGATGCAACTAGCTCAAAGTAGCACTCATGTTTAGATATACTTTAGGGCTATTTGAGCCTGAACTAGCTCAAACTAACTCTCCATCGATACAACAATAGTTAGTCAACCGATAATTTTTAAGAATGCAATAAACTCCTTCCGGCCCATAATATAAGATGTTAATTCATCTAATATGTGACTATATTGGATGTTATAAGATATTATAAAAGAGTGTTGTACTACATCATTGTGCGATTGATGTTTATCTTCTAATATTAACTTGGTGCTTTTAGGTACATATATAATTGGTAAAGATCTGCGCTTCAACCCTTTCTACGTATGGGGAAAGAGATATCGATGAACTAGCATCAAGTGAGGAAGCTGATAAAGATTGTTAGTAAAATGGGTCAAAAGATGGCAGTTAAACTATTTGTTTACACTTTATCCAATACAACAGCGAACTGCAGGATGGTAAGTAAGAACTCTGCAACCTTCTTTTTACTACCCATAATGAGTTGTTTTAGATGGCAATGTCCGAATCTTTTTTCCCTTTGCTTCCCAAAGAAGTTTACTAAAGATTACGTCTCAAACTACATGATTGGTGGGCATGCAAAGGTTAAAGTATTTCTACCAGAACACGATGATTCTCTAGATGTTTCCATGAAGACCATGAAGGGTGGGCGGTCGACCATCACAAGGGGTTGGACAAGAGTCGTGCGTGCCTTCTGCATGGAGGAGGGCACAATATGGGAATTCCGCTTCACCTTGTTCAGTAACTAGAATGTATTTCGCATCTTTCTTTACTGTCTTTAATAATACAAGTAGAAAACTGTGGTTCATCATTCTTTATTTGGTTCTTATGTAATTCTTGATGTGTACCTATGAATCGAATAACGCATTGGTTGTCTGAACCTGATGGATATGAGTAAAGCTATAGCATACATTCAATTTAAATTTAAATTTCAATTTGATATAGCAACAATTAAAATTACGGTGAAATTACACTCTCCAGGTTTGTATGGCACACATGGTTGGTAAAATACAAACGTTTGCGATATACACCATAATCCGAGATGGTTCACAGAGAGGAAACGTGTGCAAGCATGCACACATGTAACGCCCGAGACCGACGCTCCAGATGCCTTCCTTGTATTCCGAGATTCGTCGTGTGATTTATTTGTTTGATGCATTCATCATTCCATCATTTGCCTTGCATCATGTCATCATGCACCCCTTTTTAAAACTTAGCTAAATAAATTGCATAGATCGTTGATCTATTATTAGGGAGCTATATTAAATATTCCACTAGTTCGGAATCACCCATAAACACACTTGCAAAATAATTTCGTTCCTTTTCTGCTTCAAGTTTGGTCTCCAACCTTGCCATGTATTCTTTTATCATATTCCGGAGCTCCACCAAAAATCCGAACATTTTGGACCTTCCCAAACCTCACTTCCTATTCAAATCATTTGAATTTAAATCAAATGAGTTTGAATTTAAACTTTCGGTCATGCCCACTTCTATTTTTCTTGGATCAAGCTCATTTTTATGAGTCCAGGAAAATTGTTCGCATGCGCAAATTCTTTCCCTAACCCTCTCTTCTTTTCTTCTCTCTAATTCTTTTCTGCTAAAGAATATGAGGGAGACAGAGAGCCCAGCCAGGCCTCTGGCCACTTCTTTCTCCACCTAAGCCGGCCCAAGGCCCAGCCGCGCCCCTACCTAACCCTAGCCCGACCATGCTCTCTCCATGATCCCTAGCGCTCGATCCCCATCCTCTCCTCGACCCCTTCGCCGCCACCCACGCGCAGCCCTCGATCCCCCTCCTCTCCTCGCGTCGACTCTCCACCGCACCACCACCTCGCCCCTCTTAGCCTCCTGCGCGCCTCCCTCTGCAGCATTAGGCCACGACCCGCATCACCTCCTCCCGTGCCTCTCCTCCTGCTTCTCCTCGTCGCCACCAAACCGCCTCGACCTCGCCAGCAGAATAACTGCAGCACCATCTCGCCGATGCCATGCCCGATCCCCATCTCCCCGAGCGCCATCCTCCACGCCCAGCAGAAGACCGCGTCGCTCGCCTCTGATCGCCGACCTGCCCGTCCTCGCATCCCCAGCCTCATTCCTGACCCGAGCTGTCAGATCCGGCCGGATCGAGATGGCCCGCGTCCACCACCACCACCACCTTGCTTCGTCGCCCGCCTCCCATGCAACCCCGCGTCCCCGCCGGCTCCGTCGCCCACAGAGTCCGAGCAGCCCTTTGCTCGCTCGTCACCATTGACCCGCAGAGCTCCGCCTCCTCGCTTCACGCCAAGGCCAAGTCGCCTTCTTCCGGGGCCGCTATCCTCGCGAGCGGCTCATTTGGCAGGCTCCTCTCCAAATTCGTCAATGCCTCTATTTGATCCGTGTTCGACTACAGTGCATGCGCCAAGTTCGGCTACATGATGACCCGCCAAGACCTTGAACAACTACCGCCGCCGCCGTGTACCACTACTTCCCATGACGACCCGTGAATGACTACTTCCTTCGTCGAACCCGAACCGCTCCGAAAATGCACGCTTCGAAGGTATAACGCTGAGACGATGCCCGTGAACGAATGCATGTTGTATGAGATGAACCATATGTTTGCACCGTGCCCGTTTGTTTCGTGCATGTTCCTCCTCGTTTGCCATGCCGTCGACCCGTGGGAACCCGCAACCGGAGCACCCCACCTCTTGCTGACTTCGCTCACGCCACTTCCTTTTGCACCGTATCTTCGTGAGCTACCGGAACCGATATGTTGCCGTGGCGTCATTTTCGGATTCGTTGCCGTGGCACCCGTTTTGTTCCGCCATAGTGACCAAATGCTTCATAACATGCTCATGTCTCATAAAAATTAAATAAAACTTGCATATGTCATCTGCATCATGATAACAACATTTAAAATGTTTAAAATTGTGTTTGCATTAAACTACTAAAAGACATGTGGGGATTTACCGGAATTGTTGTTTGTTGTTTCGGCCTCATTTAAACTTGCCTAAATAGTTAGTTTATTTATGCTTCACCTCTTGCCATGTTTAATAACATTTAATGTTGGTACATAACCGAGAGTGAAACTAAATAATTGATGTGGTGTTCCGTCAATATGCAACTCGTTGCATATTGAGCTCCACTTAATTTGTAGTATTGTTTGTGCACTTTGCCATGCCATGCCTCATTAAACCGGACATGCATCATACTTGTTTGTGCATCATGACATGTTTATGCTTGTGTGTTTACCATGTTGTTTGTTTCTTTCCGGTTTGCTTCTCTCGTTAGCTTCGGTTTCGCTCGGAGTTGTGAGGATTCGTTAAATCACGATCGCTTGTCTTCTTCTTGACTCGTTCTTCTTCCTTGCGGATCTCGTGCAAGATGATCATACCCTCGAAATCACTACTATCTTTGCTATGCTAGTTTGCTCGCTCTTTTGCTATGCCAATGCTACGATGCCTACCATTTGCTTGTCAGCCTCCCAAATTGCCATGTCAAACCTCTAACCCACCATGTCCTAGCAAACCGTTGATTGGCTATGTTACCGCTTTGCTCAGGACCTCTTATAGCGTTGTTAGTTGCAGGTGAAGATTGAAGTTTGTTCCTTGTTCGAACATGGAGATGTTGTTCCTTGTTGGAACATGTTTTACTTGTTCGGATATCACAATATATCTTATTTAATTAATGCATCTATATACTTGGTAAAGGGTGGAAGGCCCGGCCTTATGCCTGGTGTTTTGTTCCACTCTTGCCGCCCTAGTTTCCGTCATATCGGTGTTATGTTCCCGGATTTTGCGTTCCTTACGCGGTTGGGCTATAATGGGAACCCCTTGACAGTTCGCCTTAAGTAAAGCTCCTCCAGCAATGCCCAACATTGGTTTTACCATTTGCACTAACAACCTACCACCTTCCCTTGGGTTCTGCAGACTCAAGGGTCATCTTTATTCTAACCTCCCCGGGCCAGTGCTCCTCTGAGTGTTGGTCCGAACTGAGTTGCCTCCGGGGCCACCTCGAGGAAACTTGAGGGTTGGTTTTACTCGTAGCTAGTCTCATCTGAGTGTGCCCTGATAAAGAGATATGTGCAGCTCCTAGCGGGATTTGTCGGCACATTCGGGCGGTGTTGCTGGTTTAGTTTTACCCTGTCGAAATGTCTTGATGTACCGGGATACCGAGTCTGATCGGAGTGTCTTGGGTGGAGGTCTATTCCTTCGTTGACCGTGAGAGCTTGTCATGGGCTAAGTTGGGACACCCCTGCAGGTATTTGAACTTTCGAAAGCCGTGCCCGCGGTTATGGGCAGATGGGAATTTGTTAACGTCCGGTTGTAGAAAATCTGAATTTGACCTTAATTAAAATGAATCAACCGTGTGTGTAACCGTGATGGTCTCTTTCCGGCGGAGTCCGGGAAGTGAACACGGTGTTGGAGTTATGCTTGACGTAGGTTGCTATAGGATCACTTCTTGATCATACTTTTATCAACCGTGCTTTGCCTTCTCTTCTCGCTCTCATTTGCGTATGTTAGCCACCATATATGCTAGTCGCTTGCTGCAGCCCCACCTCATGCCTTTACCTTACCCATAAGCTTAAATAGTCTTGATCGCGAGGGTGCGAGATTGCTGAGTCCCCGTGGCTCACAGATACTTCCAAAACCAGTTTGCAGGTGCCTATGTTACCAAGCAGGTGACACAACCAAGCTCAAGGAGGAGCTCGATGAAGATCTTGCCCTTTGTGTTGTTTCGTTCTAGTTGATCAGTAGTGGAGCCCAGTTGGGGTCGATCGGGGACCTTTGTCGCATTTGGGGTTCTTCTTTTATTTTGGTTCCGTAGTCGGACCTTGATTGTATTTGGATGATGTAATGCTTTATTCATGTAATTGTGTGAAGTGGCGATTGTAAGCCAACTATGTATCTCTTTCCCTTATGTATTACATGGGTTGTGTGAAGATTACCTCACTTGCGACATTGCTTTCAATGCGGTTATGCCTCTAAGTCGTGTTTCGACACGTGGGAGATATAGCCGCATCGAGGGCGTGACAACACAGTTGCCGCTTGCAAAGCGTGTGCGATGTCAGACAATATCACAAATAGGGATGGCAATGGGTAGGGTATGGGCGGGTACAACCTTCTTCTGCCCAAACTCATACCCACAGAAAATTTCTATACCGACCCACTTCAATACACATGGGCATAAATTGGCACCCACGCCCATATCCATCGGGTATCCTATATCCAATGGGTATCCAGTGGGTATAATATATAGCATTTAAGGTTTTAAAATGTAGAGAAATGAGTTTAAAATTCAAGTGATCGTGGACGAGTTGTATAGCACTAACACAGGTTGCTATGGTGGGTGGCCTCTTGGCGGCATCAAGGGAGTACGAGCGGCGCTTGGTGGAACCTGGTACAATGGGACGTCATTGTGGGAATGAGGAGTCGCCGTATCGAGCGTTGGATTACGGGCAAAGAGTTGAGATTTCATCTTTTCAACAAGTCAAATAGGACGCATGAGCAGTGGCGAGCAGGTAATGATGGGTCTATGAGCTATGGACGATTTAAGGTATCGATACTTAGGGTGGGCCATACGAGTTGGATGATGACCCCACATGTCATAGGAGTTATTTTCATTTCTTAATTTTTTCTGGGTATCCATTGGGTTACCCATGTGCGCATTTTCATACCCATATATTTTGCGGGTATGAATACCCATTACCCATGGGTACAAAATCTCTTCAAGTCTTGCCCATACCCATTGTTTTCGGGTAGGTTACCCGCGGGTACCAATACCCATGGGCAAAACTGCCATCCCTAATCACCAATGGTGCTCGCAAACTAACCGTTTGCGATAGTTGCATTATCGTACACGATTCACAACCATTAACTATTTTCTGATGAAGTATGCATCGTAAACGTTGCACCATAGAATAGAGTGTGCCATAGTTGCCTTATCATACATGATTCACGACCATGAACTGTTTCTGATGAAGTATGCATCGTAAACATTGCACCATAGAATAGCTTGTGCGATAGTTGTCATGTACAACGATGTTACGACGGTCCGAAATTTCGTAATCCTATACGACACTCGTATGACGATTAGCTAATCTTCTTAATTAGTTATCGCATACAGTTTGTGAAGAGCGATGTGTGTGATTGTATGCTTATCATAAATGTTCTATAATAGTGAACCGTTTGTGATGGGCCGCACATTGTAAACGTAGCACCACAAAATACCGACTGCGATGGCAATGCGACCACAAATGAAAAGGAGTACTGTAGGGTCCCTATCCCCAACGGTTTCTGGGTCGTGTGGGAAGGACCCCCCTATCGCCGTCACTCACTAGGCGACGGTTCCAAATGCCGTCGCAGAAAGGGGTTAAAAACCATTGGTATAGCACCAACGCGTACTAGTGCTATGTCGGGCGTTAGAGCTTACACGCGGCTGCAGCACCGTCTGGCATGACCTTCTTCAGGAGGCATCGTGCATGATGAGGTGCCTCAGTGTGGAGCTTTGTGACGTTGATGCCCGCCTCGAGGCGGTGCACCTGCGTCTGGCGCGCAAATGGTGCCAGCTAAAAGTCGCCATCAGCTTCGGTCGCCTGCAGCGGGAGCTTGCCCAAGCGGAGGTGGACGGCCCCCTGCCGTGGCGAGGGAGGCTTGCGATCACGCCTTGGAGGAGGCACGAGCCACAGATCACCGATGCGAGGCCGCAGAGGTGCACGAAAGAGAGCTCCAAGCTTCAAACGCCATGCCTAAGTAATAGGCCGAGGCGCGCACGGCCGAGCTCACCGCCCCGGCGGTAGGAAAATCCACGGGTGAGGAGAGGCCCCGCATTCTCGAGGACACGCTGGCGCTGGAGGCGGTGGAGCTAAGCCTGGAGCGCGAGCGGCTAGAAGTGATGGAGCGTCAAGTGGCCACTACCGAGGATGCCCTCGCCTCCCGGGAGATTAAGATCTAGCGAGAGGTCGACGAGAACGTGGCGGGGATACGGGTGACCCTTGTTGAGGAATACCGCCAGAAGCTGGAGCTCTAGGAGGCTTGCTTCTGCACGCGGTGCAACGAGCTGCAGGGCAAGGCCGACGCCCTCAAGGGGAAGTTAGCTATGGTGAAGCAGCACGAGAGAGCCGTTGGGGAAGCTCAGGCCGCCGCCGAGAGCTGTCCTTACTTTTCAAGCAGGTGGAGGGCCTCTCCTCCCTTCTAGAGAAAGCATCAGACGAGGCGGGCCGAGCTCTAGTGCTACAGCGTGAGCGCTCCCTGATGTTCGAGGCCCTTGGGTGAATGGCCAACTAGGCCCAGAGTAACATCTGCAACAAGAACGTCTCTTGCCCACTCCATGTCGACGGTGCCGACTACATCAGCTTCTTTATCTGGGTCGGGGCTCGCCTTGAGGGTGGGGCCACGAGGGCGCGGCAACTCGTCGAAGAGAAGAGCCGCGACCTTCTTGCACACGCTTTCTCGCGCGTCTTCAGCCACCTTCTTCGCTCCGATCCTGACTTTGACTTTGATGGCGCGATAGCCCCCGTACCTAGAGCAATCCAAGGTTCCCTGGAGCTGGGTGGAAAATCATGTAGATGACCTGATCGCGGAGCTCACCCCTGCCAAAGATGTGGGCGTGCCTATGGTCGAGGACCATGGGGCCGAGAATGATGGCGATGGCGGCATCAACAGTGATGGGACGTCCCCCTTGGCTTGTCTTCCCTTTTTTCCTTTCAAGACTTTGAATGTGACCCCACAGGGATGCAAATGCATTTTTAGAAGCACTCCTTCTGTGGTGTATTAAATAATATTGCACCCCCTGATGTCGCCCTTCCTTTAATTTTGCGTGACATCTGTCCCTGAGCAGGGGCGACCGTCACTGTCCTGCCGGGTCATGGTGACCGACCAAGATCTAGAGGCGAGCGCCTGTCGGAGGCCCTGGGCCGTACATACCTGCTAGCTCACTTCGAGAGTGCCGCGCGAGGATCCGTACGCCGAGGTCCGCAGAGGTGTGCGTGCAGGCAAGGCCGCGGCTGCTGTGGCTTGGGCCCTTGTTGGAACCACCACTGCCTCGCCGCAGCTCTCCTCTCCCTCTCGCTCAGCTCACTCTCCCTCGCCGTGGCTCGATCATCGGAGAGAAGAAGAAGAAGTTCAGAAAAGTTCAGGCAATGGTGGACACAGGAGTTTCTCCGACGCACGAACGCGCCCTTTCTTCCTCAAGCACGAACTCGACAGTGTCTCCCTGTTACAACGCCACCGTGCGGCTTTATACCCCAAGCCAGCGCACCGGGCATGCACCCACGTCAACACTCGCACCCCGATCGTGCCTGCACTCTCTGCGCTCTGACCGCGCCCGCGTCGCGCGCTTCTCGCAGTGAGCCTCACTGGATCGCGCCCGATCAGCCCGCACGGCTCGCCAACAGACACACACACACACACACACACACACACGCACGCCTACAGTGTACACTTGCACGACCACCCCGTGCACCACACGCACGCACGCACACACTACTCGCCGCAGACCCGACGCGCCCGACCCGGCCAGCTCGCGCCCATACACGCGCTGGTCATGTCCGGTGCATCGCCCCGGCTAATTAGCCCAACAATCGCGCCCTAAGCCGCGGCTCAGAGCAGACCGGCGTCCTCGACGTGGCCGTCCGCTAGCAGTGCGTGCTCCGCGGCCGGCTCCTTCCGCAGCAGGTGGCATTCCCTCTTGACGTGCCCTCGGACACCACACTTATGGCATCTTCCCCGACGATTGTCCCTGCCGCCTGACGCTGTGCTCTTCGTGTCGTTGTCGTCGTCCTCTCCGCGCACACCGCCCCGAACGCCACTCGCGCACACGCCACCGTGCTGCGGTGTACATCAGCTGCTCGCCGCCTTGGTTGCCTCCATCCTGCCCGCGCCATCGCAGCCTCTCGTCGAAGGCCTTTAGCAGTCCCAGCGCGTCCTCGAACGCCATGGCGTCGGCGTCACAGAACTGCTTGATCCCGGCCACCGCCGGGTACAGGCGGTTCAGCACCGAGTCGAGCAGCTTCTTGACGAGGGCGGTGTCCTCCAGGGTCGAGCACAACGCCATGTGGCACGCTGCCATCCCACCGAGCCTGCTAGCGAAGTCATCCAGGGTCTCGGCGTCCGGCATGCGCAGGAGCTCGAACTCCCCGCGCAAGGTGTCCAGCCGTGCCGCCCGCACGCGGTCCACGCTAATGAACCGTGCCTTCAGAGCAGCCCACCTCTGCGGTAGTCTTCTTCGCCGCCACCTGCAGTAGCAGGTTCTCTGCGAGCGCACCGAGTAGGTATGCCCTCTCCGGCTTGTCCTTCTTGGCGATCACGGCCGCCACCGCGTCCTCCGGCACGACCACAGGTTCCCACAACCCGGCCATGTCGAGGTTTGCCTCCATCTTGATCCCCCATACCATGTAGTTCTCGACGGTGTGCTGCGGCACCGCCTGTGGCAGCGATCTATGTCACGACCGGTTTTTCGGGTGATAAATTTCCAGAAAAGACCGTCGTGCTCATCAGCCCCAGGATTACTGTTAGCTGATGAGGCTCCAACTTGATACAGAAATTCCAAGCAAAATACAAAATATGCAGTACAAGACCATTCTGGCCTGTGAGTACAACAAATGGTTTCTAGTGGTTGATGGCGGAAACGGTTTGTGGATCGTCAGTGTCTATGGGACTCCAATTCCCACAGGAACAGCTGACCAGGTTAACTCCTATCTTCGCGAGGCTGCTATCTCCATTGCTTAGGTTCCGGGGCTGTCATCGTGTCGCTCCTCTCCGTGCAAGAAAATCTGGCCAAGACAATAGCGAGGGACAAGCCGTGAGTACTTTGAATGTACTCGCAAACATTATGAACACAGTATAATATAACCATGATGTGCTGAAAATATCTATGCTCATGACGCTACCACAAAAGATAAATAAAACTCCGATGCATGCAAGCGAAGTTATTTATAAAAAATGCAATAACATAGTAGTATTAAAATATATGAAATAAATAACAAGCAATGCCACAGTCGGGCGTCTTGGCGACACCACATAAAGGGCTTTAAAAGAAATGCCACGATCGAGGCGTCTAAGCGACACCACATAAAGGGCTTTAAAAGAATGCCACGGTCGGCGTCGAGCGACACCACATAAAGGGCTTTAAAATAAATGCCACGGTCAAGGCCTCGAGCGACACCGCATAAAGGGCTTTAAAAAGAACAATCATAGTGAATATCCCGAGGTAGAACCATCCCGTAGATACTCGATAATAACAATAATATCACGGGTTAGTCAACAATAATAATAATCATAATCATCATAAGTCACAAGTCACAATCCATGTTGTTCCAGTTCTGGTTAGCAACTTCTCCTCCGAAGACCGACACTAAGACCGACACTTGACCCGTCCCAGACTGTAATCCTTAACCATGGACACGGCTATTCGAATAGGTTTTAATCTCTGCAGAGGGTGTACTCTTTACCCACGAGTAACGGATTCCTTTAGTCCATCGACTAATTCCGCTTCTGGTCTTTTAAATGAAAACACACCGACTTGCACACACCAGCTTAACTTACCGTGTCCGAATCACCCACGACACTGTTAAGCAAAACTCTAAGTGGGAGGCTACAACCTCGATTAGCATGGGATCACAAAATTTATACCGCACAAGAAAACTGGGGAGCTACCCCTCGCCACAACCGAAACACCCATGCCCCCGACCGGATGATCGGCTTTAATCCATGGCCGTGGTACCTCATCCCGCCCCTCTCAGACGGTGTGTGCTAGAAAGGGGTTGACAAATTATCGAACTGCACCCTACCGTGGCGGGACCAAAGGTAGCACGAAACAAGTGTGGGGTTGTTGGAACAAGACTCGATCTACTGATCGACTCAGAGGTTTGTAGTTTCTGCATAACATGTATAACAATATACTTCAACCAATCCAATCAACACTCATTATATCTTACTATGCCATACCGACATACCCGTCCCGACGGAGACCGGCGACAAGCTCACACCTACCCAAGGCAGAGGCTTTTCCCGATTCCTATTCCGCATGCATGCAAGACACATGAGGGTGATTAACAACACAAGTGTGTTTATTTCCAACAACATGGAAATCACTAATATGCACTCATGCATATGATCATATCACATGAAATGACAAGTCCTTCAAATGCGGTGGTGTTAAAAATGTATCAACGATCACACCAAAATATTATGCCGGATTCGAATGCTTGCCTTTATTGTGTGGTAAGTCAGGTGTACTTCAAAACTTTTGAAAGTTTCTCCTCTCTTCAAAAATCCTATTTTAGCAATATAAAGAATTAACACACCAAATAAAAACAGCACCAAAAGTTGTTTTGAAAAATTTTCAAATAAATCTTAAAATAAACTAGACAATATTTGAGAGAGGTAGGAAAAGAATTAATTCATTTGGAGTTATATTTAAAAAGATAAGGCCACCAAAGATTTGGTCAAAATCTGCTTTTAAAATAAAATAGAAAAGAAAACGTTTGAGAGAGGAATACGCTTACGAGCGGAGGAAACGTGCCGTGGCTTTACGCTTTCACTTATCCAGCGTGGAGCGCGGGAGTCACAGACGGTGGGTCGAGGGCCCACTAGTCGTTTGACTAGTCGCCTCCCTCCCTTCCTCTCGCCCCGAGCCGAGGCGGGAGTCCGGCGATCGCCGCCGGGCGAGCGGCGCTTTTTGGGCATCCGAGCGCAGGGATGGATCCGCCGCTCCTAGGCGGTCCTCCCAGTGGTCGCAGGGTCGCCGGGGGTGGAGGGAGTCGCCGGCGGCGAGCTCCGTGGCGGAGGAAAACTTCGGTGGGTTCGGGGGTTCGGGCTAGGGTGATGCTCCGCCGCTGTTTGGGGTCGGGGTGGCTTGGCAAGACGATGAGGATCCGCGTGGTGGTGATGGAAAGGTGGGGCAGGCCCTGGTGGCGCCGGGGTGAACCGGAACGAGGCGGCGGCCGGGCTGACCGGAACCGGAGAGGTTGAAGACGGCTTGCTCCCCTTCAATTGACGGCAACGGGGCACTAGGGAGATGGCGTGAGGCTACCTGAGTGCCCGGGGGAGCTTGGGGATTCCTTATAAAGGCGAGTCGAGTCGGTTCGGCGGCGTCATGGATAAGGTCGCCGCGATCGTCTTCTGTAGTTGCAGGCAACGTGGCGGTGGTTGGTCGGCTCCAGAGCTACCGACGAAAGCTCCACCGCCCATGGAGGCGATCTGGCGCTGTGGTGGTCGGGCGGCGCCGCCCAATGGCGGTGGCGGATGCGGCGCGGGCGTGCCGCTAAGCGGCTTGCTGCTACGCGGGGGGTGAGGAGGCTGTCGGGCTTCGGCGCGACGTGGCGAGTGGAACAGATCTGGATGAGCTCGGGAAGCTTATCCAGGACGCCATGGCTCGGCGCGAGCACGCAAAACGCGTGCTCTGCTTTCAAGGCCCGGCGTGCACGGCGCGGCTCGCCGACGAATGCCAGGCAACCCAAGTTGCTGGAAAGCTAATGCAAATCCACAGGCCTGGGTTAGAGATCGTTAGCAGGCTAATTGACAACTTGATTTGGACAGATGGGAAAGTTCACAACACAAACTTACAGTTATGCCAAATCTGTCCATGCCCACAGGGTGTTCGACAAAATGCCAGGGGCATCTAGGCAGGTCTTGGAGTGGTCAAAAATTCCAGATGGTGGTCTCATTAGGTGAATAAAAGGGTGGTGATGTTAGTTGGCCAAATACAGAAACTTGTTAGTGCAAGTTTTGCAAAAACTCAATTCTGGACAGGAGACAAATGGCATCTCTGCATGGACAAAAATTCTCCCAATGGGTTCATGCTCTTGGGCTTAAGGGTTTGGTAAGGTGTACTACAAGTAGGAAAAGTAATCACAGCAAAAGGAGCAAGTTAAAATATAGTTGTAGTACAAAACCTCAAGTTGGACCAGAATGGAAATGAGGATGATTCACTCAAATTTTTCAAAGAACATAGCTGGGTTTTTTGCATAAAGCTGAATAATATGCTCCTACTGACATCCCATAATTTTGGTGGAGGCTAAAAAGAATTATTTAAAAGGGTTGTAGTGCAAAGTTGCTTTCTGGACCAGAGAAGAAAATTGGGTGTAGAGCTCAAAATATTTCAAGGATAAAAGATACTTTTGTATAAAAGTGATTTAAAAACATCACCTGACATCTCCAAATTTTGGTTGTATTTTTAAGTGAATCTATCAAATGGTTATAGTTCTAATATGGCCATATAACCTTGAAAAACCATTTTTCAAGAAAATAAAGATCAAGCAAATTAATTATGTAATTAGTTCTACCAATAAAAGAAAAGTTTTTCTTGAGGGGTTAAACAAGTCCAATAACTTATTTGAAAAGTTTTCTCTATGGGGAAAACTCCATAATAGCAAGGGAGAAAAAAGTTGAAAAATCAAAAGGGAGCCCAGGAAATAAAAGTTTTTAATTTCCTGGCAAAATTTTAATTAATAAACCAAGGTCAAAATTTTAGGGTGTCACAACACTACCCCCCTTAAAAGAAAATCTCGTCCTCGAGATTTGTTAGGAGTTGTTTTTGAAAATATCTTACCTGTGAGCTAGAACCAAAGGATTCATCCATAGCACAAACTTGCGTCGTCGAGGTTGGCAGCTACGCCCGGGATAAAAAAAAAATGCAATCGCACATCAACATACTCATGCATGGCTACTATTAAAAACAGGAGTGCACAAGCAGACAGCATCTAATTGTGGTGACACAGGGTCACAAGATTGCAAGGCGAGGTCATTCTAAGACTCGGCATCATCCGAGCGATTTTAGTCTACCTTGTTCATATCTAAGCGGGCTTGCCTCGCGGGCGCCGAGGTTTCTCCATGTTTTTTTTTTACCGTCGTAAATTAGCTGGAGAGGGTTGAGGGGCTGCAGGCTCAGGGTAGCTATGATGACCATCGTGTGGATTGTTAGCCACAATCATGTTGGAGTGTGCTCCCCAAAGACGACGAAGTACTTTTGGGGTCATCAAGTATTTTGGTGGATGGCCGGGGCTGTGCTGTGTTGAGGCTAGCGTGCCCTTTTTATAGAAAAAGGGAACGAAGTCTTCCCTCGCACGCTATGTATAAGATGATTGTTGGCGCTGATCGAGCGTGCTAGGGTGACAGTTGGGCACCGACCGCCAAAAGTGTCGGGGTCTCTGTGTGGCTATCTTGCACGGAAGCTTGGTGGGGTTTTTGGTTAGGGCCTGGTGGGTTGGTTTTTCCTAGGTTTTCGACCTGGCTAAGATAGGATTAGCCAATGGTCAGCTTGGCTCTGATACCAAGTCTGTCACGACCGGTTTTTCGGGTGATAAATTTCCAGAAAAGACCGTCGTGCTCATCAGCCCCGTGATTACTGTTAGGCGATGAGGCTCCAACTTGATACGTAAATTCCAAGCAAAATACAAAATATGCAAGACAAGACCATTCGGCTGTGAGTACAACAAATGGTTTCTAGTGGTTGATGGCGGAACGGTTTGTGGATCGTCGATGTCTATGGGACTCCAATTCCCACAGAACAGTGACCAGGTTAACTCCTATCTTCGCGAGGCTGCTATCTCCATTGCTTAGGTTCCGGGCTGTCATCGTGTCGCTCCTCTCCGTGCAAGAAAATCTGCCAAGACAATAGCCGTGGACAAGCCAAGTGAGTACTTTGAATGTACTCGCAAACATTATGAACACAGGTATAATATAACCATGATGTGCTGAAAATATCTATGCTCATGACGTCAGTCACAAAAGATAAATAAAACTCCGATGCATGCAAGCGAGTTATTTATAAAAAATGCAATAACATAGTAGTATTAAAATATATGAAATAAATAACAAGCAATGCCACAGTCGGGCGTCTTGGCGACACCACATAAAGGGCTTTAAAAGAAATGCCACAGTCGGGCGTCTAAGCGACACCACATAAAGGGCTTTAAAAGAAATGCCACAGTCGGGCGTCTGAGCGACACCACATAAAGGGCTTTAAAATAAATGCCACAGTCGGGCGTCTGAGCGACACCGCATAAAGGGCTTTAAAAAGAACAATCATAGTGAATATCCCGGAGGTAGAACCATCGCAGAGATACTCGATAATAACAATAATATCACGGGTTAGTCAACAATAATAATAATCATAATCATCATAAGTCACAAGTCACAATCCATGTTGTTCCAGTTCTGGTTAGCAACTTCTCCTCCGAAGACCGACACTAAGACCGACACTTGACCCGTCCCCGGATTGGTAATCCTTAACCATGACACGGCTATTCGAATAGGTTTTAATCTCTGCAGAGGGTGTACTCTTTACCCACGAGTAACGGATTCCTTTAGTCCATCGACTAATTCCGCCACGGTCTTTTAAATGAAAACACACCGACTTGCACACACCAGCTTAACTTACGGTGTCCGAATCACCCACGACACCTGTAAGCAAAACTCTAAGTGGGGAGGCTACAACCTCGATTAGCATGGGATCACAAAATTTATACTGCACAAAAAACTGGGGAGCTACCCCCTCGGCCACAACCGAAACACCCATGCCCCCTGACCGGATGACTGGCTTTAATCCATGGCCGTGGTACCCTCATCCCGGCCCCTCTGTACGGTGTGTGCTAGAAAGGGGTTGACAAATTACTGAACCGTACCCTACCTGTGGCAGGGACCAGTGGTAGCACGAAACAAGTGTGGGGGTTGCTGGAACAAGACTCGATCTACGGTCGACTCAGGAGGTTTGTAGTTTCCTGCATAACATGTATAACAATATACTTCAACCAATCCAATCAACACTCATTATATCTTACTATGCCATACCGGACATACCCGTCCCGACGGAGACCGGCGACAAGCTCACACCTACCCAAGGCAGAGGCTTTTCCCAGATTCCTATTCCGGCATGCATGCAAGACACATGAGGGTGATTAACAACACAAGTGTGTTTATTTCCAACAGCATGGAAATCACTAATATGCACTCATGCATATGATCATATCACATGAAATGACAAGTCCTTCGAAATGCGGTGGTGTTAAAAATGTATCAACGATCACACCAAAATATTATGCCGGGATTCAGAATGCTTGCCTTTATTGTGTGGTAAGTCAGGGTGTACTTCAAAACTTTTGAAAGTTTCTCCTCTCTTCAAAAATCCTATTTTAGCAATATAAAGAATTAACACACCAAATAAAAACAGCACCAAAAGTTGTTTTGAAAAATTTTCAAATAAATCTTAAAATAAACTAGACAATATTTGAGAGAGGTAGGAAAAAGAATTAATTCATTTGGAGTTATATTTAAAAAGATAAGGCCAGTCAAAGATTTGGTCAAAAATCTGTTTTTAAAATAAAAATAGAAAAGAAAACGTTTCAGAGAGGAATACGTTTACGGAGCGGAGGAAACGTACTTCGTGGCTTTACGCTTTCACTTATCCAGCGTGGAGCGCGGGGAGTCACAGACGGTGGGTCCAGGGGGGGCCCACTAGTCGTTTGACTAGTCGCCTCCTCCCTTCCTCTCGCCCCGAGCCGAGGCGGGAGTCCGGCGATCGCCGCCGCGAGCGCGCTTTTTCATGGGCATCTGAGCGCAGGATGGATCCGCCGCTCCTAGGCGGTCCTCCCAGTGGTCGCAGGGTCGCCGGGGGTGGAGGGAGTCGCCGGCGGCGAGCTCCGTGGCGGAGGAAAACTTCGGTGGGTTCGGGGGTTCGGGCTAGGGTGATGCTCCGCCGCTGTTTGGGGTCGGGGTGGCTTGGCAAGACGATGAGGATCCGCGTGGTGGTGATGGAAAGGTGGGGCAGGCCCTGGTGGCGCCGGGGTGAACCGGAACGAGGCGGCGGCCGGGCTGACCGGAACCGGAGAGGTTGAAGACGGCTTGCTCCCCTTCAATTGACGGCAACGGGGCACTAGGGAGATGGCGTGAGGCTACCTGAGTGCCCGGGGGAGCTTGGGGATTCCTTATAAAGGCGAGTCGAGTCGGTTCGGCGGCGGCCGCGGATAAGGTCGCCGGCGACCGTCTTCTGTAGTTGCAGGGCAACGTGGCGGTGGTTGGTCGGCTCCAGGAGCTACCGACGAAAGCTCCACTGTCCATGGAGGCGATCTGGCGCGCTGTGGTGGTCGGGGCGGCGCTGCCCAATGGCGGTGGCGGATGCGGCCGCGGGCGTGCCGCCAAGCGGCTTGCTGGCTACGCGGCAGGGGGGTGAGGAGGCTGTCGGGGCTTCTGGCGCGACGTGGCGAGTGGAACAGGATCTGGATGAGCTCGGGGAAGCTTATCCAGGGACGCGCTGGCTCGGGCGCGAGCACGTGCAAAACGCTGCGTGCTCGCCGCGCTCCGGCGTGCACGGCGATCGCCGACGAATGCCGTGGCAACCCAAGTTGCTGGAAAGCTAATGCAAATCCACAGGCCTGGGTTAGAGATCGTTAGCAGGCTAATTGACAACTTGATTTGGACAGATGGGAAAGTTCACAACACAAACTTACAGCTTATGCCAAATCTGTCCATGCCTGAGTGGTGTTTGACAAAATGCCAGAGGCATCTAGGCAGGTCTTGGAGTGGTCCAAATTTCCAGACGGTGGTCTCATTAGGTGAATAAAAGGGTGGTGAGGTTAGTTGGCAAAATACAGAAACTTGTTAGTGCAAGTTTTGCAGAACTTCAGTTCTGGACAGAAGGTAAATGGCATCAATGCATGGACAAAAATTCTCCCAATGGGTTCATGCTCTTGGGCTTAAGGGTTTGGTAAGGTGTAATACAAGTAGGAAAAGGAATCACAGCAAAAGGAGCAAGTTAAAATATAGTTGTAGTACAAAACCTCAAGTTGGACCAGAATGGAGATGAGGATGATTCACTCAAATTTTTCAAAGAACATAGCTGGGTTTTTGCATAAAGCTGAATAATATGCTCCTACTGACATCCCAAAATTTTGGTGGAGGCTAAAAAGAATTATTTAAAAGGGTTGTAGTGCAAAGTTGCTTTCGGACCAGAGAAGAAAATTGGGTGTAGAGCTCAAAATATTTCAAGGATAAAAGATACTTTTGTATAAAAGTGATTTAAAAACATCACCGACATCTCCAAATTTTGGTTGTATTTTTAAGTGAATCTATCAAATGGTTATAGTTCTAATATGGCTATATAACCTTGAAAACCATTTTTCAAGAAAATAAAGATCAAGCAAATTAATTATGTAATTAGTTCTACCAATAAAAGAAAAGTTTTTCTTGAGGGGTTAAACAAGTCCAATAACTTATTTGAAAAGTTTTCTCTATGGGGAAAACTCCATAATAGCAAGGGAGAAAAAAGTTGAAAAATCAAAAGGGAGCCCAGGAAATAAAAGTTTTTAATTTCCTGGCAAAATTTTAATTAATAAACCAAGGTCAAAATTTTAGGGTGTCACAATCTGCCCATTCCGCCGGCGTATGGGACGATCGACATCACCGGCGCGCCCTGACCAAAACGTGGCTCTGATGCCAACCGTTGGAACCGCCACTGCCTCGCCGCAGCTCTCCTCTCCCTCTTGCTCAACTCACTCTCCCTCGCCGTGGCATGATTATCAGAGAGAAGAAGAAGAAGTTTAGAAAAGTTCAGCCAATGGTGGACACAGGAGTTTTTCCGGCGCACGAACGCCCCCTTTCTTCCTCGAGCATGAACTCGACGGTGTCTCCCTGTTACAACACCATCGTGCGGCTTTATACCCCGAGGAAGCGCACCGGGCACGCACCCATGCCTCCACTCGCACCCCGATCGGGCATATGCTCTCCGCGCTCTCACCGCGCCCGCGCTGCGCCCAAACACGCTCTTCTCGCGGTGAGCCTCACTGGATCGCGCCCGATCAGCCCGCACGGCTCGCCAACTGACCCACACACACACGCACGCCTACGGTGTACAATTGCACGGCCACCCCGTGCACCACACGCACGAACGCACACATTACTCGCTGCGGACCCGACGCGCCCGACCCGGCCAGCTCGCGCCCATACATGCTCTGGTCGTGTCCGGTGCATCGCCGCGGCTTATTAGCCCAGCAGCCCTTAGGGCAGTGCCACCTCTTGAGCACTGCGTTGGTTTTCCATTGAAGAGGAAAGGGCGATGCAGCAAAGTAGCGTAAGTATTTCCCTCAGTTTTTGAGAACCAAGGTATCAATCCAGTAGGAGGCTCCACACACATCCCTCGTACCTACACAAACAAACAAGAACCTTGCAACCAATGCGATAAAGGGGTTGTCAATCCCTTCAAAGCCACTTGCGAAAGTGATATCTGATAGAGATAATAAGATAAGATAAATATTTTTGGTATTTTTATGATATATACTGGAAAGTAAAGATGCAAAATAAAGATAGATTGGAAACTTACATGATAAAAGATAGACCCGGGGGCCATAGGTTTCACTAGTAACTTCTCTCATGATAGCATAAGTATTACGGTGGGTGAACAAATTACTGTCGAGCAATAGATAAAAAGTGCATAGTTATGAGATTATCTAGGCATGATCATGTATATAGGCATCACGTCTGTGACAAGTAGACTGACTGCTGCCTGCATCTACTACAATTACTCCACACATCGACCGCTATCCAGCATGCATCTAGAGTATTAAGTTCATAAGAACGGAGTAACGCATTAGGCAAGATGACATGATGTAGAGGGATAAACTCAAGCAATATGATATAAACCCCATATTTTTATCCTCGATGGCAACAATACAATACGTGCCTTGCTGCTCCTATTGTCACTAGGAAAGGACACCGCAAGATTGAACCCAAAGCTAAGAACTTCTCCCATTGGAAGAAAGATCAATCTTGTAGGCCAAACCAAACTGATAATTCGAAGAGACTTGCAAAGATAACCAATCATACATAAAAGAATTCGGAGGAGATTCTAATATTTCTCATAGATAAACTTGATCATAAACCCACAATTCACCGGGTCTCGACAAACACACCGCAAAAAGGGTTACATCCAATAGATCACCAAGAAGATCGACGAGAACTTTGTATTGAGATTCAAAGAGAGAGAAGAAGCCATCTAGCTAATAACTATGGACGCGAAGGTCTGTGGTAAACTACTCACAACTCATCGGAGAGGCCTTGGCGATGATGTAGAAGCCCTCCGTGATCGAATCCCCCTCCGGCGGAGCGCCGGAAAAGGCTCCAAGATGGGATCTCACGGGTACAGAAGGTTGCGGTGGTGGAATAAGGTTTTTGTGTTGCTTTTATACCCGTAGGTGGGTGGCTCCTTGATATAGGAGGAAGAAGTAGGTTGTGGATCCACGAGGGGCCCACGAGGGTGGGCGGCGCGTCCACCCCCCTATGGCGCGCCAGGCACCCTTGTGGCCACCTCGGCTGCTTCTTAGTGTCCACTCTAAGTCTCTTGGATTGCGTTTGTTCGAAAAAGATCACTCCCGAAGGTTTCATTCCATTTGGACCCCGTTTAATATTCCTTTTCTTCGAAACACGGAAATAGGCAAAAAAAAAAGCAATTCGGGCTGGGCCTCCGGTTAGTAGGTTAGTCCCAAAAATGATATAAAAGAGTAAAGTAAAGCCCATAGACATCCAAAACGGGTAATATAATAGCATGGAACAATCAAAAATTATAGGAACGTTGGAGACGTATCAAGCATCCCCAAGCTTAATTCCTGCTCGTCCTCGAGTAGGTAAATGATAAAAACAAAAATTTTGATGTGGAATGCTACCTAGCATAATTCTCAATGTAATTTTCTTTATTGTGGCATGAATGTTCAGATCCAAATGATGCAAGACAAAAGTTCTTTTAACATAAAAATAGTTATCCTTCGATCATACTAACAAAGCAATCATGTCTTCTCAAAATAACATGGCTAAAGAAAGCTATCCCTACAAAATCATATAGTCTGGTTATGCTCTATCTTCATCACACAAAGTATTTAATCATGCACAACCCTGATGACAAGCCAAGCAATTGTTTCATAATTTTATGTTCTCAAACTTTTTCAACTTTCACGCAATACATGATCGTGAGCCATGGACATAGCACTAGCTATATGTGGAATAGAATGGTAGTTGTGGAGAAGACAAAAAGGAGAAGATAGTCTCACATCAACTAGGCGTATCAACGAGCTATGGAGATGCCCATTAATAGATATCAATGTGAGTGAGTAGGGATTGCCATGCAATGGATGCACTAGAGCTATAAGTGTATGAAAGCTCACCAAAAGAAACTAAGTGGGTGTGCATCCAACTTGCTTGCTCACGAAGACCTAGGGCATTTTGAGGAAGCCCATCATTGGAATATACAAGCCAAGTTCTATAATTAAAAATTCCCACTAGTATATGAAAGTGACAACATAGGAGACTCTCTATCATGAAGATCATAGTGCTACTTTTGAAGCACAAGTGTGTTAAAAGGATTGTAACATTGTCCCTTCTCTCATTTTCTCTCATTTTTTTATTTTGGTGGTCTTCTTTGGCCTCTTTTTTTATTTGGGCTTCTTTGGCCTCTTTTTTTCATAAAGTCCGGAGTCTTATCCCAACTTGTGGGGGAATCATATTCTCCATCATCCTTTCCTCACTGGGACAATGCTCTAATAATGAAGGTCATCACACTTTTATTTACTTGTAACTCAAGAATTACAACTCAATAATTAGAACAAAATATGACTCTATGTGAATGCCTCCGGAGGTGTACCGGGATATGCAATGAATCAAGAGTGACATGTATGAAAGAATTATGAAGGTGGCCTTCCCAGAAATACAATGTTAACTACATGATCATGCAAAAGCAATATGACAATGATTGCGCGTGTCATAATAAACGGAACAGTGGAAAGTTGCATGGCAATATATCTCGGAATGGCTATAGAAATGCCATAATAGGTAGGTATGGTGGCTGTTTTGAGGAAGATATATGGTGGTTTTATGGTACCGTCGAAAGTTGCGCGGCACAAGAGAGGCTAGCAATGGTGGAAGGGTGAGGGTGTGTATAATCCGGACTCAACATTAGTCATAAGGATCTCATATACTTATTGCAAAAATCTACAAGTTATTGAAACAAAGTACTACGCGCATGCTCCTAGGGGGATAGATTGGTAGGAAAGGACCATCGCTCGTCCCTGACCGCCACTCATAAGGAAGACAATGAATAAATAAATCATGCTGCAACTTCATCACATAACGGTTCACCATACGTGCATGCTACAGGAATCACAAACTTCAACATAAGTATTCGTCAAATTCACAACTACTCAACTAGCATGGCTTTGATATCACCATCCTCATATCTCAAAACAATTATCAAGCATCAAATTGATCATAGCATCCAATATGATAGTTTTTATTATACCCAACTTGGATGCCCATCATTCTAGGACCAATTTTATAACCATAACAAATATCATGCTGTTCTAAAAGACCCACAAAATAATATAAGTGAAGCATGAGAGATCAATAATTTCTACGAAATTAAGCCACCATCGTGCTGTAAAAAATATAAGTGAAGTACTAGAGCGAAATTGTCTAGCTCAAAAGATATAAGTGAACTACATAGAGTATTCTAATAAATTCTGAATCATGTTGTGTCTCTACCAAAAGGTCTGTACATCAAGGATGATTGTGGTAAAGTAAAAAGCAAAGACTCATATCATACAAGACGCTCCAAGCAAACCACATATCATGTGGTGAATAAAAATATAGCTCCAAGTAAAGTTACTGATAGACGAAGAAGAAAGAGGGGATGCCTTCCAGGGCCTCCCCAAGCTTAGGATTTTGGTTTTCCTTGGATTATCTTGGGATTCCAAGGGCAGCCCCAAGCTTAGGCTCTTTCCACTCCTTATTCCATAGTCCATCAAATCTTTACCCAAAACTTGAAAACTTCGCAACACAAAACTCAACAGAAAATCTCATGAGCTCCGTTAGTGGAAGAAAGAAAAATCACCACATAAGGTACTGTAATGAACTCATTATTTATTTATATTGGTGTTAAACCTACTGTATTCCAACTTATCTATGGTTCATACCCCCCGATACTAGCTATAGATTCATCAAAATAAGCAAACAACACACGAAAAACAGAATCTGTCAAAAATAGAATAGTCTGTAGCAATCTGTAACTTTAGAATACTTCTTGAACTCTAAAAATCCTACCAAAATAGGATGTTCTGGGAAATTTGTCTATTGATCTACTGAATAAATAATCAACTTTAAAGCACGTTTATGTGATTTAATAAAATTATTCTCGTGCGCACAAAAGTTTTTGTTTTTCAGCAGAATCAAATTAACTATCACCGTAGGTTATCCTATAGGTTCTACTTGGCACAAACAAAAATTAAAACATAAAACCACATGTAAACAGAAGCTAGATGATTTATTTATTACATAACAGCAAGTAAAAATATTGGGTTGTCTCCCAACAAGAGCTTTTCTTTAAAGCCTTTTAGCTAGGCATCGATAATTTTAATGATGCTTACAAGAACGACAAGAATTTAAGCGCAAAAAGAGCATCATGAAACACGTGACAAACACATCTAAGTCTAACATACTTCCTATGCATAGGAATATTATAAGCAAGAAAATTTGCAAGCCAAACAAAAACAACCATATGCAAGGAAGAAGAAAGAGACGATGGCAATCTCAACATGACGAGAGGTAATTTAGTAAGATCAAAATTTCCACGACCATATTTCCTCTCTCATAATAATTACATGTAGGATCATAAGCAAATTCAACAAAATAGCTATCACATAACATATTATCAACACAATCCACATGCATGTGAAGTTGACACTAACAGTGGGATTATCATTAACTAATGTCATGACCTCTCCAAACCCACTTTTATCAAAAAACCATAAGATTGAACATTCTCCAAATATGTGGGATCTAAAGTTGACACTCTTCCAAATCAAGTTTCAATATTATTGCAAACACTATTATCAATCTCATATTCATCATGGGGATTAAATAAATTTTTAAGATCATAAGAAGAATCACCCCAATCATGATCATTGCAACAATTAGTAGACATAGCAAAACTAGCATCCCCAAGCTTAGGGTTTTGGATATTATTAGCACAATTGACATCAAGAGAATTCAAAATAAATTCATGGCAATCATGATTTTTATTCAAGGGGCTATCATGAATCTATTCATAAATTTCTTCATCACAATTTTCAAATTCACGAATTTCAAGCAAAACCTCGTAAAGATAATCTAGTGCACTCAACTCACTAGCAATAGGTTCATCATAATTGGATCTCTTAAAGAGATTAGCAAGTGGATGAGGATCCATAAACTTTTAGCAAGCGAAGATGCAAGCAAAAACAAGGTACATGGTAACACAAGATCGAACGGGAGGAGGACGAAGAAAAGGAAAAGGTGAGGTGGGGGAGAGGAAAATGAGAGGCAAATGGCAAATAATATAATGCGAGGGAGAAGAGTTTGTCATGGGTAATTGGTATGTCTTGACTTGAGCGAAGACCTCCCCGCAACGGCGCCAGAAATCCTTCTTGCTACCTCTTGAGCACTGCCTTGGTTTTCCCTTGAAGAGGAAAGGGTGATGCAGCAAAGTAGCGTAAGTATTTCCCTCATTTTTTGAGAACCAAGGTATCAATGCAGCAGGAGGCTCCACACACGTCCCACATACCTACACTAACAAACGCGATAAAGGGGTTGTCAATCCCTTCACGGCCACTTGCGAAAGTGAGATCTGATAGAGATAATAAGATAAGATAAATATTCTATGTATTTTTATGATATAGATTGGAAAGTAAGTATGAAAAATAAAGATAGATTGGAAACTTATATGATAAAAGATAGACCTGGGGGCCATAGGTTTCACTAGTGGCTTCTCTCAAGACAACATAAGTATTATGGTGGGTGAACAAATTACTGTCGAGCAATTAATAGAAAAGTGCATAGTTATGAGATTATCTAGGCATGATCATGTATATAGGCATCACGTCCGCGACAAGTAGACCGACTCCTGCCTGGATCTACTACTATTAGTCCACACATCGACCGTTATCTAGCATGCATCTAGAGTATTAAGTTCATAATAACAAAGTAACACATTAGGCAAGATTACAAGATGTAGAAGGATAAACTCAAGCAATATGATATTAACCCCATCTTTTTATCCTTGATGGCAACAATACAATACGCGCCTTGCTGCCTCTCCTGTCACTCGGAAAGGACACCACAAGATTGAACCCAAAGCTAAGCATTTCTCCCATTGCAAGAAAGATCAATCGAGTAGGCCAAACCAAACTGATAATTCGAAGAGACTTCCAAAGATAACCAATCACACATAAAAGAATTCAGAGGAGATTCAAATAATTCTCACAGGTAAACTTGATCATAAACCGACAATTCATCGGATCTCGACAAACACACCACGAAAATAGTTACATCAAATAGATCTCCAAGAAGATCGAGGAGAACTTTGTATTGAGATTCAAAGAGAGAGAAGAAGCCATCTAGCTAATAACTATGGACAAGAAGGTCTATGGTAAACTACTCAAAACTCATTGGAGAGGCCTTGGCAATGATGTAGAAGCCCTCCATGATTGATTCCCCCTCCGGCGGAGCGCCGAAAAAGGCTCCAAGATGGGATCTCATGGGTACAGAAGGTTGCGGCGGTCGAAATAGGTTTTCGTGGTGCTCCTCGATGTTTTCGGGGTACGTAGATATATGTAGGAGGTAGAAGTAGGTCGGTGGAGCCATGAGGGGCCCACGAGAGTGGCGGGCGTGCCCACCCCATAGGGTGCGCCAGGCACCCTCGTGGCTGCCTCGGCTGCTTCTTGACGTCCACTCCAAGTCGCCTGGATTGCGTATATTCGAAAAAGATCGCTCCCGAAGGTTTCATTCCATTTGGACTCTGTTTGATATTCCTTTTCTTCGAAACACTAAAGCCCTCCGGTTTGTAGGTTAGTCCAAAAAATGATATAAAAGTGTAAAGTAAAGCCCATAAACATCGAAAACGGATAATACAATAGCATGGAACAATCAAAAATTATAGATACATTGGAGACGTATCAGGCAGCTCCGCTGGGCTGAACCAAGCATGCGCAGCGTGCCCAGCCCACGATCACGGGGTGCGATGGAAGGAGCCACTAGGGCCCGCCATCTTTCAGAAAAGTGGGAGCCAAGAGAAGAAAAACCGCTAGAAGAAGAAAAGCCGAGAAACCCCCTTTTTCAAACAAAAGCACAAGAACCGCAAGTTTATTCCAAGAAATAGCAAATTTGGCTACACTTGAAGGCAAAGAACGGCCGCATCCGGCACATATGCTAGTCTTCTAGTCTTCCCGCTAGCACGGAGCATGGGGCTTCGACTGGGTGTGGGCAGAGTTATTGGGTTACTGTCTCGTCCGCAAGCGTAGAGCATGGGGCTTCCACCGGATGTGGGCATAGTCATTGGAGGATCGTGTCGTCCGCCAGTGCGGAGCATGGGGCTTCCACTAAGACATGGGTGGGAGCCCTCATGAGGCTCAGGGGCATCACTTAGGAGAATCCAGGGCATGTAAAACCCAACTCATTATTACCTGAGAGTGTCACGAGCGGATACTTAGGGGGGGGCATAAGGCGGCCTCCTACTTCCCGATCGGGGCGCCCCGCCTCTTGCCCTAGGCCGCGCACCGGCAAGCCCGATCCCCGACAGCCCTAGGTGGGTCCTTCAGACTAGCGACCGCGGGCCGGAGGTGCCATGTGCCATCGTATCAGTTAGAAGCCACTTGGTCGGCTCGCGTTGCCCGCTTCCAGGACCCTCCGGAGTCCCTTTTGCCCCTGGGCCCACAGCACCGAGTGGTCGCAGCTCAGGTGGCCGAGGGTCCTCGCGAGGCTCCCTGGCTATGCGGGACCCTCGAGCTCCTGGGCCTCTATCCTGGTCCGAGGTGCCGACTCACCCGGTGTGCCCATGGCATGCACAATCCGGTTGCCGCCTTGCGGGCATGTCACTGGATGCGAGTCTCCTATGCTCCAAGGTTAGCAAAAAATAGGTCCCAAAATTAATTGTCTCAGTGGTCAAGGCCCTACTTGTAGACCCCAGGCCTTGAGAGACCTTACGGTCTAGAGCGCCATATCAGCGAAGGCCTGTCTTCTGCTGACCCGCAAATTCTTCAAGCTTGCTGGCCACCACCTTGCAGCCGGGTCACGACGACCAGGAGGTAGCCCATCGTAGCGCCTCTTGTCACGCCCAATATGCGACCCTATCCAAAAGGAACTCGAAGGTCCCGCCATGGATAGACCCGCATATTGAGATGCTTTTGCAAGGTGGATATCATTACATCAACATTACATAATAGTGGGGATACATCCAATACATACAATGTCACATGAATACACAATACAACATACAAGAACAACATCCGACTACGGATGAATCATAAACAGAAACTCAAACAATATCCACCCTGCTAGCCCAGGCTGCCGACCGAACCTATCCCCGATCTAAGAAGAAGCGTAAGAATAACTCAAGCAAGCAAGCATCGCTCTCGCCATGATCATCGCATAACCTGTACCAAGAATCGTTGTTGTAGTAATCAGAGCCACGAGGACTCAAAGAATCCCATTACCATGGGTATCAAGACTAGCAAAGCTTAATGGGAAAGGAAGGGGTAAAGTGGTGAGGTTGCAGCAGCGACTAAGCATGATATGGTGGCTAACATATGCAAATGAGAGCGAGAAGAGAAACAAAGGAACGGTCGTGAAGCTAGCAATGATCAAGAGGTGATCCTGAACACCTACTTACGCCAATCATAACACAGAAAACCATGTTCACTTCCCAGACTCCGCCGAGAAGAGACCATCACGGCTACACACACGGTTGATGTGTTTTAATTCGGATCTGGTGTCAAGTTATCTACAACCAGACATTAACAAATTCCCATCTGCCACATAACCGCGGGCACGGCTCTCGAAAGTTTATACCCTGCAGGGGTGTCCCAACTTAGCCCATGATAAGCTCTCACGATCAACGAAGGAATAGACCTTCTCCCAGGAAGACCCGATCAGTCTCGGAATCCTGGTTTACAAGACATTTCGACAATGGTAAAGCAAGACCAGCAAAGCCGCCCGATGCGCCGACAATCCCGATAGGAGCTGCACATATCTCGCTCGTGGCAACACCGGATAGGTCACCCTACGAGTAAAACCAGACTCGAGTTGCCCGAGGGGCCCCGCATCTGCCGGTTCAAAGCCAAGACTTAGACAAGCACCGCCCGGGGCTAAATAAAGATGACCTCGAGAGAGCGACTCCCAAGGAAAAAGTAGGTGGTGGTGAGGCAAATGGTAAAACCAAGGTTGGGCCTTGCTGGACAAGTTTTATTCAAAGTGAACTGTCGGGGGTCCCATAAATCACCCGACAGCGTTAGGAACGCAAAATCCGGGAACATAACACTGGTATGACGGAAACTAGGCGGCAAGAGGGAACAAAACACCGTGCATAAGGCCGAGCCTTCCACCCTTTACCAAATATATAGATGCATTAATAATATAAGAGATATTGTGATATCCCAACCAAAATCCTATCCACCATGGAGAAATCTTCAACTTCACCTGCAACTAGCAACGCTATAAGAGGGGCTGAGCAAAGGGGTAACATAGCCAAACAACGGTTTGCTAGGAATGGTGTCAAAGGTTAGAGGTTCATGGCAATTTGGGAGGCTTGAAGAGCAAAAGATAGGTAACGCAGCATAGCGATAGAACGAAGGAACTAGCATAGCAATGATAGTAGTGAGATCCAGGGTAGTGGTCATCTTGCCTGAAATCCCGCAAGGAAGAAGAACGAGTCCATGAAGAAGATGAAGCCACGAAGACGAACCAACCGTAGACGAACGCATCCTCACGATCGCAACGAAATGGGAACTATCGAGAAGAAGCACGCAACATGGTAAACACACCACACATGAACAAGACATGATGCACAACAAGCATGATGTATGAAAAGGCTACATGAAACTACTCATGGCAAGAGATGATGCAAACAAGAGCAACACGTCAAGACAAGTTTAAATGAGGCCGGAAACAACATATAACAAATCCGGTAAGTCCTCATATGCATATTTCGAAATTGGTCCAGATCTCAATAAACCTTATGTTCAAGTTGTTAAACAGCAAGTTAAAGATCACCAAGATGATCTACACGAAATTCTAGTCAAGTTACATATAAAGTTCATTAGATTCGGAGCTACGGCCTAGAAGATATGAGGAAAACAAGTTAAACATGGCATTGATGCAAAATGCATACAAACATCAAGCAAACACACCAAAACAAGGATGCAACATGATAATATGAAGCTACATGCAAAATCAAGCAAGTTTCATATAGAGCACACTCAAAAAGGAGCAACGGTGCAACACATACACTCTATACAAGTCACAACAACAATCTGTCCATAACAGCAACTAGGCATATTACAAGCATCAAAACAACACGCTACAGCACCCCAACATCAGAACAAAAGGCATGGGCATGAAGTAATGGTAAAGCATAACAAAACATAAACAATGAGCTATCTCCAGAAATCACTAGAACATACTCAAAAGGACATGGAAAGATTGCAAATAATAACAATTTCAGACTTTGCAGAAATAACATCAGGTTGCAATGTTTAGAGCTATCAAACAACATGTTACAGGAACTTATCATGGCAAACAAAGGCATGGCATGAATCTACTAAAAGCATAGATCAAAAGTCCCTTACTGACCATCAGCCAAATGGGCACGGAAAATATGATGGCACCCATGTAAACATGGCAAGTTATATGACAGATTCATACATGGCAGGAACAATAATAAGTAGGCATGTTCGTGAGCTTGAACCACTCACCACAGATCAATACATGGCATGGCAAGGCAACCAACAGGAAGAAGACATGTTTTTGAAGCTAAGCATGGCAAGAGCAAGTTCATAGGGTATATGGATCACTAGCAAAACACATGGGAACTAGTGAACTTAATGTTAACAGGCTGATAGCAACATTATCAAGCAACTTTGGAGCAAGATGTGAACAATCTACAACAAGCTATAAATGCAACCAGGGACATGTATGGATAGAGCATGACATTTAGATCAAAACATGTTTATAGGACATCTCCAGATTATGCATAGAATGATTAGTAGCAACATGTTTACATAGCAACAAAATATAACATAATCTGTCAGGAAAACAGCAACAGTAAGTGCCCTACTTAACAAGCTCTATTCACTCACCACAAGTCATTGCATGACAAGATAAGCATAGCATCATCAATAAGACATGTTTGTCAAACAAACCAAGTCAAGAACAAGTCCATAGCATGCAAGGATCAACTATAGCAACCTTGGCTAAATTGAATAACAAGTAAACAATCTGCCAGGAAACATTTTGAAGCAAAAGTAGAGCACCAAAATGACATGCTAGACTACTCCATAATTGCAAACAAGGGCATGAATGGATAGAAAATAACCATATGTTCAAAACACCCTACTGAAGTATCTCAAAATATGCATGGATCTCTCTGTAGCATCAAGTTTACATGGCATGAAAATAACAGCAGAACAGGGACTAGAATCATCAATATCACGAAGCCTAGTTTGCATGCTTGTGCTAGTCACCACATTGATCACAAAAATACATGGCATACACCCCTAGAAAGATGGCATGGCATAGATCAAAACACATGTAGACATCAACCTCATAGGATGCACACATCAATCATGGCAAAAATGACAATGAGCAAGTTATAACAGTTTCAGTAGATTAACATCAACATGCACTCTTCCAACGGCATTTCGGGCATCAAGATGAACTCAAATGAAAATGATGCAATGGAATGAAATGAAGTATTCGTTGAGACGAACAATTCGACATAATACACGCATGAAACGGAGTTACGGATGCAGAGTTACAATGCGATGACCATGGCATGATTATGCAAATACTTCGGGACTTAGACGTTTCGGGGGTCAACCTTAGGGTTCGCACGGTTTACGAGGTTCGCCGGAGACTCGCCGGAGTTGATGTGGACGGTGGCCGGAGCTGCGGGAGAGGTCGGGGAAGTCGCCGGCAAGGTGGGGCTGGCCGGATCCGGTGCCGGCGAGGCCAGATCTGGGGCGCCGGCGGCCTGAGGAGGCAAGATGCGGGCGCCGGCGAGGGCGGGCGCAGCTGTCAAGGGCGATGGCGGCGCGTGGCTGGCCATGAGCTGCTGGCTGCGCTGGAGGCGGCGGGCACGGGCTGCGGCTGCGGCAGCCGGCAACGGGCGCGTGGCGCTGGGCGGCGAGGCGGAGGTCGGGTCCGGCGAGGCGCGCCGACCGGGCGGCGGAGTTCAGGGGCGCGCTGGCTAGCCACGGGCCCGGGCGGCGCGGCGCGCGCGGCGGCTGCCACGTGGCGGCGCGGAGTGGTGCGGCGGTGGAGCTGACGTGGCGCCTTCCTATTGGATGGAGCGACGTGGCGGGTGGTGTTGGACATGTCCGGTGGCGGGGATGAAATGTCCGGCGACGCGTGGGGAGCGGGGCTAGGGTTGGACTGCGGGATTTTCGGGGGAGAGGGCATATTTATAGGTACAGGGAGCTAGGAGAGTCCAAATGAGGAGCAGTTTTCGGCCACGCGATCGTGATCGAACGACCGAGAGCATGGAGGGGAGTTTGCTGGGCTTTGGGCCACTTTGGAAGGGGTGTTGGGCTGCAAACAAAAGAGGGCCTTACGGTTACCCGGTTAACCATTAGAGTATCAAACGACCTCCAAATGGCACGAAACTTGACAGGCGGTCTACCGGTGCTATACCAAGGCTGCTTGGCAAACCACGGGCCATTCCGAGAAAGTTTAATACCCGCACAAGAGAAGAGGCAAAAAGGGGAACGCCGGATGACGTAGAAGCGCCGGATTGCAAAACGGACAACGGGGAAAATGCTCGGATGCATGAGATGAACACGTATGCAAAATGAGATGCACATGATGACAAGATATGAAATGCGTATGCTGACATGGCAAAATGCAACACGCAAGCAAAAGACATGGCAACGACGACGAATAACTGGCAGACACCTGGCGCATCAGATCCGGGGCGTTACACCTCTCCCTGCGGGCCACTTACCCCACTTGAAGCTCGGGGAGAGTCTCACTCGCCTCTTTTTCGCCGCCCGGCCCTCCCAGTTCTTTCCCTATGTGGACACAGCAAGGGCATGCTCGAGCCTGCAGCGCGAGTGAGGCACATGTGGGGGATGAGGGGGTCTGCACCCCCTCAAGCGATGTCGAGCAAATTGGCAACCAGGTCAAGCCAAGCGGCATGGTCACGCTCTCCGAGCGGTAGCGCAGTAATTCACGCGCCCTCGTCAGCCCCTACCGGTCCCGGTGGGGCGGAGCCGCGGCGGTGCTGATCGAGTTGGCGGCGGCTCGCTTGCTGCACCGTGTGAGGGGTGACAGCGGTGAACCTTGTCGTTGGCAACGGTACACCAAGGAAAGCGGGTGAGGGAGTCCTGTACTAAGGGGTCCTCGGACAGCTGGACTATATACTGTGGCTGGACTGTCGGACTATGGAGATACAAGATGGAAGACTTCATCCTGTGTCCGGATGGGACTCTCCTTGGCGTGGAAGGCAAGCTTGGCAATTCGGATATGTAGATTCCTTTCTTTGTAACCGACTTTGTACAACCCTAGAAACCCCCGGTGTCTATATAAACTGGAGGGTTTAGACTTCTAGGGTTTAGCCACAACAATCACAACCTCATAGGCTATACTTCTAGGGTTTAGCCATTACGATCTCGTGGTAGATCAACTCTTGTAATAATCATATTCATCAAGATCAATCAAGCTGGAAGTAGGGTATTACCTCCATAGAGAGGGCCCGAACCTGGATGGTTGCTGTCACATCCCTAGTTCTGGTATGACCTTGACTAGCTAGTCATTTGTGCATCATGTTTAAATTCCATTTGAATTTGAAATGAGGATTTGTGAAACCCTCAGAATCATTTCTGGAAATGACACAAATAAAAATTGCTCCAAAAGGGTCCAAGAAAATGCTCATGTTGCTCTCGGAAAATATTAGACAGAGTTAAAAATCAAACCAATATTTTCAGGAGCTCATAAGTATTTATTTTGGGCATTTGGAATTAATCTAGTAATTAATTGCTTTGTATATATATTCGTTATATATAATATATGTCATATTCCAATAATAAAGAAGAACATGCTGAACATCTTCGCCTTGTTCTGAAAAACTTTGAGAGCATCAACTATATGCCAAGTATTCCGTGTGAATTCACACCAAGTAACCGATCCCGTCATGTGATCTCCAAGGATGCTATTGCTGTCACCCACAACGAAGTTCAAGATATTCTCTATTGGACACCCCGAAAAATGTCAAACAAACAAAATTGTTTCACAAGAACTTCTCCAAGATCGCCAAGCCCTCGACTAATTTGCTTCACAACGGCGTGAAGTTCAAATGGATGTAAAAGAGTCGATAAGTTTCCAGCACTCAAGGACAAGCTGACTTCCCCCCTGCTTGCTCCTCTAGATTCTCATAAGGGTTTTGTCATTTATCGTGATGCCTCCCCGTCGGTGGGAAACGACACCTATGGGATCACGAGAACTTACCACGGTTGTGGGCTGGGTTGTGAGAAGAGCAGCACTAGTAATTGACATGGGGATCGCTTATCTGTGTTCGGGCCGCGAGGATGCGTGAAACTCTAGTCCTGCTTGGTGGATGTATTGAGTGTTCTTGAGCTCTCAACTAGTCATGATGTCTGCGTGGTTCAAAATAGCCAATCCTTTCTATATGCCTTCTCCTTTTATAGGGCTTAAAGGCTGAAACAAAGGGCACTGTAAGGTGGAAAGAGTCTACGTGTTGCAGCTTATCGCCCATATTACAGACAAGATGCATTTAATGCATGGCTTAGGTGTCCTCACTTTATCGGGACGGAGTGAGGCCCGTCCCGTCTGTCAGCCGCCTCCTCCTCGCTTGACACGCCTCAGCCATGCATGCGGTATGTAGGCAGGCAAGCAGCTATGGTGGCGCTGGTGGAGCCCATGAAGATTTGATGCTGCCACAGCAGTGCTAAGTTGGTCCGAAGCTGCACGCTGCTACAGTGCCTCGCTTAGCTGGTTGGCTTGCACTGCATGAACGGCGGCGGGAGTTAGTTGTGCGGGCCCGACAAAGGCCTCGCTGTCCGCCCGCAAAGGTCTTTTCAGTCGCCTGCAAGGGTCTTACTGGTATGCACAAGGCCCCTGCAAGGATCTTGCCGAGGGTCTTGAGGATTTCTTCGTAAGGGTCTTCGTGAGGATTGTCTCTCAACCCCATCTGATCTTGAGCATTCTATGTCTTAACAAAGATCTACATGCCACCACGAAGGTGCCTCCCAACCCTAGTCCAATGGCTGTTGTCATTGGAGGACGGGTTCAAGGGTGGCTCGATCTCGGCCGGTGGAAGAGTGTCTGCAAGGGCCTTGCCGGGCTGTTGAGGTCGCCTGCAAGGGTCTTGCCGGGAAACCTACTGGCCCATCTACACTTTGTGGCCTTGGTCCTTGATGTTACTTGTTTGTCTTAAGCCTTCGGCTTCTCTCCGGCTTGCCTCCTTGGCTTCGCTATGTGTGGCCATGCTGGCTTCGACCGCCCATGCACAAGAAGGAGAGCTCCTACTTTGTAATAACCGACAGAGCCCTGCCTGGGCCATACATAAGCGCCACATTGTTGGGATGCACCAAGAACGGTGCGCAGTAGGCGGGCGGATTTTACCGTGGTAATCGCCTTCCCGCTGACTTCCCCATGACCCGCATTGAATGCGCGACGGGGGTCGTGGCGCGGCGCTGATGGAAGCATGCCGGCATCATCTTGTGGTGGACAGAAGAAGCGGCTTGCGTGTTCTTCGAGACCGCAGGCTGCTGCTCATTTACGCCTCGCTGGGGAACCGCCGCCCACGCTGCCCCATCGCGCTTCGCCCTTGCACCACTTTCGCATGCACGGCAGAGCGTAATGATGTGCGCGCTGATGTGAAGTCGCACAAGACGCTGGGACGCATTCAGCGCCTTCAATGGAGCCGGAGGACGGTCGACGCCCCACTTGTCGTCACTTCAATGGGCCCGATTGCCGAGAGGGGCGGTTGAACTCGCCGCCCCTTTATAAAGAGGGGGAGCAGGAGGAACGGTGCCTCTCAATCCTTCGCCATCCGCCTCCCTATTCCCCGCCTTTCTTTCCGTTATGGCGAGGGGCGCGGGCGACGCTTCATCGGTGGCGACGACGGTCTCAAGCTAGGTGTCGGGGAGAACGAGCACCTATGGGGCAGGCCCTTCGGTCCGGGCAGGGAGCGGAGGGTCGCGCAAGAGCGATCGAGGCGAGAGCGCTGGGATTTTACCCAGCTCGAGCTCTCCCGAGATAAAACTCCACCGCTGCTTTGTGTTTGTATTCGCTCTGCTCGCTGCAGTATGCTGTGGTCTCCAATGAGTCGACCAATCGAACCCTTCTACGCGCGCATGGGCCTCCTTTTTATAGTCTAAAGGGTCAACGATGTGGCAACGCAGAAAGAGGGGTAAAAGGTAAAAACGCGGGTTGGTACAACCACTATCTACAAGGTCCCCTACCTAACTCGACGGCAGGGACAAGGGCATTTATGCCCGTCCGGCCGCCCAACAAAGGTAGGAAGCGACCGTTAGGGGCGCCACCGACGCCACGATGGCCTCCTAGTCACCTTCACTTGCCACCTCGCACCGCTTAGGTCAAGATTTTACCCAACACGCACCAGAGTGATCCCGCAGCGACACGCCGCCGGGTGAGCTGGGCGCAGAGTGAGCTGCCGCTGCAAGTGCCTTGCCGCGTCTCGCCTGTTGCACCTGCAAGCTTGCCGCCGTCGGGTCTTGCCGACGATGTGCGCGGCAAGCCTTCCGCCCTTTGTTGGCCTTCTCGAAAGCTCTTGCCGGGTCTATCCTTCCCGGCAAGCTTCTTCTTGCCGGGCCTTGTCTTCTGGTTAACACTTTGTTCTTGAATGGCAGTAAATAGGAATGACGGAGGGTCTCGACGCCTCGCAAGCCTTCATGACGCCAGCGATCGCCTTGCAGACAAGTTCGGGTACTAAGGTACCTACTTTAGTACACCGACAGAGCCCCGGCTCGGCCATACACGGTGCCGAAGCCAGGCTCAAAAACAGGCATCGGCACGCTGCCGGCCCAAACCAAACTGCTCCGCACCATCGCGGCTTCCCATAACCACGACGCCAATCAAGGGCGGCTGGGAGACGTGGGTGGCGTGGCACGATTTTGAGGCGCCCACCCCCGTGATTACGGGCGGGCGAGGTCACCTCATCCGTCAGCTGGCTCAGATCCCGCCACGCTGCTCCCATGCGCTTGGGGTCGGGTGGAAGGAACGGGCCATCGCGAGCGGGGGCAGGTTCGCCCCATTCTCGCTTCCTTCGCCTTTGATTCACTGAAAGGCCGAGGCCCCACCTCCTTAAAAGAGCGGAAGGGGAGCACAAGCCCGCACTCTCTCATCTCCTCCTTTCAGCTTCCGCCTTCGCCATGGAGAAAGGGAACCCTGCCTTCATCGGTGGCGGCGAGGGTCGCCACAGACAGCAGATCCCTCCTATTCACGCCCATGGTGGCAGAGCCAGCCACAAGAGGAAGAGGGAGGCGGTGGTGGACGAGGTCGAGGACGAGGTCGAGGCGCCGGGACGAGGCGGGCGGGCGGCGACCATCTCCGCCCACGGCGGTTCTTCTCTCGCAAGTGTCCATACAGGGACGACCTCATGAAGTTCTTTTGTCAAGCTTGCCGGGCGCTCGGCCGCCTCCGCTTCCAGCCCGCTTATGAAAGAATGGAGTCGGATCCCCGAGACGCTAAGATCAGATATGAGGGGTCAGGAATCAGCGCACGCGAGTCCGCCTGTATTCCCAGCCCCTAATGTGATGTATCTTGATCGTGGGTGGAAGACGTCACCATATCCACAGCCCGAGCGGGTTTACCTCCATTTTGTTAATGGAGGGCGACCTCCTCTCCGGCTAAGGTCTTCGGGACTCCGCACTGGGTGAAGTGCTGTGGACAGCTCCGACAATAAGACTCTCGAGCGAGAGTGACGAGGAGGAGGGCGGCAGCGACGACGAGGGTAGCGGGCGCGGATGGCGGCCTGACTAGGTGTATGGCATTGCTCATGCGCCACCGGCGACCCCATCATCCGGTCGCTGCCCTTGAACTCCCCGGTCGCCTCTTGGCGGCCATGAGAGGCTGCTGGGAAGAGGGCTGGTGACAAGGCCGCTGTCGGAGTAAGAGGGCGAGTGCCTCGAGAGCGGCCGACGCCTGCCGCCTGCCTTTGAGCTCGCCTCGGCGCCAGATCACCGCCCAGCCCCTCGCCCCTGGATGTTCTTCTTGGTGTGTTCTGCACCAGCTCGTGATAGGCGCCTTTGCTTCTCGCCTCCTTGATCTACCTAAAAGAGAGACAGAAAGGGATTACGGCATGTTATCTTTTAATTTGTAAGCCTTCGGCCTTAGCTGCATCTAAAACTTGTAGTCCTCTCGTCATGTTTTTCATCCCTTATGGATTGTATCAGGATGTTTTTAATGAAAGGGGATGCTTGCCGGTTTTTTTGTCTTATGTTGAACCCACGCCAAGGAGCTAATCCTTGGTATCCTCGAATGTACATTTCATCTCCTCAAGCAACCCGCCCGCCCCCTGCCTCATCCCTTGTATGTTTTTAACCCTACGCTTTTAGGGAACTTGCGCGCTTAACACGCTTGTCGAGTGCGGAACATCGCAGCTGCCATGGCGGTGTTGCCTCCGCAAGAAACCTCGCTTGGCTAGTTGCAGGCTTTCATTGTTGAGTGGACTCAAACAAGGTAATGGCGCAACTTAGCCTCGAGCCGTTCCTCCGCCGCATGTGTTTTCCATACAAGGCACGGTCGGGAGGACGCGCTTCAGATTCCCCCACCATAAGAGGATACATGATGAGGGACGAAAGACTTATCTCGATATCGCAGCCCCGCAACTCGCTGCTTGCCATGGACGAATCTTAGTATTCGCAGCCCCAAAGAACACCGGCTTGGGACCCAAAGCCGGGCGCACTTCTTCTCCTTCCTTGTCGCTTTGATTCAACTTGAGATTGATCTTATGCAGATTTGCAAAAGTCTCATCCAAATCTTGGATCAAAGTTGCTGTTTCGCTTCTGACCACTATGTCATCCATGTATGCTTTACATTTCGGCAGCCTGTGCTCAAAGGCATGACCGACTACTCTTGCAAATGTTGAACCAGCATTCTTTAGTCCAAAGGCATTCGACAGCAAAGATGTGCCACATGGAGTAATGAATGCGTTTTCTTCATCCTCTCCGCCATGAAGATCTAGTGATATCCTCGAGTATGCATCATGGAATGAAAGCGATCACATCCCGCCGGAGTCGGCTAATTCTGGTCAATGCGGCAAGGAAATGGATCTTTGGGACAGGCTTTATTAACATCCGTGAAGTCAATACAAAGCCTCCACCTCCCATTTGCTTTATGACCACTACCGGATTGGCTAACCAGTGGATGGAGTACTTGACGAGGCCCGCCGCTTCCAACTTCTTGATCTCTTCGCAATGACCTCTTCACGCCTATCGCTTGCTTCCCCGACTCTTGCTTGACGGGCCACAAGGAGGGCAGATGGCAAGGTGGTGCTCAATTACTTCCTAGGAACACCGGGATGTCGATGGTTGCCATGCAAACACATCGACATTCGCCCCGCAAAGCAACGAGCGCTTTCCTATTTAGGATCAAGCTGGCATCGATGGTGAAGGTACCACCAAGGCCGCCCTCCTTGGCGCCCACTTTCTTGGTCTGTGGTGTTGTCTTCGCTTTCTTGCACTTGCCGGTGGAGCTCGATGGAAAGGCCTCGACCAGTGCAGACTGAGAGGTGCGCTGCCGAGTGGGCATCGAGCTACTCGCCGGACTTGGTCTTCTTCTTCTTCCCCGGAGCTTCAGCCGCAAGTGATTTGGCGCTTCATCGTGGCTGCTGCTTCCCTAGATCTTGTCGGTACACAGATAAGTGCATCTTTCTTGTCGCCATGGACGTAAATAACACTTATCGCACTGCATCTTGAGCACATTGTAGGCGAGTGAGAGGCTGCCATGAACTTGGCGAAGCGCCGATTTGCCAAGTATCCCATTGTAAGGCAATGGGAAATCAGCAACATCAAATGTGACTCTCTCGCTCAAATTCAGCTCACGCCAAAAGTCACCGAAGTGTGATCTTCCTTCGCTTGCTCCTTCCCCGGGTTGATTCCTTGAAAGGTACCAGCCTCTTCGAGCTCATTCGGGATCCGCTTGTTGAGCACCGCGAAGAGATCAGATTTAGGCCGCCACAACCAACATCTTTGTGACCTTGAGGTTATGGATGGTTGGCGGCCAACATCGGCAAGCACCGATCGCGGTGATGCGATCAGGGTGATCCTCAACATCAAAGATGATGGGCGGTTGACCACTTTAGGGGCTTGCGCGATCGACCGATGGTTCTGCTGCATTTACTTCCCGACCCACTCGCTTGAGTTGGCTGTGCGAGGTGTGCGAGAAGCACCGCCACAACGCACAAAACCTCCGCCGCTCAAACTCTTGGTCGCCGGTCTCATCCTCGCCCATCTCATCATCCTCATCTTCGCTCGCCCTGTCGCGCGGGGTCTCCTTGCCGCTGCTTGGCCTTGCCGCTGCAGCCTCCCAAGGGACGCTTGCCGGATCCTCCGCCACCTCGGCCTTTCCTTGTCGCGACGCCATATTCAGCTTTCTCAGAGTTCTGCCATCCGCTCAACCTTCTTGCATGCTTGGATGTCGTGGCCCTTGGTGGGTGGATCTTGCAAGATCGCTGCGGAGTTGCCCCGCTTGTCGGCGGCTACCACAGCCTCGCCGAGTCACCAGCTTTGGCCTTCTGAACCGCCTCCCTTGGCCGACTACTCAACAACTAGCACATCCTTAGCTTTCCTCTTCGTTATTCCACCGGTTCCTCTTGCCGGAGGGCATCCTCACCGCCGATCCCTTCGCCTCCTGATTCTCTCCGGGATTTTCCTCCTTCTTCAGCCTGCACACTTGTCGGCCGTGAGCATATAGCTCACGACATCTCGATCTTACATCGCCATCTCCTCCTCATTCGGGCGGTTACGCGACGTTCGATGGAACGCGCCGATAACCGCGGTGGACGCCCGATGTTGCGCTGCACCGCTGAATCTCTCGATGTATTTGCGCAGGGTTCTCCTTCTTCGGCTAGCAGATGAAGGTCGCTTCTCCCACCATGGGTTTGTGGTCACCGTGAAGGTGCCGACAAACCGATGGCACAGTCCGCCATGAAGAGATGTCCGCAAGTGCATGAGCCAAGATCTGATGTTGGAGCACCAGTAGTTGGCGAGGATCTCGCCGCGCCCCCGCAGCCTGCGACCGCATGGTGTAGACGCCGAGGAACTCCGACGGATGTATCCTGCCGCCGCATTTCGGCACGCCCGCTTGAAGTTCTTGGTATCACATCGATCTGTCAGAGCCACGGTGAACGCAGGCAACCTACCGTACGGCAAGTCCTCGTTCTCTCGGGCGCTGCATATCGACAAAGGCCCAGCAGACTGGTCGATTGACGCCGCTTCTCATTTGCGCTTGATGCAGTACGAAGGCCTTTTGTCGCCGTTTGGAGAACATGGTGTTGATTGCGGCGAAGCTCGCTGGTCCGACGACGCGGTGGAGTCGGTGTCGAGGTTGGCCCGGCGAGTCGGCGATCTTGGTTCGGGCGGAGGCACGGTGGTGGCACCCCTGCCGTCTTGTCGCCACTGCTTCGCCGAGCGCCTTGCCGGCTTCGACGTGTTTCATTTGTCGGGCTTGTCGCCGCTGGCGGCCAATGAGGCTATAATGGCGGCCTCCGGCCGCCGATCTTGTCCGCGCCGAGGGTAATCTAGGAGCAGCTGGGCTCGGCCGGCGCTTCCTCCGAGTCTTGGGTGGCGGTGGTGAACGGCGCGAGGTGCGGACATGCTCAAACTCCCTAAAGTGTTAGAAGGAGCAATGTCTCGCCCAGCGACCGCACTGGGCTGCGCCAAGGTTGACATGTATGTTGGCTGAGCGCCCGAACCCACCAGCTTGGCCTTGTTCCAACGCTGCACGGTGCACCTCCGAGGGTGCTGGATGCAGACGGAACCTTGCGGGCCTTGTCTTGACCCGTGACGACATGAGTCCCAACCGCCGGGCGCCTCCGGCTGGCGCCACCCCACCGCTTTGCTCCGTGGTGGTAGGATAGTCGCAGAGCGAGCGCCACCAAGTCTTCGGTGGCATGTCGATGAAGTTGTTGGTGTAGCAGACACCGGATCAGACACGACGACCGACGCCTCCTACCGCGCCGCCAAAGATGTCGGGGAGATCGAGCACCTATGGGGCAGGGCCCCTTCGGTCCGGCAGGAGCGGAGGGTCACAAGAGCGATCGAGACGAGAGCGCTGCTGGAGATTTTACCCAGCTTAGGAGCCTCCAGAGATAAAACTCCCACCGCTGCTTTGTGTTTGTATTCTGCTCTTGCTCTCGTTGGGTATGTGGTCTCCAATGAGTCAACCCAAATCGAACCCCTTCTATGTGCGCATGGGCCTCCTTTTTATAGTCTAAAGGGTCACCGACTGTGGGAACGCAAAGAGGGGTAAAAGGTAAAACGCCGGTTGGTACAACCACTATCTATAGTGTCCCCTACCTAACTCGACGGCAGGGACAAGGGCATTTAATGCCTGGTCGGCCGCCCAAAGTGCGGAAGCGATCGTTAGCGCCACCGATCGCCACGATGGCCTCCTAGTCACCTTCACTTGCCACCTCGCGACCGCTAGGGGTTGCTTACCCGCCATGTGCACCAGAGTGATCCTGCCATGACACGTCACGGGTGAGCTATGGCTCAGAGTGATGAGCCACGCCGCAAGTGCCTTGTCATGTCTCTATCTTGTTGCACCCGCAAGCTTGCTGGCCGGGTCTTGCCGGACGCATGGTGCGTCAAGGCAAGTCTTCCAAGCGCTTGTTACCTTCCCGGCAAGCCCTCTGCCGGGTCTGTCCTTCCGGCAAGCTTCTCTTGCCGGGCCTTGTCTTCGGGTTAACACTTTGTTCTTGAATGGTAGTAAAATAGGAATAACGGAGAGGTCTCAAGCACGCCTCAAGCCTTATCATGACGCTGCGATCGCCTGCAGACAAGTTCGGGTACTAAGGTACCCTACTTTAGTACACCGACTCAGGCAATGCATCGCCTCCCAAGAGCTCGCAGCGGGGCGGAGCCACTGCCAGAGGGAGGCGAGGCCGAGGCCTTCGTGGCGCCGAGGAGAGGAGAACAGGCAGATCGGCTCGCCCGCCGGCGCCCTCCCATGGAGGGCCTCACATGGACAACCCTATATTCTTTCATCAGCTACGCCAGCCACCGCGCCGCTCTTCGCCTCGACCCATTTGCGTGGGAGATGGAGCTGGATCCGCGCAGTGTTGCGGCTGCATATGAGGGGTTGCGGAACAGCGCACATGGGCCGACGCCGAGTTCCACGCCTCACGCCATGTATGTCCGCCACGGGGAAACTTACACTGCATCCACAGCTTGATGGAGGGTCTCACTCTCCATTTCAAACTAATGGAGAGTGGACTCCTCCCCAAGATCTTCGGCACGACTCATGTAAGGTGTTGCATGGAGAGCTCTTATGACGATGAAGATTCCTCTCGAGCGAGAGTGGCGAGGAAAACAACGGCAGCGATTTACGAGGGTAGCTTTGACAGATGACGGTCCGACCAGGCGCCGGGCGCCGCTCGGGCGGCACCGGTGATCCCATCATCTGTGTCGCCAACTCCTTGAACTTCGGGTCGCCTCCTTGGGCGGCTGGCTTCGAAGGTCAGGAAGAGGAAGAGGGCGCGGCAAGGTCATTAAGTCGAGTACAAAGGCAGCAACGCACATGTATTAGGCCCCACCGCCTGCCTTCAAGCTCTTCCTCCGGCGCCATCACCACTCAGTTTTCGGACGGCCACCAAGATCTTCTCTTGGTGTCTTCGCCACTCAGAGCTCGCCTGGCGCCTTTTGCCTCTTCTCGCTTTTGTTTCATTTCCGAGGAGAGGGACAAGAAAGGGATTATGGGCATCTTATCTCTTTTAGTCTTGTAAGCCTTCGGCCTTTGTTAGCTTTATAACTTGTAATCCCTTTGCGGTGTCAAACCGCGGATCTCGGTAGGGGGTCCCGAATCGTAAGGCCTAAGGCTAATGGTAACAGGAGGCAGGGGACATGATGTTTTACCTGTGTTCGGGCCATCTCGATGGAGGTAATACCTATTTCGCTTGATTGATATTGATGATATGAGTATTACAAGAGTTGATCTACCACGAGATCGAGAGGCTAAACCCAGAAGCTAGCCTATGATTCTCGATTGTTGTTGTCCCACGTACTAAACACTCGGGTTTATATAGACATCGGAGGGGCTAGGGTTACACAAAGTTGGTTACGGAGAAGGAAATCTACACATCCGAATATCCAAGCTTGCCTTCCACGAAAGGAGAGTCCCATTCGACATGGGATAAGTCTTCAATCTTGTATCTTCATAGTCCAACATCCGCCAAAGTATATAGTCCGGCTGTCCGAGGACCCCTTAATCCAGAGTCCTCAAGAGTCTCCAACCAGCTTCAATGACGATGAGTTCTGCAAGATATTGTCTTCGCATTGCAAGGCGGGTTCCTCCCACTCCACAAGAGATTTAGAACACAAGGATTGTGTCCGGCTCTACAAAACAAATTCCACATTCCACCGTAGAGAGTATAATATTCCACAAATCTAATCTTGCGACATCTTTTGTATCGTGACATCATGCCATGGTTCGCCATTATTCAATCGTTACAACCGCGACCGACTTATTGTGAGGCGGTTTTTAACACGCCTTGTCGGGCAGACTCGGTCCCTTATCACGGATTCTCATAAATACGGTATGGTAACCCAACCGCGCCATCAATCGTGGGCGCTGGGAAATAAGTGATCTTAACGGCAAGTGGAAGGCGCATAGTTTCTATAAAGAGATAACGATTCTTTCACCCACGCCTACTTCCTTCCTCGCTTATCCATTCTCGCACCTCGAGCTCCAAAGTTCTTTCTTTCTCCGCACAACCAAACATGTCCGGAGCAGGAGGAAAGGGTGGCCTCCTCCGTCAAGGAGGAGGACATTACTAAGCTCAGCAGCCGGATATTTGGGCGGATATCGCGCACCGCTCAGTGACGCAGGCGATCATTCCGACTCGAGACCCCATGAGAGGGTTGTGTTCTCGCCCACTTCGTCTCGCGGACTAGGATTCCCTCCAACCATTTGTCCGCGGCTCTTGTTCTATTACGGGCTGGATTTTCATGATCTAGCCCCCTAACTTCCTCAACATCTCGGCGCGATCATCATGCGAGGCTTTTCTCCGCATGAGGCCCCACATTGGCTCAGGCTAAAGATCTTCAACGTGAAGCCGATAGTGGTCGGCCAGCGCGGAGTGTGGCGCGCCATGGTGGGCAAGATGCCCAGCGCCACCGGCTCAAGGCCTTTGCGAGACCATGAAGGATGGCAATCGGGTGGTTCTACATCACCGAGCCGCAATAACCGGGTGGCGGCCTCGAATCCGATCTCGATCCTCGCAGCTCTCATCGTGGAAGAGGAAGGGCCTATTGGCGCATCCATGAGCTGACCGAACTCCGAATCGCGCCAAGAATATGATAACCAAGAATATCAAGCTTGTAAACGTGGTGTTATGCTATTTCGGATTGTCCCGGTCAAAGACGGCATTCAACCTGTAATTCAGAACGCCGATGCGCTATATCTCCCACGTGTCGAAGCACGACTTAGAGGCATAACCGCATTGAAAGCAATGTCGCAAGTGAGGTAATCTTCACACAACCCAAGTAAAACATAAGGAAGGAGATACATAGTTGGCTTACAATCGCCACTTCACGCAATTACATGAATAAAGCATTACATCATCCAGATACAAACAAGGTCCGACTACGGAACCAAAATAAAAGAAGAACCCCAAATGCGATAAACGGTCCCCGATCAACCCTAACTGGCTCCACTATCGATCAACTAGAACGAAACAACACAAAGGGCAAGATCTTCATCGAGCTCCTTGAGCTTGATTGCGCCACCGCCGGTAACATAGGCACTGCAAACTGGTTTTGAAGTATCCGTGAGCCACGGGACTCAAAGCAATCTCGCACCCACTAGATCAAGACTATTTAAGCTTATGGGTAAGGTAAAGGCATGAGGTGGAGCTGCAGCAAGCAACTAGCATATGTGGTGGCTAACATACTAAATGAGAGCGAGAAGAGAAGGCAAAGCACGGTCGATAAAAGTATGATCAAGAAGTGATCCTATAGCAACCCACGCCAAGCATAACTCCAACATCAGAGTTCACTTCCGGACCACGAAAGAGACCATCACTACACACACGGTTGATGTATTTTAATTAAGGTCAACTTCGGTTTTCTACAACCGACATTAACAAATTCCCATCTGCCACATAACCATGGGCACGGCTCTCAAAGTTTATACCTCGCAGGGTGTCCCAACTTAGCCCATGACAAGCTCTCGATCATCGAAGGAATAGACCTTCACCCAAGACACTCGATCGACTCCGATCCCTAGACATCAAGACATTTCAACAATGGTATAACAAGACCAGCAAAGCCGCCGAATGTGCCAACAAATCCTGATAGGAGCTGCACATATCTCGCTCGTGGCACACCGGATTGTCCAAACTTCCTAGGCTCAGCCCAGAGTTGCTCTCGTGGCCACCGGCGGTCGACGGTTTGGACCAACACTCACAACGAGCACCGCCCGGGGTAATAAGATGACCCTTGGGCTCCTGAAACCCAAGGGAAAAAGGGCTAGGTGAGGCAAATGGTAAAAGGCAATGTTGGGCCTGCTGGACAAGTTTTATTCAAAGCGAACTGCCGTGGGGGTCCATAAATCACCCGATCGCGTAAGGGACGCAAAATCCGAACATAACACCGTATGACGGAAACTAGGCGGCAAGAGGAACAACACAGTGCATAAGGCCGAGCCTTCCACCCTTTACCAAGTATATAGATGCATTAATAATATAAGAGATATTGTGATATCCCAACCAAAATCCTGTCCACCATGGAGAAATCTTCAACTTCACCGCAACTAGCAACGCTATAAGAGGGCTGAGCAAAGGTAACATAGCCAATCAACGGTTTGCTAGGAAAGGTGTCAAAGGTTAGGGTTTGACATGGCAATTTGGGAGGTTGACAAGCAAATGGTAGGCATCGAGCATTGGCATAGCAAAAGAGCGAAAATAGCATATAGCAAAGATAGAAGTGATTTCGAGGGTATGATCATCTTGCCCAAATCCCGCAGAAGAAGAACGAGTCCATGAAGAAGACAAACGGATGTAGTCGAACGACTCACAACTCCGAACGAAACCGGTTAACGAGAAGCAAACCGGAAAGAAGCAAACAACATAGTAAACAACCATCACATAAACACATGGCATGATGCGTTGCATAAGTATGATGCATGTCCCGTTTAATGAGGCATGGCATGGCATGGCAAAGTGCACAAGCAATCCTACAAATTAGTGGAGCTCAATATGCAACGTGCATATTGACAAAACACCACATCAATTATTTAGTTCTCTCGTTATGAACAAGACAAGATTAAATGTTGGTTAACATGGCAAGGGTGAAGCATAATTAAACTAACAATCTAGGCAAGTTTAAATGAGGCCGAAACAACTAACAACAAGTCCGAAAATCCCCATGTGCATATTTTAAGGTTTGGTACTGTTCACCTAAAGCATATTTTAATGTTGTTAAACAGCAAAATAAAGTGCACCATGTTGTTAAACGGAGTCCAAACGGAATGAAACCTTCGATCGTGATTTTCCAACCGAACGTGACCCATGAGACTTGGACCTACTCATAAAGGTCCGAGGAGGTCACGAGGTGGAGGCGGCCCCCAGGCGCGCCTCACCTCATGGTCCCTGAGCTCCACCGACGCACTCCTTCCTCCTATATATACCCACATCCTGAACGATCAAGAGGAGCCAAAACCTAATTCCACCGCCGCAACCTTCAGATCCATGAGATCCCATCTTGGGGCCTGTCCGAGTTCACCGAGGGGGCATCCACCACGGAGGGCTTCTACATCATCACCATAGCCCTCCGATGAAGTGTGGTAGTTTATTTCAGACCTTCGGGTCCATAGCTAGTAGCTAGATGGCTTCTTCTCTTTTTGGATCTCAATACAATGTTCTCCCTCTCGTGGAGATCTATTCGATGTAATCTTCTTTTTATGTGTGTTTGTTGAGACCGATGAATTGTGGGGTTATGATCCAAGATTATCTATGGAAAGTATTTGATTCTTCTTTTGAATTCTTTTATGTATGATTGAGTTATCTTTGTAAGTCTCTTCAATTATCTTTTGGTTTAGCCAACTAGATTGGTAGTTCTTGCAATGGGCAGTGCTTAGCTTTGGGTTCAATCTTGCGTGTCCTTACCAAGGATGTAAAGAGTTGCAAGGCACGATTGTATTGTTGCCATCGAGGATAACAAGATGGGGTTTTTATCATATTGCATGAATTTATCCTCTACATCATGTCCTCTTGCTTACGAGCGTACTGCTTTTTAGCTTAATACTCAAGATGCATGCCGGATAGCGGTCGATGAGTGGAGTAATAGTAGTAGATGCAGAATCGTTTCGATCTACTTGTTTTGGACATGATGCCTATATACATGATCATTGCCTAGATATAGTCATAACTATGCTCGCTCACAATTGCTCAACAAGAATTTGTTCACCCAATCGTAGAATACTTATGCTCTTGAGAGAAGCCACTAGTGAAACCTATGGCCCCCGGGTCTATTCTCATCATATCAATCTATATTACTTTATTTACTTGCTTTGTTTTTACTTTGCCTTTACTTTTACTTTGCATCTATCTATCAAAAATACCAAAATAGTATCTCTATCGATCTCACTCGTAAGTGACCGTGAAGGGATTGACAACCCCTAAGCGTTGGTTATAGTTGCTATCATTTTGTGTAGGTACGAGGACTTGTGCGTGGTCTCCTACTGGATTGATACCTTGGTTCTCAAAACTGAGGGAAATACTTACGCTACTTTACCGCATCATCCTCTCGGGGAAATCCAACGCAAGGCGAGGTAGCAAGAAGAATTTCTCGGCCATATCGGGAGGCTCACCGCTATTAGTACACACCCCCTCTGGCCAATGTCGAACCTCCATGGTTTGCAACAACGTCCCAATTGAAATTGAAGGACTAGAATTCCATGTCTCTCCCATCATACTGAAGTCTTCCAATATTGACCTCATGCCAGGAATAAAATGGTTGAAAGCGCATACTGCTTCTATCGTTTGCGCCCCTAAAACCGTCCATCTCCTACACCCTTCAGATGAGATAGTAGGCTATCGCGCTTGTATGGTTCAAAATGTCGAGGCATGACTTTATTTATTGAATGCAATGAACGCAACACAACTTGAGGGCATTGAAAAATTCCAATCGTTCGTGAATTCCAAGATGTCTTTCCTGATGAACTTCCAGTGATTCCCCCCTATTAGAGCTGTTGAATGCATCATTGACCTAAAAGCAGGCACCACTCCTATAGCCAAGTGACCCTACAAGCTCCCGCCGCATGAACTCCTTGAACTTAAGGAAGAAATTGACAAATCTCTCCACAGCGGTTTCACTCATCTAAGTTCCTCTGCTTGGGAGCACCTTCTCTCTTTGTCAAGAAGAAGAATGGAATGAATCGTTTAGTCCAAGATTACCATCCTATCAACCAAGCAATTATTCAGAACAAGTAACCCCTTTCTCGAGTCAATCATCTTTATGACAACTTGTCGGTTCATCGGTCCTCTCTGAACTTGACTTGAGGTTGGGATATGACCAGATCTGTGTTCGTGAAGACGATATTCCCAAGACCGCCTTCGTTGCTCGATATGGTTCATACTAGTATAGCATCATGTCTTTTGGCTTAACCAATGATCCAACAACATTCTCTTGTCTGATGAACTATATATCATGGAATACCTCGACAAGTTCACCATGTTTATCTGGATGATATCCTTGTATATTCCAATAATAAAGAAGAACATGCTGAACATCTTCGTCTTGTTCTGGAAAAAACTTTGAGAGCATCAACTATATGCCAAGTATTCCAGGTGTGAATTCTGGCTACCCGAAGTAACCGATCCTGGTCATGTGATCTCCAAGGATGCTATTGCTGTCACCCACAACGAGTTCAAGATATTCTCTATTGGACACCCCCGAAAAATGTCAAACAAACAAAAATTGTTTCGTCAAGAACTTCTCCAAGATCGCCAAGCCCCTGACTAATTTGCTTCACAACGGCGTGAAGTTCAAATGGACAGAAAAGAGTCAGATAAGTTTCCAGGCACTCAAGGACAAGCTGACTTCTGCCCCAGTGCTTGCTCCTCTAGATTCTCATAAGGGTTTTGTCATTTACTGTGATGCCTCCCTGTCGGTGGGAAACGACACCTATGGGATCACGAGAATCCCTACTACGGTTGTGGGGCGCGGGGTTGTGAGAAGAGCAGCACTAGTAATTGACATGGGGATCGTTTACCCAGGTTCGGGCCGCGAGGATGCGTAAAACTCTAGTCCTGCTTGGTGGATGTATTGAGTGTTCTTGAGCTCTCGAACTAGCTGCGGATGCTGCGTGGTTCAAAATAGCCGAATCCTTTCCCTATATGCCTTGGGCCTCCTTTTATAGGCGAAAGGGGCTGAAACAGGGGCACACAGAAGGTGGAAAGAGTCTACGGTGTTGCGAGCTTATCGCCCATATTACAGGACAAGATGCATTTAATGCATGGCTTAGGTGTCCCTCACTTTATCGGGGACGGGAGTGAGGCCCGTCCCGTCCGTCGCCGCTCCTCCTCGCTTTGACACGCGCCCTAGCCAGCGATGCATGCGGTGCCATGTAGGCAGGCAAGCAGCTATGGTGGCGCGGTGGTGGAGCCTCCATGAAGATTTGCATGCTGCCACGCAGGTGCGTGCTAAGTTGGTCTGGAAGCTGCACGTTGCCATACAGGTGCCTGCCTAGCTGGTTGGGCTTGCAGCTGCATGCGAACGGCGGCGGGGAGTTAGTTGGTGCGGGCCCGACAGTGGCCCTGCTGTCGCCTCTGGCAAAGGTCTTGTCAGGTCGCCCGGCAAGGGTCTTACCGTGGCGCGCTGGCGTCCCCGGCAAGGATCTTGCCGAGGGTCTTGAGGATTTCTTCGGTAAGGGTCTTCGGTGAGGATTGTTGCCTCTCAACCCCATCTGATCTTGAGCATTCTATGTCTTAACAAAGATCTACATGCCACCACGAAGGTGCCTCCCGAACCCTAGTCCAATGTGGCTGTTGTCATTGGAGGACGTGGGTTCAAGGGTGGCTCGATCTGCCGGTGTGGGCGAGCTGTCCCGGCAAGGGCCTTGCCGGGGCTGCTGAGGTTGCCCCCGGCAAGGGTCTTGCCGGGGAAACCTACTTCGTCCATCTACACTTTGTGGCCTTGGTCCTTGATGTTACTTGTTTGTCTTAAGCCTTCGGCTTCTCTCCGGCTTGCCTCCTTTGCCCTACTATGTGTGGCCATGGCGCGTGGCTTCGACTGCCCATGCACAAGTATAGGGGTCGAAAGGAGAGCTCCTACTTTTGTACACCGACAGGAGCCCCCGGGCCTGGGCCATACATAAGCGCGACACATTGTTGGGACAGACCAAGAACGGTGCGCAGGTAGGCGGGGCGGATTTTACCGTGGTAACTGCTCCGTCCGCTGCACTTCCCCATGACCCGCATTGAATGCGCGACGTGGGGGTCGTGCGTGCGTGCGCGATGGAAGCATGCTGGCATCATCTTGTGGTGGACAGTAAAGAAGCGGCTTGCGTGTCTCTTCGAGACCGCAGGGCTGCTGCTCATTTACTGCCCTCGCTTGGGAACCGTCGCTCCACGCGTCCCACTGCGCCCGTCCCTTGCACCACTTTCGCTGCATGCACGATGCAGAGCGAATGACAGGCGCGCGGGATGTGTGAAGTCGCGCGCACGTGTGGGACGATTCCCAGGCGCCTTCAATGGAGCCGGGAGGACGGTCGACGGCCCCACTTGCTGTCACTTCAATGGGCCCGATTGGCCGAGAGGGGGCGGCCGAACCTCGCCCCTGCCCCTTTATAAAGAGGGGAGCAGGAGGAACGGTGCCTCTCAATCCTTCGTCATCTGCCTCTCCCTATTCCCGCTTCTTCCTTTCTTCTGTCATGGCGAGGGGGCGCGGCGACGCTTCATCGGTGGCGACGACGGTCTCGGCTAGGTGTCGTGGGGAGAACGAGCACCTATGGGGCAGGGCCCCTTCTGGTCCGGCAGGGGAGCGGAGGGTCGCGCGAAGAGCAGATCGAGGCGAGAGCGCGCGGGGGATTTTACCCAGCTTCGGAGCTCTCCCGAGAGATAAAACTCCTACTGCTGCTTTGTGTTTGTATTCTGTTCTTGCTCTCAAGCGTGGGTATGCTGTGGTCTCCAATGAGTCGACCCGAATCGAACCCCTTCTACGTGCGCATGGGCCTCCTTTTTATAGTCTAAAGGGTCAACGACAGGTGGCAACGCAGAAAGAGGGGTAAAAAGGTAAAAACGCGGGTTGGTACAACCACTATCTACAGTGTCCCCTACCTAACTCTGACGGCAGGGGACAAGGGCATTTAATGCCCGTCCGGTCGCCCCAACAGTGCAGGAAGCGACCGTTAGGGGCGCCACCGATCGCCACGATGGCCTCCTAGTCACCTTCACTTGCCACCTCGCACCGCTAGGCCGCATTTTACCCAACACGTGCACCAGGAGTGATCCTGCAGCGACACGTCGTCGGGTGAGCTGGGGCGCAGAGTGGTAGCTTCGCCGCGGCAAGTGCCTTGCCGCGGTCTCTGTCTTGTTGCACCTGCAAGCTTGCCGCTCGTCGGGTCTTGCCGGGACGCGCGGTGCGTCGCGGCAAGCCTTCTGAAGCGCCTTGGTTGGCCTTCTCGGAAAGCTCCTCTTGCCGGGGTCTTGTCCTTCCCGGCAAGCTTCTCTTGCCGGGGCCTTGTCTTCTCGGTTAACACTTTGTTCTTGAATGGCAGTAAAATAGGAATGACGGAGGGTCCTGGCGGACGCCCGGCAAGCCTTGCCGCGGGACGCTGCGACTGCCCGTGCACAAGTTCGGGGTACTAAGGTACCCCTACTTTAGTACACCGACAGGAGCCCCCGGGCCTGGGCCATACACGGTGCCGAGCGCTATTGGGCCAGGCCCAAAACAGGGCACGGGCACGCGCGGCCAGGGCCCAAACCAAATCCGTTCCGTACCCACTGCGGCTTCCCATAACGGCACGCGTCAATCGCGGCGTCGTGGGAGACGTGGGTGGCGTGCACGATTTTTGAGGCGTCCACCCCCCCGTGATTACGGGGCGGGGCGAGGTCACCTCATCCGTCGCCTCGGCTCTGCATCCCCGCCACGCGGCTCCCATGCGCTTGGGGTCGTGGGCGGTGGAAGTGGGAAACTGGGCCATCGCGAGCGGGGGCAGCGGTTCGGCCCCCATTCCCTGCTTTTCCTTCGCCTTGATTCACTGAGCGGGGCGGCCGAGCCCCCACCTCGCTCCTTAAAAAGAGCGGAAGGGGAGCACAGAAGCCCGCACTCTCTCATCTCCTCCTTTCTTCAGCTTCCGCTCTCCTTTCTCTCCTTCGCCATGGAGAAAGGGAACCCCGGCCCTTCATCGGTGGCGGCGAGGGTCGCCGCCAGACAGCGCATCCCCTCCTATCTCACGCCCATGGTGGCAGAGCCAGCCACAAGAGGAAGAGGGAGGGGGCGAGGTCGTGGACGAGGTCGAGGACGAGGTCGAGGCGCTCGGGGACGAGGCGGGCGGGGCGGCGCACCATCTCCGCCTTCGCCGGCGGTTCTTCTCCCCGCGGCGGTCCATACAGGGGACGACCCTTGCGAGTTCTTTGTCAAGCTTGCCGGGCGCCTCGGCGTCGCCTCCGGCTTCCAGCTCCGTTTGCGAGCGCAATGGAGTCGGATCCGCCCGAGACGCTAAGACTGCACATGAGGGGCTGTGGAATCAGCGGCACGCGAGTCCGCGTTGTATTCCCAGCCCCTAATGTGATGTATCTTGATCGTGGGTGGAAGACGTTCGCCCATATCCACAGCCTGACAGCGGGGTTTACCCTCCATTTTAAGTTAATGGAGGGCGACCTCCTCTCCGTCAAGGTCTTCGGGGACTCCGGCACTGGGTGAAGTGCTGTGTGGACAGCTCCTCCGACAGCGAAGACTCCCCCTCGAGCGAGAGTGACGAGGAGGAGGGCGGCAGCGACGACGAGGGTAGCGGGCGGCGGGATGGCGGGCCTGACTAGGTGTATGGCATTGCCTCATGCGCCACCGGCGACCCCATCATCCGGGTCGCCGGCTCCTTGAACTCCCCGGGGTCGTCTCCTTGGGCGGCTGGCGTAGGGAGGCTGCGGAAGGGGAAGAGGGCTGGTGACAAGGCCGTCAAGTCGGAGTAAGAGGGCGTAGTGCCCTCGAGAGCGTGCTGACGCCTTGCCGCCCCGTCTTTGAGCTCTGCTTCCGGCGCCGCATCACCGTCCAGCCCCCGGACGGCCCCCGGGATGTTCTCTTGGTGTGTTCTGGCACCTGTAGCTCGCATAGGCGCCCCTTTTGCCCTTCTCGCCTCCTTGATCTACCTCCTGAAAAGAGAGACAGGAAAGGGATTACGGGCATGTTATCTTTTTAATTTGTAAGCCTTCGGGCCTTAGCTGCATCTAAAACTTGTAGTCCTCTCTGTCATGTTTTTCATCCTCTTATGGATTGTATCTGTGTGGGATGTTTTTTTAATGAAAAGGGGATGCTTGCCGGGTTTTTTTTGTCTTGCGGGTTGAACCCACGTCAAGGAGCTAATCCTTGGTATCCCTCGAACAGACATTTCATCTCCCGGCAACAACCCTGCCGCCTCCCCGTCTCATCCCTTGTATGTTTTTAACCCTACGCTTTTAGGGAACTTGCCGGCGCTAACACGCTTGCTGAGTGCGGAACATCAGCAGCCTGCTGGCGGTGTTGCCTCCGGCAAGAAACCTCGTCGGGGCTAGTTGCAGCGCGCTTTCATTGTTGAGTGGACTCGAAACAAGGTAATGGCGCAACTTAGCCCCGAGCCGGTTCCTCCGCGCACAGGTTTTCCATACAAGGCACGGTCGTGGAGGACGCGGCTTCGCATTCCCCAGTCCATAAGAGGATACATGATGAGGGACGAAAGACTTATCTGATATCGCAGCCCCCGGCAACTCTGGCTTGCCATGGACGAATCTTAGTATTCGCAGCCCCCAGCAACACTGGCTTGCCGGGACCCAGGTGCCGGCGCACCCTTCTTCTCCTTCCTTGTCGTTCTCGGGATTCAACTTGAGATTGATCTTGCGCAGATTTGCAAAAGTCTCATCCAAATCTTGGATCAAAGTTGCTTTGTCTCTGCTCTTGACCACTATGTCATCCATGTATGCTTCTACATTTCTGTGCAGCTGTGGCTCAAAGGCATGACTGACTACTCTTGCAAATGTTGAACCAGCATTCTTTAGTCCGAAAGGCATTCGTACAAAGCAGTATGTGCCACATGGAGTAATGAATGCGGTTTTCTCTTCATCCTCTTCTGCCATGAAGATCTAGTGATATCCTGAGTATGCATCATGGAATGAAAGCAGATCACATCCTGCCGTGGAGTCGACAATCTGGTCAATGTGCGGCAAGGGAAATGGATCTTTGGGACAGGCTTTATTAACATCCGTGAAGTCAATACAAAGCCTCCACCTCCCATTTGCTTTGCGCACGACTACTGGATTGGCTAACCAGGTTGGATGGAGTACTCCTCGGACGAGGCCTGCTGCTTCCAACTTCTTGATCTCTTCTGCAATGACCTCTTCACGCTCTACTGCTTGCTTCCTGACTCTTTGCTTGACGGGCCGCGCGTGAGGGCAGATGGCAAGGTGGTGCTCAATTACTTTCCTAGGAACACCGGGGATGTCAGATGGTTGCCATGCAAACACATCGACATTCGCCCGCAGAAAAGCAACGAGCGCGCTTTCCTATTTAGGATCAAGCGTGGCACTGATGGTGAAGGTACCACCAGTGCCGTCCTCCTTGGCGTCCACTTTCTTGGTCTGTGGTGCTGTTGTCTTCGCCTTCTTGCACTTGCCGGTGGAGCTCGATGGTGCGTCCTCGACGGTAGTGCAGCACTCCGGAGAGGTGCGCTTGCCGGAGTGGGCATCAGAGCTACTCTTGCCGGACTTGGTCTTCTTCTTCTTCCCCCCGGGAGCTTCAGCGGCAAGTGATTTGCGCTCTACTGTGGCTGCTGCTTCCCGGTAGATCTTGTCGGTACAGATAAGTGCATCTTTCTTGTCGCCATGGACAGAAATAACACTTATCAGACCAGGCATCTTGAGCACATTGTAGGCGTAGTGAGAGGCTGCCATGAACTTGGCGGCGCCGATTTGCCAAGTATCCCATTGTAAGGCAATGGGAAATCAGCAACATCAAATGTGACTCTCTCTGTTCTGAAATTCAGCTCGCTGCCAAAAGTCACTGGAAGTGTGATCTTCCCCTTCGGCTTGCTCCTTCCTGGGTTGATTCCTTGAAAGGTACCAGTCTCTTCGAGCTCGCTGTCGGGGATCTGGAGCTTGTTGAGCACCGCGGAAGAGATCAGATTTAGGCCGGCCCCGCCGTCAACCAACATCTTTGTGACCTTGAGGTTGCGGATGGTTGGCGAAGCCAACATCGGCAAGCACCCGACCGCGGTGATGCGATCAGGGTGATCCTCAACATCAAAGATGATGGGCGTGCTGGACCACTTTAGGGGCTTGCGCGATTCGACTGATGGTTCTGCTGCATTTACTTCCCGCACCCACTGCTTGAGTTGGCTGTGCGAGGTGTGCAGAGAAGCACCGCCGTCAACGCACAAAACCTCCGTCGCCTTCTGAAACTCTTGGTCGTCGGTCTCATCCTCGTCCATCTCATCATCCTCATCTTCGTCTTCGTCCTTGTCGCGGCCGCGGGGAGGTCTGTCTCCTTGCCGCTGCTTGGCCTTGCCGCGGTGCCCTCCCCGGGCGGGACGCTTCTTGCCGGATCCTCCGCCACCTCCCTGGGCCTTCTCCTTGTCGCGACGCTCATATTCAGCTTTCTGTAGTTCTGCCATCTGCTCAACCTTCTTGCATGCTTGGATGTCGTGGCCCTTGGTGGGGTGGATCTTGCAGTACTGCTTGCCGGAGCCGTCCTGCTTGTCGGCGGCTACCACAGCCTCGCCGGAGTCACCAGCTTTGGCCTTCTCGGAACCGCCTCCGTTGCCGGACTACTCAACAACTAGCACATCCTTAGCTTTCCTCTTTCTGTTATTCCACCTCCGGTTCCTCTTTGCCGGAGGGGCATCCTCACTGTCAGATCCTTCTGCTCCTGCATTCTCTCCGGGGATTTTCCTCCCTTCTTCAGCCCGTGCACACTTGTCGGCCAGAGCATATAGCTCGCTGACATCTCTGATCTTGCACATCGCCATCTCCTCCCTCATCTGGCGGTTCGCGCGTTCGATGGAGCGCGATAATAACCGCGTGGGGTGGGCGTCTGGATGTTGCGCTGCACTGGCTGAATCTCTGTATGTACTTGCGCAGGGTTCTCCTTCTTTACGGGCTAGCGAGATGAAGGTCGCTCTCGACCATGGGGTTTGTGGCCACTGTGTGAAGGTGCCGACAAACCGATAACACAGTCCGCCCATGAAGAGATGGAGTTGTCCGGCAAGTGCATGAGCCAAGATCTGATGTTGGGCTTGAGCACCAGCGGGAAGTAGTTGGCGAGGATCTTCTCGTCGCGTCCCCCGGCAGCCTGCACCGCGATGGTGTAGACGCTGAGGAACTCCGACGGATGTATCCTGCCGTCGTACTTCTCGGGCACGTCTGGCTTGAAGTTCTTGGTACTGGGCCACTGGACCTGTCGCAGCTCACGGGTGAACGCAGGGCAACCTACCGTGTACGGCAAGTCGCCTGGTTCCCCTGGCGCGTGCATATCGACAGTGGGCCCAGCGCACTGGTCAGATTGACGCCGCGCTTCTCATTTGCGCTTGATGCGAGTACGAGCGTCTTCGTGTCGTCGTTCTTGGAGAACATGGTGTTGATTGCGGCGAGCTCGCGGGTCCGACGACGCGGTGGAGTCGGTGTCGAGGTTGGCCCGGCGAGTCGGCGATCTTGGCCTTCGGGGGCGGGAGTGCACGGTGGTGGCACCCCCAGCGGTCTTGTCGCCACCGGCTTCCGCCTGAGCGTCTTGCCGCGGCTTCGACGTGCTCGTTTGCCGGGGCTTGTCGCCGTTGGCGAAGCCAATGAGGCTATAAATGGCGGCCCTCCAGTCGTCGATCTTGTCCGGCGCCGGAGGGTAATCTAGGAGCAGCTGGGCTCGGGCCAGCGCTTCCTCTGGAGTCTTGGGTGGCGGTGGTGAGCGGCGCGAGGTGCGGGACATGCTCAAACTCCTAACAGTGTTAGAAGGAGCAATGTCTCGTCCAGGCGACCGCACCGCGCTCGTGCCAGCGTGTTGACATGTATGTTGGCTTTGAGCGTCCCGCAACCCACCAGCTTGGCCTTGTTCCAACGCGAGTACGGTGCACCTCCTGGGAGGGGTGCGGTGGATGTGCAGACGCTGAACCTTGCGGGGCCTTGTCCTTGGACCTGGTGACGACATGAGTCCCACCGTCGGCGCCCGCTCCTCCGCTGGCGTTCACCCCACCGCCTGTTTGCTCCGGTGGTGGTAGGATAGTCGCAGACGGAGCGGCCACCTCCGAAGTCTTCTTCTTCGGTGGCATGTCGATGAAGTTGTTGGTGTAGCATGCGCAGACACCGGATCAGATACGCACGACCTCGACGCCCCCTACCTGGCGCGCCAAAGATGTCGTGGGGAGATCGAGCACCTATGGGGCAGGGCCCCTTCTGGTCCGGCAGGGGAGCGGAGGGTCGCGCGAAGAGCAGATCGAGACGAGAGCGCGCGGGAGATTTTACCCAGCTTAGGAGCTCTCCAGAGAGATAAAACTCCTACTGCTGCTTTGTGTTTGTATTCTGTTCTTGCTCTCAAGCGTGGGTATGTTGTGGTCTCCAATGAGTCAACCCAAATCGAACCCCTTCTATGTGCGCATGGGCCTCCTTTTTATAGTCTAAAGGGGTCACCGACAGGTGGGAACGCAGAAAGAGGGGTAAAAAGGTAAAAACGCGGGTTGGTACAACCACTATCTATAGTGTCCCCTACCTAACTCTGACGGCAGGGGACAAGGGCATTTAATGCCCGTCCGGTCGCCCCAACAGTGCAGGAAGCGACCGTTAGGGGCGCCACCGATCGCCACGATGGCCTCCTAGTCACCTTCACTTGCCACCTCGCACTGCTAGGCCGCGTTTTACCCGCCATGTGCACCACGAGTGATCCTGCGGCGACACGTCGTCGGGTGAGCTATGGCGCAGAGTGGTGGCTTCGCCGCGGCAAGTGCCTTGCCGCGGTCTCTATCTTGTTGCACCCGCAAGCTTGCCGCTCGTCGGGTCTTGCCGGGACGCGCGGTGCGTCGCGGCAAGTCTTCTGAAGCGCCTTGGTTGGCCTTCCCGGCAAGCTCCTCTTGCCGGGGTCTTGTCCTTCCCGGCAAGCTTCTCTTGCCGGGGCCTTGTCTTCTCGGTTAACACTTTGTTCTTGAATGGTAGTAAAATAGGAATAACGGAGGGTCCTGGCGGACGCCCGGCAAGCCTTACCGCGGGACGCTGCGACTGCCCGTGCACAAGTTCGGGGTACTAAGGTACCCCTACTTTAGTACACCGACACTAGGCAATGCATCGCTCCTCCCCAAGAGCTCGCAGCGGCGGAGCCGGCCGCTAGAGGGAGGGGAGGGGGCGAGGTCGAGGCCTTCGTGGCGCTCGAGGGAGAGGAGAACAGGGCGGCAGATCGGCCTCGCCTCCGCCAGCGGCCCCTCCTCCGATGGAGGGCCTCGTCATGGACAACCCTTGCGAATTCTTCATCAGGCTACGCCAGCCACCGCGCCGTCGTCTTCGCCTCCTGACTCCATTTGCGTGGGAGATGGAGCTGGATCCGCCGCAGGTGTTGCGGCTGCATATGAGGGGTTGCGGGAACAGCGGCACATGGGCCGACGTCGAGTTCCACGCCCCTCACGTCATGTATGTCCGCTTACGGTGGGAAACTTACACTCGCATCCACAGCTTGATGGAGGGTCTCACTCTCCATTTCAAACTAATGGAGAGTGGACTCCTCTCCGTCAAGATCTTCGGGTACTTCGGGACTCGCGTAAGGTGTTGCATGGAGAGCTCTTATGACGATGAAGATTCCTCCTCGAGCGAGAGTGGCGAGGAAAACAACGGCAGCGACGACGAGGGTAGCGTTTGACAGGATGACGGGTCCGACTAGGCGTCGGGCGCCGTTCTGGGCGGCACCGGTGATCCCATCATCTGTGTCGCCAACTCCTTGAACTTCTCGGGGTCGTCTCCTTGGGCGGCTGGCTTCGGAAGGCTGTGGAAGAGGAAGAGGGCGGGCGGCAAGGCCGTCAAGTCAGAGTACAAAGGCAGCAACGCCTTCGTCATGTATTGGCGTCCTACCGCCTCGTCTTCAAGCTCTTCCTCCGGCGCCGCCATCACCACCCAGCCTTCGGACGGCCACCAAGATCTTCTCTTGGTGTCTTCTGCCACTCGTAGCTCGCCTGGGCGCCTTTTGCCCTTCTGCTTTCTTGTTTCATTTCCTGAGGAGAGGGACAAGAAAGGGATTATGGGCATCTTATCTCTTTTTAGTCTTGTAAGCCTTCGGGCCTTTGTTAGCTTTATAACTTGTAATCCCCTTGTCGGTGTCAAAACCGGCGGATCTCGGGTAGGGGGTCCCGAACTGTGCGTCTAAGGCTAATGGTAACAGGAGGCAGGGGACATGATGTTTTACCCAGGTTCGGGCCATCTCGATGGAGGTAATACCTATTTCCTGCTTGATTGATATTGATGATATGAGTATTACAAGAGTTGATCTACCACGAGATCGTAGAGGCTAAACCCTAGAAGCTAGCCTATGATTCTGATTGTTGTTGTCCTACGTACTAAACACTCTGGTTTATATAGACATCGGAGGGGGCTAGGGTTACACAAAGTTGGTTACGGAGAAGGAAATCTACACATCCGAATATCCAAGCTTGCCTTCCACGCAAAGGAGAGTCCCATTCGGACATGGGACGAAGTCTTCAATCTTGTATCTTCATAGTCCAACAGTCCGGCCAAAGTATATAGTCCGGCTGTCCGAGGACCCCTTAATCCAGGAGTCCCTCAGTAGCCCCTGAACCAGGCTTCAATGACGATGAGTTCGGTGCGCATATTGTCTTCGGCATTGCAAGGCGGGTTCCTTCTCCGAATACTCCACAAGAGATTTAGAACACAAGGATTGTGTCCGGTTCTACAAAACAAATTCCACATTCCACCGTAGAGAGTATAATATTCCACAAATCTAATCTGCTGACATCTTTTTGTATCGTGACATCATGCCATGGTTCGGCCATTATTCGAATCGTTTTTCACAACCGGCGACCGCACTTATTGTGAGGCGGTTTTCTTAACACGTCTTGTCGAAGCAGAGACTGTGTCCCCTTATCACGGGATTCTCATAAATACGGGTATGGGTAACCCAACCGCGCCATCAATCGTGGCGCTTGGGAAATAAGTGATCTTAACGGGCAAGTGGGAAGGCGCACAGTTTCTACCGCCTTTATAAAGAGATAACGATTCTCCTCTTTCACCCACGCCTACTTCCTTCCTCGTTTATCCATTCTCGCACCCTCGAGCTCCAGCGCCCTAGTTCTCACCTTCTCCGCACAACCAAACATGTCCGGAGCAGGAGGAAAGTGGGTGGCCTCCTCCGTCAAGGAGGAGGACATTCTGGCTCGAGCAGCGGATACTTGGCGCGGATCTGCGCGACCGCTCCGGGGCGCAGGCAGATCATTCCGACTCTGAGACCCCATGAGAGGGTTGTGTTCCTCGCCCACTTCGTCCGCGGACTAGGATTCCCCCTCCAACCATTTGTCCGCGGGCTCTTGTTCTATTACGGGCTGGATTTTCATGATCTAGCCCCTAACTTCCTCCTCAACATCTCGGCGTTTATCATCATGTGCGAGGCTTTTCTCCGCATGAGGCCCCACATTGGCCTGTGGCTAAAGATCTTCAACGTGAAGCCGAAGATAGTGGTCGGCCAGCAGGCGGAGTGTGGCGGCGCCATGGTGGGCAAGATGCCCAGCGTCACCTGGCTCGAAGGCTCCTTTGCGGAGACCATGAAGGGATGGCAATCGGGGTGGTTCTACATCACCGAGCCGCGCGAAGCCAACTGGGTGGCGGCCCTCGAATTCCGATCCTGCATCCCTGTGCAGCTCTCATCGTGGAAGAGGAAGGGCCTAGCCTCGGGCGCATCCGCGGAGCTGACCGAACTCCAGAACTGCGTCAAGAATATGATAACCAAGAATATCAAGCTTGTAAACATGGTCCAGGTTATGCTATTTCGCCGGATTGTCCCGTGTCAAAGACGGGCATTCAACCTGTGGGAATTCTGTAACGCCCTCGATGCGGCTATATCTCCCACGTGTCGAAGCACGACTTAGAGGCATAACCGCATTGAAAGCAATGTCGCAAGTGAGGTAATCTTCACACAACCCAAGTAAAACATAAGGGAAGGAGATACATAGTTGGCTTACAATCGCCACTTCACGCAATTACATGAATAAAGCATTACATCATCCAGATACAAACAAGGTCCGACTACGGAACCAAAATAAAAGAAGAACCCCAAATGCGACAAACGGTCCCCGATCAACCCCAACTGGGCTCCACTACTGATCAACTAGAACGAAACAACACAAAGGGCAAGATCTTCATCGAGCTCCTCCTTGAGCTTGATTGCGTCACCTGCTCGGTAACATAGGCACCTGCAAACTGGTTTTGGAAGTATCTGGTGAGCCACGGGGACTCAGCAATCTCGCACCCACGAGATCAAGACTATTTAAGCTTATGGGTAAGGTAAAGGCATGAGGTGGAGCTGCAGCAAGCAACTAGCATATGTGGTGGCTAACATACGCAAATGAGAGCGAGAAGAGAAGGCAAAGCACGGTCGATAAAAGTATGATCAAGAAGTGATCCTATAGCAACCTACGTCAAGCATAACTCCAACACCGTGTTCACTTCCCGGACTCCGCCGGAAAGAGACCATCACGGTTACACACACGGTTGATGTATTTTAATTAAGGTCAACTTCGGGTTTTCTACAACCGGACATTAACAAATTCCCATCTGCCACATAACCGCGGGCACGGCTCTCGAAAGTTTATACCCTGCAGGGGTGTCCCAACTTAGCCCATGACAAGCTCTCGCGATCATCGAAGGAATAGACCTTCACCCAAGACACTCCGATCAGACTCGGTATCCCGGTACATCAAGACATTTCAACAATGGTATAACAAGACCAGCAAAGCCGCCCGAATGTGCCAACAAATCCTGATAGGAGCTGCACATATCTCGTTCTCAGGGCACACCGGATTGTCCAAACTTCCGGTAGGCCAGCCCAGAGTTGCCCCTGGTGGCCACCGGCGGCTGACGGTTTGGACCAACACTCAACGAGCACCGCCCGGGGTAAATAAAGATGACCCTTGGGCTCCGGAAACCCAAGGGAAAAAAAGGGCTAGGTGAGGCAAATGGTAAAAGGCAATGTTGGGCCTTGCTGGACAAGTTTTATTCAAAGCGAACTGTCAGGGGGGTCCCATAAATCACCCGATCGCGTAAGGGACGCAAAATCCGGGAACATAACACCGGTATGACGGAAACTAGGGCGGCAAGAGTGGAACAAAACACCAGGCATAAGGCCGAGCCTTCCACCCTTTACCAAGTATATAGATGCATTAATAATATAAGAGATATTGTGATATCCCAACCAAAATCCTGTCCACCATGGAGAAATCTTCAACTTCACCTGCAACTAGCAACGCTATAAGAGGGGCTGAGCAAAGCGGTAACATAGCCAATCAACGGTTTGCTAGGAAAGGTGTCAAAGGTTAGGGGTTTGACATGGCAATTTGGGAGGTTGACAAGCAAATGGTAGGCATCGCAGCATTGGCATAGCAAAAGAGCGAGCAAACTAGCATAGCAAAGATAGAAGTGATTTCGAGGGTATGATCATCTTGCCTGAAATCCCGCAAAGAAGAAGAACGAGTCCATGAAGAAGACAAACGGATGTAGTCGAACGAATCCTCACAACTCCGGAACGAAACCGAAGCTAACGAGAGAAGCAAACCGGAAAGAAGCAAACAACATAGTAAACAACCATCACATAAACACATGGCATGATGCGCAGACAAGTATGATGCATGTCCGGTTTAATGAGGCATGGCATGGCATGGCAAAGTGCACAAGCAATCCTACAAATTAAGTGGAGCTCAATATGCAACGGTGCATATTGACAAAACACCACATCAATTATTTAGTTCTCTCTCGGTTATGAACAAGACAAGATTAAATGTTGGTTAACATGGCAAGGGGTGAAGCATAATTAAACTAACAATCTAGGCAAGTTTAAATGAGGCCGGAAACAACGAACAACAAGTCCGGAAAATCCCCATGTGCATATTTTAAGGTTTGGTACTGTTCTGACCTAAAGCATATTTTAATGTTGTTAAACAGCAAAATAAAGTGCACCATGTTGTTAAACGGAGTCCAAACGGAATGAAACCTTCGGGATCGTGATTTTCCAACCGAACGTGACCCATGAGACTTGGACCCTACTCCAAGCAGTGTCCGAGGAGGTCACGAGGGTGGAGGGCGGCCCCCAGGCGCGCCCCCCTACCTCATGGTCCCCTCGGAGCTCCACCGACGTACTCCTTCCTCCTATATATACCTACGTATCCCAGAACGATCAGAAGAGGAGCCAAAAACCTAATTCCACCGCCGCAACCTTCTGTATCCATGAGATCCCATCTTGGGGCCTGTTCCGGAGCTCCGCCGGAGGGGGCATCCACCACGGAGGGCTTCTACATCATCACCATAGCCCCTCCGATGAAGTGTGGGTAGTTTATTTCAGACCTTCGGGTCCATAGCTAGTAGCTAGATGGCTTCTTCTCTCTTTTTGGATCTCAATACAATGTTCTCCCCCTCTCTCGTGGAGATCTATTCGATGTAATCTTCTTTTTGCGGTGTGTTTGTTGAGACCGATGAATTGTGGGGTTATGATCCAGTATTATCTATGGAAAGTATTTGATTCTTCTTTGAATTCTTTTATGTATGATTGAGTTATCTTTGTAAGTCTCTTCGAATTATCTTTTTGGTTTAGCCAACTAGATTGGTAGTTCTTGCAATGGGCGAAGTGCTTAGCTTTGGGTTCAATCTTGCGGTGTCCTTACTCAGTGACAGAAAGAGTTGCAAGGCACGTATTGTATTGTTGCCATCGAGGATAACAAGATGGGGTTTTTATCATATTGCATGAATTTATCCCTCTACATCATGTCCTCTTGCTTACGGCGTTACTCTGTTTTTAGCTTAATACTCAAGATGCATGCTGGATAGCGGTCGATGAGTGGAGTAATAGTAGTAGATGCAGAATCGTTTCGATCTACTTGTTTTGGACATGATGCCTATATACATGATCATTGCCTAGATATAGTCATAACTATGCTCAGTTCTGTCAATTGCTCAACAGTAATTTGTTCACCCACCGTAGAATACTTATGCTCTTGAGAGAAGCCACTAGTGAAACCTATGGCCCCTGGGTCTATTCTCATCATATCAATCTATATCACTTTATTTACTTGCTTTGTTTTTACTTTGCCTTTACTTTTACTTTGCATCTATCTATCAAAAATACCAAAAATAGTATCTCTATCAGATCTCACTCTCGTAAGTGACCGTGAAGGGATTGACAACCCCTAAGCGTTGGTTGCGAGTTGCTATCATTTTGTGTAGGTACGAGGGACTTGTGCGTGGTCTCCTACTGGATTGATACCTTGGTTCTCAAAAACTGAGGGAAATACTTACGCTACTTTACTGCATCATCCTCTCCTCTTCGGGGAAATCCAACGCAGTGCGAGGTAGCAAGAAGAATTTCTGGCGCCGTTACCGGGGAGGCTCACGCAAGCAAGTCAACCATACCAAGTACCCATCGCAATCCCTATCTCTCGCATTACATTATTTTCCATTTGCCGCTTGTTTTCCTCTCCCCCACTTCACCCTTGCCGTTTTATTTGCCCTCTCTTTCCCAATCTCCTCCTCTCTTTCCCGTTTGCCTTTTTCCCGTCGCCTTTTTGTTTGCTTGTGTGTTGGATTACTTGTTGCCATGGCACAAGATAATACCAAATTGTGTGATTTCTCGAATACCAATAATAATGATTTCCTTAGTACTCCAATTGCTCCTCTTAATAATGATGAGTCTTGTGAAATCAATACCGCTTTGTTGAATCTTGTTATGAAAGATCAATTCGTCGGCCTTCCTAGTGAAGATGCCGCTACTCATCCAAACAATTTTGTTGATTTGTGTGATATGCAAAAGAAGAAAGATACGGATAACAATATTTTCATATTAAAGTTATTTCCGTTTTCACTTACAGATCATTCTAAAGTTTGGTTTTCATCTTTGCCTAAAAATTGTATTGATTCTTGGAACAAGTGCAAAGATGCTTTTATCTCTAAGTATATTCCTCCCGCTAAGACTATTACTCTTAGGAACGATATCATGAATTTTAAACAACTTGATCATGAGCATGTTGCCCAATCTTGGGAAAGAATGAAATTAATGCTTCACAATTGCCCTACTCATGATTTGAATTTATGGATGATCATACAAAATTTTTATGCCGGATTGAATTTTGCTTCTAGAAATCTTTTAGATTCGGTCGCGGGAGGTACTTTTATGGAAATTACGTTAGGGGATGCTACCAAATTGCTTGATAATATTATGGCTAATTATTCTCAATGGCACACCGAAAGATCTTCTAGTAAGAAAGTGCATGCTATAGAAGAAATCAATGTTTCGAGTGAAAAGATGGATGAACTTACAAATATGTTTGCTCCTAAAAATACTCCTCTTGATCCCAATGATATGCCTTTATCTACTTTGTTTGAGAATAAAAATGAATCTATGGATGTGAATTTTTTTGGTAGGAATAGTTTTGGAAACAACGCTTATAGAGGGAATTCCTAGGCCTTATCCTAGTAATCCTTCTAATAATTATGGAAATTTCTACAATAACTCTTATGTAAATTTTAATAAGATGCCCTCTGAATTTGAGAGTAGTGTTAAAGAGTTTATGAATTCACAAAAGAATTTTAATGCTTTGCTTGAAGAGAAAATGCTTAAAGTTGATGATTTGGCTAGGAACGTTGATAGAATTTCTCTTGAAATTGATCCTTTAAAGCTTAGATCTATTCCTCCTAAACATGATATCAACAAGTCTCTCAAATCCATGAGAATTTCCATTGATGAGTGCAAGGAAAGAACCGCTAGGATGCGTGCTTCCAAAGATGTCTTTATTAAAGCGTGTTCTTCCAATCCCTATGAAAATCAAGATGAAGATCTAAAAGTTATTGTTGTGTCCCCCATTAAATCTTTCTTTTGCAATATGAATATTGATGAATCTGAAGATTATCTTCCTTTACCTAGAAGGCGTTCTAAGAATTCAGAGTTTCTAGATCTTGATGACGAAATTGATAAAAGTGGGATTGAAATAAATAAAAACCGTGATGTTGCTAAAACCACTATTTTGGATCTCGAGGAATTTAATTATGAAAATTGCTCTTTGATTGGTTGTATTTCCTTGTTGCAATCCGTGCTAGATTCTCCTCATGCTTATAGTCAGAATAAGGCCTTTACCGAACATTTTGTTGATGCCTTGATGCAATCTTATGAAGAAAAACTTGAGTTGAAAGTTTCTATCCCTAGAAAACTCTATGATGAGTGGGAACCTACTATTAAAATTAAAATTAAAGATTTTGAGTTTCATGCTTTGTGTGATTTGGGTGCTAGTGTGTCTACTATCCCCAAAACTTTATGTGATTTGCTAGATTTCCGTGATTTTGATTATTGCTCTCTAAACATGCATCTTGCGGATTCCACTAATAAAAAGCCTATGGGAAGAATTAATGATGTTCTTATTGTTGTAAATAGGAATTATGTGCCCGTAGATTTTATCGTTCTTGATATAGATTGCAATCCTTCATGTCCTATTATTCTTGGTAGACCTTTCCTTAGAACGATTGGTGCAATTATTGATATGAAGGAAGGGAATATTAGATTCCAATTTCCCTTAAAGAAGGGTATGGAACACTGCCCTAGAAAGAAAATAAAATTACCATATGAATCTATCATGAGAGCCACTTATGGATTGCCTACCAAAGATGGCAATACCTAGATCTATCCTTGCTTTTATGCCTAGCTAGGGGCGTTAAACGATAGCGCTTGTTGGGAGGCAACCCAATTTTATTTTGTGCATTTTAGTTTTTGCTTCGGTTTAGGCATAAATAATCCATCTACCTTCTGTTTGGATGTGGTTTTATGTTTTAGTTAGTGTTTGTGCCAAGTAGGACCTATAGGATAACCTCGATGATAGTTGATTTAATTCTGCTGAAAAACAGAAACTTTGCACGCATGAATTTAGTTATGATAAATCACAGAAACGTGCTTTTGCGCTGATTCGTTTTGCTTCTGATTAATAAACAAATTTTCCAGGACTTCCTATTTTCGTAGAATTGTTAGAGTTCCAGAAGTTTGCGTTAGTTACAGATTTCTACAGACTGTTCTGTTTTTGACAGATTCTGTTTTTCGTGTGCTTTTTGCTTATTTTGATGAATCTATGGCTAGTAAATTAGTTTATAAACCATAGAGAAGTTGGAATACAGTAGGTTTAACACCATTATAAATAAAGAATGAGTTCATTACAGTAGCCTGAAGTAGTCTTTTGTTTTCTCTCTCTAATGGAGCTCACGAGATTTCTGTTGAGTTTTGTGTTGTGAAGTTTTCAAGTTTTGGGTGAATTCTTTTGATGGATTATGGAACAAGGAGTGGCAAGAGCCTAAGCTTGGCGATGCCCATGGCACCCCCAAGATAATCGAAGGACACCAAAAAGTCAAAGCTTGGGGATGCCCCGGAAGGCATCCCCTCTTTTCGTCCACTTCCATCGGTAATTTACTTGGAGCTATATTTTTATTCACCAACATGATATGTGTTTTGCTTGGAGCATCTTGTATTATTTGTGTCTTTGCGTGTTAGTCTACCACAATCATCCTTGCTGTACACACCTTTTGAGAGAGCCATACATGAATTGGAATTTGTTAGAATACTCTATGTGCTTCACTTATATCTTTTGAGCTTGATAGTTTTGCTCATAGTGCTTCACTTATATGTTTTGAGCGTGACAATTTTTGCTCTAGTACTTCACTTAGATCTTTTAGAGCATGGTGGTGGATTTGTTTTAAAGAAACTATTTGATCTCTAATGCTTCACTTAGATTATTTTGAGAGTCTTTAATAGCATGGTAATTTGCTTAATGTTAATATACTTGGTGTTCAAGATATGTGAAACTTTCTTTGGAGTGAATTGAATACTAAGATAAGTTTGATGCTTGATAATTGTTTTGAGATATGGAGGTGATAATATCAAAGTCGTGCTAGTTGGGTGATTATGAATTTGATAGATACTTGTGTTGAAGTTTGCAAGTCCCGTAGCATGAACGTATGGTTAAAGTTGTGTAACAAATTTGAAACATGAAGTGTACCTGGCTTGTGCATCCTTATGAGTGGTGGTCGGGGATGAGCGATGATCTTTTCCTACCAATCTATCCCCCTAGGAGCATGCGCGTAGTACTTGAATTTCTGATGACTTCTAAATTTTTGTAATAAGTATATGAGTTCTTTTGACTAATGTTGAGTCCATGGATTATACGCACTCTCACCTTTCCACCTTTGCTAGCCTCTTCGGTACCGTGCATTGCCCTTTCTTACCTTGAGAGTTGGCGCAAACTTTGCCGATGCATCCAAACCCCGTGATACGATATACTCTATCACACATAAACCTCCTTATATCTTCCTCAAAACAGCCACCATACCTACCTATCATGGCATTTCCATAGCCATTCCGAGATATATTGCCATGCAACTTCCACCACCATCATCATGACATACATTACTTTTGTCATATTGCCATTGCATGATCTTGTAGTTGACATCGAATTTGTGGCAAAGCCACCATGCATTATTTTCCATACATGTCACTCTTGATTCATTGCACCATCCCGGTACACCGCCGGAGGCATTCATATAGAGTCATATCTTGTTCTAAGTTTCGAGTTGTAATCCTTGTGTTGTAATCCATAGAAGTGTGATGATCATCATTATTAGAGCATTGCCCAAAAAAAAGAGGAAGGCCAAAAAGAAAAAAAAGAAAGGCCCAAAAAAAAGAAAATAAAAAGGGGCAATGCTACTATCTCTTTGTCCACACTTGTGCTTCAAAGTAGCACCTTGTTCTTCATGTAGTGAGTCTCATATATTGTGCTTCAAAGTAGCACCTTGTTCTTCATGTAGTGAGTCTCATAAGTTGTCTTTTTTACAAGTGGGATTTTTTCATTATAGAACTTGTCTTGTATATTCCTACGATGGGCTTCCTCAAATGCCCTAGGTCTTCGTGAGCAAGCAAGTTGGATGCACACCCACTAGTTTTCTTTTGTTGAGCATTCATAGCTCTAGTGCATCCGTTGCATGGAAATCCCTACTCCTCATGTTGACATCAATTGATGGGCATCTCCATAGTCCATTGATTAGCCTCATCAATGTGAGACTTTCTCCTTTTTTGTCTTCTCCACACAATCCCCATCATCATATTCTATTCCACCCATAGTGCTATATCCATGGCTCATGCTCATGTATTGCGTGAAGGTTGAAAAAGTTTGAGTTTATTTAAGTATGAAACAATTGATTGGCTTGTCATCGGGGTTATAGAAGTTGGGAACATCTTTGTGTGACGAAAATGAAGCATAGCCTAACTATATGATTTTGTAGGGATGAACTTTCTTTTGCCATGTTATTTTGAGAAGACATGATTTTCTTTGATTAGTATGCTTGAAGTATTATTATTTTTGTGTCAGTATGAACTTTTGTCTTGAATCTTTCGGATCTGAATATTCATATCACAATTAAGAAGATTTACATTGAAATTATGCCAAAGTATCACTCCGCATAAAAATTCTTTTTTATCGTTTACGTACTCGAGGACGAGCAGGAATTAAGCTTGGGGACTACCTGATACATCTCCAACGTATCTATAATTTTTGATTGCTCCATGCTACTTTATCTACTGTTTTGGACTATATTGGGCTTTACTTTCCACTTTTATATTACTTTTGGGACTAACCTATTAACCGGAGGCCCAGCCCAGAATTGCTATTTTTTTGCCTTTTTCAGTATTTCAAAGAAACAGAATATCAAACGGAGTCCAAACGGAATGAAACCTTCGGGATCGTGATTTTCCAACCGAACGTGACCCATGAGACTTGGACCCTACTCCAAGCAGTGTCCGAGGAGGTCACGAGGGTGGAGGGCGGCCCCCCTGGGCGCGCCCCCCTACCTCATGGTCCCCTCGGAGCTCCACCGACGTACTCCTTCCTCCTATATATACCTACGTATCCCAGAACGATCAGAAGAGGAGCCAAAAACCTAATTCCACCGTCGCAACCTTCTGTATCCACAAGATCCCATCTTGGGGCCTGTTCCGGAGCTCCGCCGGAGGGGGCATCCACCACGGAGGGCTTCTACATCATCACCATAGCCCCTCCGATGAAGTGTGAGTAGTTTACATCAGACCTTCGGGTCCATAGCTAGTAGCTAGATGGCTTCTTCTCTCTTTTTGGATCTCAATACAATGTTCTCCCCCTCTCTCATGGAGATCTATTCGATGTAATCTTCTTTTTGTGGTGTGTTTGTTGAGACCGATGAATTGTGGGTTTATGATCCAGTATTATCTATGGAAAATATTTGATTCTTCTCTGAATTCTTTTATGTATGATTGAGTTATCTTTGTAAGTCTCTTCGAATTATCTTTTTGGTTTGGCGAACTAGATTGGTAGTTTTTGCAATGGGAGAAGTGCTTAGCTTTGGGTTCAATCTTGTGGTGTCCTTACTCAGTGTCAGAAAGAGTTGCAAGGCACGTATTGTATTGTTGCCATCGAGGATAACAAGATGGGTTTTTTATCATATTGCATGAATTTATCCCTCTACATCATGTCATCTTGCTTACGGCGTTACTCTTTTTTTAACATAATACTCTAGATGCATGCGGGATAGCGGTCGATGAGTGGAGTAATAGTAGTAGATGCAGAATCGTTTTGATCTACTTGTTTTGGACGTGATGCCTATATACATGATCATTGCCTAGATATACTCATAACTATGCTCAATTCTGTCAATTGCTCAACAGTAATTTGTTCACCCACCGTAGAATACTTATGCTCTTGAGAGAAGCCACTAGTGAAACCTATGGCCCCCGGGTCTATTCTCATCATATCAATCTATATCACTTTATTTACTTGCTTTGTTTTTACTTTGCCTTTGCTTTTACTTTGCATCTGTCTATCAAAAATACCAAAAAAATTATCTCTATCAGATTCACTCTCGTAAGTGACCGTGAAGGGATTGACAACCCCTAAGTGTTGGTTGCGAGTTGCTATCGTTTTGTGTAGGTATGAGGGACTTGTGCGTGGTCTCCTGCTGGATTGATACCTTGGTTCTCAAAAACTGAGGGAAATATTTACGCTACTTTACTGCATCATCCTCTCCTCTTCGGGGAAATCCAAAGTAGTGCTCAAGAGGTAGCAGTCGCCGTCGCCACCGTTCGCTACCAACGCACTCCCCGTCGTCCCCTCGCCCCTCTGTCGAGTCCACAAGCTCCGCGCTGTCGCCTGCTACCTCCCCGTCGAGCCACGCGACGCGGGAAGCCCCGAGGAGCCGCGATCGCCGTCGTCTTCCCCTCCGGCCGCCCGAGATCGCCATCGCCGTTCTGCCTTGTCGGACCTCCCCCGAGCCCGCTGACACCTCCGCCGAATCCGCTGTGATCTCGGACGTCGAACCCTCCTTCTTTCCTGCTCTTCCGACGCTCCCTAGCCGTAGTTTCACTGGAGCCGAACTCTGGCTGCCGCCTCGAGCCCCACTCCGGCGAGCTCCGGCGCCCCCGCAGCCTCGCCCCTACTCCCTTGGATGCGTACGATGACGGGCTACGCCCCGGGGGTCTCCACGCGTCCAGCCGCCGCTCATAGCGCAAGGCCGGCGAGTCACCGCCGCGCTATTGGCCGCCGCCGGCCAGAACTCCGGCGGGCTAACGTGGCCTTCTTAGTTAGGCACTAACTACCCCCCTAGAGACATTGACACTGGGCCCCAGCGCACTAATCCTATAATTAGGATAATCTAACCCCCCCTGTTTAACCCGTGTCACTGACGTGTGGACCCCAAACGTCAGGTTTGACCAGTCAGCGTTGTTGACTTGCTGACGCAAGCATGACACAGTGCTAATGCAATTATTTATTTTTTGGATTTAAATTAAGTCAGGAAATTCCAGAAAATTAGCAAAACTTCAAAAAATCGTAGAAATTCAACCGTAACTCATATTGAAATAATTTATATATGAAAAATTATTATAAAAATTCAATTATCCATCTGTACTAGTTTCATGCATGTACCTACTGTAGAAGTGAAACACTAAAATGGCATTTATAAAAGATTTAACTTGGAGTTGCATTTGAATTCTTGATTCAAATGGACTTCAACCAAATGAATGCTAGCTGCATTAGCTCAAACATCATCACATCTACATGCCATTATCAAGCATCATATTGTTGCATATGCTTGTGTTTTGATTGTTGGCACCGTTCCTTCTTGATAGGTCCTGCTCCGGAGAGTTCTCGAGAGTACCTGTCTGTGAAGCAGTGCGTCCCTTGTTGATCTACCAGGCAAGCAAACCCCCCCCCCTTGTTCATTTCGATACAATCCTACTCTCTCGCTTCTGCTCTCAGTTATTGCATCAGGACAACAACGATTTAATTGCTACTTTGTGCTGCGGTAGTTGAACCCATTCCTTTGCATGACTGTCATTGCCACAGTAAATAGTTGAAACCACTAGCATGTGTTGGAGTTGATTGAAGCCATTGTTGTGTTCCTACCATGCCATGCCTGCTATTGCTTAGAGTGTGTCAGGTCTGATTCATTGGGAATGAATTGGAGTGTTACAATATGTTCTGGTGCTGAGAGTGAAGTGTGTGAACACGATTTGGTAAAGGTAGCAATGAGAGGCCATGTAGGAGTACATGGTGGGTTGTCTCACTAGAACCATTCTTAAGCACTGATTTGTATGTATGTTGTCCAATGACTCGATACTACCACACATTGGGATTCTTAAGCACTTATTAATCGACTTGATCTCTGTCCAGGAGTCGCAACTAATTTCTGGTGTTTGTAGGTAGTACTATTATTCTACCGAGTGGCACCAGGCAGGGTGGGCTTGGTACAGACTAGGCTCAGGTGGCACGGTGTACCAAGTGGCACCCAGATGGTGGGCTTGGGAACCTTGCTCGCATGATTTGGGGCCCTGAGCGACACCCCGGCTGGATCTCCCTGCGGATGGAACCCGAATAGGCGATAAACCTGGACTAGAGTCTTTTGTGGTTAGTCAGGTCGTGGCCGACACCCTCGCCAGGCTTCCGCTGGAAGGTTGCCAAGATACATGACGTGTATGTGGCGGTAAGTGGCGAGAGCGTGTGTGAAGAAGTACACCCCTGCAGGGTTAACATGAACTATTCGAATAGCCGGGTCCGCAGTTATGGACTTCTTAGATGCTTACGTGGTACATAGACAACTTGAAGTCGATACTCTAAAATGCTCAAGACAAGTGTGAGTGCTATGGATGGCCTTCTCGTAGGGAGACGTGGATGAATCCATAGTAGTGTATTGTGTGGTGATTAGTGGACTCGTGTGCGCCATATCACCTCAAAGAAGTTCTCGTAGTCGTAGAACAGGATAGCCACTGAGTCAAAGCTGGCTTGCTGCAACTAAACCCCACATTACCTTCTTGATAAAAATGCATGCATGATAGGATCCGATGTAAGTCTTGCTGAGTACCTTTGTACTCATGTTGCTTTATTTATGTTTTTTGCAGCGGAGACTTCGGTCTTACTAGTGTACTCGTGGGCTTCGACAAGTAGCTTGGACCTCAGCTACGATCTTGATCGGACATTGTAGATAGTCAGGCTCTTTAGATGTTTGTACTCAGACATGTAATGCTTCCGGTTGTTGCTTGTATGCTCTGAATGTTGGGTCATGTGACCCCTGTTTGCAATAAATGCTATGATGGCTCTTTTGAGCCTTTATCTATATGAGTTGTAGAGTTATGCTGTGATGCCATGTTGTACAACACATACTTGCATGTTATGCGTACGTGTAATGTGTATTGCTATGTGTGGGATCTGACTATCTAGTTGTTTATCCTTAGTAGCCTCTCTTACCGGGAAATGTCTCGTAGTGCTTCCATCGAGCCCTGGTAGCTTGCTACTGCTCCGGAACACTTGGGTTGGCCAGCATGTGTCCTTCTTCGTTCCTGTGTCTGTCCCTTCGGGGAAATGTCACACGGTGTCTACCGGAGTCCTGTTAGCCTGCTACATCCCGGATTCTCCGAAGTCCTGCTAGCCCAGTTGCTACAACCCGGATTCACTCGTTGATGACCGATACATTCGTTGCTGGGTCATGTATGCCTGTCCCTGTAAGTTAGTGCCACTTTGGGTTCACGACTAACCATGTCAGCCCAAGTTCTTTTTCATATGGATGCTAGCGACACCATCATATACGTGTGCCAAAAGGCGCAAACGGTCTCGGGCATGGTAAGGCGACACCCGTGGGAATACCGTGCGTGAGGCCGCAAAGTGATATGAGGTGTTACATGCTAGATCGGTGTGGCATAGAATCGGGGTCCTGACAGTTTCAGTCAAGACCAATGTCTTTTGTAGTATCCGGCCACTGTTTTCGTGCGTCGAAGAACAATTTCCACTTCTCTCCGAGCATCATGTCAAGGTGGTGCTGAAGGGTCCGTGGACCTTCCGGATTAAACTCCCACATGCGGAGAGGGCATCGCTGACAGGGTAGGATCCGGCGGACTAGCATTACTCGGATTACGTCGATAAGACTAGTGTTCTTCTCAACGAGGCTCCGAAAGTGGCTTTGTAGCATGCGCACTTCATCAGTGGATCCCCAGTCCAGCCCCTTGTTAATCCATGATGCGAGCTGTGGCGGAGGGCCGGACCGAAACGCAGGTGTGGCTGCCCGCTTTTTACCGTGGGGTTCGGTGATGTAAAACTACTCCCGTTGCCATAAGTCAGAAGATTCTGCGAAGGAGCCCTTCGGCCAAGTGGAGTTGCTAAGCTTGCTTATTGAAGCGCCTCCGCACTCCACTTGTTTCCCATCGATTACCTTCAGTTTCACGTTAAAGGTCTTAAGCCATAAGATGAAGTGTGGGGAAATTCGGAGGAAGGCCTCGCACGTGGTGATGAACGCCGTGATACGTCTCCGTCGTATCTATAATTTTTGATTGTTCCATGCCAATATTCTACAACTTTCATATACTTTTGGCAACATATTATTTTATTTTTGGGACTAACATATTTATCCAGTGCCTAGTGCCAGTTCCTGTTTGTTGCATGTTTTATCTTTCGCAGAAACCCCATATCAAACGGAGTCCAAACGGGATAAAAACGGATGGAGAATATTTTTGGAATATTTGTGACATCTAGGAAGAAAAATCAACGCGAGACGGTGCCCGAGGGGGCCACGAGGCAGGGGGGCGCTCCCTTGACCCTCGTGGGCACTCTTTAAGGCGGTTGACGTTCTTATTTGGCCGCAAGAAAGCTAATTTTCAGAGAGTAATCTGGGCGAAGGTTTCAATCCAATCAGAGTTAGGGATCTCCGGATATATAAGAAACAGTGAAATGGCAGAATCCCAGAACGCAAAAACAGAGAGAGACAGAGGGACAGATGCAATCTCGGAGGGGCTCTCGCCCCTCCCAAGCCATGGAGACCATGCACCAGAGGGGTAACCATTCTCCCATCTAGGGAGAAGTTCATGGAAGAATAAGAAGGAGGGCTCTCTCCCCCTCGCTTCCGATGGTGCCGGAACGCCACAGGGGCCATCATCATCACCGCGATCTACACCAACACCGCCATCATCTTCACCAACATCTCCATCACCTTCCCCCATCTATATTTAGTGGTCCACTCTCCCGCAACCGCTGTACCCTCTACTTGAACATGGTGCTTTATGCGTCGTATTATTATCCAATGATGTGTTGCCATCCTATGATGTGTGAGTAGATTTTCGTTGTCCTATAGGTGATTGGTGAATTGCTATGATTGGTTTAATTTGCTTGTGGTTATGTTGCTGTCCTATTGTGCCCTCCGTGTCGCACAAGCATGAGGGATTCCCATTGTAGGGTGTTGCAATATGTTCATGATTCGCTTATAGTGGGTTCCTTGAGTGACAGAAGCATAAACCCGAGTAAGGGGGTTGTGGCATATGGGATAAAGGGGACTTGATGCTTTAATGCTATGGTTGGGTTTTACCTTAATGATCTTTAGTAGTTGCGGATGCTTGCTAGAGTTCCAATCATAAGTGCATATGATCCAAGAAGAGAAAGTATGTTAGTTTATGCCTCTCCCACATAAAACTTGCTATCGTTCTAGATAATTAGTCAATTGCTTAGGGACAATTTCACAACTCCTACCACCACTTTTCCACACTCGCTATATTTACTTTATTGCCTCTTTATCTAAACAGACCATACTTTTTATTTACGTGCTCTTTATTATCTTGCAAATCTATCCTATCACACCTACAAAGTCCTTCTAGTTTCATAATTGTTTTAGGTAAAGCGAATGTCAAGCGTGCGTAGAGTTGTATCAGTGGTCGATAGAACTTGAGGGAATATTTGTTCTACCTTTAGCTCCTCGTTGGGTTCGACACTCTTACTTATTGAAAGAGGCTACACTTGATCCCCTATACTTGTGGGTTATCAAGACCTTTTTCTGGCGCCGTTGTCGGGGAGTCATAGCGTGGGTTGAATATTCTCGTGTGTGCTTGTTTGCTTTATCACTAAGTAATTTTTATTTGCTGTTCTAAGTTGTTCTCTATCTTTAGTTATGGGTAGGAAACGAAAAATACCAAAAAAATTAGTTGTACCTACCGAACCAATGGTTGAAGAACCACTCAAAATCTAACACACTCCTGAAGCTTTTTACTTGGATCGTCTTCGATCCCTTTGTGCTCGCGCTGAAACCCCCACTAGCTTAGTTGAGGGCAAATCTTTAAATGAGCATGCTTGTTTTGTGCGACACCGTATATCTGAAAAAGGGAAACTTCTACTGTATCAAATTCATAGTTTGCAATGCTATGCTTGGAATTTATGTGAAATATATGATAGTTCTTGTAGTTTTGAAAACCCTAAGAAACACCTCCCCTACCAATGTGAGTTTAATGATGGAATCGTATCTTCGTATGCTAAGGGTGTTTATAATTACTATGATGTTCAACAAATTGAAGAATTTGTTGCTTTTAACGATGCTTATGAAATTGCTTCTTTGATTGAAAAGTATGATGCTACTCTATACAAATCTAATTTTTTTCCATATTTAAATATTGTTATGATAATTATGCTTCTAATGCCTATGTTAAACCATATATTGAGGACTCCTCCGCTGTCCAAGAAGAGACTAATATTTTGCAGGAGTCTATGGAAGAAGAAATTGATGAAACTGTGAGCTCATTGGACGAAAAAGATGATAAGGTGAGCAAAGAACAAAAGGAGGAAGATCAGATTAGCTACCCGTGCCCACCTTCTAATGAGAGTAACTCTTCAACTCATACATTGTTTAATTCCCCTTCGTGCTTAGCGAAGGATGATTGCTATGATGATTGTTATGATCCCGTTGATTCTCTTGAAATACCCCTTTTTGATGATGCTTGCTATATGCTTGTGGCCAAGATGCCAATATGAATTACGCTTATGGAGATGAACTTGCTATAGTTCCTTATGTTAAACATGAAATTGTTGCTATTACACCCACGCATGATAGTCCCATTATCTTTTTGAATTCTCCCAACTACACTATATCGGAGAAGTTTGTGCTTATTAAGGATTATATTGATGGGTTGCCTTTTACCATTGCACATGATAATTTTGATAGATATAATATGGATGTGCTTGCTTCTCCTACTTGCAATTATTATGAGAGAGAAACTATGTCTCCACCTCTCTATGTTTCCAATATGATAAAATTGCAAGAAATTGTATATACTATGCATTGGCCTTTACTTTGTGTGCATGAATTGTTCTTTTATGACATGCCGATGCATAGGAAGAGAGTTAGACTTCGTTGTTGCGTGATATATGTTACTTTGTGATCACTAATAAATTATAAATCATCGTGAATTAAAATTGGCTTTGATATACCTTGGGATCCGGGTGGATTCATTACTTGAGCACTTTATGCCTAGCTTAATGGCTTTAAAGAAAGTGCTGCCAGGGAGACAACCTAGAAGTTTTAGAGAGTCATTTATTTCTGTTGAGTGCTTTTATAAAGTCTAAAAATAAAATAAAATAAAGAGGGGAACCCAAACTTTTCAAAAAGGAAAGTGAAAGTGAGAGAGACAAGCATTGTTGAGTGGGGGAGCTCCTTGAACTTTGTTCATGCTCACGGAAACTTTGTTAATATTTTTACAGAAACTTTTCATCAAAAATAATTATCCCCTTGTACAATTCCATTGTTTTATAAAAATAATGTGCCAAGGTTTGCCTTTTGGATGTTTACAATGCTTGTTGGTTTGTACGGTGCAGGACAGAAACTTTGGCTGTAGTGCGCGATTTTACATTTTTTACTGGAACGTCAAATGGTTCTGCTTCCTTTTGCACTCTCTTGCTGTACAAATTGTTTTATTTTTCCTAATTTTGGTAGAAGTTTTGGGGTAACACAAGTATGGTGAATGTTCAGATTGCTACAGACTGTTCTGTTTAAGACAGATTCTGTTTTTGATGCATAGTTTGCTTGTTTTGATGAATCTATCAATTTTTATCAGTGGAT